>OX383960.1:28777402-29977402 GCA_947532105.1 Athrips mouffetella | reverse complement strand
GGCACCTATTACTACATACAATACAGTAAAGAAAGAGCAGCTATACGTACACATACGTCCATGACGTACACGTTGAAAGTGATTTATCCCTGCGTTGATAGATTATACAAGGTTATTTTTTGTATCTGACATCCATTTGCCCACTTATTAGTGTGGTCAAAAGCAACAACTTTGTTCTACGACTTTGCTAACAACGCACAAATAATTTTCAACTTCCCATACAAACTGTGTTGGTCACTTTCGTAAGCTTGTTAGCAAAGTCGTAGAACAAAAGTTGTTGCTTTTGACCTTATAAAAAGTGGGCTAACGAATGTCAGGTATAAAAATATACTAGTACTTATACATAAGTAAGGTAGGACCATTGTGTCAAAACTTTACATAGCCTTACAAGTTTTATTCTCTTTAGGATAAGGAGTCCCTTCTAAAATTTATGAACTTCACATGCATTTAAAATTGAATTATTTGTACTCATAAGGTTGTCTACTTTTAACCAAGTTTTAAACGATAACTCAAGCGGTGAATCCTTAGAACTTAATGCATGTCAGCACCCCTCATAAAGTCATAACACTCATAACATACAACATAATTAAGGGTTGTCACCTTGATAATTACGTCTTCCAATGGGTGCCCGCAGACGGTCAATCAGATGTATGATCCGACAAGAATGCAGCTATAGAAAAGAAAAAAATTGTCATATACATACACCTAGTCTATGATCCTATAGTTTTCTCTTTCTTTCTTATAGCTGCATTCGGATCATACATCTGATTGACCGTCTGCGGGCACCCACTGAGGACTATAGTCTGACCGCAACCGCTGTACCGCGCCTTAGGTATACGTGGGGAAGTCGGGGAGTTGGAAGGAAGAGCAAGAACTTGTTGCCGCCGTGAGCGATGACGAGCGGTGGCCCCCCCGCCCGTCTCGCCGCTCGCATACCTAAGGCGCGGTACAGCGGTTGCGATCAGACTGTAAAGAAGTAGCGACCAAATGCTGAAAACGATCAGAATAAGTATAGCGACTCACCTGTAGATTCTTCTTAGGCGGAGAGTTCTACTCATTACGCTCGCAAAGATTTTTACCTATTTTTACTATGGCACATCTGGCGGAACTTCGGCTGATGTCATACTTTATTAGAGTCTGGCCAACGAAAGCTATCCAGTCCATACAAAACCGCGGAAAATTAAAAAATAACAAGTTTTAAACCCTGAAAGTACTGCAAAATAACAATTTGATACTTTTAGTTGGTTTTCAGGTAGTAACTTGTACCTAGTCTTGAAAACCAACTAAACGTGACAAATTGTTATTTTGCAGTACTTTCAGGGTTTAAAACTTGTTATTTTTAAATTTCCCGCGTTTTTTTATGGACCGTTTTCGTTGGCCAGACTCTACTTGACAGATTTTTTGGTCGCGGAACTTTCCGCATTTTCACAGGTGTATCGCTATCACCTGCCATCAATGGCCTATTTGGCTAACATAACGTAAAACTGACAAAATAATCTGTAGTAAAGAGCCCTAAATTATTCAGCTTTCGGAATTAATTAGCTGTATAATAGTACCGAATTGGCAGATTAGGGGCTTAATTTAAACTGTTCTAAAGCTGTGTCAAAATGATCTCTTAATCAGCTTTCAGCGTTGCGGAAAGCACTTTACAGCGTGTAACGGAAAGATGTAATAATACTAAAAGGTGTGAATCTGCCCATGAAACTGAAAATCTTTTCTTTTTCTTTTTTAAATCTTTTATTCTTTTTTTTCTTTTTTTTTAGGTCATAGAACAATAGTAGATTTTACAACAAGTGCACAAAACGAACCATTTTTCCGAGACTTAGAAGGCGAGGGCTGATAGTAATGTCGAGGATAAAATGGTTTTGTGGACGAGTTATAAACTCTGTTTTTCACTTTGATTGCGAGGAAATAAAACGTAAAAGTACTCTCTAAATGTAACTGAAGAATGAGTTGTTCTGCTTTAGTGAAGAAAATGTGTGGGGGGGGGTTTCAGCAGCCTATATCCTGCACAAATAAGCACTTTCAGAGCATGAGAAGTGAAAAATAAATTTTTGACCTCCCAGTGAAACTGCATCAGCTGACAGCGCATTTTGTCAAATTTGGTTTTTCGTATTTCGACCTATGCTCGTTGGGAAAAGTTGTTCAGTTTCATGGGCAGATTCACAATCTTCAAAATTATCACTCCTTTCCGTTACACGTTGTATAAAAAGCAGCAAAACATATAAACAAACATTACCTCTTTATAATATTAGTGCAGAGTGTACCTACCTAGATATAATCTTCAACACACGGACTCACTCTAGATCCGTCAATAAATAGTTACTGTTTGACGACAAGTGATTTACCAATCGTCTTATCGAATACTACCTTGTCGATAACATGGAACAAATTTATCAATGATAATAAATTTTCCGGCTTAAAATATCAGATAGCTCGGACCTGCTTGGCCGTTTCTTAAAGAAAATGGTAAGTTTTATCCGTTTTGACATTAGTAAATTAATAATCGTTGACTAAACTTGATGCAAGTGGCGGTATAATATATGTACGATGCGATAATCTATTTGTCGAATGATAAAAGTGTGCAACTTTTCAATGACGCGCTATTTCTGTATCGATATTTTTATTGAGTGATTTTTATGTTTGGAATTTTGTTTTTAAATAGTGTTGTGTGAAATGCTTTGGTTTAGTTTAGTTTCTGTGGCGATTTTGTATGTTATCAGCATCATCATAAGTGTAAGTTTTTTTTATATTAATGTAGGTACTTACAGCCTTCGTTACTAGTACCTAGGTAACTACCATTTATTATTATAGAGCGTTTTTAGGGTTCCGATACCAAAATGGTAAAAAGGAACCCTTATGGTGCCGCTTTGTCTGTCTGTCCGTCTGTCTGTCTGTCACACCTGTATATCTCAGCAAACACTCATGCTATCTATCGACTTGAAATTTGGAATAGTTTTAGAATATGGTTGTCCAACTTAATTGCACTTAAAAGAATTAAGAAAAAATATGATTATTGATGTAAAGGGGGCCCAAATAGGGGGGCAACATTTCAAATTGTCGGTACTAGGTTGAGTGGGGTATCATATGAAAGGGCTTTACTTATACATTCTAAAATAAATATTTTTTTACAACTCTTAGTTTTTAAGTTATGATAAAAAATGACAAAAAAAATACCGTTCCCCCCCCCTTATCTCCGAAGTTTGTGAATGGAAAAATCTGAAATAATTACAGTCGATAGAAATTTATATAAATATTACAGCAAAAATAAAACGATCTTTCTAAGTAAAAGAGTTTTTTAGAAATGTGCAATAAACCTTTACAAACAAATTTAGTTTTGCGGTCTTAAAAATGGACTTTATTGCTTCCAAAAACACTAAAGGCATATCGGAACCCTCGGCGCGCGAGTCCAACTCGCACTTGACCGGTTTTTTATATCTTTATATGAATTAGCTAAGCAAGATGACTTAGCTTAACCAAGTCGTGTATGTAGGTACTAATAAACTCGGATTATTATAACTTTAAGGATTTTTCAAAGACTTAGTCATTACTACAAAGCCTGCACGAATGCACAGGATTGATAAAAATTTACAAATGCATGTTAACTCATGGGAATCGTTTTGAAGCCGATTGAAAGCTGTCAAACGTCAATAGTATGAAGCTGGATCGCAGTTTTACACTATTTGCGTTGGACAGCTGTCAATCGTGTACATAACAATAATTAATTCCCGCGATAAGGCCGCCTTTGCCCACATTAGGTTAAGTTCTCCATGTACATTTGTTTTTTTTTTTGTTGTTATGTGAGCAATAAAGTGTTCTATCTATCTATCTAATTCCCATTGAGTTTCGATTCTAGCAGAGGCCGTGCTAAACCGATGAGCGTGTATGAAAGCGATGATGAGAATAGAAGAAGCGAGAATAGAATCTCAAGATCGAAGCGGACTCCTCAAATTCAATTTAATTCAATTAATAACAGTTCAATAATAATTCAATTAATAACAGAATATGTTGCTGGTTAACTTTGAATAAGTATGTGCAAAATTAGTGTTTATAGTTTCCTATTTAAAGGGTGTTTAAGCTAAGAACAAATAATTTAAAATTGTTGAATTGGGTCTGTTCCTATTATGACTAATATATTAGATATTATAGTAAATAAATAAATGAAAATTGCCAACCCTAAATTAGCACCCTCAACGCGGAACTCACTGTGCAGTGTCATAGCACCTTTGACCGTGCGAACTACGATAATTTATTTTCAAGCAAAAAAATTACAAACAACAAAGGAATCCTAGTAAATACAAACAGCTAATGTCACTCAATCCAATGACGCGTGTGTCAATATGTACAATTTCTTTCTAAGCTACATTCCCAGTGAAAAGGTGAATTGTGATTGTTCAGACTTGATCGAGTTTTCTTGTCAGATGTCAATGTGAAAAGAAATGTAAAAAAAATTGTCATGAGATCTGTTTGATTCGTGTCGCTAGTTATGGGTCTTTAACTATGAAATTGGCGAAATTTTCTTGCAGATTAATGAGATCATAATTTTTATAATTCTATAGATATTTTTATTATTTGTTTTATATTGAAAGTTGATTCTAAGGTTATCATTTATCAATCTACGCATTTTAATATTTTTTTATTCTTAAGTTTAAAATCTAAAATAAAGTGTTCAAAATATTTCGTCCGTTTTCATCATTAGATTAATTGTTATACAAGGTTATTTTTTGTATACCTGACATCCGTTTGTCCGCTACAACTTTTGTTCTATGACTTTGCTAACAAACAACGCACAAGGGTTACGTTTTTGCAATTTGGGTTCGGAACCCTAAAAACAGGTTTCAAAGACCTCGTTATTTATTACTAAATATCGTTTAAATACCCATATCTCCTAGTGAGGTTTTCTCATACAATTTTTGTTCTCTGTTGCTTGTTAATACCATAAGAATATATTTTTTACAGATGATATTTTTCGAAAATTTAATTAAAGCTGCTGTAGGTAAGCTTGAAGTATTCTTATTCATGCTTACGAAAAATTATAAAATTCTGATAAGTAATATACCTAAAAAAAATAAAGTGTGAAAATTGAGTTTACCTAAAATTCTCTACAAAACGCTAATTTTATAGATAAAGGCCTAATACGTGTGTCAAAAAAGGGTATAAACCTAAAGGATGCTAATCTTTTACTTAACGAAAAGAAAACTAAGTGTGTTAAATTTGTTTTGCCTAATGTAAAGCCAACTGCTACAAGCCTTTTAGTGAAAAACGATAAATTGAGTCTTGTGGAATCAGCTGTGTTCCTAGGTATTACCTTAGACAACAAATTACAATGGGGACCGCATATTAATAAATTGTCGAACAGACTTAGTTCTGCAGCATACGCAGTGAAAAGAATAAGAGCTCTGACGGATGTAGACACCGCGAGGTTAGTCTACTTCAGTTATTTCCATAGTCTCATGTCATATGGCCTTTTGTTATGGGGTCATGCTGCGGATGCAAACAGCATTTTTTTACTACAAAAGCGAGCTGTTCGTGCAATTTATAAAATGAAGCCTAGAGAATCTCTTCGAAATAAATTTAAAGAAATCAACATTTTGACTTTTGTGTCGCAATACATTTATGAGAATTTAATATATGCTAAACGGAATATACATATTTTTGATAAAAATTGTGACAGGCACAGTGTCAACATAAGAAACAAGAATCAACTTGCTTCTCATGTCAGCCGTATTCACAAAATTTGTAAAACATATAAAGGTCAATGTATACGCTTCTATAATAAGGTACCCACTGATATTGAAAGTTTACCGTTAGATAAATTCAAAACTGTAATCAAGCAGAAATTATGTAAGAAGGGTTATTATAAAATATCAGATTATCTAGAAGAGAAAAATCCATGGGATTAGACTACGGTTCTAACAGGCTAATTCAAAATTAAAACTGGCCTATGTATGTTGTATATCAACCTTGTACATTCAAACATATTTAAAAGAGCGCGTGGGTTTTTATTGTCGCTTCTTTTTTTTCCCACAATGGCGCCACATTGTTTGTGAAGCGATGTAGTTTAGCTGACGTCATTAAGAGATTTTAATATCCAACAATGAATAAACGATTTTGATTTGATTTTGATTTGATTTGATTTGATGTGGATCTGCCCATAAAACTGAAAAACTTCATGCATAGAACATAGGTTGAAAAAAAAATCGACTCCTCATAGGAATACCTACATACAATAAGGAGAGCGATTTCTTTCTTACACATGTTTTGTTGAAAAAGTTGTTCAGTTGATGTTATTGTTTAAGGTAGGTACTTTCATAATCAAAATTAAAGAGCCATTATCACTTAGTATCGCTCACGAGCACTTCAATAAATTAACGATCTCCAACCGATTTTGGTTCCGGCTAACGATCTCATAACACTTTATCAATAAAAACAAGAAATTTTATCGCTTCCATTTCATTAATAGAAAATACTGCATTATCGACTACTTATAAAACCGATACAGCTGATTACATAAGCTATAAACAAGTTCAAACTGATATAATAAGTCTGACTCGCTTCTAAATCTGACCAAAGAGGGCATATGATTTAAATCTTTAAACATTGTTGGAATTGGGAAACGTAAGATGCTTCTGCTCACTTTCATATTGTGTAAATTAATGAATTTATTTATTTTTAATTTATTTATTCGGAACACCAACAGCAAGATATACAGAGTATAAGAATATAGGTACCTACAGTTAGATAACAACATAGCCAATTATTGGTATTCGCAGATAAATACAGAACTTTTAAAGACAGCCGGAGTTAAGAGAAGGATAACACATACTCGTACGAGTACTATTAAGTTATAAAAAGACAAAATTAAACAAACAAGAAGTAAGGATTTACGCTCGCGAGTATTAAGCACGTGGAGTTAATATTGTTTTACCTCTTGGGACATTTTTTTTTAGAATAGTCCAGTTCCCTCTTATTTCGGCGGAGAAGAAGTCGGAGAGAATAATTAAGCGGCCTTGCATCACCTTTAGGTTCATGCCTAAGGTCGCCTCGGACAACGAATTAGGCTGTCAGCGCCGCCCATATAGTTCCCAAGATAGCAATGATCCCTTCCGAACTGCCGCCGCTTGATTTCATCACGCCAAACACCGTTTTTAGCCTAATAGCATCAGGATATTTATTTATAACCTTTACTTCCATATTATTCCAGGTGATCGAAAAATATCAAACGGAGAATGGCTCTGGTGGCAGAAGCAGCGGCATCCACTCGGCAAGTGCCAGCCCTACGCCTTCGGAACGATCCTCTCCTCGATCTTTGAACTCCAGAGCTAGGGATATTACTCCACCGGTGAGTTAAAGATAGTTACTTAAGCTTAAGTTTTCCTGTCGTCAAAAGGTGAAGCTGTCAAATTTTATGGCCTTTGATATGACATATAATATAGCTTAAAGACGACCCATCCGGTTGAAACTTGGAAGAATGTTGAAACAACGTTGCACGTTCGTTGTTTCGAATACATTCGAAAAGATATCGAATAAAGATTGAAAACGTTGCTAGACAAGAGCACACGGAAGAAACAACACAAGAAAAATAACTAGAAGCTACATAAACACAACTAACCAGAACGACATTCTTTCTTTTCAGCTTCGAGAGGAAGATGAAGAGTTATCAGATTGGGAAGAAGGCGAGGCCACAGCATCAGATGAGGCTCTGGAGCTTCCTCGCCGTGTACCATTCCCTGAATTTGGAGGAGATATAGTCCATGGAAGAAGTAAGATCTAAACAAGTACCTTTATTATGACTATTGTTTATCAAATCGCATACATGAGATATGTAGTTCACCTATCGCTCAAGATAACATTGAAAAATCTTAAACGTACGATTTACTGCAAAGCTACATTCTTCGTTATACCTACTTACTTATAAATTTTTTGTCTACACAGACAACGATGAACGCGACTTTGATGAAGTCTCTGGTAGTGATATTCAAGCGGTGGATGGATCCTGGGAAGAAAACTGGCTGTTCCAAAAGAAGAAAATCAAAAGCTTACAGTCAGTGCCTGTACCAATGCTAGTTCCGAATTCAAACACTGAATACAGAGCTCTTATTGGTGACAGAGACGCAGATGATACTACAGATTTATCCGACAATGCAAGCGAAGCTGACGAAGAAGCTGAATACAAGAGTGATATCAAGCGAGTCCTTGATTCAAAACATATTATCGGTGGCAAATCTAAAATAGATGAAATGCTTGACTTTGAACCAGACAGCCTCACTATCATTGAAACACAAGAAGAGCTTGAAATCGAATCTGATGACAATGAAAAAGTAGTCAACACAGTAAAAAATGATGTTGATGACATCAAAATACTGAAAACAGAAGTCAACGAAGCAATTAATGGTGATGTTGTTAGCAGCACCGATACAAATCAAGATTCGGAAAGCAAAGATTCTATTTTAGTTCTAGGAGTAGAAAGCGGGCCAGTGCCTAAAGCAGAGTTCTCTGTAAAGGAGGAAATTCACAGGACACTATTAAATGGTGCTACGACTGATTATACCACACATCTTGACAATAAAATAAATGGAGAAGCCAAAGATGAAATCGATGGGTTTAATAAGGGTAAGAGCTGCTTACAACATTAGGAGATATTTTATGATTTGAAAGAAATATGTAACATGATATTAAAATTCCAACGTGTTCAAAAACCACCAATCTTTTATCATGCAAAATCGTTAGTCAGTTACCTAATCTTTCATCTATGTGACAGAAAATTATCTCTGATAAGCTAAATTGTAGCTCGCGATTTTAATTAAATTATTCAATCTTGCAGGGTCTATAAACACACTAAGTCGTCATGAAAAAGAGGGAGAATACGAAGAAACTGTTGATAAACCAGTGCAAAGATACGCTGACAGTCTAAGGAGACAACATTTTGATGAACAACAGTAAGTGCAAAAATAAAATTATGATATTTCATACTTATTGAAAATTTTTCCTATGTACCGAAAATTGTGCCATATAAAAAAAAAACTAGGAAATGTTTCTACTGCGTGTGGGCTTTTGAATATTTTTTTTTATAATTCTGGATTTATTTTTCAGGATTCCAACTCGAGATACTGACAATGAAGATTTAATACCAGGTAAGAGAGTTTCATCTAAAGGAGTGTTAAAAAAAATGTCTGTTATATTTGATTCACTCATTTGCAGGCTCTATTGCGTACAGAGAACGTAAAAAATGGCTGAACTACGTTGAAATGCCAAACAATCCATATTCTCCAGAAGCAATTCAAAAACGATTGTTGGCAAAGAGCACTTCCTCACTTTTCGACATGCTTACTTCAAAAACAGTAGATATGGATGACAACAGAAGTGTTAAATCTGAGGTATTCGAAAAGCAAAGTCTTAAAGAATTTGAAAAACCTGAGAAAGAAGAATCAAATAACAATAAAGTGATACATCTTACGATAAACACAGAAAATACCAAAATGAATGGAAACAAGTCTAAAAGCCCTTCTCCTAGGATTTTAAAAGATGTTTTGGCAGAGGAGGTACCAGAATATAAACGGTAAGCTTTGTACAATTTTAGTTGATCCTTTGTACATTTGTAAATTCGCTTCTCGGGTGTTGATATCCCACTGATGCTTCTTAACTTCTCCTATTCACAGCTACGGGCGGGACTATTATATTAGGGAGGCGAAGATCTCGGCCGGCGGACGAAGAAAGAGGGATGAGTACAGCGAGACAAGTTCTCTCTCGTCCATGAACAAATCGACTAGTTTAGACAATTTTGATGGCGAGTTCACGTCGCCTGTAAGTGCCAGCAGCTCCCTCAGCGACCTTGAGGCGTGCGCGCTTCATCAGAATATTCACCGCGCCGTCTTCAGTCCCAGAAACGCGAGCCCCAACTTCGCCATAAACCCCATTTTCGAAAATCCTGACAAACAAAACAATAACGCTGACGAAAATCATGCGACAAACCCTAACGTCGGTCGAACCGATGCCAACGTAAGAGAACGTAGCCCTGTGTGTGAAGGTGACGGTTATGTGGAAAACGAGGATATGGTTAGACTCAAAATTCCGAACAAGCCCGAAATCACCGAAGACCTTTTCGAGACTTATTCCAATGTTAGGAGAAGCAATACTTTGAGGAGCGATGATCTGTACCTAAGGTCTAAGAGACGGCCGGGTCATAATTTCACATTCGGCGGTAGCCTAAGGCTTAGCAAAGGCTTCCGTGATGATCTATGGTGATTAAACACCTTCAATAGTTACAATAATACACCTCCAGAAGCAAAGCACTCCTACTTACATGTAAAATCTAATCTAACTGAATGAATCTCTGCTACTATGTACGATACTAGCATAGTTAAATAAAATAGAACGAATCTTAAAAAAATTATCTGTACTAAGCTAAATTCTTGAGTCACAATCACAGCTACTTCTCTCATCAAATTCAACGGTGAAAGTCTGCTACCATTAACGTCGTCTCGATCTAAAATATCTTCGTTTTTACCCACAGTTTACTGCCTGTTGTGTGTAAAAGTTGGCATGATCTGAATATGAGCTGACTAACAGCACTTTGCACTTTAATATGAACCAATCTAATTTCCTAGTATTGCACTTATATAGATTTGTGTCCTTCCTAATCAAAATTTTCAGTAGGTAATCTACAGTAATCCTCAGAGAAGTTAGTGGTGAGTGTTGTAAAATTTTGGTGAATGAATTTTTGACTAACCGCATCGGCTTGCCACTGAACTAACTCTTTTAGGTACTGTTCGTTTACATCCCAGCCGTTATCTAACCCCTTGTGTCTAAAGCATGTTATTTTTCAGCAATATCTATATCTAATCATTGTTACTACAGTTACTGCCGAAACTTAAAAATCTAGTACTGATAATACCTACCTATATTTTTATAAGTTTTAATATGCAAATGCACGATTTGTTTCGCTAAGCGCACGCGTCCTGTTAAAACACTTTTGACAAAATTAAATAATTTCCTTGGACAATGCTTGCTAAACTAATTACTTAATGTATAGACTAGAAATCATTATTATAACTTACTCATATTTCCATATAGTAAGTAGAAAAGCATTACTAAATAATTAAATGACTGTACATATTTCAGGGACTTCTAATTAAACAATTCAACTCGATTGCCTCCAATCAAGGCTATACGAAATTTGCTCCAAATCAGGAAGAAAAGAAAAATCTCACAACGGAATCAATAACGACTTTACCGAACAACAAAACTGAAATCTTAATCGAATATGAAGATATAACTGAACCCGTTTTATTCAACGCTATGCCAGTTTATGTTGATGACGACACAGATAAGAAATTCGAAGAAATACTACAATCAGTGCCGAAAGTAGAAACTAATAAAGATGAACCAAAATCACCGCTGTCACCTACAATGGATACTTCTTACATAAGCTCAAGTAGTCTGGAAGACTCAATTAAAATCTACAATGTGCAAACCGGCGAGATAATGAAATGTAAACCTGATAACGTATCAGAGCGATACGATGGTGATGGAAGCGACATCGATACAGATAAGAAGATCTTTGTCTCAGAGAATGAGAAAGCTAGTGAACATAGTGACGTTAGTGCAGAATCATTTGAAATAATTGACAAAGAGAGTCTAAGTGAAGAAAGATTGGACTTTATAAGCGAAATAGACGATATATTGCCGCAACTTCCGAGCGTGAAAGAGTTAGCGAAGCAATTCGTAAGCATGGAGAATCTAAGCGAGCTGGCCAAGGTTAGTAAAAACAAACTTTACGGTCTTTTTAGATAAGAAGTGACTTAGAGCAGCTTAATTGAATTTTACAATAAATACAAAACGGTTTAGTTCACCGAAAAAGTAGCTATAATATCGTATAAGATGTCAATTGACTAACTCTACTTTATTTATTTCAAAGTTACTGATACCAACTTTTTCCTCCAGCCTCAACCACCTTTAAGAAGACAGAAGAGCAAAGAGAACCTTTTCGACCCGAAATCAGACAGACCGAAATCGTCATACTGCTTCAGCCTAACTGCCAGAAGCATTTCCAAAGAATTTCGAGAGGAACTCAAACTTTCCATGGCCACACCTTTAAAAGTACCGGGAGGTTCTAAAGAAATACCCAACGGTGAAGAGGTTATTAAAGAATCTAGTAGGCCGGGAAGTCCTTTACCCGAACCGGGAACGATAAAGACCAAACTAGCCTTCTTCGAAAGTTTAAAAAATAGGTTCAACAATAAGTAGGTAATAGATGGTTAGGTTGTAGGCATTTTCTGTGATCTTAATGTTACAGCTGTAACATACAGGCAGAAAGGATGGATCAAATGTTAAAGTTTTGGAAGTTCGGCAGTATTAAGATGTGACAAAGTTGCAAAATGTCAATTATTTCGTAAATAAATATTATGATAAAGTAGGAACACAAAAATCTGTAAAGCTTTTTATCAATACCAGGCCACTCAGAAAGTATTGCGAAAAATAGTTTTTATATATGGGAGACTGGCCGGTCAGAATCTTTTTCGAAAATATGATTACTTGTTAGTAAAAATATGTGTGTTCCATTTTCAAAATTTCCCTCCACATTTTTTGCGAGCCAATTCAAAGTATCGTGTCTTACTGAAAAATGGATCTGCGCCGGGAACATTTTAGAGCTATGATTTTTTACGATTTCAAGTGTCGCCTGAAACCGGATGAATCGTTCGATAGACTTCAAATGGCATTTATGGATGAAGGCCCCTCCAAGGCAACCGTGTATCGTTGGTATAACGAATTTAGGCGCGGTCGACCAACCTTGGGGGATGAAGAAAGAAGCGGTCGCCCTTTGACGGCTATTACGGAAGAAAACGTGCTAGCAGTGAAAAATTTAATCCAAGATAATAGGCGAATTACATATCAGGAGATTCAGCACATATTAAAGATTGGATCGGGAAGCGTTCACGAGATTCTACACGGGCATCTTCGCGTGAGGAGGATAGTATCGCGCTGGGTGCCGCACTACCTCACCGACGCTCAGAAGCAGGCCCGGGTGGAATGGTGCCGTGATATGCTGAACAAATTTGAAGCAGGCTCGTCTCGGCGTGTTTACGACATCGTAACAGGTGATGAGTCCTGGATTTATCAATACGATCCAGAAACCAAGCGCCAGTCGACAGTTTGGGTGTTTCAAAATGAACCAACGCCTACCAAAGTGAAGCGATCTCGAAGCGGGGGGAAGATTTTGATCGCCAGCTTTTTTAATTTGACTGGCCACTTGGCCTCAATTCCCTTACGAGATCAAAGAAGCATCAACGCCGAATGGTATACTACCAAATGTTTACCAGAAGTTTTTTCTGTTGTGAGCAACAAGCGACCAAACACAGGGCTCCGCGGACTACTGCTCCACCACGACAATGCGCCTGCACACACCGCGCTCAAAACGAGGGACTTCCTGGACAGCACACCAGTCAAACTCCTGGGTCACCCTCCTTACAGCCCTGATCTAGCACCGTGTGACTTCTTTTTATTTCCAAAAATAAAAAATCAGCTCAAGGGGATACAATTTTCGTCGCCGGAAGATGCGCTGGCTGCGTTCGAGCAGGCTGTAAACGAGGTGTCTACGGCGGACTGGAAAAAGTGTTTTGAAAACTGGTTCAGACGCATGAATCTTTGTATAGAGGCTGGTGGAGAGTACTTTGAAAAGATTTAATAAAAATATATGTACCTGTAGAACAATTTTTTTTAGTGTCGCAAATATTTCTGAGTGTCCCACGTAACTGTCATAGGTCACAGCATGATTTTCCGTTCATTGTGTTAATTAAATTAAATACCTATTCGAAGTAGTGTAGCTACGACCTGTTTATTTTTAAACAAGTTTTGTAGTGTTAGTACTATTTAATAAGATTTTTACTAGATCAATAAAGATAATCGCCATATCAAAAGAAATTGGTCGAGAGTAAAAAATATTTTGTGATATGATCAAAGAAAATAAGATTGTAGTCGGTATCTAAGTACTTAAGAATAATAGTTCGTGTATAATCTTATGTTTAGTCTGATAGACTAGCTAGATCATACATTTTTAAAGATAATATTTCGCATAATAATACCTTATAGTAGTGTTCTTTTTTAATGCAAATACAAGGTGTAAAAGTTTGCCAAAAACAAAACAAACTTTTCCCAAGAAACACATTACAGGAAGGAATAAAAAAATCGGCGTCTCCATTTATTTTTTTCTAATTTTCTGAAAATTTTATTCACTGAAAGTTGTTTAGTTACGTTGACTGATCATACCCTTTCAGTTTTCGAAAACCTGTTCCTTACGCCCTTTATTTCGGGTATGTTTCTTAGCTCTCAGTTTTCATTCAGTGACTGAAAAATCCTTCAAATTTGGCAACCTCTTACACCGTATATTTTGGATGGTCACATTTTTCGGGAGGTGTTTCTGTATAATAGGTAATGGTGTAAATATTAAGTGCCATTTTATTAACTGTATAATATTTATGTATATTTGTATGTCTTTAGCTAATGCCAAAGTTGTAAATAACATTACTGGGTAATTTTCTAGTGGTTGTGTCCATAAAGAGTAAAATAATAATAATCAATAACTGTAAGTCATAATAGTTATCATAAGTGCAATAATCGAAATAGATTATGATAATTGCATAATAATATAATATCCTACAGTAATGTGATAATTAAGTTTGAAAAACTGTTAAAACAGAAAAAGGATTTTGAACGAACCTTTAGCGGTCAGTAAAAGCTTAAAAGTGGCGGGAACAGTTACGCATGCGCACTTGTCTGTTCTATCGACTAGATAAAAACGTTAAATTTTTTTCATTGACGTTTTGTACATTTAGGCGAACATGAACCTTATTGTAAATGGAATAACAAAAATAAGCTTAAAGATGTCATGACTAAGATTGATCGATAGTACAGTTGACCACAAGTCTATGGTAACACTATCACCTGTCTCTGGTTTCTAGCGTTGCGCTGGTTCTGCTACCTGTACTGGTTTTGGTACAGTCAAAAGCACGTCAAGCTAGAAACATTGGACTTTGTACCGCGCTTATCTCAGCCATCATCGCTAAGAAGAAAGTCGCTCTGAAAGTGCCCAAGCTTGAAGTGCTCTTGTCCGTACCACTTCACTAACCGTGTTTACGCGCTCACCTCCCCCGGCCAAAATTAAACAGCGTAGTAAAATCTATTTCACGAGCCAATGCCAACACTTGCCAACACATTATGCAGCCATAACACTGAAACCAGAGTATATTTGACGGAAAAAATAACACACCACAGTTGACACTGAAAACGGAGTAATAGCATTATTTTACAAACTTGTTTTTTTCTGACAGCTTTAGCTGCTTACTATTGATATAGCAGTAAAATGTGTTGGTAAGCGTTGGCATTAACTCCTGAAATGGATTATAAGAGACATGGCGAAAAAGTCATCAAGCGATTGAGTCACCGATCCCAAACAACTTTCCTGTATAAAATCACATGTAATTGGCTTCTAATTCGGTACTGTTCAAATCTTAGTTGGACAGTTTTTATCATAGTTTTTTAGGAAAAGCTCTAAGGAAAGTTATTAGTTACGTGGACTGATCATGCCTCTTTAGTTTTTACCTATCTGTCCCTTAAACCCTGTACCTGCTGTGCTACAATTGAAACTTAATGGGAATCTTTATGAATCCGATTGAAAGCTGTCAAACGCAAATAATATAAAGCCGGATCCTTTTTATGGCGTAAATAGGATCCAACTTCATACTACTTGCGTTTGACAGCTTTCAATCGGTTTAAAAAATATTACTATTGAGTTTACATGCTAGCGCCCCTGTACCTGCTGCGCTAGAATTGAAACTCAATGGGAATCGTTTTGAAGCCGATTGATAGCTGTCAAACGCAAATAGTATGAAACTGGATCCCATTTACGCCATAAAAAGGATCTAGCTTCATACGAATGGTCCCTAATAGCTAATAGTCTGTTTGTTTAGGTTATTATCTTTCTTGCAAACAATACAAATATACTTTATTGTACACCACAGGACATGCACATCGCAGATATTGCGGTGTGAAAGTTGCGATTCTACGTCCTATATTTTTTAAAGATAATGCAAATAGCTGTTAGTTGTTTTAAGGTCCTTTTTTGCCTCAAAGTTGCAACTACAAGTCGCTGTGTGTAAAAACAGGCGCTTTGGTTGAAAAACGAAGAAAAAAATAAGTTTTATCCAACCATAAAAATCACTGTAGGAATAGTTTACAAAATATGGCCCGATTTGGCTTAACGTCTTATCTGTCAGAGAATAATAGAACAATCGATAACTAATCCTAATAACTAATCGAAGCGCGTGCCAGTCTTAAACCATCTCATTTTTTCTAAGAGAGGCGTCAGTACCTAGTTTACCCCTTTGTACAGGAGTCGTTTAGTGATAACATTCAACGGGCCAAATAATATTTGTCAACTATTTTACATTTAACTTATTTTGAAAAAAATAATATTGTTTACATTTAAATAAAGAAATAGAAACAAACAGACTATTATCAAATTATCAACATTTGTAAACTTACCATTGCAATTTGTGAAGGTGTAAGATAATAAAATATTATTGATTAAAAAAATAATGTTGTTTATTTTTCAATTGTTTATAACCTAACATTATACTTATTTGAATGATATAATATATTGTTTGAGAGTTTCTTTGTCAATGTCTCTAACATGACAATAATATGACAGGATGGAAGATATGGCGTAAAAATCTACGCCAATGGTTCAATATGCGCACAATAAATTGAATAGGTTTCTTCTGGGTCAGCTCGTTCCATTGTCGACCTTATCCTGCCCTAAATCGAGGTCAAGAGCAAGCTTATCGACCACAAAAAAAATCGCTTTTCGAGAAGCAGTCTCCTAAGTTCAGAGAATTTAATGATTGCGCCAACCTTCATTAGGGAAGAAGAACAGTATGACATGTTCTTACCACGCCTTATGGGATTTTTGTGACCTCCCGATATTAGGGGACATTTTGCACAAAGTCACCTGATCCCAAACTAGGCAAAGCCTGTACTATGGGTATCAGAGACTGATATACTTAGATAAATAACACCCAGACACAGAACAAACACTTGTGTTCATGACACAAGTGTTTGCCTTGGGCGGGAATCGAACCCGCGGCCCACGGCGTGAAAGGCAGGCTCACTACCAACCACACAACGGGCTTGTCATATTTCGGCGCTGTCACAAGCACCATGATCAGTGATCACGCGTAACTACCGACAGACTTCAGTACGGTCAACCGCACGTCGTCAGTAGAAACTTTTTCAACTCTATTACCACGCCATAAGGTCCAAAAGTGTTTCTACCCACGTGTTTTTGAGTGAACCAAAGACCCAAGATAATGGCGCTTGCAATACCGCCAAAATATCGGGAGCTCATAAAAAGCCTACATCATGGTAAGAACCCGTCTTAAAGTTATCACAACATTGTTACCGCGAAACTCAAATAATACATAAATATAATATTGATGAGTGCGCCACTGTGCGCAAGATGCAGTCTTATTAATTCTATTAATTATTTAATTAAATACTTTAGTGTAAAAGACTGATTTCATAAATTCATAGTTTATATAAATAATGTTTCATTAATTTTTGGAACTCTCAAAAAAAATTATACTCTCAAAGTCATATAATAAAGACACAAGCCCCACACTAGTAAAATCCTATGAAATAAGCGCAAAAACACCCCCAGACCCTGTAGCCGCATATCTGCGTATCATGGAATTGAACCTGGAACCTTTGAAATATTAGGCGACTGCACTATCACTGCGCCACAAATGGAACCTTAAAAAAAATTGCTTTTACCCCTCACAATTTAAGCCTTAAAAGGCGTCACAAATATGTCATAACACCCTCTTTAAACACTTAAGATTATTGATAAAATAAACATTCTACACTAATTTGTAATATACCAAATCAAAGGATTGTATCACGGAGCATAGAAGGGGAGAGGAACTGGCCCTACGAAATTTTTGTACTACACGAAGCGTGACAGTGCGCGGGGGTGAAGATCGAGTCACGGGTTGGTGGGACATAACTAGACTCCACCTACTTATGTAAAATCCATCTAGTGGCAAATAGTGAAACTACAAGCACTTTTTGTCCGTACGCACTTTTTGGTGGTACTGCTATACTCTACTAGATGGCGTAAAAGACACTATACTACAAAAATGAATTATTTATAGAGGATGTTAATTTAATTGCGTGCAATAGCTAGCGGGTTCAGTATCAGTATCTGAACGACTTTCCCAAAGGAACATAGTTCGATAAAGGACATAAATTTTGGACTTTTTTGACCACGACACAGGAATACCTAGTGTGGGCGTCGCAAAACATACTTACTTAATCTAGATTGTATAACTTATGGTGCCTCTAACATATGAATTTGTAAACAAATTATTTGTAACATATGAATTTGTAAACAAAGTAGGTATGGAAAGTCCAAAATTATTTTTTGTTTTTCGACCTATGTTCCTTGGAAAAAGTTGTTCAGTTACGGATACTGATCTCGCTCCAGAGCTATGGCACGCAATTAAATTATAAACTGTATAGACTAAGAGCGGGCAGTCCGTAGGTTGAGTTAGGTTCTGGCCACGATAACAAAATTGGGCAGATCAATTACTAGCCCATGACACATATAAGCACTACATCAAAATAACATTGAAAATTTAATAAGTCGGCAACTCTACATCATCGCGAGACAAATTTCAGGTGCTGCATATTGATGCCGTTTAACGGTAAGTCTAAAATAGTGATTCAATAAAATATTAAATCGACTTCAAGACTAAAAGTAGAGAAATAAAAGATTTTGATGTCGGTGCCAGCCTGAATATTAGGAATAAAATATGTAAACTTCACACTTAGTAGTTGTGATACGCAACAGTACGTACGTGTTTTATTCTTAATTGTCAGGGTAGCTCCGACATTAAAAACGTTTTTATACCTCTACTTTTACTTTTGAAGTTGGTTAAATTTTTAAGATACTTTTTGTATCTGTACTTTTTTGTCTTATGTAAGTTTACTGAACTGATTATAATGAACTGCCGAACCTGTTTTGATGAAATTGTACTTTACCCAAGTTGAATAATACCTATATAGATTAAAAAAGAATTTTTGCAATCCGACTTGTAGTTCCTGAGATAAATTTTGACTTTTAGTTTTACTGAACCGATTTTGATGAAAATTATGTTTGCAACATACAAAAATACTTATGAAACTTAGTACATTTGTTTTGAAGCTAAGCTAAAAAAACTGTGTATTTTTGACAGGACGGGTCGAATTGATAACCTCTTCTTTTTGAAGTAGGTACGAGTAGATTAAAAGATAAAGGTGGTGGCAGCTTAACATGTTATGCTCCCTCTATCTATATAAATATAGAGCCAAATTAAAAAAATAACAATAGGTATTCATTTGCATACCTATTTAGTAAACAAATTAAAAATAAGAGGCATTCCGCCGTTCCTACTATGAGAAGTAGGTATGTAGTTCACGATTTTGTTTGCGATGAGGTAGGGTTGCTGACTTCCCGCTCTTTATCTACTGGGTGTTTATTGCCAAAGCTAAGGAGATGGTTAGGTAACGATAAAGGAACACAAAAAAAAATATTTAAAAAAATCCTATTAAAAAAAACCGAAATCTCCTTGACTAACTAAAACTTGAAATTGAAACTAAACTAACGCAAAAAAGAAACAGTTTCAGTTATGTATGTGCCTACCTTATCCACTGATACTTGCGCGCTGATTTGATGATCTGGGTCATTGCGCTCCGCGTTAGTTTAGTTTCAATGGAGTTTTAATTTTTAAATGTTTAAGTAGGTTTTTATTTCATATCTTATTGTGTTCCTTTATCGATACTGAACATCCACTAAGCTATGGCACGTTATTAAATTAAGACCCTATATACTACTTACTTGCTGAAATCTGGAAGACGGTTCTTGAACATAGCGCTGGCGAGTTTGTCCACTGCATACTAGGTGGCGCTACTACAAACAACATAACTAAAAACTACAAATATTTCTCCAAATAAATAAAAATTCACGATATTCACGTAATATTTTTCAAACTATTGTTAAAGCTAAAGCCAGAAATGTAAATTGAGTCTGTGGAAGTAAAAAGAAGGGGTAAATTTCGATCGTCTACAAATATTCCCAAAACCATCTAGCGACATAAAGCAGAACTAATGTTACGGCCACATGCCTACAGTACAGCTAATTTTATTGAAAAATCTTACTTACAAGTGAAAAGACACTTTAAAAGCAGTTTCTTTTTGCCTTTTTGACGAATTTAAACCCAAAGGCACACAACACTTCATAGTGGGAGTTGTTTTTCCAACTATTTAAACATTTTTTTGCAGAGCGTGTTTCGATGTGATCACTGGTAAGTTCAAAGAGGAAATGGCGTATGCCCCGCCCCCTTTCGTGACGTCATAGCTCAATTGATTGAATCACGGCTCGACTGATATCAACATCTCCTCTATCCTTCTATGCTCCGTGGATTGTATTGATAAATTTCTCTCAAATCTGAGATTGCACAGTTGCAATCAGTGTATAATTTGTATGTGTAAAGTACATCTTAAGATCAATCGCACACTTGAGAGAGATTTATCGACCCAAAAAGTCAGTAAAATATACCCAGAGTTTTGTGAAACGGTATCTTCTCTAACTCATCAGCATATTTCCTTCTGTAGCACCATAGATAATAATCTATTAGACTTGAATTGGGCACCTGGGCTAGAGAGTGAGAGGTTTTTAACTTCTCTTCTATTCTCTTCTTTAGTAACTCGACGGCGTGGATGGAACAACCTCGAATTTCAACTTCTTCCTCTGAGCCACTTGGTAGAAGTTCATCTACAAAAAATACAGTTAAATAGAGCCTCCTCTTTTTTTGAGGTCGGTATAAAGTGTATGACATAATATACTGTTTTAAAAAATACAGTCCATTAGGTGTGGTTCTCCTCGTTAGCCCTTAAAAATAAATACTATTTTTAAAACAATGCTGTTTTAAAAAAAGGGTTATGAAGAAAGTGAAATTTTTGGTCATCTCATACTCATTAATGGCGTAAGGTTAGTTGAGAGCTAAAATGTAAGTTTTGAGAACTTCGAAAAGAAGACAGATCAAACTTAGCTTCGAGCAAAGTGACAAAAAGGCTTTCCAGATTCTTGATATAGGATTCATCATAATCATATGAGTCGAAAGATCCTTCCCTAAAAACCTCCATGACGACGACCAGTCCTATGCTGCTCGCAAACAGCAAATTCCTGCAACCTGGACAAGATCGTCGGTGTGGAGTTAGCATTTGAAACTTATAAAAATAAGTAAACAAGAAAAATTACCATTTTCTAATTTCTCCATCAGCTCATCACTATAGCTCATAGCTCCAAAATAAACTAATACTTGAGGCACTCTATAATCAGCAAACATTGTTATTTTGTCAATATCTTGAAACTCTCCCCAACTCTTGCCTTCAAAGAAATTCCAAAGGTCTGCTACTAAAATCTGAGCTCTTTTATACAAAGATACTTGTTTCCCTTTATAAGTTACTTCATCTCTGAAACTTGGAAAATTTTCTACAATAATTCCAAGTAGTTTTATAGCAGATTTCTTGGCCTCTTTGATGCAATTCTGAAAAGTTCCATTGAAGTTTTTCAACAAGGTTTCTCCAACTTCATGGAGTATGGACAGGCGTTTTTGGAATAATGGTATTTTGGCTTCATTATCTCCTCTCAAAATATAAGACAGTTGATCTTCAGTTATTTTTGAAAAGTATTTTGGATTTGTGATGTCATGTCCTTCCTATAATTAATTTAACGCAGTTTGAAATAAATTCAACCATGCTTATGGTATTATAAGCATGGTTGAATCTTCTGGTGCACAGAAGAACTTCTACTGTTACAATGCGCGCAACGAAAGATTGATTTGACGGATCACATGGTTAACCTGCGCAATAGACAGTTTGCAGGCCATTTTGGCGGCAAGCGGGGAGGGACGCTAGGCTGTACCTGCGCAGAATCCCCTCTACTTTCATCTGACAGGTCTCATCTTTCGTTGCGCGTATTATACATGATATTACAAGAATCAAGAAAGGCAAAGTTGAAAGTCCTCATGATGTTTTTGAAGAAATAAATAATCTGATCAATTGAAAAAAAAAACCTCTAAACCACAATAAGTACCTTAATAGCCCTAGCTAAAGCAGCTTCCAAAGCATAATATCCAGAGTGCCCATCAACTGTCCATTTTTCTTCGCCTTTCTTGGACCAAAAACAGAAGTTTAGAGCATCAGCCACAAACACCCAATCTACAGCGCTTGGATGGTCAGGGGAAGGGTGGATGGCATCCGCACCAGTGTCTGGTAGTTGCAACTTGTCAGAAATGGATGGCAGAATCTGGAATAAGTATATATTTTTAGGTTTTAATGTATGCCTGTTGACCTCTATCAAGTGATTTAATACAGACAACATATGAAACAAGCAATGTTTGTTTACTGACCCATTTTACTTACTCCTTGTAAATCTAGCCTAAGACTCAGTGACGAGCTTGAGTTATCCTGTTGTCAAGTTTTCAAACTGCCTAATGGCCTCTGGTATAATACCCAATTTTTAAAATTGTGCACTTCGAGCTGACAAAATATTAGCATGATGGCAGTACTACTGACTAGGGTCGCATAACCCTTTATTGGAAGTAGAGTCAAGAGCACTTGGGCTTGACGTAACTTGGGTTTTGTACCATTCTTACCGTAATAGCCATAGGAGCTAAAGTCACTCAGCTGGAAGTACACAGTAAAAGAAACTGGGTTATTTGAAGATGGGACCAAATAGCTTATCGTGTCTTCTGAAGCACGGAAAACGCTCCAGTTGATATTTAGGCCACGAGCGCATCAACTTGCACTAACCTCCAAGCATAGTGTTTCAATTCCTTCTTCGTGTATTTTAACATGCTGCGCGTGTTTTGCAATATATTCTCCAGACTCCGCAGGCGGTAACACTCCTGATCGGACCATTTTATAGCACTTTAGTCGTGTAATTATGGTATAATTCCCGATACAACTGCAACATTTGTTTACAATAAATGCGGCTATTTTGAGGAACATGAGTTAAATACAGACCACATAAAGGAGACAGCGCTTTACAATTTGTAGTACTTTTTCACTCGTTTTGTTCTCCTCGGTAAAAGTGCGATAAAAAAAGCAGGTTTTTTGACGTCTGCTGTCAACACTGTCAGTGTAGTTCCATTTTACGCATCTTCTAATTTATTTTATTGTTTTTATAAACTTACCAAAGTTAAAAAATATATGAACTTTTAAACGCCCCATACAAAGCCCTGCCTGCAGGGCCCTGCTTGCAGTGCGCACTGCCAATCGTACCTTGTGTGGTGTTGCAGGGCCGATGTAACGGCCATTTTGTCGGCCCTGCATGCCCACACAAAGTACGATTGGCAGTGGCACTGCAAGCAGGGCCCTGCAGGCAGGGCTTTGTATGGGGCCCTTTAATTTCAAAGCAAATGTCTCGATTTGCAGTTGATTGATCAGTTATGTGTGTCCGTCTCCCCAGCAACCCGTGCGAGATATGGCCAAGTGGCATACACCAAAATTTAGTGGAAATTGGTTCATTCCATCAGTAAAGTGTCAGATTCAGTGCATCAAAACTGATGACACTACGAGGTGAAAACTTTGGGTGGCTGTAGAGACGTCTCGTCAGCCAGCCCATTCTATACAGGGAAAACTACGAAGATTACATAAAAGCAAAATAGTTCCACATTTACTGCATGTCTAGTGCAATTGATTGTAAAAAAGCCGAATCGAAAATGTCCATATGGTAGGAGCACTTCATCAATAATTATGGGTGGCTGCCAGCCAGCCCATGTGATATCTCGGAACATATAGTAGGTAGGAAGATGAAACAAAGCTTAATATTTACTACCTACTCGGAACACAAGGTAGCAAATATTTCAAAATCCTAGCTCCACTAACTTTTGAGATATTTGTATTTTTTCATGGGCTTGCTGGGGAGACGTCTCGCCAGCAAGCCCATGCTGTAACTCAAAAAGTACTGCACGTAGAATGCTGAGCGATATACGAATAGAGAGTGCATATTTGATGCAATAAGCACCAAGAAAAGTGAGTCCCTAGGTCTTACGGTTTCGGTGCTAGAAACAAATATCATTTTCCCGCCGAAAATTTTGAATGCATGATGTGAAGTGCGACATTGCCGTTCTGTGCAACTCTACATGTTGCTGTTAGAGCATTCAAAAATCAATCTTGTATCCTTATAGTTAAAAGGTACTGTAGACGCACGTGTAGATTATTTGTAATTTGAGAATAGTTCGGGAGACGGTGTACTTAGTAAAAGACTGATTGGTTATCAAGAAGTTTTTATTTATTTGTGGACGACATGTTAAGAACGAAAGAGATAATATGTATTTTAGCTCACGTGAAGACTAACTGGTGCCTCAATCTCTTTTTAGCAACCGTGACAACTGTATTCTAGGAGGAGATGTAGGTTTAATGGTCTCAGTAACAAACTAAAATTTTTAAAGTATTCTTAAATTGTCCTGTAATTAATAAGTTAAGAAAACTGATTTATTAAATAAATACGTGAGCCAAAATACATATTATGTCTTTTGTTCTTCACATGTTGTCCACAAATAAATAAAAACTTCTTGTTAACCAATCAGCCTTTTAAGTACACCGTCTCCCGAACTATTCTCAAATTACAAATAATCTACACGTGCGTCTACAGGACCTCTTAACTATAAGGACACAAGATTGATTTTTGAATGCTCTAACAGCAACATGTAGAATTGCACAGAACGGCAACGTTGCACTTCATATCATGCATTCCAAATTTTCAGCGGGAAAATGATTTTTGTTTCTAGCATCGAAACCATAAGACCTAGGGACTCACTTTTCTTGGTGCTTATTGCATCAAATATGCACTCTCTATTGGTATAATAATATAATAATAATAATAATATAACATTTATTTCAGATAACAAGATCCATACAAAAAGCTAAATACTTAAAAAAAAAAAAAAAATTAGAGCATAATAAAAATTACGTTCATGTCAGTCATTTTAAGCAGCTAGTTCCATCCATCGCCAGAACATGTCCGTCAGATGCAGTCTACATTTTAGTTCTCTAATAATACTGTTATTACACGCGTCAACTCTGTCCATAAATGAAGCGATTCTTTGTCTCACAATGGCATTAAACGCGTTAACTCTAGACTCAAAAAACATACCCGAGGCACTGCACCGTGGGGGCAGCCCCATTAACTGCCGAAAGGTGTTATTGTATTGCACGCGAATGACATTGTGAGACTTCTTCGTATAGTTGGTCCAGAGTTGACACGTGTAAAACGTTTGACAATATGATTTGAATAGCTGGAGTTTAACATCCTTGTCTGATTTATAAAATCTCCTAGCAACCATATTGCCAACAACGGAAAGAGCTCTCCGTTGCCTTTCCATGTCGGCATCATCTTTTAAGTTAGAAGACAAAATGTGGCCAAGGTATTTGAATGACTCAACGACTTTGACCTTCTGTCCATTGAGACACAAATCAGGAACGTGCTTAGGACCTCTACCCGACCTGAAAACCAACAATTCGGTTTTTTTTACGTTATACACTAGCCCGTGGTTACGAGCATAGCGTTCACATATGGAAATAAGCCTTGTTAATCCCTTGATCGAGGGGCTGATCAGCACCATATCATCAGCATAACTTAGATTGTTGACATATCTGTCACCCAGTCTAAGACCGACCCTGGTGCTGCTCAGCTCCACGATCAGGTCATTTACATACAGATTAAACAGGTCGGGAGAGGTCAAACCACCCTGTCTCACACCACAAGGAAGGGTGTAGTCCTCAGATAAGGCATTAGACCACCTTACGTTATTACATTGAGTGCGATACCAATACGACAGAAGATCAATGATACAAGAAGGCATATTATTTTGACGCATCTTCTCCCAAAGCAGGTCGTGTCTCAGGGTATCGAAAGCGCGGCTGAGGTCCAGGAAGCACGCGTAAACTGTTGTTTCATTTGAAACATAGTAGTTGACTACCTGCTTTAGAGAAAAGATGGCCATGTCAGTCGAAACCTCCGCCCTAAATCCAAACTGACCGTCATCAAGGTTAAGTAGCGGAGTGATAGACTTCTGTAAAACTCTCTCAAATACCTTGGCCACAATTGTAGCTAATGAAATTGGCCTATAATTGGCCGTACTCGAAATATCTCCTGTCCTGTTTTTAGCTATAGGTATAACTATTGTTCTAGTTAGGTTATCAGGTAAATATGAATGCTGCAAGCAGAGTTCAAAGAATCTAGCCAACACTACACAGATATTCTGGCCAGCATACAATAAGTGTTCAATGCTGAGGCCGTCGTGACCCGGAGACTTCCCACGTTTCATAGCTTTTAATATTTTAGCAACATCATCAGCTATGATGCGGAACACCTCCGAGTCACCACGGCCGCCAGCAGCGTGGTTACTTGAATTACAAGATTCTTTATCTTTAAAAGTATGGCCAGCGATGAAAGATTTCCGAAAAATATTCGCAATATTTTCCGTATCCTTCTCGCCCTCCACAGTCACGGGTAAGCTATTTTTACCACTCAACTTTTTGACGTTTTTCCAGAACTTTACAAAATTTCCATTACATTTATGACTTGCTAGAATATCCAACCTTATTTTTTCCTGATTTTGCTGTACATATCTTAAAGCAGCCTTAAATTTCTTGCGCGCAGCATTCATCTTTTCATAGTGATACCCCGAGCACGGCCTACCATATAGAGTCCATTCTTGAAACTCATGCCTAGCCGCTACATGCAAGTGACGTACGTGAAAATTCCAGCCAACTACTTTTTTTATTTTAGGATCTTTAGAGCAATAGCTGTATTCGGCAGAAAACTGCAAACATTTAATAAAATCATAATAAAATTCGTGTATAAGTTGTAAATGACTAGATTCGTTACATTTAAAATTGGTACATTCAAATTTAAAATAATCCTGGGACATTAATATAAAAAGTTTCTCCTCACATAATTGAGTGTAATATTCAATCTGATTTTGATCTCTACAGCCCCAAATATATTTGTTACGTGAGTCAGATAAATTATCATGTTCTGATTTTTGATTGATTATTTTCATATCTGATACGAACACTAAGGGCCAGTGGTCCGACCAGAACACATCACTCATAACATAACAGTCTATGGGCTCCCGCACACGACCGAGAATCGGTGGGCGATTATCGGCCAGGACAAGGACGGAAGATTCAGGTGATAACACGTCAGAGCGAGAGGGCTCCCGCACACGACCGAGAATCGGTGGGCGATTATCGGCCGGGACAAGGACGGAAGATTCAGGTGATAACACGTCAGAGCGGGATGCCGACAAAAAATCGGCCACCGATTCTCGGTCGTGTGCGGGAGCCCAGATGCCGACAAAAAATCGGTCACCGATTCTCGGTCGTGTGCGGGAGCCCTATAACAGTAGCCGCGGCAGCCGCAGTCACGACGCAGTGGTCGAGCCAGCGACACGTTCCGTGCGCATCGCTTAAAAAAGTGCGAGTTGTCGAATCACTCCCAAGCAGGTCAAAGTCCGCACAAGATAAAGAGTTTTGTGCACAGAAGTCCACAAGTTCTTTACCGAACAAGGTCCCAGGATGAGCATTATAATCGCCTAAGGCATAAACATTTTCAATATCATTACATTCAATCACAGCACAAATATTAGCAAAACACTCCGTAAATTCCGGCAAATTGTCATCACAGTCAGTAGGCATATATACACTAAAAATAAGTAAAGACTGTTGGCCGTTACTAAGTTTAACCGCAGCGAGGCGGCTACTATGGCAGGGTACTATTTCGCTTACACCCGGCGCGCTAGCAGGTACTTCCGTGCGCTCACTTCCCCGCACTACTATCTCGGCGAGAGAGAGGGGCGAGTGCGGCCGCACACTAGAATCAGGCGGCAACTGCGTGGGAATCACCGTATCGTTCACAGTAAACTCGCCATTTTTGGTACTATCATGTAAAGAACGCCGTCTTTTATTCTTATCAAGATAAGACATAAGAGGCGAACTACTTATCGGGCTTGATTTCTTCATCTGAGACATGGCGTCATGGGATTCTTTTAATATATTCTTTATTTCATCTATATCTTTCTTAATCGCTCAGCATTCTACGTGCAGTACTTTTTGCGTTACAGCATGGGCTTGCTGGCGAGACGTCTCCTTGGTGTATGCCACTTGGCTATATCTCGCAAATCAAAGAGGATATAAACAAAGAGGATATAAACACTACCGTTTAAGAGTCCGAAGTTTCATACTACAATGATACTTCAGCAATAGTATGAAACTAGAGGACTCGCCTCGGCAAACGTTGAAAAGCTAACTTGTCATAATGACAGCAGTGTTGAATGTCATGGTGACAAGTAGTGTTGGGACAAAGTGTTCGATGATATCGATAGAGCGAATAGTGTTGCGCACTAGTTTATCGACATCGATTAAAATAATTGATGCTAGCCGCATTAATGGAATTATTTTCTTTTTTAAGTAAAGTAAAACACTGAAATAATTTTCGCACGAAAACTTTATTGGACAATATATATTTGAATGATCAATTCAATAAATGTTATTACTTATTAAATGACAGCATTAATCTGCATGGTGAAAAATAAAGGAAGAGGGGTAGTACACCTAACAGCACGTCAGTAGAAACACTGGCAACAGTATTTTCACTGACGTGCTCTTGACCGTATCGAACTATGCTGGTCCTTGTTGCCCTCTTTGATTAGTAGTTTTATTCTTTTCTATGACAGCAAGCCTGAATTTTATTCCAAAAAAGACATGTGAACCTATTTATGGTACAGTCAACGACTGGTCAAGCTTGAAACTCGCAGTGCGACTCTAACCTGTTCGTCTATTGAAATAAAGACGATACAAAGTCCAATGTGTCAAGCTTGATGTGCTCTTGACTGAACCTTCCTTATTTTACGGTAATATCTTTCATGAATTTAAATCACATAGTAAACTGTAGATATAGAACCTATAGATCTGTTTGTGATTATCTAAAACTTTCTTTGTCAACTAAACAGAAAGTGGCTTTGACTTTAAAGATGATCTGATGCGATGTCTGCTGCAGCGTTCATGTATTCGGCAACGATGCGAATCAAGTTCTTTTGCGCCCTGCAGTTCGGTGCTCTGGGGTCTGAAGTCGCAATGACGGTGTTCGGTCACATTATGGTATCTCTCCGCGTTACGTCCTTTGTAAAGTCTGGTTCGATTACATCTTATTTGGTGACGACTCGTTCGGCGACGACTTCTTCAGCGTTCAGCGATATCTGGATCGTTGACGCCTCCTATCGGATTGATAGTCGCCAAATTCTGAGGGATCGGGTCTGCAGACAGACAACAGGTTCCAAAGTGACGGGTTCGGGTGCTTCTTTGAGGCTTGCCTTTGTACCCACAAGCAGACGCTTTAGCTGGTTAGTTTTCTGTATTCACTAATGAGACCTGCCTCCGTAAGTGTGATATGGTCGAGCCCTTGTCGAGAATATCGTGCACCCACAGCTCACCATGTGCTTGGACCATGACAAAGCAGTCAACAGTACCACAGACTGCTGAATGTGATGTGCGAGGCCGTTGCCACGGTCTCTCGTTCTGGACCTTCTGTTCTGGGGGCAGGGATGCTTGTTATGTATCATGGTGTGAGTGCGGGCAATTGTAGATCCCGCACTTTTTTGTCTTGGCCCTTGTCAGAAACGTACAAGATGACGTACACGTCATCCTTCAATATGGTCAGCGTTCCTCGAAGGACGTCTGTTGCTGTAGCTTCTTGCACTGTGCTAGGGTGAAGTCTTTTCTACAGCACATAGAAACCTTCTGGTGTTCAGTCTCAGTGAAGGTAGTGAAGACCCGGGCTGATTCTTTCCTTGTAGTTGCCCGGCTGGTTCTGGTGCTAGTTGCTTGCTGACGCTCTCGAATGGCTAAACTGGAATGTTATTTGCTGTATGTGCCGTTCATGTGCTTCTTGGCTTCCTGGACAGCATCATTATCTGAGGCTCACCAGGTGTCGGGTTGTAGATGTTGATGTCGCACCACTTGGTTCTCTGTGCGGACGCCATACCTTGAACATAGTACATACAATTATACAGGGTGTTAGGAAAAGTACCGATTTCCTTTAATCCACGTGTTAAACAAATTTCATGACCAGTTTATCTTTATTTTTTTTAGGGCTCCTTAGTCAACAAGGAACCCTTATAGTTTCGTCATGTCCGTCTGTCTGTCCGCGGCTTAGCTCAAAGACCCTTCGTACAAGAAATCTGAAATTTAGTATGGATATGTATTTTATACACACCGAGAAAGTGGTAAAATTAAATCTAAGAAAATATATTTTTTTAGGGTAAACAACAAAAAAGAATTAAGACTTTTTGACCTGTGTTTCCTCTCGGTTGTTTTTCAGTTTCATGTTCCTAAAACTTGGCCTGTATACATATTAATTTTTAAAATTAACTCCCATACTATACTTACCAGTAGCAAGAATTTTTAAGTTCTTATTTTTCGATGGAGCTGCTTCACAATCTGTCTGGCCGGACAGTGGAACAGACACTACTTTCTGGGCTTGCTGGTCTTGGGATGTAGAGGCAATGGGTTCCATTGGAGCAAAATCTACATTTTTCGCAACCTCAGACGAGGTGACCACTGTAGAACAAATATAAAATATATCAACAAACTGAGACAAGATCGAAAAATCACAGTTACCAATACTAATTAACTGTTGGACTAGTCAAAAAACAATCCTGTACAAAAACTAAATTAAAGCTTAATTCTCTTTAACGTGAATGTACTGAAGACATTAATGTATTAGCTTATTTAAAGAACTTTTAGAACCTATTAAGGCCATTCTCACTATGTTCTGCAAATTTGGGCATTTTTGAGACGATATAAGTAGATAATTATTCTAGAAAAAAATCTGAGAAAAGAATATATGCTGACTATCCGAGTTTATCCTATAAATAAAAAATAACTTTGTTGGGTACAAAAAGTGATTTAACATCTCTTAAATGAAATATAATTGTGAATGTGTGTGTACGAATGTAAGTTTGAATAGAGTGTGTATAAGTGTGTGTGTGTATATCTATGGTTGGTACATTTTTATTTTAAAATACCTTAAGAAAAAAATAATAAAGCAAAGCGCTTTTTTTCTCCCAAAATCCAACTAAATTTGATATTTCTCCTAAACGGATGGATGGATTTCCAAAATTTTTAAGCAAAATTATTTTTTATAAGTTTTTCTTGAAACTGTACAACCAATCAGTATGTACGTTCGGTCGTAACAGCCATGTTGCAGCGCACTCTTATATGAACTTTATTGACGTGTCAATGAAATCGACATTTGCATTGAGGAGAAAGAACCTTCATCAGCTGGTAGTTCATTTTGTATGGGAGGTTCATTTTTTTTCACTGCTTACACTCACTTATACTTTGATGTAAAAAATTGTTGTATCTCCGGTTCCTATAATCAGAGTATATGGAAATATTTCTTTAAATATCTTTAATACTACCAAGCCAAATTCTTTTGCAATTTTATAATAGGAAAAGTATTTTTATTAGAGATTAAAACAAAATATTAAATTTAAAAAATTAATTAATTAACTCCTATACTATACATACCAGTAGCAATAGTTTTTAAATTCTTTTTTTTCGATGGACCTGCTTCATAATCTGTCTGGCCGGACAGTGGAACAGACATAACTTTCTGGGCTTGCTGGTCTTGGGATGTAGAGGCAACAGGTTCCATGGGAGCAACATCCATATTTTTCGCAACCTCAAACGGGTTGACCACTGTAGAACAAATATAAAATAAATCAATAAATTGAGACAAGATCAAAAAAACCGGTCAAGTGCGAGTCGGATTCGCGCGCCGATGGTTCCGATATACTTCTTGTATTTTTGGAAGTCCATTTTTAGGACCGCCAAACTAAATTTGTTTGAAGAGGTTATTTGCAGATTTCTAAAAAACTGTGCAACTTAGAAAGATCGTTTTATTTTTGCTGTAATGTTTACATAAACTTCTGTCAACTGTAATTAATTCAGATTTTTCCTTTCACAAACTTCGGAGATAAGGGGGGGGGCCTCGCAAGTTACAAAATCTTCAAAGCCGAGTTTCGCGTAAGCAAATTTAAGTTTGTATTCCCTACAAAGTGTGTACAAAATGTATGTAAGGCAAACTTAACTTTTCTGTTGGCTAAAAAAGTTTGCTCGATACAAAACTATATCGGTTTGCCGCCATCTTGTTTTTCAATATTTTGAATTTTTTTTAATTTGCCGTCAAATTGATTAGGGTTTGACACATTTTTTTGTATGGTGGCTTTACTCCATCTCTTATGGTTTCTGCGGGCAGTTCACCAACATTTCACAACGACCTGATCTCCAACTTTCTATAGTTTTCCCAAATACACACCATAGCCTTCTATACAATCAAATTTTAAAAAAATGCCTTAAAAAGTCTGGAAAAAGCTCTTGGAGCGAGTTTGCCCCATACAAAACTTATCTGCTCGCCGCCATCTTGTTTTTAAATATTATGTATTCTTTTTTATTCCTCGTCAAATTGCCCAGGAATTGACACATTTTTTTGTATACCGGCCAAGTTCCACCTCTTATGGTTTTTGCGGGCAGTTGACCAAAATTTCACATCGACCTGATCTCCAACTTTTCGTATTTTTCTCAAATACACACCTTAGCTTTCTATACAACAAAATTTTAAAATATCCCGAATAAAATCTCTGGTAAGAGTTCTTGGAGCGAGTTTGATTTTCGATATTTCACTGGTTCGCCGCCATCTTTTTTTCAAAATTTCAACTTTTTTTAAATTTTCCGTCAAATTGACCAGGGTTTGCAACATTTTCTTGTATGACGGCCACTCTCTATCTCTTACCGTTTCGGCGGGCAGTTCACCAGCTTCTAAACGAGTCCATGGAGACCACATTTTTATGACATCTTCCCATACATCCGGTGACCATATACAAGCACAATCATAGCCTATACCCCCGAAAATCCGCTTTCTGGGTGGTTTTCCCCCTCGAATGGTTTTCATACAAACTTTACCCCCTCGCCGCCATCTTGTTTTTCACAATTCCAACTTTTATTTAATTTGCCATCAAATTGCCCAGGGTTTGCAGCATTTTCTTTCATAGCGGTCACTCCCCATCTCCTACCGTTTCGGCGGGCAGTATACCAACTTGTCACCAAGAAGGTCATCACCACATTTTTTTTCGTCACATCGATAAACAACCCCACCCACTCCAGATCTGACTTGAGTTTATGGCCTCTAAAATTTCTCCTTCGGGGTGTTTTTCCACCTCAAAGTTTTTCATACAAACGTTTCTCGACCCACCGCCATCTTGGTTTTTATATTTTTTATTTTTTTTCAACCCACCAACAAACTGCCCAAGGTTTGCTACATTTTGTTGTATGACAGCTTCCCTCCATCTCTTTTCGTTTTGGCGGGCAGTTCAACAACTTTTCATCAGGACCTCGTGGTCTACACTTGACAATTTTCCTTTTGGTTTCAGACACCTTCAAACATTTTCTCCATACATCCCCTTCCAAATCTACTCCTTATACCCTAATAATTTCTATAAGTGAGTCACCCGAATCCAGCTTTATATATCCTGGGCTATCAAATCAAATAATAATAATATTGTCATTAACTTTTTAATTTTCAACATACCTGCTTCACGAGCTATCTGGCCGGAGAGTGGAACAGACTCAAATTTTTGGTCTTGGGAAGTTGACTCAACGGGTCCCATTGCAGGAGGACCTAGACCAACATCCGCAGCTTTCGCAGCCTCCAACGGGATGACTACTGTAATAACAAATGTGAAATCAGCATTGTATAAAGCACATGTTCTAGGATTGAAATAAATATTTTGAAAAACAAACAACTACGACTATAAAATAATGTTCATATTATAACATTAAACTATTGCCTCACTCGCATAGCCGTAGAGCCACAATTGAAGGGATGCTTGCCGGGGATAAGAATAGTAGTATAAGAATAGTAGTCCTTGGTCCAAATCTAGTTTATATTATGTACTTCATATATTTCTTTTTTTAAATTATATTTATGAAAATTTAAAGCCTTTTTATAATATGTAGTTTCCAGTTGGATACCAGATCTACAGAAATTAAAAGTTATTTGTTTATATTATATTTTGAATTAAAATTTATTCATAATAATTAAAACAAAAACAAGCAAGTGCGAGTCGTACTCGTGCACCGAGGGTTCCGTACCACTAAAGTAAAAATACCGTCTTAGTTATGGACGTGCAATATGCAGAAGTGTATTAAATTCGCGCGAGTCCGACACGCACTTGACCAGTTTGTATTATTTGTTGCTATTCTATAGACCGTGACAATTGGAAAGAAAAAGGGGAGGCCTTTGCCCTGCAGTGGGACAAACCAGGCTAAAGAAAAAAAAAAAATCTTTAGCTAATGCACTATTTATTGGGCACCTATTTTTACACTTGCAAGTGTTTCCGTTTTAAAAACCACTTTTTATAAGGAAAGTTCCCTTAATTTATAACTTTTTTATTTTTATTCTTTGATGTACAGCGGCAACAGAAATACATTATCTGTGAAAATTTCTACTGTCTACCTTATGGTTCATGAGATACAGACAGACATCCCACTGACAGACAGACATCCCACTGACAGACAGACATCCCGCAGACAGACAGACATTGGAGGCATATTGATAGGGTTCCAATTTTTCACCCTTTGGGTAAGAAACCCTAGGAGGAATAACCTAAACAAATTTCTTGAAAATATTGCATTGTTGTCAATGGAGACATGATGAGGCATGATAAAATAATAAAATTCTATGCAAACACAGTCACAGGCAATATCTAAGAAAACATGAATTACACTAAACACAAAGTAACTCTAGCCCTGACTGTTACTTTCTGCGAACAATTCATCGCCTTCACCTGCCCCGCTCACTCCCGCAATTCATTTTCGAGTTCTGCGCACTAACGGTCAGAGCTAGAGAGAGAGGCCTATACCAACTTACCTTGGCTGCTTCTCGCCATATGCAGAGGAAAACCTTCAAGAAGTTCATCAGGAAGTGGAGGCCGTTTGAGACCAAATTTTGGTATGGCATGCTTCTTTAATCTGGTTTTTGATTTTGTGTAATCCCGTTTTCCAAAATGATTTCCACAAACATAGCGGAGATCATGAAGCTTTTCAATGGGCAAGTAAACAAGATCCTCTTTGCCTACTACCTTGACCCACTGTTTACATCTATAAACAAAAAGATTTAAATTAGTTTAAATAAAATTACCTTTATTCTTTAGGCTCAGTTTTATTCTCATTTGAAACGCATTACTACTGTACACTTAGATAAATCAAATTGAAGAAAATAAGTGGCATTGATGTTGCAGTCTATAGATTTTGAATGAAGCATTTATGTCTTACAATATTTGAAAAAAGTAAGCTAATCCATGGCTTACAGCTGCTGTACAGCTTGTCTTTTCTTCACAACAATACAAAACTTGTAATGTAACAAGTGTTTGGCATATGAATTACATAAATTATACTTACACATGCTCCCTTAAAGGGTCTTTTGCAAACAATAACTTTTCACCACAGTCTTTCTCTTTGATATCACAAATTTCACATTTTCTGCGTGCACCGCCCATTGTGATAAGGTAATGTAATGAAAAAAACAACAGAAAACAAAGCGAGTCCAATCTCAGAAAATTGCAGTTTTAATAGAGTCCTGTCTCACAAAAAAGTTTTATGCAGAGGAGAATAACACAAATATCACGATTTGTATTAGCAGAGCCCATTATAAATACAGTTAATGAAAAAACAATGGGAAAACAAACAGTGAGTCCTATCTCCATACGTTTCACTTATAAATTGAGTCCTGTCTCACAGAAAAGTTTGATGCGGACGAGAAAACTCTCAAACTCAACGCTATTTTACTAAATAAATCACAATATTCACAAATAAGAGAGATAAAAACAAAACAAAACCATCGATACGCGAACCATACAGGAAGACATTTTGTTTTGTGGTGATACCATGTTGAATCTTTCAAAATTTCTAATGAACAAGCTTTATGGCTCCGTAAATTGACTAAAGCAATTTTAACGATATTTCTTTAACTTAAACATGTCGAATGAAGATTTCGGATTAGAATCACTATAACATTACCGTCCATTTAAAGAAATTGGCAAATTTTAATCGACGTATTTTGCTACCACAAACATATTTATTTTTAACGCTAGCAGTCCACTGTCATTTTTTGGGTTTGCCTACGAGAATTCCTCCATTCTCATACATTTTATTTTTTATATGAGAGTTTCTACCCACGTATCGTGTCCGTCTCCCCAGCAACCCATGCGAGATATGGCCAAGTGGCATACACCAAAATTTAGTGGAAATTGGTTCATTCCATCAGTAAAGTGTCAGATTCAGTGCATCAAAACTGATGACACTACGAGCTGAAAACTTTGGGTGGCTGTAGAAACGTCTCGTCAGCCAGCCCATTCTATACAGGGAAAACTACGAAGATTACATAAAAGCAAAATAGTTCCACATTTACTGCATGTCTAGTGCAATTGATTGTAAAAAAGCCGAATCGAAAATGTCCATATGGTAGGAGCCCTTCATCGATAATTATGGGTGGCTGGAGAGACGTTTTCCCAGCCAGCCCATGTGATATCTCGGAACATATAGTAGGTAGGAAGATAAAACAAAGCTTAATATTTACTACCTACTCGGAACAGTAGGTAGCAAATATTTCAAAATCCTAGCTCCACTAACTTTTGAGATATTTGTATTTTTTCATGGGCTTGCTGGGGAGACGTCTCGCCAGCAAGCCCATGCTGTAACTCAAAAAGTACTGCACGTAGAATGCTGAGCGATATACCATTAGAGAGTGCATATTTGATGCAATAAGCACCAAGAAAAGTGAGTCCCTAGGTCTTACGGTTTCGGTGCTAGAAACAAATATCATTTTCCCGCCGAAAATTTTGAATGCATGATGTGAAGTGCGACGTTGCCGTTCTGTGCAACTCTACATGTTGCTGTTAGAGCATTCAAAAATCAATCTTGTATCCTTATAGTTAAAAGGTACTGTAGACGCACGTGTAGATTATTTGTAATTTGAGAATAGTTCGGGAGACGGTGTACTTAGTAAAAGACTGATTGGTTATCAAGAAGTTTTTATTTATTTGTGGACGACATGTTAAGAACGAAAGAGATAATATGTATTTTAGCTCACGTGAAGACTAACTGGTGCCTCAATCTCTTTTTAGCAACCGTGACAACTGTATTCTAGGAGGAGATGTAGGTTTAATGGTCTCAGTAACAAACTAAAATTTTTAAAGTATTCTTAAATTGTTCTCTAATTAATAAGTTAAGAAAACTGATTTATTAAATAAATACGTGAGCCAAAATACATATTATGTCTTTTGTTCTTCACATTTTGTCCACAAATAAATAAAAACTTCTTGTTAACCAATCAGCCTTTTAAGTACACCGTCTCCCGAACTATTCTCAAATTACAAATAATCTACACGTGCGTCTACAGGACCTCTTAACTATTAGGACACAAGATTGATTTTTGAATGCTCTAACAGCAACATGTAGAATTGCACAGAATGGCAACGTTGCACTTCACATCATGCATTCCAAATTTTCAGCGGGAAAATGATTTTTGTTTCTAGCATCGAAACCATAAGACCTAGGGACTCACTTTTCTTGGTGCTTATTGCATCAAATATGCACTCTCTATTGGTATATCGCTCAGCATTCTACGTGCAGTACTTTTTGAGTTACAGCATGGGCTTGCTGGCGAGACGTCTCCCCAGCAAGCCCATGAAAAAATACAAATATCTCAAAAGTTAGTGGAGCTAGGATTTTGAAATATTTGCTACCTACTGTTCCGAGTAGGTAGTAAATATTAAGCTTTGTTTCATCTTCCTACCTACTATATGTTCCGAGATATCACATGGGCTGGCTGGGAAAACGTCTCTCCAGCCACCCATAATTATTGATGAAGTGCTCCTACCATATGGACATTTTCGATTCGGCTTTTTTACAATCAATTGCACTAGACATGCAGTAAATGTGGAACTATTTTGCTTTTATGTAATCTTCGTAGTTTTCCCTGTATAGAATGGGCTGGCTGACGAGACGTCTCTACAGCCACCCAAAGTTTTCACCTCATAGTGTCATCAGTTTTGATGCACTGAATCTGACACTTTACTGATGGAATGAACCAATTTCCACTAAATTTTGGTGTATGCCACTTGGCCATATCTCGCATGGGTTGCTGGGGAGACGGCATTGACGTAAGAAAAAACGCTACGCCCCCTGGCGTAGTTTCCAAAATCTTTGGGAGACGGACATCCACATATCTCGCACGGGCTTGCTGGGAAGACGGACACCAGTTATGTTCATGTCCGTAATGTCAAAGCATAGAGTAATATAATTTTTTTTTTTGGTTTCGTTCTTCCTTTCGGAAAGGCAAAGAGTACAAAGCCCATACAGCCATGTCTGATGTGTTTAATCTTTCGTTTTGCTCCCCTCGTAAAGCGATAGTGAACTTTACGAAGGAAAATGTTCGTGACTTTTTGGGACAACACAAACGGGGCTTAAACACGAGATCACTTGAAATCTTCATCAGCTGCGCACTCCGTAGTAAATTTACTGCATAACACACTATCTTTATTATCCACTAAATCACTAAATGCACAAAAAAACAAAATTTCAATTAAGCAGGCAAACGCCCATGTCGAGTTCCCGCCAAAAAGTCCAGAGTAATACAAAAACTCAAAAAAAAAAAAAGCAAGTCTGTGAAACGAAACGTATTTAAAATAACCTAAAAATTGTGCTAGTTTTTGTAGTTTTTAAAATAATATAATCAAGAACACAATAACTACTAAGGGATACTATCAAGAAGAGAAAATAATGTCACTAGACGTGCAAGGAACGTTTGTGTCCCAGAAGATCAATAAAATCCGATGGATTCCTGAAGAGTATGCGGAAACCAAGTGCTTTTTCACCGGCAGTTGGGACGACGATGTTAACTCGGTGAAAGTCTGGACTTTCGAGAGTCCACATGAAGATGAAGAAGCGGAATATCCTCGCACCCTTTCAGAGTTCAAGTTAGAAGGTGACGTCACAGAAATCAAATTCACAGATAAGAACAAAATTGCAGTTTCAACAGCGAATGGAGAGGTTAGGTTATTGGAGATCAGTGTTTATGAAAAATCGTCTCCTCTTAAGGAACTGTTCGTTTGGAAGAATCTTCACAATTTTGGGTTAGTTACTTCAAACTCCTGAACTTCTTTTTATTCTTATTTTCAACACTATATGTCTCTTATGCCTCCTGACACAGACCTTTAACGATTTTTACTGTTCCCTATCTTGAGAATCCATTCACTCGTCTTCAGAATGGTCCTGCTGTCTATTTGTTTTCATCTTCCCATCTACCTGTTCCCTGCTTTCATTGCCTCTTCTTGGACACCTGTCAGATCAGTTTGATGGTCTATAATGAATAAAGATAAAGGACTTAAAGGACACCCTAAATACAGCAAATACTGAAAGGAAACATTTCTTTATATCCCTTCAAGTACCTTTCTTCATTGCCATTTTCTATATTTTTGTTGTCTTTTACTTCTTTTACATGACCTTATTATTTTAAGAACTTACTCAGTGTTTTGCTTATTGTAAACTATTTATTTCAGGGCAGAGCAATGCTCCTGCACATCTCTAGACACAGTTGAAGGAGACATAGCTTCAATAGGTGAAGATGGTGTACTAAACATTTTAAATGGGAGAAGGGGAGACATTACCCGAACTATTTCTCAGGCCGACAGCTGCTCACTGCATTCTGTGTGCTTCTTTAAGCATAATGAGGTGAGTTCTTAAAATCCTTGAAATTTATCTTTATAGTGGCCTAGTATACTGCGGGGAAAACAACTCGATCAATAATAGCACAGTGGGGGAAGCTTTGTGCATGTCAATTTGTATGTGAAATCGACTGTGCACAGCCACACCTATAATGTGAGCTATTCTGTGTTAAAAGTCATATTAAATGACCTTTTCCAGTAGTGGTAACTGGAAAAAGGTCTTCTAGTCTTAATCTTAACAGAAAGCGTCAAATACATTGCGCCATCTCTGCTCTGGTGAGCCTTGACTCCTACTATCCCTTAGGCTAAGGGAGTGGCTAAAGGCCTTAACAATTTCCAGTGGCATGTTGCTTATTAAGTAAAAATAATTAAATAGAAAAGCCCTTATTTCCCTCTACTTTTAGTTACATTTGTTTGTTGCTTATTTATTTAAGACAAAATAACCACATTAGAATTGTTTGTAATTGAAATATTATTATTTTGCTTGCAGGTAATCACTGGAAACATCCGTGGCCACATGAAAATTTGGGATCTTCGCAACACAAACGACAAACCAGCTGCATCATTCCTTCTAGCCGGTGATGAATTAGCTGCAACTTGCATTGTCAACCATCCTACACAACCCCACATAATCCTAGCTGGCAGTGAATCTGGAAATTTAGCTGTTTGGGACGTCAGACAAAACTCTTTTCCTTCATCATTGCTCAATGCCCATTCAGCCGGTGTTACTGAAATGCAATTCCATCCAGAAAATCCTCATAAGCTAATTACTTCTTCGGTCTCCGGCGAGCTATGGGATTGGAATATGGAATCCATGACAAAAAGCTCTAAGGGTTCCGACAACCAATTGGCAGTCTGGATGCCTTTGGAAGATAAAAATGCAATGATGGTCAATTCTCTTATGCCTACTTTACATAAGGCCATAAACACACTGCATTGTGATAGAGGGAGAATTTTGTGTGGCGCTGATAATGAAGCCGTTTATTTAATTAAGAATTTTAAGTATTAATCTTGAGAGTAAGTTTGTTTTGAGTAAAATAAGGATCTTCAATGAATGAAATGATATTGATTGATGATGAGGATGTGTTGTTCTCTATGAGTGGGTAAGTGAAATAAATTAATATTTTTTTGTAAATATGTATTTTATTTATTTATACTGAAGTAAATACACTTAAAAGTATCATTATACAATAGTTTATCGATAACACCAAGTCAGTCTTTGCTTGCCTAGTCAAAGTATTGGTAAAATATTATACAAAAACCAAACAAGTATTTACAAACTAAAATATTTCGGGTTATAGTTTCAAATATCAATACACAAGGCACCATGGTACTACTAAAATAGAATATTAAATTTATTTGCCAAAACGGTAACTTTTTGAATGAAACCAAAATAATGGCACCAGAATTTTGTCACATGAAAGTTAAATTTTTGTTATGAAGAATTGATGAAAAAAATATAAATAAGGCTCAGCCTTAAGCAACTGGATTGTTTTTAATGATATCACTAAAATTAATACATATTTGGCATCTCATTCACATTTCTATACCACACTAAATGCGTTAATTAACCATTAACACGGAGTATAACGTTAAATATATCACTCAATACAAAATTGTTCATACAGGAATAAAATAAGCACAGCACAACTTGACTGAAATATTGTTCTATAATACTTATAACATGAGCAACGGATTGGATGGTCGTTGGAATCAGAAAGTCAACACTCTGATCACGTCCAAAACTATACACCTCCAGTCCTATATATTCATTGACCGTATCAATGGATCTACAAATAGTGACTGGTTTTTATTGCAGCATTCGGGCCCTATGGGTTTCCATGGTTATCATTTAGGCACAGTCAGATCAGTGGCAACCTAATCCTGTTGTCAAGAATTTTCAAGCCAAACATGACAGCCACTAATTGTAGTCAGGCTTAACGTGCCTTCCGAAGCATAGAAAAACGCTCTAGTTGTAAAACCACTAACGGTAACCCATCCGGTTCCTAGTCAGAACCGACGTTGCTTAACTTTCTTGTTGGGAAAGAAGAGCATTCGCCGCTATGCCGCGAGCGCTTCAGGTGTGGTGGTTTCTGCGGTGTGGGGGAGGTTTCCGCTGACTGGCCTGCAACAGGGAGGCGGGGACAGTCCACAGCTGGTCGCACCACCGCATGAGAGCTTCTGTCACGTGGCAGCTGTTGGCCGCTGTCGCTAGCTGCGTCTCCAGGCTGTCTGATTGCTTGATCAGGAGGCTGAAACAATAGAACCAAGTTTCAGTTTAAGTAGAAGGGTAGACTTCACTGCATAAAGCAGATAACCATTAAGGAATAGAGTTAAGTGCCTATCGTTCAAAGAGGGTGTCTGTTATGGTTTAAAATGTACTATTAATAAATTGCATGGATACCATAAAGAGAAAGAGTACTAGAGGCTAGACAGAGTTTTTAGGTCATCTTATTAAGACGGGAGAAAATTGCTTATTAACTCAACATTATTGGCGCCATTTTACTCGCTGTTAACAGTTTACTGTGCTTCTTGCCAGCGGTATTAGGATATCAGAAAAAGAAGGATTCTCACCTGGGCGGCAATAGTGTAGGAGCAATGATCATAGCGACATACTCGGACATCTTTTTGGTTTTTAGTGTAGGTCACCTGTTGCAAAAGTGAACGTCGTACAAAATAACTCAGGCTATGTCATTGATGCGCGCTGAAGTCAAAAATGACTTATTTTCATATTATGACTTGACTTCTGCGCTATTAACTGACATAGCCAGAATTTTGTGCGACGTCTAACAAGGACATCATAAAAACGAGGATTCTCACCTGGGCGGGAATAGCGTAGGAGCAATGATCATGGCGACATTATGCTCGGACATCTTGTTAGTGTCGCTGTGGGCCACGATCTGGCGCACCAGGCGCAGGATCTCCCGCAGCGTGGCGCGCTGTTCCGGCGGCAACAGCAGAACCAGAAGGTTCAGGGCTCGACCTTGAGTGGTGCCGGTTAGGGCTGGAAAGGAAACACGGTGTAAGCTAGGTTGAAAGATCAGAAAAATGGCAGTATGTGGCTAGGATAAAGTCGGGTCCTAAGGTTGCAGGTGAGCTCATTTACTGTTGTCCTGTCTCCCTTACAGTTCTAGGCTGGAACTGTAACTAGAACTTCTAGCGTACTCTTTAGATCTGTACCTATTCAAGTCTCGCTCCTAGTGTTATTCTTCTCTTGTTATTGCAGAATTATCTTTCCGATGTACCTACCGTTATGCTAGTTCTACCAAATATCTTATGAAAATTATTTCACCAAGTAGTATACTACAATAATCGCGTGGTGGGGGAAGCTTTGCGCACGTCAATTTGTATGTAAAATCTACTCTGCGCAGCCAAAGTCATCGTTCAAGTAGTTTGCCCACACGTATAACTAACTAGCTTATCAACTTCTTGGATTTGTTATTATCACTGCTATAGCTGAGCTCATCACTATTGCTTGGGCTTTGTTCATAAGCACTCCCCGAAAACTACATACAACGAGCTCGAATTTGATATTTAAAATTGAAAGGTCGCGTAGGCCCGCATATTCAGTACAAAATACCCACAGAAGCACCACGACCACGCGGGTGCGCCAGGGTGAGGGGTTGAATGCGGGCGGGGGGCGGAGAGTGTCCGTTCCGTATGATGACACTACTTATTACTTTATTCTGTGACATAAGTTTAATAGATTAAGCACATGAGCTCCTGTGCGTAAGTGGGGTCTACTGGGAAGAGCTGCTAACTCTTGACCTTGTTCATAATCAGAAATCACCATAACTGTAATAGTGACAGGACAGCTCCTAGGAGAATGGTAGTTGAGGCAGCACTCTAAGTAGACGTTTGAACACAATTGCCAGATCGTAGGTGATAGAGCTGGTAACCTTGAGCCTTGTAGGTACTATTCATCATCAGAACTCACCATAAGTGTGATAGAACAACCGCATGAGCTCCTGTGTGAGCGGGGGCTGGGGTAGCGCCCTCAGCAGACGCTTGAAAACAGCGGCTAAGTCGTGACTGCTCGCGCGGGAGAGGGCTGCTTCCACCGTCGCCCGGTCCTCGTACCACTGCCGCTCGATCACTTGGCAGAGGGATTCGACCTGAAATTAGAGCAAAAACTACATTAGTTGATCCATCCAGATGAGTATGATGACACATTTATTGCTGCCTCCCTCGTCAGTTTCATGCACTCAGCATTTCTGAACATCTGCAGTCCACCAAAGAGCTATTGATGCAGCCAAGTTGTTTCATTGAACCAAAAAGAAAACATGTTATCGTGAATACAGCGTCAGTGTTTTAAGAGCATCTAGCCTTTAAATGGCGTCTAACATAGCTAAGCCAGGCAAAGACTTCACGTGTCTGTTGAAGCGAGGAAAATGATTAGTTTTTAGCCCATCCACATATCCAGTTCCTAAGTAAAGCTAACATTATGCCATGAGCGAGGTAAGGTGGGTCGGTGGGTCTCGACCACGGAGCAGAGATGGTCTCGACTCTCGAGGCCTGTGTGTTTTAGTTTACGATGATTACCTATCTAAAATGATGATTACATATCTTGCTTCGTGTGGTGCCGGCAAAGAATAGTAGCAAACCATCCCTACCCGAGGGTGTTGTAAAAGGCGACTAAGGGCTTATGAACCGAAAGATTCAACACCAACAACAGCTGTCGCCAGCCGCATCGCTTACAAGCGTGGTGGCTATGGTAAATTCCTCCTAAGTACCACGGGTTTTTGCTGGAGTTCTGGAGGGAGCTCCCTGTCCTGCAGTGGACGTTTTATGGGATGAAATGATGATGATGAATCTTAAATAGCCATAACGCGTCTTCTGAAGAATGGAGAACCTAACGTGACCTTTCTCCTTCACTCACCTTTTGCTTGTTCCCGGGCACGCGCAGTAACCCCTCGTCCTGCGTGCGTTGTCGCAGCGCTGAGGATAAAGCTCGCACCACACTTGGCACAGAGCTCCACGTTTCCTCCCACAGGATCATGTCTTTGCGGAGAAGAGTCTCCAGTGCTACTCCGAACACTGTGCCCTCTGAAATAAAAAAGGAATCAATTTACTGTAACAGCTTTAAAAATCTTCAGCAAAGGTTTTCTGAAAATTTCACTGCTTGGTGGTATCATAGACCTGAGGCACCTCCTTTTTGGTCTGTCTCGAGAAGATTTTGGTCATCTTAGTGGTAATTTAAGATAAGCAAAATCTTCTCGGGATAAACGGAATAATTGGATATGAATCCCACATGGACATTCGCCCACCGTTGCGGGTGCATTCGGCTTACGTGTCAAGCCTTTTCTTGTGAATGTCTTGACTCTACAGAATGTAATATTTTTATTGCCTTTCCATTCTTTGCCACAGACGGCACAGACATTAGAGCTACCTACCTAGCCATGGACCCAAACCAACTACATAAAAACTTTTATCCCCTATTTAATAAATTCAGGGGATGGAGAATTTTCAAAACTCCTTTAAAAATAACTAACCTTCTTTCTTCTTCTTCTTGGGCGACTTTCTCTTCTGGAAAGGCAGCGAGTATCTATCGAAGTGCGCAGTGAGCTCCAACCACACAAGAGGCAGTAATCTCTTCAACTGAGGTTCCCCAACGTCTTCTATGTCCACGGTGCTGTCTTCCTCGGGCCAGTCCTCTTCCTGGTCCATCATCTGACGGTCCAGGTTGAATTTGTGCTCGAAACTGAGTGGCTGTTGGGTTGCCACAGCGCTCTTTGTGCGCGATACTGCTGTGTGTTTCGCACTGTTGAAACAAAATAACGTTGAATAAAGGAAAGAATGAAGGATTGTGGCCTAGAGGCAAACTTTATTTCTAGTTATGAGCCACTAACCACCATAATAAACTTTGGCAGTCTGGTAAGTGTGAGAGAGATCAATACAGAGATCAGTTATTATTTGCACACTTCGTTATTCCAACTGCCAGGAACGTAAACCCTAACGTCTGATATACCGGACGGTATACCTAGTCAGCCCAAAAAAATTGTTTTGTTTCCTTACGATTTTCAACAACGAAAGTCATCCGGATTTCAGGATAATTAATGCCATTTTCAATAATGCCATTTTAAATAAGGAAATGAAAGGATGTGTTAAAGACTTCTTGGTTAACTTTATGACTTTTATGATATCCTGTTGAAGATTTATGGGAATGGTCGTAAAGCACTTACATGAATGGATCGTTGTCCTTCAGAATTGATCCGTTGATTCGCTCCTTGCCTATTCTGGGTCCTTGGACTGTGCCGTATCTTTGGTAGCCTAGAAGTTCGATGCCCTCTGGAAATATGAAAATAATTTGTTAATAATTATAAGCAAATCGCGAAGATCCTAGAATATGGAATTAAAGTCAGCATCTCGAAACCGTGGTGTTTGGCAAAAAAGGGGTGAGGCCTAAAGGAGTGATCACACCTAGCTGAATTCAAGGACTAATTCGGCATACATTGCTCGTTGAAGTAAGGATATTGCAATTAATATAACCAAACCTCCCAGCAATGTATGCCGAATTTGTCTTTGAATTCAGCTATAGCTATATGTGTGATCACTCCTTAAGCTAGCATTAGTAGATGTCTGTATATAATATAAAGGCAGGCCTTTACCTAAGAGTGGAACGTTTTGTTTAGAATTTAGAGGATAATAAAAAAGTTTACAAGGTAGATAGACTATCTGGTCAGTTGCTTGCGGGTCAGTATCTAAGAACCGGGATCAATGGATTCCTTCGGAGGAACGGAAAATGCTCAAATTGTCTTACTACCTACGAGTGGGCAAAATTAAATGATATGATGGAGATTGATGAATTGCGTAATTTGTTATCATTTGCGGTTGAAGGCGAAAGGGTAAATTAGCAAATTCAAATGATCAATTCAGCACATATTGATAGACCGCAACGAGTATTTTATGATGAGTGCAATTTTTCTTACGGTTCTTCTGTTCTGACGCATCGCAACTGATTGGTTTTAGGTAGGTAGTTACTTGTAAGGCATCAAGATATTCTTAAAAATCGTTTTTGGGTTGACTATTAGCAGGTACAATTTACTCATTCAATGTGATGATTTGGTTAAGTCGTTTGTTTTGTGTCACCAATTAGGTATCTTGCATTCAGATTTTGGTCTCTTCCAAGTTTCAGCAGCAATTATCGTAACGTATGTCTCGTCTTGTCCGAAACACTATTATGACTTTAACAGTAATTGCAACGATTACTTTAAATTGTTTTCGGAACTTCATTTGGTACATCATAAGTGTCTAACCTACTAAAGTCGTTGTTCCATGTACGAGGAATAGCAAATATCTTTTCCTGGTATAAAAAAACCCTGAAAACCCCTACTTTCGCGAGTCTGGCTGAAAAATTAAGCTTGTTTTGCCATTTCTTCTTCTTTTTCGAATTCAAAGTCAAAACATGTCTAATAAGCCGCATGGTTCTTTCAAGTTCAGATAATGGTTCAGAGTTCAGGTAGTAGTGGTGTACCTACACTACAAAGGGTAGGTATGTCATAGATTGTCTGTCATCATCTATTATCTCAACAGTCAGAAATCAGCCAACGTCCTCTGTTGGACAACAGCCTGCCTGAAGCTTAATCTGATTTATTTTGTAAGTTGCCAAAGGTTACATTTCTATCTCGTCAGTCCCACCCACGTGCTAGATGTGCCAAATAGTAAGTAGGTATAATTGACAACTTATTTAAATTGAAGATATTTTAAACTAAAAACGTTATGGTATAAATACTTTTTTAGTACCTATCCTTTTAAAAATGAAAAATATGAACGTTTAAAACTCTCAATTAGATAGAGAGGGAAATACTGAACTGTGACGTCACATATCAATAGCGCTATAATAATTACTTACAAGCAATATTACAAAATGTTTGATGCGTTATAAGTTTTTTTTTGTTTTTCGACGAATTCCAATTTTGATTTCGAATTCTATGCAACTACCCACATTTTTATTACGATAAATTAGCGCGCTCTTGTTAGCATTTCTTTGATTGGTGACAGTAGACGCTATACTTACCAGTATTGCTCGCGATATCAGCCCAGTGCAAGTCGTTGGGCTTGAAGAGTTCGTGCATGGGCAGAGGGGGGGAGTCGGCGTGAGGTCCGGGGGGGGACAGCCTGGAGCGACGCGGCGCCGCCGGAGCTGACGGCGTGCGCGCCAGGGGCGCATGCGCGTTCGGCGGCGGGAAACTGTCGCTGGAAGAGGGAAACATTGTTCATAAGCTTGGATTTTCCAAAAATGCGGCGCACCATAAAACCTGTGAATATCGATAGAGGATATTATAGACGAACAAATTATGTTATGTCACATAAACTCGCCCTACTCGCCTACATGAGCCCCGTTGGTGTGCTTGTGTCGACAACAGGAGACCGGGGTGCCATACTCTGTCAAGGCCGTCTCAATATCGAGATATACTCCGATAGTGTAATGGTTCCGGTTCCTCTCCTCAGCCAAGCACTCGCGTAAGTTCGAGCGTGATGGAGTGGCCCCGGCGGAAACTTTAATTGTTCGTACCTCAGCTGGATGCGGGGCCTAATTTTCCGCAAGAGTAAACTCTCAAACAACTAAGTTACGTGCGACAATAGAGTTATTGGGCGGTAGCTGAAGGACAGATGTCAGTTCTTCCTCGGCTTAGGCAGGACAATCACCTTCCCACACTTCCACTCGGTTGGGAAGGTGCCGGTACTCAAAACTCAATTAAAGAGCCTACTATAAATAAACTGATAAATGGAAAAATGAGCGAAAAACTTAAAACAGCGCGAATGCGTTCTTACGCGTGCATTCTGTCCTTTGTTAGAAAGCAATTAGAAAGGGAGGTAATTTAGCTCTTAATCTCTGTACCTACAGTAAGCGTTAGCGCGCGCTTTTGCTAGGTCTGTGTTCTGTACTGTCTCGCTAGGTACCAAGTTGTCATCTTCATAGGCATAGACCTCATACATAGACCACATACATACATACATACACTGTTTCTACTCTTATCAACCTTTTGACTTTTATTCAGAACGTCATGAATTTGGTTAAGGAACGTTTGCCAAAGCCATTCCCTAAGTCACTGTCCACGTACTTACTAAAATGTATATATACGTTGTTTCTTGCTCAGTAATCACTATTTTCGATATTAAATCACTCAAGCGATCACTCAAACGATATCAGAAATCAGAAAACTCACTTGCTCTTGCAACTGCAGATGCATCCTACCATTGGCCTATTATATCAAGACTGTTTACAAGAAGAATGCCACATTTTCCGCAAATTTTATACGTGACCCGGAGTCCATAGATAGTTAGGTCACTGTTTTATCGCTTGCATGTCGATTGCTTGAACAGATCTAAAATGCAAACGATATTTGTAGCTTACATGCATTCAACAACAACAACAACACCGCTGTGGATAATGACTAATCTAATTATTTAATTTTTTTCCTCGCCTTGTAGATCCTTTTCTATTGTCTCCATTCATTCATGATTTCTACATGTTCAAACATTTTGATTTCTACTTTTATTATATTATATATATTTGAACTTTTTTTTTTCTTTGGACCCATGCGTCTAGCGTATTTGCCACGGACATTTTTTTTTTAATTATTTAATTTGAAGTTTAAATCAAATCAAAAATTTGTAAAATGGCTTCTGTCAACAAGGACAATTCTGCCAATGTCGAAGTTCAACTTTCAATAAGATGGCAATCGGCCGTCTCAAGACGCAGCCATCTTAAAAAATAGGCCAAACCATAAACTTATTTCTATTAAACAAAAACAAGCAAAAAAAATCGTAACAATAAGTACTATAAATATATTTGGAAAGAAAGGAAGGAAGATTAGGGTCAAGGGAAGAAAGGTAAAGGAGAGACTTCATCTTCATCTACTTTGTAGAGAGACTTCATATTGATAAAAGGAGGAAGAAGATCATATAAGGAGACCCGATGCATAGAACAGTTGAAAAAAATATGATTAGTAGAACCTGCTTAGTGCTTCACCACAATCACAAATCGGAGAATGAATAATACTTAGCTCGTGTAAATGCTTGCTCCTCCAAGTGTAAATGTAAAGGGTAGGTACCTACAAGAGTGGCCTAAACGTAACCTGCATACTACCGAAGTTGTCTGCTTATCCGCAAGTTGAAAACGAGAGAACCAGTGCTTAGAGTGGATATTTGGTTGAATGTCATAAAAATAACGACCTCTATAACTCTACTAGTTTTAGACCAGTTAATTTTCCATTTTTTGTCAATATCAAATTTGGCACAGGAATAAATATCATGAAAGTAACTTAAGTTGTGTTCAGAACCTCCCGAAGAAACAGCATCCTTAGCGAATTCATAGGTATACAGTTTGCCAACACCACTTGAATGGTGGTCTCGCAGGTGTACGGTTAACAATAACCCAATGTTAAGAACGAAACAATTATACAAGGATACTTTCAAGTTCAAAATTAACGGAAACTTTTTCTTGGAAACAAACAAATATACAATTGTAATATCATTAGAAACAAACTTATTTGACAATAAGGCCTGCAAAGCACTAGTTAAGAGAATCCGAGAAGACAGTGGATTTATTTAAATTGTGCGACTCAACATACTTTATCGCTTCCAAAAGTTTCTCCATTGAAGATAGAAGAAGAAGTAGGGCATTTAAAGATAAGGAGAACGTTAACCTGGGGGATCCAGACTGCGGATCTGACTACTCCATTCGGAGATAATTTTGAAGCGTCAGTATAAATCGTAAGCCAATCTTGCCATTCATTTTGTAGACGACAATTAAAGGACAAATTGGCACCTGGATCATCTTTGGAAATTCCAAAGTTCAAAATAATATTAGGGCGATATAAAAGAGCATTATAAGGAAATGAAAAAAGGATAGAGCGAGAACAAGAATAATAAGGATTAGGAAGATTGTTAATTTTATTTAAACTTTTGACAAGACAAGGTAAGGAGTGTTTCTGTTCATCCAGTACTTGTTGTTAGGCATAAGGTTAACAAGATTAAGAAGTTCTGGAAGTAATGGATGGTTAGAAAGCAATGAAATTCTATAAAGAAAACGATCTGCTAAAAACTGACGATGGATATGTAATGGCGCATCAAGGCGCATACCTGAAGGGCGTTTGTTGGGGACGATTTCATGGGACCTAAAATAGAATTAGATAGAGAATTAAACTGGACTTTCTCGAACTTACTTAAAGCCACTACTACAGGGTTCAAGAAGGAAATGACCGTAATCAATAACACTACGGATAACAGCACTATACAGGAATATCTGAGATAAAGGGTGAGCGAGCACCCCACCATACGCCGGAAAGACATCTAAGGATATTACTACTCGTACCTGGATTGGTACTTTTGGGTGACATAATTAAAATATGAGGAACCCGATAACCTGGAATCCAAAAACATACCAAGAAATTTAACTTTGTTATCAACTGGGATGAATCGATTATCATAAACAATACTCGTATCAATATGGGGAATATTTTTCCTCCTAGTGAAAACAACTACAGAACTTTATGAAGAAGTAAGAGACCATGAGTATATAACCACTCCTCTAAATAGAATAAGGCCTGATTAAGATTACTTTGTGTTACAGCGATGTCAGGAGAAGAAGCATATAGTTAGTGTAATGTAAGACGTTGCAAAAAGGAAGCACAGACTGCTCAAGGACAGACGTATACAAACTATATAAAATAGGGCTTAAGACCGAGCCCTGTGGAAGACCTCTCCAGGCAGATCTAGGTACAGACTGAGAATTCTAGAGAACTACTATTGTTCGGTCCACCACGGCATCCTATCCTACTTCCTACTAATATTATAAACGCGAAAGTTTGTAAGTATGGATGGATGGATGGATGTTTGTTACTCTTTCACGTAAAAACTACTGAATGGATTTAAATGAAACTTGGCACACATAAAGGCTAGGTTCTGGAATAACACATAGGCTACTTTATACCGCGGGAAACCACTTCAATCCCACGTGAAAACGCATTTAATGTTAATGAAGAAGGTGACTGACTCACTGACTGACATATTATTACGCACAGCCCAAACCGCTGGGTCTAGAAATTCCAAATTTGGCATGTAGGTTCCTAATGAGGTTTAACGGTGCAATAAGAAAGGGATTTACAAATTTCTACCCTTATAGGGGTAAAATAGGGGATGAAAGTTTGTATGAAAGTCCGTCAGTTTTAAAGTTAGGATCTTCAAATTTTGTATTTAGGTTTACGACTAAAAATTAATATTTATATATCTCAGGGTTTTTGAAAATTCGACACCCAAAAGGGGGATGAAGTTAATTTTTAAATTAAAATCCACACAATTTATTATTTAGGCATGAGGTTAGCAATTCTATGCAACGTTCATCACTGTTATTGAAATTCCACCCCAAATTCATCCCCTAAAAAAGGGAAATGGGGTGAAAAAGTCTAAAAACTAATATGTGTATCGTTTGTATGGTTCATTGGGTCGCTGATTACGAAAGCTACAACAATTTGAAATCCAACGTGGTGGACGTGAAATACCATCATCCTCTGGGGATGGAGTTGGGGTGAGATAGGGTTGAAATGTCTAAAAATCAATATGGGTGTCAATCAATCAATTTATTGTATCGTTTGTATGGTTCATTGGGTCGCTGATTACAAAAACTACAACAACTTTGAAATCCAACGTGGTGGACGTGAAATTGGGGTGCGATAGGGTTGAAATTTCTAAAAATCAATATGGGTGTCATTTCTATGTTTATATGAAGATAAGGATAGCGGTAGAGATGCCGTTAGGGGTAGGGATAGGGGAAGGGATACGAATAGGGTAGGGAGAGGGAGTGGGAGAGGGAGAGGAAAAGGAAGGAGGAGAGGGGCAGGGAAAGGGATGGTTTGACGGACGACAGATAGAAGGAAGGGTGGTCAGATAGATAGAATACCTTGCGGACGAAGTCGCGGGCAACAGCTAGTTGCAAATAAAATTAGATAACCTTCCGGGAACATTCACATTTAACATGTTGCTTATCTAACAGAAACTTAATACTTACACAAAGTCAGGCGGCGTTACAGCATCTGCCCATTCCGTAGGAGGACTTCCTGATCCTCCACTGGGCAAGGAGTCCAGCGAATCTGGAGTTGCACTGCGGGAACGAGGCTCGCTGCCACTCGAATTCTGGAACAATTTGAAATTTAAAAACTCAAGTAGGTACTTGAACTTGTTATAGTGAGAGTTCGAGTACTTTGAATTTTAGAATAAAACCACAACATCTGACAGGACCACGGAAGTCGACCTAGTTGGTTACGGAGAAGACGCGGGTTCAAATGCCTACCGGCCTCTGGTTATGAAATTTTGCTATTTTAATTCAAAACTTTGTTGTGAGGACCTATCATTGTTTGTAGTGAGGGAGGTACCTACTACAGCTTCAAAACAAAAATCTTCTAAGTACCTAGTTATGTATTCACATACCTAATGCGTTACACATCTCCGTCCCCTATTTAAAGGCATACTTAGACAAATTAGGCTATAATGAACCTAGACCTATAAAAGATGCAATGGCTGAAAAGGAAAATTTTCGCAAGTTCCTTAGTGTATACGGGGAAGCAAGCCGGCAAAAAACAAACCAACTTTTTTTAGTTACCTACCTAGTAAATTACAAACAGTGTATCTACGCTGTCGTAACACCGCAAAAGAGATTGTTAGTGTAAGTCATTTCATTTCAAAGAATGGCTCATAAACGAAGATGGCACACGGCGGCCCATCCGCGTCGTAAACGTCCAAACCGCAAATAAACAACATTCTTAGCAGCTTTCAATTCTCTTTTAGTTCTCGTAAAATTTACGACATTGTCAACTCGATTCGCGATGCGTTTCCTCTTGTGTCCAGTTACGGAACAATGTTTTTCGTAACATGGTACCCCCACTGCAGTACAGGGAGCTCCCTCCAGAACTCCAGCAAAAACGCGTAGTACTTTTTAGGGGATTTACTATAGTCACCACGCTTGTAAGCAGTAGTACTTTGGAGGGGATTTACCATAAGTCACCACGCTTGTAAGCATTGAATTTGCATCTCGTCTAAAACATCGCCCTTTTTTATTTTTATTTAATGTAGATTCTTTACAGAATACTTATTGAATGTCATACAGAATACAATTCAAATAGAGCGAGTCTACGCCGTTTCGGATCGTGCTATGGCAGCGTAAAAGAAACGGCAAGAAACCACTGCAGCACGGCCTACTTTAAGAGTCGGCTTTTTACAATGTGTTTCTTGTGTTTAGCTGGAATATCAGAGCACCATACCTCTTTGTCATTCATGTAGTCATCTAATCTATAGTAAGCTTTTTTACATAACGTTTGCTTTACACATTCTTTAAACTTTCTCTCAGGTAATTGCACTATATTGTTAGGTATTTTGTTGTAGTATCGTACACACAGACCAACGAAAGATGTATTGACTTTAGTTAATCTAGTATATGGTTGATCAATTTTCTGCTTATTTCTAGTATTAAAATTATGCCTGTCACAAATTTGAATGTTCTTTCTAGCATACATAATATTTTCATAGATATACTGGCATGGCACTGTCATTATGTTGATTACCTTGAACAGTTCTCTCAGGGAATCACGAGTCTTGAGGCAATAAATTGCTCTTATAGCCCTCTTTTGTAAAACGAATATTGAATGTATATCAGCTGCTCGGCCCCAAAGCAGTATGCCATAAGACATAATGCTATGGAAGTAGCTAAAGTAAACCAGCCTTGCGGTAGCTACATCAGTAAGTTGTCTGATTTTTCTGACAGCATATGCAGCCGAGCTCAATCGACCAGAAAGAGCCGTTATATGAGGGCCCCATTGAAGTTTAGAGTCTAGTGTTAACCCTAAGAAAACTGTACTATTTACAAAATCTAATGGTTCATTATTCAATACTATGTTATGTGAAGTAGACCTTACATTTGGTGGTGCAAATTTAATACATTTAGTTTTTTTGGCGTTTAGGACTAAATTGTTAACAGTAAACCATGCATGAATCTGTCCAAGTGCATCATTGACTTCGTTATAATTTTGTGATTTCCTACTTACATTAAATATTAATGAAGTATCATCAGCAACACAATCTTTGATAGATTCTTCATTATTTACTCTACTTCGCTATCTTTGATATACAGACGGTCTAGCAACTTCTAACTTGGCCACTGCAGCTTGTTCCCAGATGGCAGAGTTGAACAGACTGACAAGATATACTTCCTCTTCCGCATCGTGGTCTTCCTATGACTTTCCTCCGTTTTGTACTGCATTGATCACTTTTCACACAGCTCAACGCTCAATCAATCGATACTTAGCTAATATCGGAATCTTGTAACAATTCCGTTCACGTGAGTTTTTCTACTTTTTCTAACACTAGAAAGCTTTAATCGTGGGAGCAACATAATAGTCTTGTTAACGTTCGATTAAAAAAATAAACTTAGGAATTGTTTACGTAGGAAAGGAAAGAGAAACGTGAAATTACGTATTGTCCTCTCAGTTACGTAATTTCAGTTTTAAAGTTTAGAAAGCACTGTTTATAGCCACATATTTCTTAGAAAGATCATTAGTCATTCTAAGACTCTTCCGTTGCGTAAATTAATCAAATATCTACCGCTTTTGTTTGCTTTGCGTAAGATATTGCAATTCTTTAAATGTATTTCAAGTGTACAGCTAACTTGTGTTGTGGGCAAACATTTCGATTAGAGGTTCCCACAATTAATCTTCTGCGAGCGCATTTGTAATTGATAATTTCTTAACTGTTTACAAATATTATGGCAGTGAATTGATTTATTTACTTGCCTTATTTAATTGTGTTCTAAAATTAGAAACCTAATGAAATAATATATAAATTAAGGTTCTCTAGACTATAATTAGCTGCATGTATGTAGTTATGTATGTAGGTATTAGATCCTACGACATCGCCATGTTTGTTGTTATAAGTAGGCCTAATGATGGCCTAATGTAAGAAGTCCGTTTTGACTATGGTTTTGACCGTATGACGTATTCTTATCACCAACACACAGACACTGATTAAATAATAGTAAACTACACATAGATCATTTTCATAATTTTTCATACGTATGACAGCTATCACAACGGATTCTAGTTTTTCCACTAATCAATAATAGCACTCCGGTAGCTGTTATACAAACTCTATCTCTTTGGAATCGTCTACAATAAAAATTAAAGCAACACTGTAGAATTCATCGATTCACTATCCCGGCTATGCGGTACCTTAAAAGGCATTGCTATATTCTATAGGCAATTACAACATATACCTTAGTAGCTTCCTGACACCGTATATGGTATATCGCATTGGCAGGTGATCGCTCATTCTACTCGTACATCAATCATTTGAACCTATCCTGCCCTGTCTTACGAAAGAAGATAATTGATTCTTTTGTCTGTTTAGGCTCCAAAGATTGCAAATCTAAGAACCAATTGAGTCATCATAACATCCCATGAAACATCCACCGCAGGACAGGGAGCACCCTCCAGAACTCCAGCTAAAACGCGTGGTATAATTAGAAGAAGATTTACCTTACTTTCACCACGCTTGTAAGAGTTGCGGCTGGCGACCGCTGTTTTTGGTGACCGCAGTATGTAAGATGGTGCGATACACAGAAAGATGCTGCTGCCCATGCTCCGATTTGTAAGCCCTTAGTCCGCTCTTACGACATCCACGGGTAGAGATGGGTTGGTACCTACTATTCTTTGAAGGCACGAAACGGGCGACCAATAGAGTGAAAATTATTAAAATGCTCCATTTCATAAATAAAATTTGGCTTCTTGCTTCAGGCCACGATCACGGTATTTATTAGTGCCTTTTTGTAGCATAAGTCGAAACGTATATTTTTTTGTTTAATTCAAATATTGTCGAGTGTAGTCAATCTGATTATTTGAACCACATCTTTATGTAAAAGCACTTGAGCAAGATGACTTTCGTAAACGCTTGAATCTAACTGACCGACTTAAGTAGTTGAAATACGGCTTTCCTATATAGACTGCAATGCTAATTTAGGCCTTAGCAACTACTCCAGTCCTATCCACAGATGGAGAGATTTCCTCTCCAACGATTAGTAACGGGAAGCGGAAATTGAGCCTGATCCGGTTCGGTTCTAAAACATATATGTTTTTAGTGATTTTATTTACATTATTTTTATCATTATTATAAAAAAACAGACAGGCCACCTTATGATCATCGTCATATCGCGTGAGTTACAAGGTTAATTAGCGACCTAATATATCCTGGTGTCACACTTATAGAGCCGCTAAATATCACTGACATACGAGTAGCTTATTTTATTACTACTTTCGTAGATAGTAGCAGGGATCACAGATTTTTTTTTATGTTACAAGTGAGCAAACGAGCAGGTGGACCACCTGATGTAAGTGGTCACCACCGCCCATAGCACCCACTGTCTTATTAATGGCATATCTTGACACTGATAAGACAGCAAAGCGCGTTGTTTACTTTGAGAACTAAGATGGTATCTCTTAGGCAGTAAGCTGCCGTTATTCATAATCTAAGGTATCTCTCGTGCCGGTAATTTCACTGGCTCCCTTGCCCTTCAAACCGAAACACAGCACTGCAAACACTGCTGCTTCACGGCAGAAAAAAGCAAGGGGGTGGTACTTCCCCAGACGGAATTTCCACAAAAAAAGGATTATCTTACTTTTCATACAATCAATTGATTCAACCTGCAAAGTCCTATAACCACCCTGCAAAGTCCTATAACCACCCTGAATCTCCGTTTAGAGAGACGAACGCTCTAATCATTCGACCACGGAGGCGCTATATATCTTCAGTCGAAATAACAACAAATACAACAACAACTACAATACAACAACACTGCTGTCATTATAATCATGCTACATCGTTTCGAATGAAAATGGTCGCCAGCACGTTATGCGTTTTAACTTATGAAAAGTTACATATACGCGACGTATGCGCTTTGATTATCATTTGTTAGTTATCGCGTGAAAAACCTAACCCTGGTATCAAGAGTTTCCAAGCTGTTAAATTGCCGCTGACATGCCTTTGCGACCACCAAAACTAAATATTATTCAGAATATTCAGCCTGCTATTCTACAACTCAACAAAATCAAAAGAAACAATCTTATAACGCCATTAATGTATGAAATTTTGTCTGTTCTCTGTGAAATTCAAACCCACGACACAACCGATTAAGCATACTGCAGCTTCCCTACTAAACCACAGAAGCATACCGAAGCGGAAATAGCACCTGATCCGGTAGGGCATGTGTGTTAGTAGAGGCGGTCAGACTAGTTGAACTGGCAAGTAGATAGCGAGACCGATACCGTAGCCGAGAGCATTTAAATTGATTTTATCTGTAGTTCTGCACTGCACGCGTGTACACTTCCGATAAATATGATGTCTCCGAGTACTTAAATATAACCTATTCTTTATGGTCAAGGCATATGAGTTCCAAATTTGATCCCTTATTATATATCCTGTGATCCCTCGGTAGACAGTGTTCCATTGTTCTCCATTAACCTCAAGGGCTTGCTCGGTGAAGAATGTCAATGTCTCAAAGATAGGTAGGTACTTACACAAGTTAGGAAATGAAACAAAATATTGGCAGTCCATACAAACTAATTGAAATGTGTGGGAGCTCTTGACCCCTCTCTCTGTCTCTCTAGCTCTTAGGAAAGAGATAAGGAGGAACAAGTTAACTTAACCCAGTAAAAGCCTACTCTCACGATTTGATCAGATTCGGTTTATATCAACACGGAAATACAGACACTGCTGACAAGAAATTCCTTCGCGCTGTCTGTGGGCAAATTTTAAGATATTGCGAAAAGCTTTCTGCAAATGTTTGGAATATCAACAATAAGTTTAGGGAATTAGAGATTTACCTGATAACTTTTTAACTTGTTTTACTATTATTATTATACAACTCTCCCCCTCATTTTTCAAAAGTTGACGAAAAAGCACAGGTAAATGAAGACAATTATGAATGAGAAATATTTGTTTCAAAATAGTGAATTGGTGAAGTGAAACTTGAATTCAAAACTCGACTTGCAATGTCAACAAACCGGTCGCTGATTGCAGTTGACAACTCGTATATTTACCAGTTAAGTTTTGTAATAACAAGACAGTGGCAGAATTTCGTGAATTCTGTTGAATTACTAATGATAACGATGGATGTTTTGCCATATTATACCGACGATGAATTCAAGGATTATTGAAGAGGCGTCTCTGTAACCGCATTCTCTATAATCATGCCTTCCGAAGCAATAAAACGCTTTTTTGTTACCATTAACGGTTACTCATTCAAAACCTGAACACATTCGGAGTTGTTTAACTTTCAAGAGCAAAGTACCTAACCATAGCCACGATCAAATCCCATACATTTCTCGAGTCCAAGAACTTCCGCGAGAGTAGATCAAAGCAGGAATTACTCAGAACCGGCCAATATCTATAAATTATGATCTCAATCATGCAAATTTCCGTTTTATATGCGGAGTTCAATATCAAAACCTGTAATATGCTCTTGTCCATCTAAATACTGTTATTTTTACGTATTTGAGCCTTTGAGCGATCAGCGGTTTGCAATGCGTTTGTTTTGTGTCATTCACCTTGGATTCGGAGGAATGGATAATCGTAATCTGGTTTTATTATTATTTTGGTCAAAATGAATAAATCAGTTTGTATACAAGTACTTGAAATTTTGTATGATTGGTTTTTCTTTGCGATCACGAAATTAATTAACTTCGGTTCAGAGGTTAGAGTGGTACAGCCATTAAATTTTCTGATCCCTTAAATAGATCTTATTTAGTACCAACATTCAGATGGAAGAGCACTGCGGATATAGTAAGAGATGGATATCCAAAATTGCAAAATGCTTTTGTAGCTTGTCTAAGAAGCCTCATCTCGCCATATTCTTACATACATACATAACATCACGCCTCTTTCCCGTTGGGGTAGGCAGAGACCACAGTCCTCCACCCGCTACGATCTAGACATACTTCCCTTGCTTCCTGTACTTTCATCAATCCTTTCATACATGCTCGTCGGTTTAGTATATATTAAACCGTATTTAGTATATATTAGGTTTAGTATATATTAGGCCGTTAAATTATTTAGTTCAGTTGCAGAAATATCCATTAACGGTTATGTAACATTTAGTCACGTATTGTCCTTTTCTCTTAGATTGTCTTTAATGAGGCCTATAATCTATTCTATAGTATCTTACTGTTAATGACGTACAGAAACGGCCCTATTCATGCGAAATAAATCAGCAACGCTTCCCTTACAATAACGTGTCTATTCAAAATAGATATTTGTTATTCTAATGCCGTGACACGGTGGATCAAGTAGGTATATCGTGCAAGGCCTCGTCTGTAGCGAATCGTTTTAAACAAATCGTTCTTTGATTGTTCCTATCGTGATGCTAGGAAAAAGTACTTGTATGTTTGTAGCCTTTAACACGCGAAACTCAATAGTTTCTATATCCTTCAGCTGCGTAAGCATCCTTATTCACTCCGATTTATTAACGCTGCCGTAGCACGCATCTGAAGCGGTACCTAGTAGAATCGCTCTATTTTTGCATTATATTTTGCATTATGACGTTCTAAGTATTTTGTAAAGAATCTACATTGAATAAATTAATCTGAAGCTGAATCATATACATCAATTTATTCTATTGTTTTGATTGTATAGGTATACAGATTGTTAAGAAATATATTATCTCTTTTAGAGCCTGAAGGGCACTGAAGGACATCGAAATTAAAAAACCCAGGGACTAGATAAGTACTATACGTACAACGAAAAACCTTACAAACGGAAATATTATGACATAAATGTCAAGCTTGACACTTGCAGCGCAACTTTAGCTCCTGAAATAGAAGAGTCCAATATGTCAAGCGCTTCAGGTCCTCTTGACAGTACCATATTTCCCACCCTTTTTTATTGTTTACGCTTTTTTGTTTATTTGTAAGAATATTGGTACACAGATAATCTTAAAACTTGTATGCAGACGATATGATAATAACTCATGCATTGGAATTTGGAGCATTAGCACCACCGAAATGCTTCATTAGAGGACTATCTTTGAATAATGTTATCGCAAAAAGCATTTTTATGTCTTCCTATTTGAACGTAAAAATTCAGCTAAAGACAATTTAATGGACGGGAAGTTGTTATCGCTAAACATTATGAAAATTATGATACTGGCCCATTATAAACAAACCAACCAACCAAAAAATCCTGACTTTGAGCGTCCATTACCACAACAGGAACGAATTGAGCCAAATCATTTATAGACTGAGCTTCAACAGAAGAGCCCTAACTATTACCTACCTAAGCAAGTACCTATTCATAAATAATTTAATGATTAGTTTTAACAATGGATTGATATAAAGACATATTTCACAATGTCATCATGATTTCGTATTAAATCCAATCAAAACTTTTGATTAAAATAACCATTAGTCTAGACGTCATCAGAAGAAAGAGAGATAAGTATTTGGTGATAGTCGAAACAGCAGAATGCTGGACATGGGCTTGAGCGAGCTGCTAGGACGTCTTTCTCTGTCGTTCGCGCTCTTTGTCGAGTGATAATATAAGTTAAACAAATGTGTTTAGTCAGGCCAGTGACAAGAGTTTTCAAGTCGCCAAATGGCATCTGGCTTTCGTGATCGGAAAAAAGAGCTATTCCCACTATGCCAAGAGCGCTTTTCTCTTTAGTCGGTAATCTTAAGGCTTCATCAAAAAAAAAAACAAATCATTTTTACCATTCCCTCCAGGTAAGACTTCAGCATCGCCAATCCTTTGCAATTCACCATCTTCTCACACATTTTCAAACGCACCGTATCACAAATCATTTTCAGTCTTTTTTTGCTGTTTTTATTTTTAATTCATCACCAAGCAACCGTTCGTCGCACCGCACAAGCTGAATGTATTGTGGATAAACACTTTACTTCAGTTTTGAAATCTACCGGACGGACGCGGTAATTTTCACGTTTGGAACGTCCGTTCTGCGTAAATACCGTATACGGACAATACTACAACACATAATAAAATCAGATACAAAACTTCTTTTCTTGATTTAATTAGTAATTGACTCCAAGAACCCACTCGTCATACTTTAACGCCTATTTTGGATTATAAATGCAAATGCCCTCATAGTCAAATATAAGGCGAATACTTCAACTGCTGAGCATAGGCCTCCCCTAAAGATCTCTACAACTACCAGTCTTGCACTGTCCGACACTGTCCGTATCAAGCGTATTGCCGTGACCTTGACCTAGATCATCGTTATACCTCCTGGAGTGTAGCCCCTACGTCTTCGCCCTACGCCTCAACGGCCATCGGTCCTTCAAGGGATGTGCCCTGCGCATTGACACTTTTGCAATGTACGTCGGATACCTACTTTAGTTCTTTTGCGGATCTTCTCGTTTGTTATCTGATCCTGAATAGCCATTTCCATAGCTCTTTGGGCGACTTGGAGCTTTATTATAGGCCCTCATATTCCTTATGCTGTTGGACATTGTGAGTGGTAAAATGCTGCTTGAACTAGTTAACATCTACACCACAAACACTCGTTTGAGAGTGAATCAATGTCTGTTCTAAAATCCTAGGATCATATGGATTCAAGGGATCTATGTGGTTTAAATAAAATTTTTAAAAAATAAAATAAAACCCACCTGATTTCCATATTCTTTTACTACAAACATTTTTAGTGTAAAAATTGCACTCATTTGAACATTGTCATCGGAAGACCGATCTAAACCACTGGTAAACTTCAATTGCCAGCTTTCAAAATAATCCCTTCATGAGATATACTAAACACTGAGATAGCCAGTGAAAAGTCAGTCTGTCTGTCCCAAATATTTTGGAAATACAAGCGCGCACCATACGCTTTTCCTTCGTGAATGGTATGTCCTGCACCCATGAAAGTCACAAAAATATCAGCAATATTCGCTTTCGCATATTGTTTTCAAACTGCAATTAAACTTATCTTAATTAAAACACTGCACTTGCTACAGATAAAATTACCCACCTTGTAATACGTTAACACTTTTTGAATCATTTAAATTTAGTTTTTTACAACTTTTTCCAAATAACGTTGTTACCTCCACGGTCAACTTTTTAAAACTAAAGGCACGTAAGTAGGTACAGCCTAATTGCATATTTATCTAATGGTTGTCTCAGATAACTGTGCCCTTAATATGGACATCGTTTGTTGCGTTACACATTAATAGGTTCTTTTGAAACTATTTTAATGATCCCTTTACTTAATTACATGTTTTTGTAAAGTTTGGTAATAAATGTTCGTGGTATTGCTTGTCAGTTTTTTTGAAATTTAATTAATTGACTTGGGATCTAACTGTAGATTGAGGAAAATATCTTTCAAATACGTTCGTGTAGATAGGTCTGGTTTCGCGACGACTAAACAGAACCCTTAGAAACGGAACTTTAGTAATCCTTAGAAACGGAACTTTAGTAATCCTTAGAAACGAAATGAAGCTAAGGCTTATTGACTAGGGAAAATAAACATTTAAAAGCTAAGTTAAGGATTGCAAGCAACTGTTTTGGCAAAAGATTATTAAAATTTGCATTTAACAAATAGAAAATTATTTCCGAAGACATATTATGGCGGTTTTCTCAATGGACATTTACTAAATCATTTAAGTTCTAAACTCTTTGAGTAATACGATGAAAAATACCTGTTATGTATCATCTACACTTACATTATCATTGGATAGGTATTGAGATGGTATTGAGTACCAACATGACGATCTTAATCACACGTGGCAGCCATTAACCCACTGAACACAAAGCTGCCCCAATAATGGTCATTATTGATCATTCATGATCATGGTACAAGTATGTTTTGTGGTCAACGTCAACCACGAATCCGTGCTGTGTGGTGGTCAAAATGAACAGTTGTAATGGGATGGGTAACTATATCTTCTTATAACTACTCTTCTAGTAGATAGTGTATTAAAATCCGTTTATATTTGGATGCAATGATAATGATCTATGGACAAAGTGAGCCTTAAAGTCACTTAAAGATATTTACTTATATATAACTAAAGAGGTATTGAGAGACCAATACTCAAAACGGGACCAAATCTGAAATATTAGGACGTCCATGAAGTAACCGGCGTAACTCCGAAAATCATTCCTTGAAGAATCTACGGCTAAAGGGGCTGAATGGTTCTAAAGTGGCGACGACAAGCCAGAGGATGTATCGTAGACAGGCCATGGCCTAGGCTTCAAGGTGGACCGGAATCAGGGGCGCTAGCATGTAAACTCAGTGGAAATCGTTTTAAAACCGGTTGAAAGCTGTCAAAAGAAAATCAAATAGTATGAAGCTGGATCCTATTAACGCCATAAAAGGATCCAGCTTCATACTATTTGCGTTTGACAGCTTTCAATCGGCTTCATAACGATTCCCATTGAGTTTCAATTATAGCGCAGCAGATTTGATTTAGGCCGACATAACCTGATATTTAAAAGATGTCTGTTGTCAAAGATCCAAAATAATTGTTCATTAATGGTACAGTAAATCTTACTCATTTATGTCTCTCACAGTAAGACATTTGTCGTAGGAACATACATCAGAGAAACCCTCGCAGGAGCCTAACCGTCTACTTAAACTCAAGCTCATTTAGATAACGCCTCACAAAACATTCAGAGCAAACAAGAACCAATGTTCACATTATAATCCGTTTCACGAGTCAAAGCCAAAGCTTACCAACACATTTTGCAGCTATATCAAGGCTATTGTGTTCCATGAACAATAGTAATCAGCTAAAGCTGTCAGAAAAACCGGTCAAGTGCGGGTCGGACTCGCGCGCCGAGGGTTCCGATATACCTATAGTATTTTTGGAAGAAATAAAGTCCATTTTCAGGACCGCAAAACTAAATTTGTTTTTAAAGGTTTTTTGCAGATTTCTGAAAAACTGTGCAACTTAGAAAGATTGTTTTATTTTTGCTGCAAAGTTTACATAAACCTCTGTCAACTGTAATTAATTCAGATTTTTCCTTACTCAAACTTCGGAGATAAGGGGGGGGGGGGGGAATGGTATTTTTTTTTACTTAAAAAAATACAAAAATATATTTTAAAATGTACAAGTAAAGCCCTTTCATGTGATACCCCACTCGACCTAGTAGCGACAATTTGAAATTTGGCCCCCCTATTTCGGCCCCCTTTACATTAATAATCATACTTTTTTCAAAATTTTTTCATGTGCAATAAAGTTGGGCAACTATATTCTAAAACTATTCCAAATTTCAAGTCGATAGCATAAGTGGTTGCTGAGATATAGAGGTGTGGCAGACAGACGGACAGACAGACAGACAGAGCGGCACCATAAGGGTTCCTTTTTTTTTACCATTTTGGTATCGGAACCCTAAAAACAAGTTTATAAAACAATGTTATTTTTTTCGTCAAATATACTCTGGCTCGTCTGCTTTGTGGTGCAAAATGTGTTGGTAAGCGTTGGCATTACTCGTGAAACTGAGTATAGGTTCAACGACTCCGCTTCCATCTTTTAGCTACCGTCCACGGATATCGGAATACACAAGTTAGTCACGTATGGTATTAAAGCGCTGACAATCGATTTGATACGCCTTTTTTATAAGATGTCAAATCAGTTTTTGTTCGCTCTCGAAATTTATGAAAAGTGAAACAATTTAGTTAGGGTTAGTTAGATTTTTAGCGATTGACAAGATAGCGAATTAACTAGCATCTAATGTGCATACAATTTGTAAAAAAAGTATTGTGAGGAAATCACATACCGCTTCGAAGGTTCCGACTTCCGAGCTACAACATAATAGGTACACCGAACAGCACGTCAGTAGAAACGCTTTGGACTTTATGGCATGGTAATAGAGTTGAAAATGTTTCCACTGGCGTGCGGTTGACCGTTCAGTCAAGAGCAGGTCATCCGATTTTTAGTGCGACTCTAACCCCAATTGTGGTTGAGATGGGCACGGTTCAAGTTCGACGTGCTTTTCAGTGTAGTGTACAGTCAAGAGCACATCAAGCTTGACGCATTGGACTTTTTATCGTTCTTATTTCAATAGACTTACGGGCTAGAGTCACACTGCGAGTGTCAAGCTTGACCTGTCGTTGACTGTACCATGTTTTAGATGGAATTTCAGAGGTAGATTTAAAACAACTGTTCCATTTGTAAATCCGACTGACCCATGGGAGATATATTTTGAGGCGTTTATTTAGTTTATTTCTCACTTAATAATAATCGTGACTGTTCCTTTAGTACAAGAGAACCATCGTGATCTGTTCATCAAAACAAGTTTCATCTTTGCACTAAACTATTATAAAACTGTAGCAAAAGTGTGTGTGTAGCAGTGTGAAGATGAAGGTACAAAAAAAACCGGCTAAATGCGAGTCGGACTCTCGCCCTAAGGGTTCCATACATATCTGCCATATAATATGCTAAAGCTTTTGCTCTTTGACTTTAAAAACTCGACGACCATCCAACTTGACCCCTCTTTTATAGAAAAATTCTTGAAACGGGAGCTCTCCTTAATTGGTTACTATTAGTTGTGAGGAAAATTGAAATAATTAATGATTTTAGACTTTTCCCTTTATTTGTAGTGTGAGACCTAGCTTCTTGCCAAATTTCATAATTTTAGGTCAACGGGAAGTACCCTGTAGGTTTTGCTTTACTGCATAAATGTATGGAGATGAGGACATAAAAAGCCATATCTTTTGATTGAGCCGTTGTAAAAAATTAAAATTTTCAGATCTTGTGTGGTTTATGGATCTTAATATTCATTATCAATTTCAACCTGATACCTTTTCTCTTTCGTGAGAAAAAGGGTCTTGACAGACAAACAGACAGACAGACGGACAACAAAGTGATCCTATAAGGGTTCCGTTTTTTATTTTGAGGTACGGAACCCTAAAAAATGATTTATTTATCTTTTTGTGTTTAGTTGTTTTGTATGTTGTTAAACTTTTAAGATAAAAACTTGTAAGCTCATGATTAGACTTAAAAATTGAGGTAAAGATGTAACAATAAAACTTTATTTTCGCTACAATCAAGCAACCAATATAAGACGAGCTCCCATTTTATTGCCATCATGTAGGTGCACAAGTCGCGGACAAAAGCTAGTAGATTATAAAAATATATAGAGAACATAATATTGGTATGTTACTCAGACCATGAAACTGAACAACTTTCCTCAAGGAACATAGGTCGAAATACGAAGATAAATTTTTGACCTCTCATACAATCTGCATCAATTGACAGCGCATTTCGTATGGGAGGCCAATTTTTTTCGAAAGTTGTTTAGTTTCATGGTCTAAGTAACGTGCCAAAATTATGTTCACTATTTCATTAGGACCCTATATACATCTCTCCTCTGTATATTACACCTGTAATTATCTAGGAATGCCCTCGGAGCAGCCGGCTCTTACCGGTTTCCAAAATTTTTTTTCTATAAGTTTTTTACTTGAAAGAAAGTCAGCCTGTTGAGTCGACCGGACTTCATTCGTTCAAACTTCACATTCGCCAGTCATATTCATTCATCTGTTTTAAAAATCAGTTTTAGTGGCATGTATTTTAACAATCATCATAAGATCCCTTGAAATGTCCACTACAGGACAGTGAGCTCCCTCCAAAATTCCATCTTTTGCTGGAACAATGTGAAGGGGAAGTACCATAGTCACCACGCTTGTTAGCTTTACGGCTGGCACCATAAACCACGGTTGTTGGTGACCGCAGAATGTAAGATGATACGATACACAGAAAGATGCTGCTGCCCATCCTGTAGTACATTAATCCTTAGTCGCCTCTTACGACACCCACGGGTAGAGATGGGTTGGTACTATTCTTTGCCGGCACCACACGGGACAATGAATGAAATCTAGGCTCCCTTTTTTTCCTACTTTCATCATAATTCCGCAACATATACGTACAGTCAACAACAGGTCAAGTTTGACACTCGCAACGCGATTGTAGCCCGTACAACTATAAAAATTTAAACGGTACTATCCAATGTGTCAAGCTTGATGTACTTGTCTGTCCATCATTTAAATACAACAGTGATAATTTGTGATTTCACATTGCTGGTTTTGACAATGTGAATACTTGTGAGTCAAAAGAGCGTAAAATTCGTAACGATACAAACGGTTCAAGGTCAAACTTCTAATCTGTGACTTCAGGTCAAACTCTCTTAAGGAAAGTTTAAGAAAAGATGCCAAAGTTAACGTAATATTTTGTTTTTTGCTAAAATGGCAGCTAACAGCACATTTTGTACGAGAGGTTGAAACATTTTTTTTTATATTTATATGTCGTATGTCGTGTCCTTAGGAGAAGTTGTTCAGTTTCATGGGCATAACCTCCTTTTAAAAAATCCTCGGTGATAAAAAAATTACGCTGCATAAAAAAATCTAGTTGGATTTTATTTTGTTTTACAAGTCGATCTACCGAACAAATACATTTCTTACTTATGTTTAGGTTAGACAGATATATCTACTTTCAAAGTATGAGGTGTGTCAGAACCTGCGCCCGCGCCGATGGTATCATAAACAGAGCACCGTGGAACTGGTTCCATTAGGTGTGTCAAGTAAAATCTCTGATAGCACCGCTATGTATCGCTTTGGAGATTCAAATCTTAAACTCTTGACTGGTTTTTTAAACACGTGCAAGGTCCGTAAGAACGTTTTATATTTAATAAGTTGTCACCGAAAGCTACTCAGCGGCAGACAGGAGTTGAGACTCTTCAGGGTGGGGGATCCAAAACGCCAATATAAAGTTAAGAGTTTATTATTACCAAGAAGGTACAAAATACAAGGCGGTGGTCGTGCTGCGCGCGGGCACGTCCGAGCACGACCAGAATCAAGGGTAAACTGACTATTTTTGACACGAATGACATCGAAAGACAGAGATAGAAGACATTTGAAATAGGAATTTGGAATTTTGGGCCAGGACAATAGAGCCAGGATCACGAAAGGAGGCAGCATGCGAGGCATGCAGCCCCGCTCCGTGACAAAGTTAAATATATTACCTGATAATAACAACGCGAAAAATCTTGTTAATTGCGTATCACTACATATGGCTGTCTGTCTGTCCCTGTGTATGCTTAGATCTTTAAAACTACGCAACGGATTTTGATGCGGTTTTTTTTAATAGATAGAGTGATTCAAGAGGAAGGTTTTTATGTATAAAACACGCATAATATAGTAGAGAAACACTGATAATTTTAGAGGTTTCTGATGTGATGTCGTAAATAAACACTTGCTTTTAATTAGTTCTTGATAGAAAAAGGTATACATGCATGTACACATGATACTGAACAACTTTCCCCAAGGAATATAGGTCGAAATACGAAAATCTAATTCTGACCTCCCATAGAAACTGCATCAGCTGATAGCGCATTTTGTATGGGAGGTCAAATTTGGTTTTTCGTATTTCGACCTATGTTCCTTTTCCTTGGGAAAAGTTGTTCAGTATCATGAGTACATGCATATCTTTTGCTATCAAGAACTAATTAAAAGTCACCCTATATGTAGCTCTTTCAAGAGTAACCTCTACAGAAAACGTGTTTGTATTATCTAATGACAAAAAAAGCTGTGAACGTTGTAAAAGTAAAGACATTCTGAAGTATATTTTGTATTAGCATTGCACCCGTGCGAAGCCGGGGCGGGTCGCTAGTTAGCAATAACATATTGTGGCACGGAAATTACAACTCTAATTTTTTTTTCCTTAAAATGCTTTTAGCTCTACTTAATTGAATTATTGTAATCACCTGTTCGTTTGCTCACTTGTTACATAAAAATAAATGTAAAAAGATATTGCAATATTGCATGCAATTTGTATGACCTACCTTGGTCTTTGCCGCTGTCTCAATCCTGGTAAGTATAGCTGAATAACAGAAACCAGGTATTGCTGCCAAGACGGCGGTCCAGATATAAGCAAGATATAGGTAAACTCACCTCTAAGTCGCGAAAGACATCTCTTATATCAGGTTTCCTGGCTCTCGAGGCAGCTCGCTTCCTTCTGACTGTCCTGTTCAGCCTCCTGACTCTTCTCCTGACTGCTGCAGCTTGTTCCCTTGGCAGAGGTCGAACGGCTTCACCCAGCTGGGCCTCTGTGACCTCCAGGCCAGCTTGGAACGGTGCGGCGAGGGAGGCCAAGCCGGCGGACTGGAGCCATTCCGTCTCGAGCTCGCCTTCTGTTTGGACAAAGAGAAGAAGAGGTTAAGGAACTGTAAAATACTGTACATAGTTAAAATTACCTCCCTTTCTAACAAAGGGCAGAATGCGCGTTCTAGAACGGTGCGGATTCACGCTGTTTTACGTTTTACGCTCATTTTTGCAGTTTTCTCAGCGTACACTCAACACATTGAAAAAGTTGCATGTAAAAAACTACTACTCGTAGATACCTAGGCTTTCTAACACAGCTAATTTTGTGTCGATATTTATAATGGTTGTTAAGCGATTTGGTTTATACTTAGTACGAAAAAAACTCATTTACTCAAAAAAAATATTATACACGGCCGCACGTCAGTAGAAACACTTTTGGACCTTATGGCGTGGTAATAGAGTTGAAAAAGTTTCTACCGACGTGCGGTTGACCGTACATATAAAAAAAATCACGGTTGAGGTAATTGTAGAAGTATTTTATTTATGGTATCTAAAATGCTACTTTTGTCTGTGGACAGTGCCTTTTTCTCGTTCTGAAATTCTGAACACAAATGATAAAGGAACCCTAAGGGCCTGTCCGCACAGCGAATTTTCACCGCGCGATATTTACTCGCGCGATTTTTTTTCTATTTCAAGCGCGGAATATAATTCATATCGCGCGGCAACAATTCGCTGTGGCCCTTATTAGTGACTTCGACTGTCTGTCTAAAAGTGCGGTGTGTTGTGAATAAGTAGATCAATGTGTGAAGCTCGAAGTGATTTTGACTGTAGGTCGAAGTATAAGTAAGCATAAGTGGCTACCAAAACTTTTTGTTGAAGTCACGGAAGATTACAGTTTGAACAAAAAATTATGATGGATACGCGAACATGGACCTACAGTCGAAGGACAAAACAATTACATCTTACTCACTTCGTGTTTTTGTTAACTATAAATGTAGGTAGTTATTCCGCTTTGTTAGTTTTTGTATGTTATACAAGGTGTAACAGAAAGGGTATATTAACCCAGAAGGATGTGATTCTGCCCATGAAACTGAACAACTTTCCTACTAAAGAACATAGGACGCAATACGAAAAATAAATTTGTGATTTTAACCACCTATACAAAATGCGCTATCAGCTGATTCAGTTCCTATGGGAGGTAATATTTTTTTTTCATATTTAGACCTTTGGGGAAAGTTGTTCAGTTTCTTGGGCAGATTCACATCCTTCAGGGTTCAAGGTTAGATAATAAGACAAAAGCTTTTAAATCAAACAAAAGATAGGCTAAAAGTCACTCATTAACATTAACTGTTACTATAGATTAATCTGGTGAACTTAATGCTCCACTAAACTAACTAAGCCATTCTACCAACTGGTTTGTTAACTCTTATTGATTAGATCCTAGATTACTTTCTATCAATCCATCAAAGTTTTAAATTTTAAAGATTAAAATCTTGAGACTATACCTACGTTACTGACTACTTAAAAAATCTAAAGCCACGATCACATGAAACGTCCACTACAGGACAGGGAGCTCCCTCCAGAATTCTAGCTTTTGCTGGAAAAAAGTAGAGGGGAAGTACTGTAGCGTCGCCGATGTTAGTTGTTTAGCTCTTTATTTGGCTCGCCAACGCACACACCACGTTGCACATCCTACTCGCTGTACGGTCGGTTGCAGACTGAGTATGCACGCTCGAGACAAAGGCTATACACTACATCCCTTCCCTATTTTAATTAGATTTTTATATCGTTCATAAATTACCTAATTAAAATAATAAATTACATTTGAATCGGAAATTATCAAATCATAATACGCTTCTAGCGGTACCTTCTACAAAATAGTTTTTCATAGTTTCCTTAGTTACTCCTCCTCTCCACTACTGTTGCAAATGTTATCTTTTCCCAAATTATTCTTTATTTTTATTTTTAAGACTTCTTTCAGTTGTATCAATTTTGTAAATGAATTATTTATACATTTGCCGCTGCACAAAAGAACAGCACCCCTTTTTTTTATACCACGTTTATTTATTTTTTTCTAATCTCTTAAAACCTTTGCTCACAAATTTCTTGTGGAATTGCTGCTTGTCCACTTTGTTGATTTTATTATCTTACCTGTACTGTGTATGTCGACAAATCAACTTTTCCATTAAATTTTTAATTCATTGGGACTCATTATTCGGACAGAACTATTCATTTATTTAAGCAAATATACCTAATTACGTTTTCGTAAGTTCATAGGTATCTTTATTTTTACAACGCTTTTAAAGAGTATTTTGTTGCTTTACAGTAAAGTTACATAAGAAAACCTAAATTAAAACTGCTTTTCAATAGTTACCTGCGAGGCTTATTTACCACAAAAATCCTACTAGGTGACCGGATTATTATTCCAATTTCTGTAGCCTTTCACAGGAACCAAGCTATTTACCAACCAAAGTATATTTGAGTATGCACTAATTTTAAATAGGTACCTATTAAGAATGATAGGTTAGTTTTTCTTTTTCGTTGTAAATGGACAAACCACATAATTTATTTCAAACATTGTAAAATTAGTTACTTAATTATCTTTAAAATCGATTGCTTCTTGAGCTTTATTTATTTATTGATTAACACGACAAGAAGAAGAAATAATCCTTGATCCCAATGTCTTGATTTAGGCACTTGAAATAGGTTGGTAGGTATTATTTGTGGTTGTCTTGGCCCATAGAGGAGAATCAATATAACTTTAAGATGTATTAAGTACGCATATTGTCTATGTACCGGTCCTTCCAATTTAAGTGAAATCGTTCAATACAATATACTAGCTACACGCCGATGTACACAAGTTTTTTTTTTTTTTTTTTTTTTGCTATGGCATCGTTGTACAAAGCACGTATGTTAAACATAATGAAATAGGGACATGATCATTAAATAAACCCTTCCAGAATAATTTGACTTTTCGTGGGTATGTATTAATTATAGTAGGAAATGTACAGTAATGGGTACTCTCGCTACAAGTGCCAGAATTTACCTGCTCCCTAACTACACCAGTCAGTGGTATTGAAAACGGTAAGGTAGGTATCAAACTATTTAAATTTCAAACTGTAGGTTGGTACTTTTTATCATACCTTTTCCAAACACTCAGCATGTTTAAACTGAATTTAGGGACAAAATAAAATTGTCACCATATGTCCTTATAAAGATGACTTGACTGTCAAACAATGTGTGTGAATCTGAAATCCATTTGTTACTTCTTTTCAACTAAACAAGGAAGGATTTTGTTATTTATAATTCACACTAATCAGTTCCCGAATCGTATCATATCATTATCCATTATCCACCCGGACTTTCCTTGCACTCTTTAATACCATGGCTCAAAACAACACATGTCATTCGCCCACGCATATAACCTTTCTGAAAATATATGAGACGCGAGCTAGATTTAAACCCGCACCTTTGGAACGGACCAAGCATGAATTGTATTTACATACAACAAACATCAGAAGCAGCACGAATCCAATGCACAGACCACTGTGCTATCGTATCTAGACTCCCTTATTCTCTTTATATTTTGTTTATGCGTGACTATTCTTTGAGTTTCATAATATTATTGATGCAACAAATATGAACATACGATTTACTATCATTTTTGTCTAATAATTAAATATTTTTTCCATACGCCTACATATTAAACAAAAGGAAATGAAAGCTGATTCAGTTTACAGAATTGTTAAATAATTATGTAGGTATTGTTCATGTTACCTGCATAAACATGCATATAATGGTAATTCTATGGTTTTGTTTACTGGTGAGGAGTAAGCCGTTCCAACCATTGGAGCCGACCAATTAATAATTCAGTTGGAATTCAGAACTGCTCCAATTATGCCTCATTTTATAATTGACATAATGCAATCTAATGCCCAGTTAGTAACTGCTCATATTTTAAATTGTTGAAAAGACAATATGCAATTTAATGGCCAGTATGTAGCTGCTCGTATGTATCTCAACATTGACAAAACTATTAGCCAATATGCAATTAAATGCCCAGTTTGTAACCGCAGTTTGTAACATATCACATTATTAACAAGACAATATTCAATTTAATGCTCAGTTTGTAACTGCTTGTTTGTCAGATTATTGAAAGGACAATATGCAATTTAATGCCCAGTTTATAAATGTTTACATGTCAAATTATTAAAAGACAATATGCAATTTATTGCCCAGTATGTAGCTGCTCGTATGTATCTCATTATTGGCACAATTATTAGCCAATACGCAATTGAATTCCCAGTTTGTAACCGTTTATAACATATCGCATCATTAACAAGACAATATTCAATTTAATGCTCAGTTTGTAACTGCTTGTTTATCAGATTATTGAAAACACAATATGCAATTAAAATCCCAGTATATAACTGCTTATATATCGAATTATTAAAAGACAATATGCAATTTAATGCCCAGTATATAACTGCTTACATGTCGAATTATTAAAGATAGTATGCAATTTAATGCCCAGTATATAACTGCCAATATGCCAAATTATTAAAAGACAATATGCAATTTAATGCCCAGTATATAACTGCCAATATATGTAATATGCAATTTAATGCCCAGTATATAACTGCCAATACGTGTAATATGCAATTTAATGCCCAGTATATAACTGCCAATACGTGAAACATGCAATTTAATTGCCAGTATATAACTGCCAATATATGTAATATGCAATTTAATGTCCAGTATATAACTGCCAATACGTGTAATATGCAATTTAATGCCCAGTATTTAACTTCCAATATATGTAATATGCAATTTAATGCCCAGTATATAACTGCCAATACGTGTAATATGCAATTTAATGCCCCGTATTTAACTTCCAATACGTGTAATATGCAATTTAATGCCCAGTATATAACTGCCAATACGTGTAATATGCAATTTAATGCCCCGTATTTAACTTCCAATACGTGTAATATGCAATTTAATGCTCAGTATATAACTGCTAATATATGTAATATGCAATTTAATGCCCAGTATATAACTGCCAATACGTGTAATATGCAATTTAATGCCCAGTATATAACTGCCAATACGTGAAACATGCAATTTAATTGCCAGTATATAACTGCCAATATATGTAATATGCCATTTAATGTCCCGTATATAACTGCCAATACGTGTAATATGCAATTTAATGCCCAGTATTTAACTTCCAATATATGTAATATGCAATTTAATGCCCAGTATATAACTGCCAATATGTGTAATATGCAATTTAATGCCCCGTATTTAACTTCCAATACGTGCTATATGCAATTTAATGCCCAGTATATAACTGCCAATACGTGTAATATGCAATTTAATGCCCCGTATTTAACTTCCAATACGTGTAATATGCAATTTAATGCTCAGTATATAACTGCTAATATATGTAATATGCAATTTAATGCCCAGTATATAACTGCCAATACGTGTAATATGCAATTTAATGCCCAGTATGTAACTGCCAATACGTATAATATGCAATTTAATGCCCAGTATATAACTGCTAATATATGTAATATGCAATTTAATGCTCAGTATATAACTGCCAATACGTGTAATATGCAATTTAATGCCCCGTATTTAACTTCCAATACGTGTAATATGCAATTTAATGCCCATTATATAACTGCCAATATGTGTATTATGCAATTTAATGCCCCGTATTTAACTTCCAATACGTGTAATATGCAATTTAATGCCCAGTATGTAACTGCCAATACGTATAATATGCAATTTAATGCCCAGTATATAACTGCTAATATATGTAATATGCAATTTAATGCCCAGTATATAACTGCCAATACGTGTAATATGCAATTTAATGCCCCGTATTTAACTTCCAATACGTATAATATGCAATTTAATGCCCAGTATATAACTGCCAATATGTGTATTATGCAATTTAATGCCCCGTATTTAACTTCCAATACGTGTAATATGCAATTTAATGCCCAGTTTGTAACTGCCAATACGTATAATATGCAATTTAATGCCCAGTATTTAACTGCTTGTATGTCAAAATATTAAAAGACAATATGCAATTTATTGCCCAGTAGGTATATAACTGCCAATATGTCAAATTACTAAAAGACTATGCAATTTAATGCCCAGTGTATAACTGCTAATATGTATAATATGAAATTTAATGCCTAGTATAATCATAACTGCTCATAACATGGTACATATGTAGCACAAGTACCACTTAACGCAACTTAAATAGATTGCATTTGACAAATTCAGAGTATATTTTATATCATATAATATTTCATCATAATCCAAAGTAACGACGACTACAGGACGCTGAGTTCCCTCCAGAATTCTAGCTTTTTCTGTATAAAGTGAGGAGGGGAACCTCGCCTGTCAGCGCTACGGCTAACACCATGGAACCCGGTTGTAGGTGACCGCAGTATGTAATATGGTAAGGTACACAGGAGGATAACCCATCAATACAATTCAAAATTTATTGATAAATAAAAATTGGCATGTCAGTTACCTCCTCCCGTTTATGAGCCATAGTCGCCTATTACGACACCCACGAGTATGTATGGGTTGGTACCATTCTTGCCGGCACTACACGGGATATAAAATAATTAGGATCATTAAAACTAACTCGTGGCTGGTTCGTTGGATCCAAGGTAAGTAAATTATTCTATAAATAGTAGTAAAAACAGCACAAATAACCTGCGCTGAGTTAGCATCCAGCTAGTTAGTTTTTTGGGTTCAGTGGAGTTTTCTAGCAGCGGCCCTAAAAACTCAACGACGTATACTCTAAAAAATAACCTTATTTTTGAATCGAGTTTCATCGAACATTTTTTTAGTCATTCTATCTGCGTCTGCGCTACGAAGTGTATCGTTTTATCTCATGTAATATCCTTGCATTCTAGTTTTATACGTTATTCGAAGTAGCAGTCCAAATATTATTACATGGGTGGTGGTATCAAAACCAATGGTAAATATGTATCAAAGTATTAGTATCTACTGTACTGGTAACCCCGTAATATGCCACACGGTGGGTCAATTATGAGGGGTCAGCCCTTTTAATAGTAAAGTAAATAAGTTTGTGTAGGTAGTTCATAGGTATATTCATCAAAAATAATTCTTGCCGTGACAAGTTGTCAACGACCGACCGAACCAATGTTCGGCGAAACCTACAGGAACCCTATAGGTTATTTTCAAGTTTCCTTAAATCCATAAATCCTCCTCATTTTGATTGGCTTGACGCAACTACCTACGTATTGACTTCTATCCGTTCCGATTTCTTTGGTTAAAATACTCAAACCACAGCCAAGGAAATCTTTAAATATAATGCAAAATCTGGATGGGCTAACACGCATCCTTTGTCCGTTCAAACCTGTTCTATTTATAGCCGGCCGACAATAACTATGTTTGTTTACATCAGGCCAAAATTTTTTTTTTCACAACTATTCGGTGAAATTAAGTAATTCCTTTCCTTTTTTTTCTGTTTTATTATTTTCTAAGCAAGTACTCACTTTTAATCCTCGTCGCCAACTGTAGCGTCGCCGATGTTAGTTGTTTAGCTCTTTATTTGGCTCGCCAACGCACACACCACGTTGCACATCCTACTCGCTGTACGGTCGGTTGCAGACTGAGTATGCACGCTCGAGACAAAGGCTATACACTACAAGTACCATAGTCACCTCGCTTGTTAGCGTTACGGCTGGCACCATGGACCGCGGTTGTAGGTGACCGCAGTAAGTAGGTAAGATGTAAGATACAAAGGAGGATGCTGCTGCCCATCCTCCAGGTTATAACCCTTAGTCGCCTCTTACGACACCCACGGGTATGTATGGGTCGGTGCTATTCTTTGCCGGCACCACACGGGACGATCACACCTAACTGAATTCAAAGACTAATTCGGCATACATTGGGAGGCTTGTTTATGTTAATTACCTTACTGAATTATTGAATTAGTTCCTGAATTAAGGGAGGTGTGATTACGGCTTTATCTAGGATTGGGTCTGCTTTGCCGTCTGTGTTGCAGAAGTTGAAGGGCAGTCGCTGGGTCCAGTGCCTTCGTTAATACCTCTAAAATAGGCAGCTGACTCCATAAATACGGAAAAAGCTAGGGCAATGAAAAAATAATCTGCTAAAAAATGGGGGATATAAAGGCACATACGAGGCTTGGGCACAAGGTTAATTAAAATTCAAGGCTGATTACAAAGCCTGCTTCGTGCAACCGAATTAGAATTCCAAATTCAATTTGCAAATCGATTGTCGAGTTAAAAATCGATAATATTGACATATTGTGAGATTGCGTCAGTCACGAATAAAATCATTGAGTAATGAATGACTGTAATGGGAATGTATAACGGTAATGGATATTAAACTATGGAACCACACCAACCAGTTTCAATTCGTGTAGATACTAAAAATTTGCAAGTAAAGAATAATGAATTTACAGATACAGTTATCTATATTTCAGTAGAGATAGTTTCCTAATTGTCTAGGGGAGAATTTATTCTATTAGACACGTTTATCAGCAGGTTGGCGACCGCAATAAGACGCTTCTGTTTTTCCTTTAAGTTTAGGCAACCCCAATGCTTGCATTGCTGTCCACTTATTGTAGATTTGTGCTCTTCTTGTACCAGAAGAGCCACCTCGCGTAGATTCTTGTTCTCAATCCTAAAACACACACATACACGATCCCACTGACACTCACACATACACAAATACATACATTATTACTAACACATAATGTTTTAATATATTTTTATTTAATTTTTATTCTGATTCTCATCTTTTTTTCAACAACCTTTACCTAGTACTTACACTAAAGATACAAGCTATGCTTAGCTTAGTTTAGGTGGCAGAGTTTTACTACTTATTTGTAACTGTATAAATTAATTTATTGTGTTTTTTTTGCTGAAAAACGAGTGTAAAATGTTTTTTTTTCTTGGTATTCGTGTATTCTACATAGGCGGAAAAGCCAACTCTCTTCGAGATTTGAACGATTTTTAAGAAAGGGAATGCTTACTGTTTGACTTCTTTCATCTGTCTGTCTGACTGTCACTACATCTATTGTCACTACTGTTCATCTCAGCAACAACTAATGCTATCAGCTTGGAAATAATGATTAACTTGATTGCAAATAAAAGAATTAAATAAAAATCTTCATAGTCAAAATAAGGGGGCGTATAAAATGCGCCTACACAAACATCTTAACTTGATCATTGAACTTGAGACACGGATGACGTATGACCTAATTTGGATAAATAAGGTAACGTGTAAGAAACAATCTCTCTGTAATTGATTCAGAATATTATTCATACATATACCGTTATTGAGGTTGGTTTATAAACATTTTACCTTTGTGATTGACGCAGCCACCCACGTGGTTTGAACTTCTTCCGGCTATTATCTGCCCTCGTACAAAAGATTATTTTATAAAAGAAAATTGACAATAAATATCGACTAATTGCAATAGTCTTTATTCATGATTGGTCGTAGGTACTAAAATCTCTAGAGATTTAATTCCTTCCTTCCTTGAAGTTACTAATACGTAAGAACTCGTCTAAATGTACGCTCTAAATTGCGTACAGCGTGAATTTTCATTGATTTTGCTCCCGAAGCCCGTGATTATACTCATGAAAACAAACAAGAAGAAAAAATATTTTTTACTCGAAAAAAATGTTTCGCCTTCCCATACGAAATGAGTCGATCACGTGAGCACTTTACTATGTTTATTCGAGTAAAGATGTTTTCTCTTCGGAAAAGTTGGTTGTTATGAAAATTCACGGGGTAGATATTTTCTAAAAGTATATTTTTCAATTTATTGAACTGATCAAAAGTGACAACATCTATCATCACATCACATTGGTTTAAGAGTGGCACAAAATTCAAGACCTTTCCAACTTTTATTCGACCATAAATTTTGTATTCAATAAACACGCAACTCATAATTTTTCAGTTAAAATATGGCTCGCATAAACAGAGGCTCACGATACAGTAGTCTAGGCAACGAAGCGGATCGTTGTATGAAGACCCCCGCATTAAATCCTCAGTCGATGAAACTTTGCTGGGGTATTACACTACATGAGACAAACCGCCTATAAAAAAAAATCGGTACTTTAAATTTTTCCATACAAAAACTACAAAAAATGTATGAAATATTTTTTTTGTAAAATATTTTTTGGATATTTTGAATTTACATTTAATTCATGATTCTGTATCATCCTGTCAAATAAAATATGCCTGAGGAATTTATGTTGGGGTCAACTGCTTCGTTGCCTGCACTACAGGCAGGATGCAAATGTTCACACGTCCACTCCTTATGCACCGACATTGCTAAATATAGTCTGTCTGTCCGGCTGTGAGTCAGCGGTTATCGCCTGCTGGTTTCAAAACTTTTTGTGGACAAAGTGATCTAAAGTGTAGCGAGTAATGACCTGGATGTAATTTTAAACATTAGCTTATACTCGTAGTAAGGGTGATGAAGGAAAAATTTCTATATGATTTGCTCATGTCTGCCTCTTTGACTGATGACAAGGAACAACCTCTAGAAGATACAAAAAATATTGGCGGACATCCACACCCCTGCGTTTTTGAGGAATTAAGTTTTACCTATTTTGAAATTTGACAATGAAACGTACACCTGGCAGACTATGACTATCTGATCATCATCATATCGTGTGGGTTGCAAGGTCGATGACCGACCTCACAAACCCTGGTGTCAGAGTTGTTGAGCCGCCAAAGGCCTCTGACATGGCTCATTAACGACTACATCCGTAGATAGTAGTCGGGACCAACGGCTTTACGTGCCTTCCGAAGCACGGAATCATCTAACTTTTCGGACAATCAGGTGATTCATCCTGCAATGTCCTAACCAAACTGGGGAGGTCGCACAAAGAGATTTTTGTTTGACAGTGTCCCCACCGGGAATCGAACCCAGAACCTCCGGATCGAGAGCCGAGCCCTCTAACCACTAGACCACGGAGGCTGTTGCTATCTGATTAAATACAATGTATAAAACCCCAGAAAAATGGTCTGCCACCATAATAGCCCTGCGTCGTAAAGTTACAGCGCTTCAAATTGCAATTATTCACTACTTCGTCCCGTGATAATGCAGAGCCCTGCATGTCTGCCTCTTCGATTTTCTACATCTTCAGAAGTATTTTAAACAGGAGCCACAAAGGCAGACAAAAAAAGCATTATTTAGTATCTTATTTTTATTTTTTTTGCTTTAACTCAAAAACGCAGCGACGCACAGAAAAACTTGTAAGGACCAAATCGATTCGTATTGAGCTGATCTATCATCCCTATTAATATGAATCATGAGCAAATCATATACCCAAATTGCAGCCAGCACCCTAACTATTATGCCTGCGTCTCCGTCCGCATGTTAAAAAATACCAATAATTAAGTCAATGTTAATGTTTAAACAATGAGCTATCAAACAGAGAAGTTTTATTAAAAACGGTACTGTAATTTCTGCGTGGTGGTCGAACAAATTAACAAACAATAGACGAAAAATCCAAAGATCAGTGATTTGGATTGAGGGTCATCCAAGTAGTATAACGTGATATTTTTTATAATTATCTTCAACAAACAGACAGAATCAATTTACAATTTTACAATAGTATAGAAGAGATAAATTCAAAGAGTTGGAAAGATAATTAAGCTGCTCAAAAGGGAAATGTTTACATAGTAAGAAAAATTTAAACTTGACTTTCGGATATTTTCAACCAATCCAGAAACAACAAAAAGCTATACTTTTAACTGATCATAGAAGAAAAACAGAGGGACATCATTTAACTGCTATAACAACGATAATACACGCAAACACAATTTTTGTAAAATTTGTCTACATTAACTTTGTATTTTATAAAATCAGGCGCTACTCTAGTATTATAACAAATTATAAAAAAATATATTTTATGTTTTGAGGGTAAAGGGGCCGGGCTCCTAATTTCCAACGGCCACTGCGACCTCTACAGATCTATTGTAGCCAACCCTTTATATTACAATATATAATATTACAAAATAATATTTACCAGAAGACGCTTTTAAGCGATCGAGATGTGGTGCTACCGGCGCATGCTTCGTATCAGTTTGATACGAACGACAGGGTCTTACAGCGCGTTGGAAAGACCAGACAAATTGTTGTACACCACTCCAATACACCATAAAAAAAAACCGGTCAAGTGCGAGTCGGACTCGCGCGCCGAGGGTTCCGATATACCTATAGTATTTTTGGAAGCAATAAAGTCCATTTTCAGGACCGCAAAACTAAATTTGTTTGTAAAGGTTTTTTGCAGATTTCTGAAAAACTGTGCAACTTAGAAAGATCGTTTTATTTTTGCTGTAAAGTTTACATAAACCTCTGTCAACTGTAATTAATTCAGATTTTCCCTTACTCAAACTTCGGAGATAAGGGGGGGGGAATGGTATTTTTTTTGACATTTTTCATCATAACTTGAAAACTAAGAAACTTAAAAAAATACAAAAATATATTTTAAAATGTACAAGTAAAGCCCTTTCATATGATACCCCACTCGACCTAGTAGCGACAATTTGAAATTTGGCCCCCCCTATTTTGGCCCCCTTTACATTAATAATCATACTTTTTTCAAAAAATGTTCATGTGCAATTAAGTTGGGCAACTATATTCTAAAACTATTCCAAATTTCAGCTCGATAGCGTAAGTGGTTGCTGAGATATAGAGGTGTGACAGACAGACGGACAGACAGACAGACAGAGCGGCACCATAAGGGTTCCTTTTTTTACCATTTTGGTATCGGAACCCTAAAAACGGAAAGTTGAGTATCTCGGGCACGTGCTCAGACATGAAAGATATCAACTGGTTCAATTGATTATGATTGGCAAGACAGCAGGGATGACGTAAAAAATAATGGCTTGAAAACATCCGCGTTTGGTCGGGCATATCCGGTGCAGAAGATCTTTTTCGCGTGGCGCAGGCGCAGGACCGAGCTAGATTTGTGAAGCTTACGGCCAAACTCCGGTATAGCGGAGAGGCACAATAAGAAGAAGATAGATTCAGATAATTTTATTCCCCTTCGGTCGCCTACGAAATCATTGTAGATTCTTTACAGAATACTTATTGAATGTCATGCAGAATACAATACAAATAGAGCGAGTCTATACACGGTTTCGGATCGTGCTATGGCAGCGTATTAAAAGAATAGAATAGCGATAAAAAATATGTAGCCACCCCCTAACGGCAAAGAGCTACCTACTACTAAGACGTTGTATTTTATTACAGCAAAACATCGCGTAATTTACCTCCAAGTTTTTTTATATTGTAATTGGTACTTTTGTTCTTTTTTGCGAGTTTTTTCTAAGCCTGTCTAAGCCCCACTTTTCTTAAAGTTCAATGACGTGCTTAAAAAAACTCATCTGATCTAGCGCCAAAAAAGGCGATCGATCAATAAACTAAAATGATCCATGACTAAATTCTAATGATGATAAGAATTAAGAATATTTTATTATAGTAGCATTAAACAGCCCGCAAACTTGATTCTAAATTAGAACTTTTTGTTACGTCAACTTGATTTTTTTTGCGAATCGGTTGGTACAAAAAATTTGTTGTATAGTTATGTTACGAAATATGATTGATCAATTTACTTTGTTGTTTTCCAATTAAGTATGTCTAAAGCCACGATCACACCTATCTAAATTCACCCAGGAGGTCGCCCAGGTACTAGCTGTTTCCAGGTACTAGCTACTTGTTAAAGCTGAAAGGGCTTGATCATTCAACATGATTGAACTTTCAGGAAATTTTAAAAAAATTGGCCTCTCCATTCAAACTGTCCAATCAAGTTTCAATTTTAAATGGAGAGGCTGATTTTATTTCTATTTCCTGAAAGTTTTTTTCACTGAAAGTTGTTCAGTTACGTTGACTGATCACGCCCTTTCAATTTTCGGAAACCTGTCCCTTACACCCTGTATAAAAATGTTTTATCAATGAATAAATGAATGAATAAAAAAAAATATTTGTAAAATAACAAGATTTTATAAATTTTTAGTGGCCGTAGTCGAAACACGTGTTAGAGCACATGGTTGAACGTAAGGTCGACGTAGTCCCCTGCAGTGCGCTATTTCTGTTCAAGCAGGATGTTATATGTTTACTTTTTGCTCCCAACCTCTCTATTTTAAGCTGCTTTAAGTTTTCAACCTGTCTGGAGACTAATTAACAATAAAGAAAATAGTAGGTACCGATAGTCACGAAAAACAAGACGCTAATATTTGCTGGCTGGTTTTTTTGTCGTGTGGCGAGCGAAATCTTTAATTGCACTATGCCCGTCTTCCGTACAGAAGTATTTAACCTTTTTAGAAGTTAGCGTAAAAATATGTTTAGTTTAGTTAACAATTCCAATGTATTTGTTATATTGTAAGTTTATTTTTATATATTCATTTAATTAAGTGATGTTGTACTGCCAATTGCATGCTGTGGCACCTAAAGACAGTGCATTTACCTTTAATTTATATCTAAGTTTTTGTGGTTTGTACTAATGTAACTGTTACTGGTTGTCCTAAACAAATAAAATAAAATAAATCTCTTACAAAGTTTTACTTTTCTTCTCCCATTGGTTTTCGGTTATACTAGTAGGAATAGAGTGGTAATGACCTGAACTGAGCGCGAATTTTGTATGAAGAAGTCATCGTTTCTCAACACTTGTCTCTTGGGAAAAGTTGTTCAGTTTTGTCTTATGACTGAGCTAGCCCTTTCAGTTATCGGTACAATGTCCCTTACACTCTGTATATTCTGTGACTCTTGAATAATAACAACAACAAGAATAAGTAGAGTAAGAGAAGAAGAAGAATAAGACAAGAAGAAGAGGAATAAGAGGAGAAAAAGAGTCTAGAATAAGTAAATAGTAGTATAGTTTTGAACATGAATATATAATAAAACTACAGTTAAACCATTCATTGAACAAACAAATGAATTAACTCTTTTTATTATATTTTCTGGTCTTCTATCTATTCGCTAGAAGATAAACGGGATGATGACTAAAGTAGGCGACAGCTCAGGAGTGCGGACGAAATGTATGACGGGCCATACATTTTGCCCGCACTCCTTGTGAAGTCGCGTATTATACGTTGTTGTCAACACTTGTATTACAACATCCTGCAAATCCTAATAGGTCATTGTCCCATTAATTGTGAGCTTAATAATTCTGTTTGTATGCGTGTATCATTAGATTCATTAGTATCATCATTAATTGCCCTATCCTTTGTTTATCTTGGGAGTTGTGGTTATTACAGTGAATATCCACCTAACTTCTGAAGTTTTCGTTTCATACGTACGTACATCCTACAAGATTATAGTTTTGCTTGTCTGTGGTCATCCTGCAGTTTAGGGTTCTCAAACTGTCAAATGGTGGTCGGGACAAAATGCGTTCAGGGGCCGTAGACAGGTGGCGTTAAACGCTAGTAGTATAGAATGAAAATGTAAGTTTTTATTCTATATGTTTCTATATTTGTTTACATCTACTTAAACTATAATATAATTAATGCAAAAGTCACTCTTGTTACATTTTCAAGGTTGAACTGCTGAACCGATTTTGATTTACTAGCGTTTACGATAATAGAAAGCCTCTTGTCTATGGAGGGCCCCATTTATACTACAGAACGACAGCAGTGTAAGAGCAGGACGGAGCGATGCGTAAGATATTGGAGCGACAGAGACACCTATCCTATTCCTCCGTCCTGCTCTCACACATAACTCTGTCCTGCTGTCACTCTATTATTCGACTGTAGTAGCGATCCTACAGGCCACGTGCACGCAGTGATCACACCTAGCTGAATTCAAAGACTAATTCGGCATACATTGCTGGGAGGCTTGGTTATGTTAATTGCAATATCCTTACTTCAACGAGCAATGTATGCCGAATTAGTCTTTGAATTTGGCCAGGTGTGATCACTCCCTTAGTTAGAATTTGCAATAAGTATTCGTTTTCTGATGTAATCTATATATATAAAAGATGAAGGTGACTGACTGACTGACTGACATATCAACGCACAGCCCAAACCGCTGGGTCTAGATATTCCAAATTTGGCATGTAGGTTCCTTATGAGACCTAAGGGTGCACTAAGAAAGGGATTTAAAAAATTCCACCCTTAAGGGGGTAAAATAGGGGATGAAAGTTTGTATGAAGTTTTGAAGTTTGTATTTAGGCTGACGACTAAAAATTAATAATTACGTGTCTCAGGGTTTTTGAAAACTCGACACCCTTAAGGGTGAAAAGGGGGAAGAAGTTGAAAATTCTTTATATTTAAAGTAAAATCCACATTATTTATTATTTAGGCATTAATGATGTAATTCTATGCAACGTTCATCACTGTTATTCCACCCCAAATTAGAGTAGTAGAGAGGTAGAGAGGAAGGTAGGGAGGTAGGGAGGTAGAGAGGTAGGGAGGTAGAGACGTAGAGAGGTAGAGACGTAGAGAGGTAGAGGTACAGGTAAAGTAGAGGGAGAAGGAGGGGAAGAGGGAAGGGCAGGGGGAGAGGGAGGAGGGGGAGGGGGAGAGACAAAGGGACGGGGAGGGGGAGAGGAAGGGGGGAGAGGGAGAGAGAGGGAGAGGGTTTTAGTTTTTCTCAATTACTTCTGCGAATTGGCTGTTTTGAAATATTACTTAAAGGTGTTTCTCATCTCTCTCTATACATTTGTTAGGATACTGCTGCTAAGTTCCTCTGTTCTGAGTAATTTATGAGTAACGTCTGTATATTATATAAAATTCAGCTGGATCTTGAATTATACTCATTGATTTGCGAAGGGTTAGTCCTGTTTTTCCTTAGTTTAAAATTACCCCGAAATGATGGGATAAATAATAATTTCCCTGGACTAAAATATCTCATTGCTTCGGAAAACCGGTAACAACCTAAATACGAAATCCACGCGAGCGAAGCCGCGGGCAACAGCTAGTTTTCCAATAAACAAATTACCAAACAATTTTGTGCATGTTTTTTATACAGTAGAAATTAAAACGAATTGATTAATTTTCAAACACAACATATTAAAAAAATACAAGAATAAAATATGCCGCAAGCAATCAATCAGTTACGAACAAACTAATGGTTACCTAAACTAAAAGAAACGTCAACAAAAATGAGTAAAAAACAGTCGAAATAATGGTAAGTATGATAACTACATTTTTTTTTTCCAACATTTTGTAGCTATGTCAAAAGCAATCGGCTTAAAAAATCAGAAAAAACAAGTTTGTAAAACAATGTTATTCTTTCCGTCAAACATACTCTGGTTTTAGTGTCATAACTGCAAAATTTGTTGATAAGCGTTGGAGTTGAAAGAAAAAAAAATATTATACCTACTTAGCTTGATTAAAATCCACCCCTCACGCATAGTTCTGCCCTCCTGTCAGTCTAATCAGGCTACATGGTTACGACTGCATATCGCACCTAACTGAATTCAAAGACTAACTCGGCATACATTGCTGGGAGGCTTGGTTATGTTAATTGCAATATCCTTACTTCAACGAGCAATGTATGCCGAATTAGTCTTTGAATTCAGCTAGGTGTGATCACTCCTTAATCAGGCTACATGGTTACGACTGCATATCGGTAGATCTTAAGGCCACGGTCACACCTAACTGAATTCAAAGACTAATTCGGCATAAATTGCTGGGAGGCTTGGTTATGCTAATTGCAATATCCTTACTTCAACGAGCAATGTATGCCGAATTAGTCTTTGAATTCAGTTCGGTGTGATCGTGCGTGGCTATAGGAAGGCATATATCCAGCAGTAAATGTCTTTCGTCTGATATGATTATGATGCATGGACCTCTATGGTAGGATTTTTTTTACCACATTATAAAGCTTCATACTATAATATAATTTTATAGTTTTTACTACGAGATACACTTACCGATAACGTATTTCGCCTGGAACCGACATATTGCTCCCATAACACACATATACTTGCACTTACGATATCACTGCTTACGGAGATTACTATTGAAAATTATTACCTATCGACAGTTTGAAAGCAACAATTTTGTTTTCAAGGAAAACAGCGTAAAAATACTATTACGAAACGAAATCTAATCTGTTTATTGGGATAATAAAGATCACTTGTATGATAACTGTTTAATTACGATGTTTCACAAAAAATATATAAAACAAAAAAAAATATGACTAATTACAGCTAATTAAGTACCTATAATATTTTTTTGCTAAACAACTTTTGTATGTAAATCAGTAAGAACCTACTTTATCCTAAATCCTTCATAATTCAACTTTCTTTCTTTTTACTATTTACCTACTGAAAATAAGTCTGTAAAGATTTGAAAGAGAGACTGGCGTGTATTTGGATCTCATATAAGAATTGCGTAGAATCGTATGATAAATATACAAAATATTACTAATCTGCAGCTAATCTAATCAAACCTAATAAAGATATGAAAATCTATAGCAACGCACCTTTAATTTACCTAAATCATGAAATTATGAACTACGTTTTATCGTATTCTGATAGTAAACGGTAAACTTCATATTGCAAGGGAAGTATGTCAAGGTCGAAGCAGGTGGAGGACTGTGATCTCTGCCTACCCCAATGAGAAAGAGGCGTGATATTTTGTATGTATGTAATCCTTTGTCACACTTCTGGCCGCAATCTACGCTAAAATGCATCACGTAATTGCGTTAGCGCATAGTCTTATCTTCTTACGTTACCTTGTTTCTAAAACAGTGAAATTACTAGCAATTTTAGTGTGTGTTGATAGGTTACAGGTGTTTCCTCACTTGAGTTACATGAGTCACCATTTGAAGAACACATGAATCTCGTGATCTCGTCACGGGAATGAATCATTGTTTTGGTACATGTGAAAATATATTGCACTGCCTGCATCCAGTTTCTTGACGTGGATAGATAGTGACGTTCTTTTTTTTCTTTTCGTGGATACGTGTATGCTTTCGATTGAGGGGTCACTCCGTACAAAGTGCTTCGGATGAGTCAGAGAGTGAGGGGAAGGGTGTGAGAGAAGAGAAGGAGGGTGAAGGGACGTAGGTGAGGTGAGGTAGAGGGGGGTGAGTGGACGTGTGTGGAGAGCTTGACGTGCTCTTGTCTGTATCTGCCTTCATAGAAGTATCAACATAGTATCTAGGATAGGTACAGCCAACCAGGTTTTTAGGGTTCCGCACCTCAAAAGAAAAAAACGGAACCCTTATAGGATCACTTACTGAAATTTCAACTAATACAATTATGTTTATGAGGTGGTACGGAACCCTCAGTGCGCGAATCTGACTCGCACTTGGCCGGTTTTTTTTTACTTTCCATTATGTTTTGTTTGAACAACAAAAAGGAATTAGTAAGACAATGTCTAAGATACTAACTAAATAGTAGATATATCATAATATTACTAAAATCGATCTCACAACTAAGTATTGTGGAGCTTTGTGCTTTTTCCCTTTATTCTGTAGCATTACACCGTCCTACAGGAAGGACGTAAAGTAATTTTGGTGACCATTGAACTAAGGAAAGGATTTTAGGTAAAATCAAAATTTTCTGCCACATATTTTTATAATATTTATCCCACTGAGCATAGTTGCATCTAAACGTTTACTGCAAGTTACAAGAAGTATAAGAAAGAAGATCATTCATCACAGCTGAAATATTTTATAAGAAGCAAGTTCATTGCACAGCTTTAATATCAGTTTGATTAGCGAAAACACACGCGGTTTTACTGTGTTTATAACTCTTCTGATATAAGACCCGTAATAGTTACACTATCTATCCTTTTCTACTTTGAAAGAAAAACAACAACACAGTCTATCGCGGCAGCAACAGCCGCATTTCAGCACTGCCCGTTTAAAACTGCGCCCGAGTCCGCATCGGATCACGCCCTCGTATTTATAGAACGAAATATCAGACTCGATTCGGGCTAAATAGGCATTTCCGTTTCCGTGAGATTTACTGCCAGAAAATGAGAAAATAAGTGAATAGAGGTTTTAAAAAGAAACTAATTATTTCAGGCTGAAAAAATACTAGCCGGCCAAATCAAAGACAGAAGTTGACTTGATTAATGATATTTTTAAATCAATCAATCTTCTGCGTCATTAAACTGTGGTCCGTCTAAACATACATAGGTACATAATATCACGCCTCTTTCCCGTCGGGGTAGGCAGAGACCACAGTCCTCGACCTGCTACGATCTTGACATACTTCCCTTGCTTCCTGTAATTTCGTCAATTCATACATTCTCGTCGGTTTAGGGTACTTTTACTCTAGTCTTTGTTTAGAACGTCCTGAATTTGGTCCTGGTACTTTCGCTGAGGCCTTCCCACGGCCTCCCCCTTCAAACGTTTCCATTCACTCTCGCCTTGTAGATTCCTTTCGTCAATCTTCGTTCATTGATCCTCTCTACATGACCAAATCATCTCCCTCCCTCAATTTTAGTCTCGTATCCCTTTCTTAATTTTAGTTACTACGTCTTCTTTTACGCCACAATGTTCTCTTATCACACTATTTCTAATCCTGTCACTCAGTTTTACACCAATCATACTCCTCAATGTTATCATTTCTACTGCATTAATTCTACTTTCATGCTTTTTCTACCATACCCAGCTTTCACTGCCGTACATCAGTGTTGGTACCAAAACTTCTCTATGGACAGCCTGACGAGCCTTTTGAAACACCTTCTGACTCTTCATAAAAGCATGCACAGCACCATTGCCCATGTTTCCAGCACTCTTCTTTCGATACCACTTTCACACTTTCCATCTCTCGTGAACTTAGAACACAGATACACAAGTAAAACTATTTTTAAAAGGTTTTTTTTTTAAAGAAGTTTATGGCTTGGTTGCTAGGACCTTTAAGCCAATTTTAAAAGGTTATTGTGAAGGAAAGGATAGTGATGTCACCGGAAAATAATAAGGATCGTAATTGATGAATTTCCATGTCAGTTGATCAACTTTCAGAAAATAATAAACGCGTATATAGGAAATTCGTAGATCCTTAAGTCTGTTAGGTAAGGTAAACCCAAAGACTTCGAACCTCCTTGCTTCGCTCGGAATAGATACCTTGCTAATTTATTTTTCTATGGGATGACATCTGCCAACATGTCCCAAATTTTTATGTCAAATCATCAATGATCACTAGGAAATATTCAAAATAACCTGTCAAATCCATAGAACGACGCCTTGACTACCTTGTGACGAATTATTTCTTTAATCCTCCTTCTAATTACCCTTATTTTTCTGTGGGTAAACCCAACCTAACCGATCCCGAATATGTTGTGTTGTTAAATGTTATGAAATGTTTAATTCTGAAAACAAAATTATCATTGATCTAATCACATAACAACTAGAGCATATTTTTTTTGTCTAGTTGACCAGATAGGCCTAACCCCCCTTCTATGATTGATATGATTTATTCTCGTGTACTCGCAGCTTATAAGCATCAAGTATCCTAAAGGATCATATTCGCGTATCGGTCGCGAAGTATTTCCTTTCGGTATTTATGTCACTCCACACGATGTCTAGACAGGTTAATTCCGTCGAGAGCGTCGCACGCGCCGAAGTTGAGCACAAAAAAACTTTAAACTGATAAAGTGAGCTTTAGATTAATTAAATAGTCGGGCGATGCCAGGTAAGTTTCGTCCGTTAAATTTCCATCCCAAGGGATTTTCAGGAAAATGATATTTACTCTCTTTTACTGGTAAAAAAAAGGTGCGTGTACACAGGGTGTAACACAAAGGGTTACCAACCCTGAAGGATGTGAATCTGCACATGAAACTAAACAACTTTCCCCAGGAACGTAGTTTGACATATGAAAAATTTTTATAACCTCCCATAGAAACTGAATCAGCTGATAGCGCATTTTGTATGGGAGCCGTGTATGGGAAGGTAATAGGTATACACCTTGTAAATAGGAAGCACCTGCGACAATTCCCTTTGGGCCGTAGACAAATGGTTTTCTAGGTGTTATCGTAAACGCCATTAGAATTGACGTCACGTCAGTCACGTCATAGCTAATGCCAATGCCATACATTTTTATTCTTTTTTGCTAGCGTTTACTATAGTAGAAAACCACATGTCTATGGGCCCCTCTGATACAATCACAGAAAAATAAGTGCGAAGCAAGGAGGTCCGAAATCTTTGGATACAATACATGCTCGTTGGTTTAGGATACATTATTATTTGAGGATTTAAACTTATCTTACATAGCCGTTACTGTACCACTGCTGGGCAAAGGCCTCCCTATTTTTTTCCATTCATCCCTATCGTCTTTAGTCTTTAGTTTCCTATAGTCTTTTGTAAAAATTGGCAAATTAAGCTTGTCCCATTTAAGCTTGGCGGCTGTGTAGGTAGGATTTAAACATTTTTTTTTATTTTACTTGATTTATTAATATCATGTTTAGAAAATCCCTTTTGCTTTAGCCTGCATTGGGATACGATCGTATCGTCAAATGTAAAGAAAAACATTTGTTGTAGCACTACGTAAAATAAAAATACCAAACTTACCACTATCACTAATAAACTCGAACCTTCTAAACCTATAGCTCAACAACACAACCATCACTACAAACAATATCCACTTAGAAAATCTAGCACAAAACTCAACTCAAACTCAAAATAGCTTTGTAATAAAATTGTTGTATATTAAAATCTCTTAATGACGTCAGCTAATCTACATCGCTTCACAAACAAATTGGCGCAATGGTGGGAAAAAAAGAAGCGACAATAAAAACCCACGCGCTCTTTTGCACTAGATACGTTCTCAACCAGAGAAGTGCACAGTTGACTGACGACAAATACCAACTGACCATCAATGGTACAGAAACTATGGAATGAGGCAATTAGTAAAGTATGATAATGATAAACAATCTCAAGTATTTGTCCTTAAACAAGTTTAAAGTCTTTAAGGAAACGTAAACAAATGTTTGATAGACTATTTGCTTATCTCCAAAGGTATTGTTACTATGGCTTTAGTTATTAAGTAATTCATGTTTTCGACCTAGAAGGGAACGAGCACATTATGAGACAAAAAAATGGATGAACAAAATATAATTAGTATACGAGTACTGCTATGCGACAATTGAACCAAAGATAAAACAGATAGTAATGAGTTGACGAAAACTCTGACTGCTGATATTAAAAAGTGAATTATGTTTTAAAAAATATAAGTAGTTGTAGAAGAATACAAATGAATCAACGAACCTAGACAGAGATCTAAAGAGCGAGGGAAAGTAAACTTTTTATGGAAGGGAAAATCCTCGGTTAACGTACCAAGACGAAATTCGAGACCCTAGACTGACGAACGGCCTTGTTGTACCGGAAAAGAATAGTACCAACCCAAAGTTTTTTTTTTTATATCTAGCCGTGGGTGCCGTAAGAGGTGACCAAGGGATTATGAACGGGAGGATGGGCAGCAGCATCTTTCTGTGTATCGCAGCATCTTACATACTGCGGTCGCTAACAACAGCAGTCGCCAGCCGCAACGCTTACAAGCATACTCGTAGTGACTATGGTAAATCCCCTCTTAAGTGCCACGCGTTCTAACTTGAGGTCTGGAGGGAGCTCTCGGTCCTGCAGTGGATGTTTAACGGTATGTTATGATGATGTCAAGATCGCAGCAGGTCGAAGGCCTACCCCGGCGGGAATGAGGTTTGATATGTACCTATGTAGAATTGCAAGGGTTGGTGCAAAAAGGATCGCGGAGTAAACTATGACTTGATATTTGATTTATAGAATCATATCTATGCAATTAATAGTACAAATCCCATAAAATTGAAAGAAATTAAATAAAGAAAATCTGATATCATTAATTTCACTTACTGATCGGAAATGCAGAAGTAAAATCGTACAGCAACATTTTTAGTTCCCATTAAAACCAAATTAGAAAAAAAATGTCACAAAAAACACAACTGTATCTGCAAAAAATGAATATATTAATAATATCTCTGTGCGCAAATTCTCGAAAGATACCTATTATTATATCTACAGATAGCCAATTGTCAATCAAATAGTACTTATAATGTATCTCTGGAATAAACCCGGAGTCTTATTTTGCGTCGTATTTTTTGTTTTACAATCATTAGATTTTTTATTACCTTGATTTTATTTTTAGTCTGATATTTGATTTATTTCATTTTCTTGAATAATATTTATTATTATATATTTACCTGACTTTTAATTATTATATACTAGCTGTTGCCCGCGACTCCTTCCGCGTGGCGTTCAGAAAAAGTAGCTAATGACTTTTCCCATGGTTAAAACCACTAAAACTATCTTCGTACCAAGTTTTTATCACAATCGGTTTATCAGTTTAGTCATAAAAGCGTAACAGACAGACAAACAGACAGTGCAGCTCTTGGTTAGGTATACAGAGTACAGATAGTAAGAATTTTTACAACACTTGTTTACGTGTGGACTGTTAGGTCGCCCACTATCCTCGTAAGTGTAAAATCATAGTCGAATTCCACACGGATGAATTATGATACGGGTTTCGTTATTTTTTATACAAAAGAAAGCCTAACTAAATCTGAGGCGCAGTCACTTTAACTTCTGTGGCTACTGAAAAAAAGAGCAGTACAAAGTCCAACGTGTCTAGCTTCACATGCTTTTAACTGTACCTACATGTACTGTTGGACTTCTAACTGTTGGACTACACTTCTGTACAATCTTTGTAACTTATTTCTCCCCTTAAAAGAAAATTCCTAAAAAACAATTATTCACATCTGTCTTTATTTTTCGAAGCATTTTGTTTATAAGTACCTACTTATTTAAGTTTTCAAAACTATAACTTTCATAATTTTATTTACATTTGTTGCACTGCGATGACGAAACAGATAGGCTTTTTTTATAATTATTTTGATCATAAAACTAAATCTAGATTTTACCAATCTTTAGCTGTACCCACGACTTTTACACAAACAACTGGACCGGATCAAACGGAATTTTCAACAACGTATTTGGCTTTCTTCCGTTCGAAATTATAAGCTTTGATTGATTTCGGCTCGGCTTCACCGCTTAAAACTTTGAACTCGCCTATTTTCTGTTTGAGTGAACCGATTACAATAAAAAAAGTTTAAATATTGCACGAAAGCAACCCAAATACGTTTCAGTCGTTCAAGTAGTTTGTGAGGTATTGGTGCGGCTGCTTAAAATTTCGCGAACCTTCTGTCTGAGTGAACCGTTTGCAATGAAATAAAGCTTATATTTTGCACAGAAAGAAGCCCGACGCGTCATTGAAAACCTCGTTTAAATCAGTTCAGTAGGTGAGTTCTTGGTTCTGCAGCATGAAACTTTGCGTATCTTCTGTCAAAGTGAACCTATCGCAATGAAACTAAGCTTATTTATTGCACAGGAGTAAGCCGAACGCGTTGTTGAAAGCCACGTTTGATCGGTTCAAAAGTTTGTGAGTTATTCGCGCCTTCGCTTGAAACTTTGTGAAACTTCTATCTGAGTAAACCGTTTTCAACTAACCTAAGCTTATAGAAGTATCTTATTCAAGCACGTCATGGAAATGCCAGTTGGAATCGGTACAGTAGTTTGTGAGCTATTGGAGCCGCCGTTTGAAACTTCGTGCACCATCTGTCTGAGTGAACCGTTATCACTGAAAGTAAGCTAATACATTGCAAAGAATTAAGCTTAACACGTTATTGGAAACCCCGTTTAAATCCGTTTAGTAGTTTGTGAGTTATTAGGGCCGACGCTTGAAACTTAGTGAATCTTCTGTTTGAGTGAACCGTTTGCAATGAAACTAAGCATAAATAATGCACGGAGTAGGCCAAATACGTTACTTAAAACCTCGGTTTAATCGGTTCAGTTATTTGTGAGTTATTGGCGCCGCCGCTTGAAATTTCGCGCACCTTCTGTCTGAGTGAGTTGTTTTCAATGACAGTAAGCCAATATGTTGCAAAGAAGTAAGCCTGACAGGTTATTGAAAACCCCGTTTGAATCCGTTCAATAGTTTGTGAGTTATTTGCGCCGCCGCATGAAACTTCGCGTACCTTCTGTCTGAGTGAACCGTTTGCAATGAAACTTAACTTTTATGTTGCAAAAAAGTTAGCCAAACTCGTAATTTAAAACCCCGTTTGAATCGGTTTGGTAGTTTGTGAGTTATAGGCACACAGGCAGTTTGTTATTTAATATTAGTGTAGCTTCTGATTGAGTGAACCGATTTGAATGAAACATAGCCTATATGTAGCTCAGAGCTAAGCTTAATCTACCAGTGAAAACCGCGTGAAAATCCGTTCAGTAGTTTCGGAGTTTATCGAAAACATACAGACAGACAAAAAATTAAAAAAATATATTATGTCCTTTCTTATCGCCCACACTCATTTTTTATAAATTCATCAAAAGTACAGACACACGATTTTTACTCTTTTATTATACAGGGTGTTAATTTAATTGCGTGCCATAGCTTAAGGGGTGTTTCAGTTACGATAAAGGAATACAAAAAAAATATAAAAAAAAATCCTGCTGAAAAAAAAAACTTCATTGAAACTTAACTAACACGGAGCACCGCGCTATCACCGAGCCAGCGCGCGAGTACAGGTGGATAAGGTAGGCACATACATTACTGAAACTCTTTCGCGCGCTTTTGATAGCGCGGTGCTCCGGGTCGTTGTCCTCCGCGTTAGTTTAGTTTCAATGGAGTTTAAATTTTTTTTAAGTAGGATTTTTTTTATAGTTGTGTTGAGTTCCTTTATCGTTACTGAACCACCTCTTAAGCTATGGCACGCAATCAAATTAACACCCTGTATATGTATAGATATTTACCTGACTTATTCCATAAACTTTGTAATATGATTTTTTGAATAGATGCCTGCAAATCATTTTCATGCTGAGGGATCTGTTCATAGATTAGTGTATTGCAGTCTATAAAAGTCTAAACTAACTTAGAACAGCCATAACAACTTCTGATACTAAATGCCAATCAATGAATCAATTACCTGTCGTGTATCGATCGCCATGGCAAACCACGTGATAAAAATGGCGCACGTGGCATTCCATAAACACATTCAGGAAAATACGTTATAAACGTGGCACATATTGTAATAGGTATTAACAAATTGATTTCACGCCATAGATTGTGGATTGTTGTTCCATTACTAACCTACACAGTTTAGAATAAAATAACGATAAGGAAATACCTGCGCACGCGCATAGCATAAATGAATTGAATTTATCATGAGCTAAGCTTATTTACGATTTATACAAATAACTTATTAATATAAGAATCTTGATATTTTACCTGATTTTGAGTTTACTAAGACACAACCCAAAAAACTAAATAACGGAAATAAATGGTACAGCAATACTGCACTTACTTTCTCGCAATACTCAAGGAAAAACTATCAACCGCAAACTTAAATTTGTAATGCCATACACATAGTATGGAAATACAAACTTTTATTTACGTTTTTCCACAAAAATGTTCGAATGAAATATACATATAAATTCAGAATTCAAATTGTCAAACATTAAAACAAACAAACCTCAAACGATTTCGAGTACATCACATGTTTAACTTTTGGTAGTACTGGAACACCCTTTATATGAATTTTCACAGATCAATGGATACTACCGTATGATACTTGGATGGAGATTTTTTTAATTTCCCAACACATGTTCCTTATGAATAATTGTGCCCTTTCAGTTTTTGGTACACCCTGTGTACAAAATTTTATTTAAGAAAATCATAAAGAATATCCAGTCAGGTAGACAACCAATCCAGGATTAATATTATAGAAAATTTTGATAAACTCAATAGAACCAATTTCGGGTAAATCACATTTTTACGATTTGGTGGTAAAGGAACACCCCTTATATGAAATTACACAGATCAATTGATACTAGCGCAAGATAAGAGTATCTTACATGGAGAGGCTTGGTCATACAAAGTTTCATAAAGATTCTATGAGCCGTTTTTGAGAAAATTTCAATTTTTCATTTTCGTTGTATGACAGCTACCCTCAAAATGAGAGCCAGCAAGAAACCACTTAGAACCCTTCGATGGATTTGCATAAAATTCCTAAATTCAAAATATGGTGTCAATCGGACCATTCGTTTAGCCGCTAGGCCAAAGCGTGACGGACAGACCGACCGACGGACCGACCGAACGACGGACGGACATTTTTGGGAGACTTGTTTTTTATGATGTATAAGTGATATAGAACACATTTTTGAGAAAATTAGAAAAACATTTTTTTTTTTCACGAATACAATACCTTTCTCGCTCCGCTCGAAAGTAAAAAGAATGAAGAAAAGGAAAATGACAGTTTTTCATATAATCTTAATCGTGGAAGATCGTCATTGCAACATTCAAATGCATTCAAAGATGATAAGATAATCAGTATTTACCAATTTGGTACTAGAGACATTGCAGATTGAATTGCCTGATTGTCCAACAACTGAGATGATTCCATGCTTCTGAATGTTCGTTACGCATCGGGTCCCAGCTAAAAATAGGCTATAATATAGTAATAAAATAAATAAAATATAGTTATAAAATAAAATAAATAAAAATAAAATATAATTGAGCCACGTCACAAACTTTTGGCATCTTTTAAGTTAAAGTTCATTTAAATCTATTGCCGTCACTTTCGTTGTCAACAAAACAGAAAAAGTCAGCAATAGACTTAAAGGAGCTTTATCTTTAAAGGCGCTTTGTGAAACTGGTAGATCATAACTCCAACTTCTGGGTTTGTTAGGTCTTCGGGTTAGGTCAGTCATTGAACTTACAACCCACAAGATATGATGAATAAGTAAGATAGATATTATTAGGCATATGCCTCGGTCACCTACTATTTCTGTTGCCTGACCTTGCCGTTCACGGCAGAAAAAAGCAAGGGGGTGGTACTCGTACTTCCCCAGACGGACGTTGCACAAAAACTCTACCACCTTTTCTAAGGTGCAGCCCAGAAACCCCTTACAATCGGCGATTTCTCTTTTAGGCCGCAATCACACCTAACTCACTTCAAAGACTAATTTGGCATACATTTCTGGGAGGCTTAGTTATGGTAATTCCAATATCCTTACTTCAACGAGCAATGTATGCCGAAGACCCCACACGTTGAAATTGATCTCGGTGACGTCGTGTATTCGCGTCATGTTCAACATACTATCCCCGATCTTCGGTCATTATAACGGTTGTCCTTATCACTGATGTATTGTGAATTGCAATCACCATTGTTGCAAGAGTAAGTCAAGAACTGAGGTGTTGTAAATATTGTGAATCATGTGTGCAGGGCATAGTATTTAATCAAGGAATTCTTCGATGTCGATCAATGATTCCACTACCAAGTTACTTTCTTCTTCTATTAAAAATCTGGGATTTAAGGGCGAGGCCACAACACTGCGTTGCGGGGTTGCTTCGCAAGAACGACGTCGCACAGCAATGCGATGCGTCGCCTCAACGCAGTGTTGTGGCCTCGCCCTAAGAGCCGGAGGATGGGCAGCAGCATCTTCCTGTGTAGATCTTACCACCTTACATACTGCGATAACCAACAACAGCAGTCGAAAGCTGCAACGCTTACAAGCGTGGTGACTATGTTAATTCCCCTCTAAAGTACCGCGTTTTTGTAGAAATTTAGGAGTGTGCTCCCTGTCCTGCAGAGGACGTTTCATGGGATGTTGTGGAACAAAACGGCCAGATGACATTATTATTATCTTTCTCTTCTGGTTGGTCTGTTAATAATGCCGCATGACATTAGGCCCGCCATTTTGTACCTCTGAGCAATAAAATTAAATTACTAAAGGGCTCCCTAGCCTGCAGTGGACGTTTCATGGGATATTATGATGATGATGAAATAAATAATAGTAACCTAAAAACAGAAAGTCTGATAAATTTTGAGAGGATTTTTTTACCATTTTCCATCATCGTGAAACTTCTGTTATAGTCCATCATCATCATAAGTATTCTGTAAAGAATCTACATTGAATAAAATTATCTGAATCTATCTGAATCTATCTGAATCATAGCATGTGGGTTGCAAGGTTGATGACCGACCTCAAAAACCCTAGTGTCAGGGTTGTTGAGCCGCCAAAGCTAGAAATTATAGTAGAAATTAATATCTATGCAGCGTGACAGTGTTTTAGACCTTAGAAGCATTCATCTATGCGGCGTACAAAATAACTCTGGCTGTGAAGGGTCACCTCTTCGAGTAATTATTCGCAGAGGGGGGAAGCGAGCGACTCGTTCATTAGGTCTCCCTCCGCCTGTCACCCATGCGCAGAAAATAACCGTCATAGCCAAACTTATCCTGAACGTGCTATACTAAGTTCTTAGTTCAGTTTAGAGAAGTAAGCAAATATAGACGGAATAGACGGATTGACTTTAAAAAATACTTATTTTATCAATCAAGGCCACCCAAATACTACAATTCCTATTAATAGAATTTGCCTATCGAATTTATCAGATCAATCTTCACCATATCACCAGCAGTACGTGCCCACTTGAGAGGAAACCCCTAAATCATTTATCTTGTTTTTACCAAAATTATCAATTTCACGTGACAAATAAAGTCAGTAAACTATTGCATAAGAATTTATAAAAACAGTGGCAAACAATAGCCTAAAATATTTATATACAGGATGAAAAAAAAGTAAGCTAATTACTTTATTTAGTTTTTCCTTCGAATTACATTACAGTAATTTATTGAAATGAATAAGTACTTGCTAGTGTGCTAGTGACTGAATATTATTACAAAAACATCTTTGTCTGCATCACCAGCTGATCATAGAGATTATTGAACCCTCCAGGCGCTTCACATCTTCTTGAGCTAAAACTACCTATGTACTTAATATTTTAGAAAAAAGTATCGTTTTTATATTTTTATACAATCTATTAGTTTTGTGAAATCACCCCTTAGAAGGATCATCGTACTTTTTTACACCCTGTATATTCGTAGTAACTGCAGTCTCGTTTTTGAACTAGGGGATGGACAGCAGCCTGAGCAGCAGCGTCTTTCAGCGTATCGGTGGAAACACGCGTTATCAAAAAAATTGTTTCGGGATGTGTTTACAAATCTTTAATAAAATTCCTCAACATATTAAAGAACAACCTTTTAACAAGTTTAAGTGTAATTTGCGTAGGTGCCTGATTCAGAATACTTTTTATTCAGTGGGCGAATTTCTGAATTGGACAAATTCTGGTGTTACAAATGCATAGGTTAGGTGGTGTTTATTTTGTTTTGTAGTAGTGCTTAGTGACATATTATTTAATTTTGTTTTGACATTGCATGAAATTGTTTTACGTTTATAAACTTGTCTTCACATCACTTGACATTTAATTTTGTAATATTATGGATATTATTTTGTTTATTGATTGTGAACATTTGCATGCTTTTTAACATAGCTAGACTCGCTTGTTCCTATCTTTATCACAACACCTAATGTACCTACCTTGTCTAATGCAAATAAAGATTCATTCATTCATTCATTCACACTTTGACCTTGAGCGCGTCTCTGGTTTCGAGCGTTTGTACCGTCGCGCTGGTGCAGCTTGTACTTGTTTTGTTTCTACGTACGTACTGCCGTGTGTACGATTCTCCGGTCACCAATCAGGCCAACTCCAGATGTCAGCGCTGCTCGCATCCAGCGGCTTCCCGCGACCTTGACCAGATCGTCGGTCCACCTTGTGGGATGCCTGCCTACGCTTGTCTTCCAGACGTCATGGAGATCTTTAGAGGAGGCCTATGTCCAGCAGTGGAAGTCTTTCAGCTGATATGATGACAGATGTCAGTGTGCCAGCAAATAATGGAACACACCTTAAAAAATATATGCTATGGAATTCTGGGGGAGTTCCCTGTTTGCAGTGGACTATTTAAGGGATGTTATGGTGATGAAGTTTGTTAAAAAAGGACACACTGACAAAGCCTTGCAATATGACGACGAATATAGTACTCCAGGTTTCCAAATGTTCTTTAAAACCTATAGAGCTCAAAAAACTTTGAAATCAATAAATAAAGGATTAACAAGCCAATTCAATCTGTCGTGGATTTTCCAAAGAATGTCAAACACGTATAATTCAAACAACAAATACGGAACTGACTTAAGATGCGATTCGCAAACACCACAGTCGTGATTAGAATACCAATTGATGTTTACATATCTCTACACGAAGTCCTTTGTTACTAGATATTTGGTCAAGGAATCAAATGCCCCTATATGGGACTTCGTGAGGTAATTTTGTAAGGAATCGTTCGATCACATTTTATTATACATTTGTCGTAGTTTGAAACATTGCCTCTGAGAAATCATGTGATCTACGTGCTGGTATGTTCAAAGCACACCTCGGAAAACATGGCGCCTGACTACTGTTAAATAAATATGTCCTTTTAAACCTGAGCTTTAATGATATATAAGAAACAGAAAGGGTATACCATCCCTGAAGGGTATGAATCTGCCCATGAAACTGAACAACTTTCCCTTAACTTTTTCTGCCGTAAAGCAGCAGTGTTTGCACTGCTGTGTTTCGGTTTGAAAGGTAAGGGAGCCAGTAATATTACCGGCACATGAGACGTACCATCCTAGTTCTTAGTGTGGGAAACGTGCTTTGCTCCCTTATTAGTGTCAAATTGTCTCACTAATAAGACAGTGGGTGTCATGGGTGGTGGTGACCACTTACCACCAGGTGGCCCACATGAATGAATGAATGAATGAATAACCGTTTATTATGGATGCAGTACTTACACTTCTAACACTTTCTTATACGTATATATGTATTACAATAAATATTGAATAAAAAAGAAAATCTCACATGCTCGTTTACCCACTTGTAACTTTAAAAAATTAAACATAGGTTGAAATACATAAAACCAAATTTGACCTCCCATACAAAATACGTTGTCAGCTGGTGCAGTTTCTATGGGAGGTCAAAAATTTATTTTTCGTATTTCGACCTATGTTCCTTAGGGAAAGTTGTTTAGATTCATGGGCAGAATCACATCCTTCAGGGATTGTAACCCTTTCTGTTACATCTTGTATTACAGTCTTTATAAAGAATTGTTAAAACACAGCATATCATCGATAGGTAGCGCTGTTTCAGCGAGCGTCACGTCAAAATCAAAGAGGGCCACACCGAAATGATCGGGAATAGAAAAAAGTACAAAAATAATACAACAATATTTACTTTCATTGTTTTTCGAAGTATTCTCCGTGACAATCGATGCACTTTTGCATTCTATCAAACCAATTATTATAACAGTAATTCCAGTCTGAAGTGGATATAGTCGAAACGGCCGATTTGTAAGCTTCGACTGCCTCTTCTGGGCCTTGAAATCGTTGACCACGTAGCATATCTTTAATTCTTGGGAATGTAAAATAATCATTGGGGCTCAAGTCAGGGCTATACGGTGGATGGTCCATTAACTCCACGTTTTCCTGATTTAAAAACGCGATCGTTTTGCGAGCGGTATGTGAGCTCGCATTATCCTGGTGAAGAATGATGCGACGATTCGGATTAATTTTACGAAGTTCTCTTATGACTTCCGGCAAACAAACTATTGTGTACCAATTAGCAGTAACCGTTCTGCGTTCTTGTAAAGGAATCGTAGCCACATGACCAGTTTTCGATACAAACGAAGCGACCATTTTTTTCGACACGCTACGAGAGCGGACAACTTTTGTTGGCTTGACCTCGCCTTCGAAGACCCAAACAGCCGATTGATGTTTTCTTTCGGGCTCATATGAATAAATCCACGATTCATCACCAGAGACGATATTGTAAACTGCATTTGAGCGCCCTCTATTGAACCGTTGCAGAGTAGACCGACACCAATTAACACGAGCCGACTTTTGTTCCTCGGTCAAACGATGGGGCACCCAGCGGGAAACTAACTTCTTAAAACCCAGTTCATCATGTAAAATAGTTTGAATCGCTGTCATACCAACGCTGAGAGAAGCCCGAATCTGCTCGTATGTCACATGTCTATCTTCTTTAATTAATTGGCGCACAGCATCGATTTTATCTTGTGTTACCGCTGTTTTTGGTCGACCAGTACAAGGAACTGTCGTGAGAGAGGAACGTCCACGACGAAACTCAGAATACCAACGATATATAGTCGTTTTACTGGGTGCTTCAAGTTCATAAACAGAAACAAGCTCGGCGAGACATTGTTCTTGAGATAAACCTCGACGAAAGTTGTGAAAAATTATGGCACGGAAATGTTCCCGCGTAAGCTCCATTTTCCCCACTGACTTGTCAAATTCAAATGGCTACTACTCTTTTCTTTTTAACTTTTTTTAAAATTCAAAAATGGAATTGTGTTTGAAATAATACTACATGTCATAAACCAAAAATGTTTTAATCTAATTTATTCCTGAGTATTCTATTCCCGATCTTTTCGGTTTGGCCCTCGTACTATACTTACAACTGTATTTGAAAAAAAAAAGAACAATATCCTTTGTTGTTTGTTTTTAAAATTACCTACCATTTATGTACCTCTCCGAGATTCATTTACGCGCCGCACCACCTCCATGTTTAAAATCTCAAAAGAACATGAAATACTGGCCTTCGACTTGAAAAGTTTTATCAGGTGTGCTCCAACATTTATGAGTCCTAGAGAATAAAATTCCAAACAGTTTCCCCAGGAAGCCAAGGGCAACGGTCACGGTGGCACGAACATATTTCCTCGTTCGAAAACTACTTTAAGCCTGAACCGTTCTTCCTCACATCTTGTATGATAAGAGGGTCTTAAGTAGTCAAGTTGCACACACTCGTGAGAACTCGCACCGTTGTCATCTCACATTAGACGCGTTTAACTTGGTTCGTACCAACTGGGAATTTTAATTAGAATCTTTGTCGTAGCTTCTAAAGAAAACTATGATAAAATAGCTTGGTGGAGTTTTCAGTCAAATGCTTAGAATTCCTTGTTAATGGGCTGTGCATGCGTGAAACTGTTACCTATTAGTTCTGCAAAGAAATTCATTATATAAAGTTACCTAAGAATTAACGTAGGTTCAGTATAAATCCGTGTGATACCGTGTGTTGGTGATTCTAAGAATACCTAGTACCACCCCAGGAGCTGGGCTGGCTTAATTCATCATAACATCCCATGAAACGTCCACTACAGGACACGGAGCTCCCTCCAGAATTCCACCTGTTGCTGGAAAAATGTGGAGGGGAAGTACCATAGACACCTCGCTTGTTTGCGTTACGGCCGGCACCATATGGACCGCGGATGTAGGTGACCACAGTAAGTAAGATGTAAGATACAAAGAAGGATGCTGCTGCCCATCCTCCAGTTAACCCTTAGTCACCTCTTATGACACCCACGGGTATGTATCGGTTGGTACTATTCTTCGCCGGCACCACACGGGACAACACGGGGCTTAATTAACCAGACTAAACTGTACGCAAAAAATACCAAATTAGAGTTTAATTGCGAAAACAGGAGCCCACTAACTAATTAACCACCCCATCTTTCCTGTGGGTGTCGCAAAAGGTGACTAAGGAATCATGAACCCAAAGAGGGTCAACGGTGTCCTGTGTATCGTTCCCCTGTACTGCGGTCACCAGAAACGGGATCGGAGAGAAACGGCCTGGAATATGCCGATAGTTCCCGAAGTATGGGAAGTATGGGACTGAACTAAAATGGGGGCGACCACGACCCCGCCGGCGCGGACGGGTGTTCAAGTTCGAGGTTGAGGAGGGAAGCCTGTTGTTGTTGACTGAATTGAGATATTACGTGATGGAATCATCAGGATCGGTAAGGACGTTCCTAGGACGCCTTTTGAATTTGCAAGTAGGGTGGGGGAAGTAATCTGCTGCCTGCACCACCAGAGGATTCGGGTGGTGGGGAGAGGAATCGAAAATGCGCCTAGCTGCGTCTTGGATGAACTTTTTGATGGACGGAAGGCCCAAGTCTGCGTGCAGATCTCGATTGCAAACATCCCACGGGCAACCAGTGGCACGTCGCAAAAAACGGTTTTGGGATAATTGTAGTTTGTTCAAGTTGGAACAAACTACCGCGTGGTCCAAAGACACGCAAGAGTAGGTCATGATCAGCCTTACGTAAGAGCCATGGGTGGTAGAGCCTAAATTTGTTACGGAGGGAGAGTTTACTTTTCGGTCCTACCATGGGATGGAGACGACAGGGCACAAAGGCGGCTCGGTTACGGCTGGTTTTGATATGCACGTTGGACGTTAGCATTCTGTCTAGTCTAGATGGACACTTAGGTATTTGACCGAGAAACAGAGATCCAATCTGCCGCATTGGTAAATGCCTATGGTGGTATAACTCTCCAAAATTCAGAGAGGAGCTCCCTGTCCTTACATCAAGAGATATTTAGAGGAAGAAGTAACAACAATAGCTACTCCGAATGACTTATTGTTAGGTTGATGAATTTTACTTTATGCGAGTTCCAGTACGGCAAGTATATCACACACAAACAATCTATTGATCTCATCAATCATAGCTAATCTACGATACAATACAAAATATGCTAAGCAACCTTAAGATCGTGGGATGTTTGTAATAACCACATTATCTACTACAAACCTACCTACTACAACATGTAATTCTTTTCCATCACATTAAAGAACACATAACAATTGTTTCTTCCACTTACTAGACACTTTCGTTGGTAACAATTAATTTTCTCTTAAAGAAAATCGATATCTTGTTGTTAATCATGTACGGAAAGTGAGGAAAGTGTAGTACATAAGAAGGAACAATGCGCCGGCGCTCCCACGAGAAAGTGCCGTGATTGTATGTCACCACGATTGTTTGTGGAGAGTCAATATTGTGGAGAATTTGTGGGTTTCCACTAATTTGCTGTTTCGCTGTTCGGAAGCTCATTGACCGTTAAGTTTTGGATCCGGTGATTTCAGTTAGATAAGACGCAAAGAGAAATTTGAATTGGTTGACGAGTAGGAGTATTTGGTCACTAATGAAGACGTGCCGTGGGCAGGCCCCAAAAAGGAGGCCCTACGATCAAGGTCAGCGATGGTCAAGGTCAAGGTACGCCCCTGGATACGGGCAGCGTAAAACCGGTCGTTGAAGAGTTTTTTTGGGGAGAGATATCTGTTGGCTGATATGATGATAATGGTAATCGACTAATGCCTTGATGATTTGTTAATTGAGCAAAACATCAATTTTTTTTCTGATGTATGTGTTAAAGTCGATAGTAAATCAAAATTTAACGAAATAATATGCAAAAGGTCCCTGTTTTCACTACATACTTAGCGACTTTACGTACCTATTAAAAAATTTACAAAATAAAAGTGTGGATATTTTTTTTAATAACAATACAATAAATCGTACTTTTACCTTTTCAAAACATCAATCATCTTCATTTTATTGAAGACTAACACGAGAAGGAGCTTATCTCAGACAAGATTTATCTCTTTATGTAGACGATATTTTTGGTTTTACTGAAGTCATCGATTATTGTCATTTGATACAATGAGCATTGTTCAAAGGACTTTGAACTTTTGTGTCAGAAAACTTTGCTTTATAGTGTTGATTTATCATGCTTTATACTTTTGGCAAAACTGGGTCATGAATGATTGACTTTTGCAGGTATAAGCGCCCAATCTTTCTAGCATAAAGCCTTATCAGAAAATATTCAGATATAAGTACAGCAAAATAGCAGAAGTAGATTATACTAGGTTATTTTTAGGGTTCCGATACCAAAATGGTAAAAAAGGAACCCTTATGGTGAGACTTTGTCTGTCTGTCTGTCCGTCTGTCTGTCTGTCTCACCTCTATATCTCAGCAACCACTCATGCTATCAACCTGAAATTTTTAGTATATAGTTGCCCAACTTAATTGCACATGAAAGAATTGTGAAAAAATTATGATTATTAATGTAAAGGGGGCCAAAATAGGGGGGGCCAAATTTCAAATTGTCGCTACTAGGTCGAATGGGGTATCATATGAAAGGTATTTACTTCTATATTCTAAAATATTTTTTTTTATTTTTTTACGTTTCTTAGTTTTCAAGTTATGATAAAAAATGACAAAAAAAATACCATTCCCCCCCCTTATCTCCGAAGTTTGTGAAAGGAAAAATCTGAATTAATTATAGTTGACAGAAGTTTATGTAAAAATAACAGCAAAAATAAAACGATCTTTCTAAACTGCACAGTTTTTTTGAAATCTGCAAATAACCTTTCCAAACAAATTTAGTTTTGCGATCCTAAAAATGGACTTTATTGCTTCCAAAAATACAAAAACTATATCGACCGGTTTTTGTACCTGACATCCGTTTGCCCACTTATTAGTGGGGTCAAAAGCAACAACTTTTGTACTAGGTAACGACTTGGCTAACAACGCCCAAAAAAAGTCCACTTTCTATACATAGTAACGTAAGTGACCAACACATTTTGCAAAGTAAGGGGGCAAATGGATGTCAGGTACAAAAAAATAATAGTCAAGAGGCTCAGAGTAATGATTATTGAATGACCGATGGACGTTAAAGAGGGACCACTTACATAGTTAGTAAGTATGATAATACCTGAGAAGGGTTGGGACACGATTCCAAACAATCATCATCATCATATCAGCCGTCCACTGCTGACATAGGCCTCCCCTAAAGATCTCCAAATAATGAATAAGACGAATTGGAAATGAGGACAAGAGGACTTGACTACTTAACTACATAGCTGTAACTAATAGCCATAATAGAAAAATAATGCAAGTTTGCAGGATACCGCAAATTGTCGAAGATTATTGAAACTCATACTGTTAATTAGTTAGTAATGTTAGTATGAACATCCTGAGGAAGTCACAAATTGCTAGTTGTGATAAAACTAGTTCCTTTGAATGTGATGGAACAGTGTCGCTAGAGGGCAAGGCAAGGTTGAATGACATTTATTTTATTTGGGACAACTTGATTTCTAAAAAAAATACGGGATACATATTTTGTAAGCCAATAAAAACTGTCCACGTTTTATAATTTTAAGCGATTGTGGCTTAGCCAGTATTTAATAGTAAGTAGATTAGTAGCCAAGGGATGTAAGGCATCAATTATCCTTAACAAAATATCTTTATTCATATTAGGATGCTTTAATTCACTTTATGATGTTAATAAAATTTACGTCATAGATTATATCAACATTAACCATAATGAGGTGTTACCAAAGAAGCGTCTCAGGGGGATACTGAAAACCAGCAGCATGCTGAGTATCTTTCCTTTTCACCAATCACATATTGTAGAACTTAGAGTAAGCATGATTATTTACCACTATATTTATGTTGTGCATTTGGTGAATAAAGTTCTTTTTATTTTATTTAATTGCAGCACGAGATATTTGCAGTTCGAGGGTGCAATTAATGCTTACACCCGAGCTATAACTACTCTGCTGTAGATCTCGATTGTAAAGTACTTACTTACTTACCGCCCAAGGGCTTTTAGGTAAGTACTTACTTACCGCCCTAGGGCTGTTCTAGCTACGTTATTACCCTAGAGCGCTAATTGGTCACCTACAAGCCCCATTTGGTGGTAATAAGGACCTACTTACCGAATATGAGAAAATTAAATTATATTAAAGGCAAAGAGGGGAGCACCGTTAAGTTTACATAAGATGCTTCTTAGTATATAAATTATAGAGACATGCTATATGATGAATACGTATATATGATATTATAATAGTATAATAGATAAATAAATAAATATGTAGACAAATAATGATATTCATAGAAGATTTGTTTTGTCCATAACCGAGACAGACATGCTTATACATGCGTGTAAAGAAAGTAATCCTTTAGAAATTATCTTTATGATGCGTGATTTTGCATCATCATCAATTTGTCCAGCCAATCGAAGAGAGCGATTTTAAATTTAAAGATCCTTTAATTATTGCTGATACCTTCTGCATGCTTGACAAAGATAATGTCAGTAAAAGATTTAAATAAGTTTTTTGAAACCAGCTGTGAGTACAGTGATTCACTTCTTACCTTATTAATCTTGTTGGAAGATCACCTTTTTCTTACCTGAAACACAAAGAGACAAACTATAGGCAAAGTGTAGAAAAGAACGATGATCCTCTTTGTATGTATATTTATTTAATGGCATCACATCTCATTACAAAACGTATTTCGCCAATGTCAAAGTAAAGGAATTGTTACAAAAATATGGCGACACGCCAATGTCCAGTGAAAGAATGATTTACACAGGAATCCGCATCTCGAAGATCGACGACGAGGAAAGCATGTGCACCACGATGACTCCGATAAGTTGATAGGGGAAATTATAGAAGTCTCGAAGAAAGCCGCTTCTCACCAACCAAAAACTTTAGTAGAAAGAAAAAATATTTCCATTTTCTATTAAATTTTCACTTTGTAAGACGTTTATTGGATAATATCCTATCAAAATTATACTTTAAACTCAAATCAAAAAATAAAATCAAAATTGAAACAAATTCACGTCTGCCATCTTCAAATGCTGACAAACGACCAATGAATGGATTTGACAGGTTATTTTGAAGGCGTCGTTCTATGGATTTGACAGGTTATTTTGACTATTAGGCTCATCGATGATGGGATTGGGACATTTTAGCAGATGTCATCCCCTACTAAAATAAATTAGCAAGGTGTTCCGAAATGTTTGCTTTTTGACAAGTTTAGTTTCAAAGCAATAAGATTTTCTTCTTTAACATTTTGAATTCATGTCTACATGTATTTGACTGTATGCACGAACGCATAAGCCGGGTCATAATTAAATAAATTTCAAACATATGCTTACACATTACGCTTATTTATACATAAATTTCTTGGTGTTCAAAAAAGCTATATTCAATGAATACAGCTTGAATTTTCATTCGTTTTTTAACCGGAAGCCCAATGATTCTACTCATGAAAACAAGCAACTTTCCCGAAGAAACAAAATTCTTTACTCGACAAAACTTTTTCGTCTCCCCATAGTAAAATGGTCACGTGATGGACTCATTTTGTATGGGAAGGTGAAAAATTTTTTTCGAGTAAAAAATTTTTTTGTTCGGTAAAGTTGCTTGTTTTCATGAGTAGAATCACTGGGCTTCGGCTTTAAAACGAATAAAAATTCACGTTGTATAGAAGTTCCCTTCCTGTTTATCTCTCAAAACAACCTAAAATTGCGCAGTTGGTAGGTAATTCGAAACCTACAAATCTATTAACATGTTTTGATCACCATTTGATTGGTGCCACACCCGTTATACCAAAATTATTTTTAATCCTTATTTGCATACAAATTGTCTTTAAAATCCATGTATAGAGGTACGTACATAATTGTTTATTCAATAGGCCAGAAAAAACAGCCACCACACTGCCACCACACTTAAGCAAGGTTAGTAAAGGAAATATGGATAACGTAAGGAAAAAAAACCGGTTAAGTGCGAGTAGGACTCGCACGACGAGGGTTCCGTAGGACCGAAAAATCTAAATTTATTAGTAAAGGTTTTTTGCAGATTTCATTTAAGATACCCCATTCGATATCTAGTAGAGACAATATTATTTTTTTTAAGTAGAATATTAAATATCAGGGGCCGTAAACAAGTGAATCGTAAACGCCAGTAGAGAAGAATAGTGTAAAAATTTATGACATTGACGTAAGCTAACGAAATGTTGCGTGTCAGCTAATGTCATTCCCATAAACTAGGTACAGTCAAAAGCACATCCAGCTTGACACATTGTACTTTGTGCCGTTCTTATTTCAATGGACGTACGGGCTAGAGTCGCACCGCGAGTGTCAAGCTTGAACTGTCGTTGACTGTACCAATCAAAATGTAAGGGATTGACGGGCCCTTCTCACCGCTTGCTGCTAAAGTTCACGATAGTAATTAAAGCTGACAGATAAAATATCGGTTCAGCTTATACTGGTTTTGTTTCCGCTTGCTTGCTGCCGTGCGTTCTTAGGTAATTAGATTCGTCAAAGACATCCTACGCCTCTGCATTAATAATAGGAAGGTGGACAATAGTACAGTTGTCAACAGAAACACTTGTTTCGGTTATTAAAACAAGACTTTCCTTTAGATTTATGGAATTCCACAAAATATCTAATGCGTTTGAAGTGTTCGAACCACAGATAATACACTATAGAGTATAAAAGAGCTCAATGGTTTGAAACAAGGAGGTTTTAGTAGCAGCTCTTCCTGCTAAGGAGGGAGCCATAAGCCTAGCACTTTCTTGCGTGGGACCTCCATACTAAAATGTATGGAATTTTATCAAAATCCTAAAAACGTAAAATTTTATCTTTCTCTCTGAGAAATATGTGACATGGGACTAATAAATTCTACTACCACAGTTTTTCTGGTGAAAACACTTACCATTCAGGAAAAAAACGGTGTTAAAAATCACACATAAAATGGCTATTACGGATTATTTACGCTTCCGTTCAAAATATTAATGATCAATTCACAAGTAAAAAACTGGCCAAGTGCGAGTCGGACTCGCGCACTGAGGGTTCCGTACCACCACATAATTATAATTGTATTAGTTGAAATTTCAGTTGGTTAATGTGCTAGATTTTTTGAGTTTGACATGCGCTTGACCAAATTTTATTATTTGTTGTTACTTTATAGCTTATGAACTATAAACATACCAATTTTCAAGTTTGTAAGTGTTCCCTTTTTTAAAATAGAACTAAAACAAAAATCGCCTCAGCGACCATCCAACTTGACCCCTCTCTTATATGAATGTTCTTGAAACGGGAGCTCACCACAATTGGTTACCATTAGTTGTGAGTAAAGTTGTTATATTTAATGATTTCAGACTTTTCCCTTTATTTGTACTGTGAGACCTAGCTTCTTGCAAAATTTCATAATTTTAGGTCAACGGGAAGTACCCTGTAGGTTTTGCTTTTTTGCATAAATGTATGGAGATGAGGACATAAAAAGCCATATCTTTTGATTGCGTTGTTGTAAAAAATTTAAATTTTCAGATCTTGTGTGGTTCATTAACCCTAACATACGATATTAATTTCAACCTGATACCTCTACCCGTTCGCGAGATAAAGGGTCTTGACAGACAGACAGACGGACGACAAAGTGATCCTATAAGGGTTCCGTTTTTTTTCTTTTGAGGTACGGAACCCTAAAAACGATATATTTTCACTTTTGCAAACAAAGTTTATATTGAAACATTAGATTTTTAAAGATATCTTGATTTTTGTAAAACTTAACTGAGATTTTTGACCGACTAGTATGGGCGACAGTGAGACGCTTTACACTTCACTAGCTCATACAGAATATGTATATGGCGGACTCTATAGTTTTTTACTTTGAACCCACAGTGATAAAAATAAACTTGTAAAAGATGTCTATCGAGTACATCCGAGTGGCGAAAAAAATTATGTGACAAAGTACTGAAAGGGGATGAATTTGTACAGTCTAGAGCACGTCAAGTTTGAACCGTTCGTCTGTCGATAGCTGTAAGGACCTAAAATCGCGCTGCGATTTGACTGTACTTGTCGCAGACTCCTTACTCTTTTAACCTTTTTGATTAAGATATGATAAAAAGATATTTATTTGCCAAATAAAAGTAAATTGGCAAAAAGGAAGTGGCTCAGCTTATGCTGTGATGGGGCCGAGGACCCTTACATTACAGCGCTAGTTTTCAGCCACTCCCTCTTCCCTTTTTGAGTTTTAATATTAGCTTTTTTAACTTGATACACTAATGTTCGAACTACTCTAGCTACTAATATTGTGTTGTGCTGTGCTCATCAATTCCTATTATAATAAGTACTATCATAATTTTCTTAGAATTTTGAATTAATCCACTGTTTAACTCATTTCAGTACTATCTCTAGCCGCTTATTTATTTAATGAAGTATTTTTTTTTATCGTAAACAAGTACTTCTGACTGTACTGAAATCATATTTGGACAATTAAAGTAATGTGGTCCAAGTAGGTCGACATAGTTGCTCACCCAGGACGTGGGCGGGCCTAACCTAGACAGAACTATAAAATTAAACTAATCATTATTTACTAGAAGGAGTAAGTAGGACATTTTGAATCAAACGTTACTTTTGATGATGTTAAAAAATCATTTAAAGTCAAATAAAACTTTGTGGAGCGATAAACTGAAGTGAAGTAAATTTTATGCAACGAATTTATAATTTTTAGGGTTCCGTACCTAAAAAGAAAAAAAACGATCCCTTATAGGATCACTTTGTTGTCCGTCTGTCTGTCTGTCAAGACCCTTTATCTCACGAACGGGTAAAGGTATCAGGTTGAAATTAATACCATATATTAGGATCCACGAACCACACAAGATCTGAAAATTTCAATTTTTTACAACGACGCAATCAAAAGATATGGCATTTTATGTCCTCATCTCCATACATTTATGCAAAAAAGCAAAACCTACAGGGTAGTTCCCTAAAATTGACCTAAAATTATGAAATTTGGCAAGAAGCTAGGTCTCACAGTACAAATAATGGGAAAAGTCTGAAATCATTAAATATTACAACTTTTCTAACAACTAATGGTAACCAATTGTGGTGAGCTCCCGTTTCAAGAACATTTATTTATGAGAGGGGTCAAGACGAATTGTCGCGGAGGCGATTTTTGTTTTAGTACTATTTTAAAAACGGGAACACTTACAAACTTGAAAATTGGTATGTTTATAGTGAATAAGCTATAAAATAACAACAAATAATAAAATTTGGTCAAGCGCGTGTCGGACTCAAAAAATCTAGCACATTAACTTACTGAAATTTCAACTAATACAATTATGATTATGTGGTGGTACGGAAACCTCGGTGCGCGAGTCCGACTAGCACTTGGCCGGTTTTTTTAGATTTTTCTGCTTTCTATTTTGACAAAATATGTCTGTTTTGACGAACTTTAGTCACCGCAAAAAGAATGGCCAAAATATTAAATGACATTGACATTAGATCTTTATTTGATTTGACAGCTTCAATAGTACACATACACGTAGATATTATACATGTACACGTCATACATATTTCTCGTCTTCGAAACCTTTTTCTTTGCCAATGAACTTTCGACTTGTCTAAGATTGACATCGTTATTCGTTGTTTCAAAGGATTGTATTCAATGAAATCAAAATACAAAAGAATTTTGAAGTTTTTGTTACAAGTCTTCAATAGATAGGGTCATTAATCAATATTCAAGCCCAACGGAAAATAATAAAACTTGTGATAACAATTCTAAAAGATTGGTGTCATCTTTCTATCCAACCTAAAAACCCTATCTATTGTACGAGCAATATTTGTATATGTTACCGGAAAATAATACTACGGAATCGTAAATTAATAAATTTCCTAGTAAATTTATCAACTTTCGAAAAGTTATAAACTACCGAATTCGTTTCTAGCACTCGCCGACTGCGACAGCAGGACGCTCGCTTCGAAAGACAACCAAACACAACATTTTGCTTTACCTAACGCAGCTATGGATCAACAAATTTCCTAGAAGTTTATGATTTTTCGAAAGTTGATCAACTTACTAGGAAAATCAACTTACGATTTTTATAATTTTCCGGTGACATATATTTTGTCACCCCGGAAATTTTAAGTGGTGGTTCTGTCCATGAAACTAAACAACTTTTTCCGAGGGACAAAGCTCGATCGAACTAGCTCTAATACGAAAAAAAAAAATTACGATTTCCCGGCAGCTGCATCACCTGACAGGACATTTTGTATGGTCGATTTTTTTTCGTATTTCTACCTATGGGACTATTCCTTGGGAAAAGTTGTTCAGTTTCATGGGCAGAACCACCTCTTAAAATATCCGGGGTTTCTGTGTATGTTTATATTAATATTTGTAAATACATATTATGATTTATACCTACCCAGTTTTATTGTTTCAATCACTCTACACAAACAAAACGACCTTAATACAATTTATCAAGTGCGATATTATAATCCATTGTTTAAAGTTGCCACGGCATTGGTTTCATTCAACACGTATGTAAATATCCTCCTCAATGGAATAAAATATACCTACGTAGAAGTGTTACATTATAATAGTTGTTTTCGTGTATGGACCGTCATAACAAAATCTTCTTCTTTTGGAGTCAATGGCAGAAAGCGGCAATAAAAGCTTAGTCCGAAACGAGGCCACATCTACAGCCTTCTGATCGCCTTCAAAATGGTCCCTCCGAGTGAAAAAGACCCCTCCGGTGCGATACCTGTTAGTTTTCTAAGTCGATAATGTTGTCGATTCTGGCAGACCCAAACTAAAACTAAATTTGACAGGTCTCAAAATTATGCTGTCTTTTATTAGTCTGTAGAGAGTAACAAAGACAGTAACTCTTAAAGCCCTGTCAAGTTTAGTTTAGTTTTAGTTTAGACCTGCCAGAGGTGTCGATTCTGGCAGACCCACACTAAAACTAAACTAAATTTGACAAGTCTAAAAGTGTTGCTGTCTTTGTTACTTTCTACAGACTAATAAAAGACAGCATCATTTTTAAACCTGTCAAATTTAGTTTTAGTTTGGGTCTGCCAGAATCGACACCAGAATCCACACCATTGTCACTTTAAAATGGTAAATTCCAAGTCCACTCTCGTAAGTTTTAATGTATTACAAAACTGTATAGTATCATCATAATAATCATAATCATAGATCACTTCACTTTTTAATACACTTAGGCGCGTTTATCTATGTGTAATGGGACTTTCATGTCAAGATAAAAGTTGCCTCATTAATAGCGGAGTGGAAAACGGACTGCGTCATACATAGGGCGTAATTTAAAAGATAAATAAAAGCGATGAAACTGAACAACTTTTCCTATCATAGATAGGTTATAATACGAAAAATAAGGAAGCTCAAAGTCACCCAAAGGGCGATGGAAAGGGCCATGCTCGGAGTCTCTCTGCGGGATCGAATCAGAAATGCGGAGATTCGCAGAAGAACTAAAGTAACTAACATAGCCCTGAGAATCGCTAAACTAAAGTGGCAGTGGGCAGGGCACATAACAAAAAAAAAACCGATGGCCGATGGGGCGTAAGGGTTCTAGAGTCGCGACCACGTACAGGAAGACGACGCGTTGGTAGGCCCCCCACAAGGTGGACCGACGATCTGGTGGCGGTCGCGGGAAGCCGCTGGATGCGAGCAGCGCAGGATCGGTCGTCATGGAGATCTTTGGGGGAGTCCTATGTCCGGCAGTGGACGTCTTTCGGCTGATATGATGATGACGAAAAATATCTTGACATGTTGACATACCTTCCGTAGAAAAAGATATTTAGTGAACTGCCCTAGATGGATAGTGGTTTATCCTTTAAGAGTAAATGCTTCTTAGAAGGGTCTCTTTCATAATTTCCTACTTCTGGCATATAAGATTTATTTCGTAGCAAAAAATTACTGTTTCAAAATTGTCTCATTCCTTTGAATTAAATGTACTTAACTAGATTTATTTAGAGTAATTAAAATTGTCACGGAAATAATATCTTATGAGGAAGAAATGTTCAGGACAAGAAGTTAAGTAGATTATAGACAGACATTGATAAGATGATAATTAACTTTAAATAAATATGTCCTCATTTCACACAAGGTCAACTGATCCCGAGAATGAAGAACCTGCACTTTAAGTGCACACAAAACCAGTATGTACATAAAGGGGTGATCACACGTAGCTGAATACAAAGACTAATTCGGCATACATTGCTGGGAGGCTTGGTTATGTTAATTGCAATATCCTTACTACAACGAGCAATGTATGCCGAAATAGTCTTTGAATTCAGCCAGGTGTGATCACTCCTTAAGCTGAACCAGCATTACGCTACAAACGTCGGAAACCAGAGACCCGCTCAAGGTCAAAGTGTTTCCACCGACAAGCGGCTGAGGTACCAAAGAGAGACTGATCTTTACCTATCCTAGTTTTATTAGGCAACAAATAATTAAATGATTCCCAAAATATTTTTTAGGGTTCCGTACCTCAAAAGAAAAAAACGGAACCCTTATAGGATCACTTTGTTGTCCGTCTGTCTGTCTGTCTGTCTGTCTGTCAAGACCCTTTATCTCACGAACGGGTAGAGGTATCAGGTTAAAATTGATACCATAATATTAGGGTCCATGAACCACACAAGATCTGAAAGTTTAAATTTTTTACAACAACGCAATCAAAAGATATAGCTTTTTTTGTCCTCATCTCGATACATTTCTGCAAAAAAGCAAAACCTACAGGGTACTTCCCGTTGACCTAAAATTATGAAATTCGGCAAGAAGCTAGGTATCAAAATACAAATAAAGGGAAAAGTCTGAAATCATTAAATATTACAACTTTTCTCACAACTAATGGTAACCAATTGAGTTGAGCTCCCGTTTCAAGAACATTCATATAAGAGAGGTGTCAAGTTGAATGGTCGCGGAGACGATTTTTGATTTAGTTCTATTTTAAAAACGGGAACACTTACGAACTTCAAAATTGGTATGTTTATAGTGCATAAGCTATAAAATAACAACAAATAATAAAATTTGGTCAAGCGCGTGTCGGACTCAAAAAATCTAGCACATTAACTTACTGAAATTTTAACTTATACAATTATGATTATGTGGTGGTACGGAACCCTCAGTGTGCGAGTCCGACTCGCACTTGGCCGTTTTTTTATACCCCAATACACTTCAGACAAAATGGATGAATGTACACCAAATTGGCTGAACATACACCAAATTTGGGTAACCGGTTCGGTTAGGTTGTGTTAGGTTATCTTGCGACCACAACGCACGAGACGAGCGAGAGGAGCGAGCGTGCCGCGGCAGCGGCCGGCGAAGTGCCAGAAGCAAATTTGGTGTACATTCATCCATTTTGGTAGACAAAATTTGGTGGATATTATTTGGTAAAAATTTACTAAAATTTGGTGGCACGTTAATACACAGCCGTTTTATAATTATTGCCTAATATTGATGGTGATTTAAGTTGAAAATTGGAAACTTAATTTTTTTTTTAATTGAAGTTAAAAACAATGACAATGTCTAACATAACATCCCATGGAACGTCCACTGCAAGACAAGGAACTCCCTCCAGAAGTCCAGTAAATACGAGTACGCGGGGTATTTTGAAAGGGATTTAGCATAGTCACCACGCTTGTAAGCGTTGCGGCTGGCGACCGCTGTTGTTGGTGTACCGCATTATGTAAGATGGTACGATACACAGAAAGATGCTGCTGCCCATACCATCCATACCTTAGCACTTAGTCGCCTCTTACGACACCCACGGGTAGAGATGGGTTGGTACTGTTATTTGCTGGCACCACACGGACGACAATATCTATGCGAATGTGTTTATATTAACTGTCAATTACGCAAAAAAAAAACAATTGTTTTAAAACAAAAAAGCTTCAGCTCCTCATGAATAGATCTAAAACAAGATTTCGTTACGTATGCTTAACTTAACAACAATTTAAGTCAAGTGCAATTCAACTAGGTATATCGAAAGCAACCATTGATCGAAGGTGTTGAAACGTTTAAGCTGCCGACTGCGCGCACGCAAGGTTGACGTTTAAATCTAATATGGGCTACGAGTGTTATCAAATTGATTTATAAGTTTTAAGTAAATTAAAGTTGAAATAAAGTTATTTCAAAGTTCGATTGTACAACGTAAGTAAAAGAAGTTTGAAATAAATAAAATGCATATTTAAAATGAAAATAAAATGCATATAAAAAAATGCGTATTTTAAATGAAACTTTTAAAATATGCTTAATTACTATACTAGACTTTGGTCCTGCAGTTTTGAGGTTTTTTCAATAACATATACGCAAATAAGGAAGCACCTTAGGCATAAACATCGTGTAGTATTAAATAAATAAATAAAATAAAAATCTTTTATTTCTGGCGGTATTCAACCCATATTTTACTTATAAAATTATCAAATTTAAATTATTATGTTACAATTTATATTTATTTTTGTATTAAAGAGTATAAATTAACAAACACAAATGAAACGATCACTACAAACCAAGACACGACAGACACAATAATGAAAGATAAAAAAAGACATGTATTTATATTATTATTGGCCCCCATGAGATCAAACCGCTAATTTTCCTTTCACTTGCTATGATTTTACTATTTTTATCATCTATACTTTCTATTTAATACTCTACGTGCTACTCAATTACGAATCGAAATTGCTATCAATTCAATTCATAGAGATCGATCTCGTTGAAGTCCAAATGTATTGGTTTATCTGCGAAAGTTCATATTTGAATAGTCTTTAAATAAATGAGAAATTATATAATAATATTTGATTTTCACTAGGCTATTTTACTATTAATGATCACCAAAATGACGTTACATAATGAACGTGAGGTATTAAATAAGAGCATTAGTAAATAGTTGAGTGCAAAAGTCAACTTTTCCTCTAATAAAAGTAATTTGATTAAGAATTTAAACAAGATACGAATGGCATAATTCGAATAGTCTTTGAAACCAATACACAATTAATAAATTCTTAATCATCATCCCATGAAACGTCCACTCCAGGACAGGTAGCTCCCTCCAGAATTCCGGCTATTGCTGGAACAATGTGGAGGGGAAGTACATTAGTCACCCACCACGCTTGTCAGCGTTGCGGCTGGCACCATGGAACACGCGTGTTGGTGACCGCAGTATGTAAAATGGCACGATACAGAGAAGGATGCTGGTGCCCATCCTCTGGTTCATAATCTCTTAGTTGCCTCTTACGACACCCACGGGTAAAGATGGGTTGGTACTTATTCTTTGCTGACACGGGACAAATCTTACTTATATACCTAGTACTTAATAATGACACACTTAACATATTTTTGCGAATATATTTTTTGTAAGGATATTTTACTTATTGTGCTTGCAAGATGTTACACCTTACCTTACACCTGTAAAAAGATTTAAAAAACCATGAACAAGGTTATTTTATTTCCTTTTGCCCACTTATTAGTGAGATCAAAAGCAACAACTTTTGTTCTACGACTTTGATAACAACGCATAAAAAATTTCGACTCTCCATACTAAAGTGGTCACGTGACCGACCCACTTTGTATGGGAAGTTGAAATTTTTTCGTGCGTTGTTAGCAAAGTCGTAGAACAAAAGTTGTTGCTTTTGACCTCACTAATAAGTGGGCAAACGGAAATCAGGTCCAAAAAAATAACCTAGTACAGACAAGATAAATTTATTTCTTCATAAAGTATTTACATCAACAACTAGTAATAATGACAGAGGAACCGAAACTAAGTATTTTTACCTGTATCTTAGGTACCAGTTGTCATATTAAATCAGTACACAAGTTATCAGTCGCCCTCATAGTTTTTGTTTAACCTAAATAGTTACCTCAGCCTAGTTAACTTGTAACTGTCGAATGACCGTCAAAATCACTTACCTAGCTATGTTGTAACCACTTGCGCAAGAGTCACAATTAAACCTCAATCGTACGTACCTCCAAATCGGTAACATAATCGTAAACATCGATTCGCCAGTTTTATTTATTTTTAAAAGACCGGTGTAGTAGCTATAACCAGATTAGAAAAAAAAATAAAAAAATCTGTCCTGCAGTGGATGTTTTATAGGATGTTATGATAATGATTATATTATTATGATGATAATAAAATAATAATAATAAAATTTGTTTATTTCTCTCCACAAACAAAAAACTTACAAAAAACATTTAAATGTAAATAAAAACTAGCAATATAACTTAGTAATTTGTTTGTGGGGTAGCTGGAGCCTAAACTAAGCCAAGGCCTGTATTTTAGTACTCCAGGTCCCCCCTCATGGACACCAATACAGTAAATAGGTACATGTTATTAAAATTATAAGGTGGATTTATGGAGATTTCTAAGCTAAATGAAAATATTATTATAGTAGTTATAAAAAGTGTAAGTGCGTCTATCAATGTATATATATATATATGCTCGTGTGTGTGAGTGTGTGCGTGCGTGTGTGTGTTTGTGTGTGTGTGGGTGGGCCAGTGTGTATACATGTTTGTGTATGTATGTGTATATTTATACATCACTAATTTATTACGATTGAACTGTCAACAAATTTTCTGTTTTATTATAATCTAGTTGCAAAAGCCAAGCTATAGTCTTCTGCTTACATTTAAATTTAGAATCTTTGAATACATTTAGTTACTTATTGATATTATTATATAATTATATGAATTTGATTTATATTGATATTATTATATAATTATATATTGATATGATGATGGTCTTTACCTGTGAAGTTGCCGTTTTTATGGAGAATTTTAAGTAAGGAAACAATGTTTGGTACACACGGCCGCACATCAGTAGAAACACTTTTAGACCTAATGGCGTGATAATAAATTTGAAAAAGTTTCTACCGACAAGCGGTTGACCGTACATACTCTTTAAATTTTTCAATAGATAAAGAGGAAGAAAAATTTGACGCGAGCTGGATATTTTTTTGCAATTACAAATGCAAATTTTATAAAAAATACCGGCCAAGGATTACCTGAATACCGGACTCACGCACAGAGGGTTCCGTACCACTAAGGTAAAAATACCGTCTTAGTTATGGACGCGCAGTCACGCAGAAGTGTATTAAATGCGAAAATTTTCATTGGTCCTGAAGCCCAGTGATTCTACTCGTGATAACAAGCAACTTTACCAAATAAAAACAATTATTACTCAAAAAAAAAAACCAGCCAAGTGCGAGTTGAAATATTTAATTATTTTGATTGTGTCGTTGTAAAAAATTGAAATTTTCAGATCTTGTGTGTTTTATGAACCTTAATATTTTTTATCAATTTTAACCTAATACCTCTTCTCGTTCGTGAGAAAAAGGGTCGTGACAGATAGACAGACAGACGGACAACAAAGTGATCCTATAAGAGTTCCGTTTTTTATTTTGAGGTACGGAACCCTAAAAATAACTTTCGCCTTTCTATACAAAATGAGTCGATCACACGATTACTTTACTATGGAGTAGAAAAAAGAAAAATCGCCTGTAGCCAGCCTGTAGCTAAAAACTCCATAGCAACAAGGCGGTGATCATTCATTACGGAGGGCGTCAATTCGCGAATATACTTATAGTTAATTGTATTATAATTTAAGCACATTTCAAATTGTGTATTTAGAGAAATGCGTTGTATAACATGTTATAAAATGTTTCTTCAGTGATGTAATGTTAGGAATGGACATTTTGAAAGTCATTCATATTTAGTATCTTTTATGTGGTGAATGAATCGTCGAAATGTTGTATGCAAGAATTTGATTGAACCTGAGATAGCTTCAGCTATACTTCAATAAGTTCGTTTGTTTTGTGATACGCTGGATATTTTAAATAGGCAGTAGTATTTTTCGTTTTTTGGACCCGCCATCCCTTAGCTCACTTATTAGTGTGGTCAAACGCAACAACTTTTGCTTTACCACTTTTCAGTAAGGCACCAAAAAATTCAACTTCCTATAAAAAGAAAGGTAAGTGACACTTTTTTTTGTGCTTTGTTGTTATAGTCGTAGATTGTTTTTTACTGATGATGACTTCACTAATAAGAAGATAAACGGATTTCAAGTCTATTAAATAAAATAGCCTTGTATGATCAGGCGCTTAAAGTATGCTTAAACATATGCAAAAATCAAACAAAATATCACTTATAGTGGGTAAAAATATCGAAGACATTGTATTAGTAAAGTAAAATTTTATATTGCACAAAATTTCTTTGAACGCAAATCCGGCATCGAAAACATAGCATAAATAATTAACTTAGAGTTTTTTTTTTTATCTGTAGGTTGCCACAGAGATTTTCCCTACATTTATATTTACGACACATTCTGCCACCAATACGCGTACGTGGTAAAAGTCCTCTCCGCCAATCGGGAAGGTCAACGCTGCACTTTCACCGACTAGCAAGAATCAAGGCTACCCACTGCCAAACGAGACCCTTGCACAAAACAATGTTGAGAGTTTCACACACCTGACTAGCACAGACACACTTTTATTCGGCGTATACGTAGCTAACAAGAAAAACATAGTAAAGACAAACAATAATCCTACTAAAATTATAAACGCGAAAGTTTGTAAGTATGGATGGATGGATAAATGGATGGATGGATGGATGTTTGTTACTTTTTCACGCAAAAACTACTGAATGGATTTTAGCACACATACCTATAGGTTAGGTCCTGGAATAGCACATAGGCTACTTTCTACCTCGGGAAAACGCATTTAATGCGGGTGAAACCGCAGGCGGAAAGCTAGTAGGTAGTAGAATATTTAAGACCCAGCTATGTTGATGGTAAACTCTAATAGTTTACACAAAGAACATCTTGGAGGCAAGGTAATGGCTAAGGAGTGGAATTCTCTGCCGACGTCTGTGTTACAGAGTTCATGAATCTATTCAAGTCGCGGGTGAATAGACTTTTTCTGGGCAAGCTCGTTCCATCGTCGACCTCATCTCTGTCTTCAAGACTACCTATAGATCGAGGTCAAGAGTACAATATATAGCTCATTGACTAGCGGGACTAGCCGGGACATGTTCAGCCAGACTGACTACCAGTTGCTCAGAGCTTTACCGCCAGTTGTACAAAGCGTATTTAAAGTTAAAGCTCCTTTAAGTATATTGCTATCTCTTTCTGTTTTGTTGACAAAGAAAGTGACAGTAAAAGTGAAGTAAATTTGCTGACCCTTTCTTTTTCAACGAAACCGAAAGAAACCGAAAGTATCAGCAATTAAACTACTTTAGACAGTCATCATTGATATTAAGTTTTCTTTTTTACCAATGGTTTTTACGGAGACGGCTACCTAACCCAGGGGATTTGACGAGGGTGTAGTGTGCCCACTACTGCCACCGCTAGATGGCGGCACTGAGATATTGCAACTCGGTATTGTTAGTGTTACGGTGTTTATTTATGTAGGACCGAAAGATTTTGATCCACGTCTTCCTGGTAACCTGAATAATTGTAGTGTGATATTTTAATAAAGTGATAGTACTGTTATAAGTGGTTTTCCCTTCTTCATAAATAGCGAGGGTCTCCCTCGCTATAAGGGCACTGGCTTTTACACAGAGCGACTGCCATCTGACCTCCTCAACCCAAAGTGCAAACCAGACCCAATCCTAGATTAGGCTTTGCCAGGTTAGTGGCCAACTTTGCTGTCAGATTTTTCAAGCCGAAATATGGTCTCTGATTTGGCTTGCCGACTACTATAATTTACAGTAGCAGATACCGACTGCTTAACGTACCTTACGAAACACGGAAACCCTCTAGTTGTCAACGTTGACCCTCTAGTTGACCACGGTCAACGTTGCTTAACTTTTGTGATCGGAAAGGAAGAGCAACTATCACTCGGCACACACACTATTCATCATCATAACATCCCACGAAATGACCACTACAGGACAGGGAGCTCCCTCAAGAATTCTAGCTTTTGCTGGAAAAAATGTGGAGGGGAAGTACCATAGTCACCTCGCTTGTCAGCGTCACGGCAGGCACCATGCACCGCAGTAAGTAAGATGGTATAATACACAGGAGGATGCTGCTGCCCATCTTCCAGTTTATAACCCTAAGTCGCCTCTTACGACACCTACGGGTCTAGTGTTATGTTACTATTCTTTACCGGCACCACACGGGAAACACACTTTTATTTTTTATAATTTTAGTTTCACTTATAAATTGCCAATTAGACGGTAATTAAAAACTTATACTCAAAATTTAATTGCTGGCTTCAATACCACTAAGTCTTTGCTCATGTCTCATGTCTTCGATTTATTCCCAAGGTGACCGAGTGTCAAAATGGTTTCTTTAATTAGAGCAGTTACTTCCCAAGGTTTTTCGTAACCATATTTGCATTAATGTAATGACAAATGTAATGAATTTTAAAAAGATTGCGAGAAGACAGGTTAATCTCGGGTAAATTTGTGTTGTAAAATTATTAAAAAAACACAGAGAAGCTTTTGGACATCGATTAACACTCTTAAGTAGTATAGTTCGTGGACGTTATAGATGGACATGTGATGAAGAGGGATGATCAGACGTTACATAGGGATAAAGAGGGCGAGGTATGTCAAATAAAAGATGTATGGACTAACTGAAATAAGATGTACGAGTAGATGTGTGAGGAAAGAAGTAAACATTAAGAAGACAAACTATTTTCTAAGTTTTGCTTATTCCGTTAACACGTTGTATACAATGGGGTGTGGCAGTATGTGAGAAAAATGGTACAGCCCGAGGATAAGTAGCAGCGTCCTTTTACGTATTGTGCCAATTCGCAAAAATCGTGCAGCCTATGGCTAAATGGCTATCAAAGCAAACCGCATATTCGATGTAGAGATCCTTGAGAAAAATTTTTGTATTTTAACGACAATTTAATATACTAAAACAGTTTTGCCTTCCTAATAGAATGGCAATACCATAAATGCTCTAATATAATAAAGGATCTGTGGACGGTAACTACTTAAGCTAGGTTATGGCAAGCTCTTGAGTCATCGTTTTGAAAAGTAATTACTTCACAAAATACAATAAAGAAGATCATGAAACATCTTTTCGTCTATCAGGGTAATAAACATTCAATGCAATACGAGCACTGAGCAACGGTAAGCGATACTTCGCAGTATCATCATAATTAAGATCAAACGCAAAGCTCAATTAACAACCCCGAAGCCAATTACCACGGCATCCGACCTTGTAACCCGCAACTAAAACTCGTCCACCCATCAACATACCAAATCGCGACGCAGGCGCAGGTCCCGTTAAGAGAATCTCATTCCAAGGTAACGGGCTGCTCGACCCATTGGCACGCCGGACGCAACGCATGCGCTCTTCACGGTAGAGTAAACATCACTGGCCAGTAATTAAAAATTGAAATTAGAATTTAGAATAATTGTGTCGTCAGTGTCAGCCTAGGAGGTTGAAATACATGAAGTCTTTTTAATAAGTGCACAAGGAGGTCTTTCTCTCTAGTTCGTTTTATTTCATAGAAATGTAGATAGTTTATACTATATTTTACCTTCCTAGGCAATTCGATGCGCTAACTTCATTGATTGTTTTCACGGTTTTGCAACTTGAATGGATCATTCAAATTGTAATTTCGTTACACTCTAACGCATCATTGTTTTTAAGTATCATTTCCTCATTTAAATTGTATGTTTGAACTGATATTTAATCGCGATTCTAATTTCTAATGATTGTGTCAATCGCATCTATAAATCTCTCCTCTTCTTCTTGTTCACTTTTAGTATTTGTTTTAATCTTCAACAATAGTTTTGTTATAGGCTTGATCGTTTTCTAGTATATGAAATTCTTCAACGTACGCACTTTCTTATAAGGTTGGTTATATTGATTGTCATACCGTAACTCTGCATTAGCATGTCCACTTGAACTACAGGTCCGTTAGATGGCCACCGCAAAGGCACCTGTTTATGAATGAACAGATATACCTACTTGCCTACCGAGTATTACCAACGGAACGGGCTATTTATGTTTATAGCTATAACTATGACTGTCAGTTTAAATATTCATATTAATCGCATGAGGTACTTAGGTACGTGCTTCAGCTTGCTACTTGGTTTTATGCATAGTTAGCCGTATAAGCCTAACCAATGATAATTACTTATGTTCGTTTAAATATAAAACGTGTAAAAAGAGCTTAGGAGAACTAAAGGAACCGAAATAGCCCTGAGAGTCGCTAAGCAGGGCACATCGCAAGAAGAACCGATGGCCGATGGGGCGTAAAGGTTCTAGAGTGACGAACACGTACCGGCAGACGTAGCGTGGCGTGGGCAGGTCTATAAGGTGGATCGATCAAGGTCGCGGGAAGCCGCCGGATGCAAGCAGTTTAGGACCGGTCGTCATGAAGATGTTTAGGGAAAGCCTATGTCCAGCGGACGTCTTTCAGCTAATATGAAGAAAAAGAACTTAACGAACGTGTCTAATATGAATCTGTCTATGAATTTGAACAACTTACAACTATCCAAGATTTAAGGTGGCAGAATAACGCTTCTCCAAAAAAGGTACATTATATGTAATTGTGTTTTGAGAAGTTTCAATAAACAACTTTGCCACCTGCGGGAAACTAAAGGGCGCGCCACTCCCCTAATAATAAATAATAAAATCACATCACACTTTTGAGGATCGTAAGAATGAACAATAACAATTTTCCAATAGATGCCTTTGGTGCTCTTCAAGAAAATATCTTGAATGTTAATTTCTCGGAGAATGGCAACCTCTGACAAAGACAGTAGGTAAGTACTTGCGTCGTCGGTATGTTACCTAACTAAGAGGATGTTTATCTTCAGATAAGAAAGTAATGAAGAAACAGATGCATTTCCAGTTTAAATAATAAGGAAAGTTAAACACGAGACCGAGGACATTATCAGTGCATGCAAGTGATAAAGCTACACAGTATTGCAGGCTTTAGATAAAAATGTACCTTTCTTCATGATACCCAGTTCTTACTCGTGTACGTACAGTTAGGCTTTTAAAGAATGTACATGTGATGTGTATTATACAAACAGATAGGTGTGGAAGAATGGATACAAAAAAACTTTCTTGAAAACAGACTATAAGCGAGCGAAACTTTAAGCGAGCGTAAAAGGTAAAGAAAGCTATTGATTGACCAGTAAATAAATTACTGACATTTAATGAGACTTGTTTCTCCACACATATTTAAATTGAATGTTAATTAAAGTTTCGACTTTGTTGTCTGTAAACAATTTGTATAAAATATAAAGATTCCAGCGACCTCGTCGTAATGCAACCTTACAGGTTTTTGATTACGTTGATATAGGTAATCTACTTGTTGTTTCTTTTCCCCTCAATATTGAGCCTGATAGGACACAAAAACATTCGAATTCAATAGCAAACAGGCTATCAGAAAGTACCTTGACCACTTTCGAAATTATCGCTTCGCATTTCGCGAAGTTACTCAATAAAATGACAACGCCGCGCGGCGGGGTTCAGGAATTTCCGGCAAGGGAAGGGCCTGTGCGGAAAAGTTCGCATTCCAATTTACTGTTTATACTTTCTCGTTTTATGTGATATAAGATGATGGAAGAATAAAAAGGGTGACAAGAATGAAAAGATTTTTGGAGACAGAATAAGATTTCTTTAGACCCGACTAAGATCCTCTTTGGGTCCACGAGCCAGCAAGATTATGTATATTTTTATGTAGAATCAGCAATAGACAATATCCAATTGACAGATCTGCAATTACCCTGGACACTTTACAGAAAGGTATGGTAATACTAAAGGGAGTTGTGAATCTGCTCATGAAACTGAACAACTTTTCCTAAGGCACATAAGGTCATAGAACTTAATCAATATTACAATTAAGCTCAAGTCACAAAGAGGCGGTATGATTGCGAAAGCGGTCCGGGGCGGTTTGGCGGGAACAAAATACCGCGCCGCATCCGCTTTTCAATGTGACAGGGTGCATAAGAACTCATACTTTTCAAAAAATACCGGCCCCGGAACGCTTCCGCTACCGCCTCTGAGTGACGCGGGCTTTATCGCGAGCAACACATATAGTATACCGCGAGTAACAATAAAATGTCACAGCATACCGACTTATTTTTCAAGAAGGCAGCTCAGTTTAAAACCTTTATTAATAATGACTTCTTTTTATAAGTTTTTACAGCTATATTTCTAATTTGAGGCACGATTTATTTTATTATTCCATACGTAAACATTTTTTTTTTTAGGTGGCACAAACACCCAGTCTACATTAGTTTAGTAGGTACATATAAGTATATTTTAATGTTTGTTTAGTTTTAAGTTGTTTTATCCGATTGTTACTCACGTTAATTCATGCATGTCAAACTCGTCACTTCGGACTTTGTATTGTTCTACTTATTTCATAAAGCATAGAAGCTACAGTTGCGCTGTAAGTGTCGAGCTTGACCTGCTTTTGATATTACCTATAGAATTTAGTTTTTGATGTGTTTTTTAAGCCTACCTTCAGTTCTTTTTTATCTTAAGTTTCATTTTTATAGGTGAAAACTTCTTAATGGCCCAGATCCTTCCCTTTTGTATAATGAGTAATGTGTTAAAAATAAGGCTGTAAGTTTTCCGAACAAAATAAAATAAAATAACTCCCATAGAAACTGCATCAGATGATAGCACATTTTTTATGGGAGGTCAAATTTGGTTTTTCGTATTTCGTCCTATATTCCTTGAAAAAGTTGTTCAGTTTCGTGGGCAGATTCACACCCTTCACTATTATCACACCTTTCCGCTACACGTTGTATAAGAGGGAAAGTGTAGAATGAGAAAATAAGTAAATTATCAAAGTAAGGTCATACATAATATTGTCTCCTACCTAAGACTGCCTTACAAATTAATAAAATATTGATACTTTACTCTCTGTTAAAACTGCAGTTAAAATGCATAGGATATCACACACGTCTGAACTTTTGTAGCGGTGAACACGTTAAAGATGAAAGGTTCACATTAGCAGCGCTTGCGCATGTGGCATGGCGCGACTCGTTTCCGTAGGCCGGTTTATCAAACCTGTCGCAGGAAGAATGTGGCCTGGTGACGACGCACGCGCCGCTCTGAATACGAAACATGAAGCTGTGTATTTACTATTTCCTTTAAGGGACTCTAATATTAACAGGAAAATGTATTCAAAAAGGGTATAAAAGAAGTATGTAGGACGTGAATATGCCAATGAAACTAAACAACTTTTTCAAAGAAACACGGGTCGAAATACAAAAAAGAAATTTCAAGTTCCCGTAGAAATTGCATCAACTGATATCGTAGTTGTATACAAGCTGAAACAGAAAAGGTATATTCACCCTGAAGGATGTGATACTGCCCATGCAACTGAACAACTTTCCCTGAGGAACATAGGTCAAAATACAAAAAAGAATTTTGACCTCTAATACATGGGAGTTCAATGGGAGTTCAATTTTTTTTTTCCTATGTATTTTGTATTTCGGGTAGTTGTTCAGTTTCATGGGCAGAATCAAATCTCTTAGGGTTGTTATACCCTTTCTGTTACACCTTGTATAATGGATGTCCAAAACTTATTTAAGTAGTCATAGTCGTCATTGTGAAGTTTCATAGGAGATAAACATCGTTCGCGCTTCGCACTTGTTATCCCTTTGTTTTTAGCCCTTATAGATTAGAACTATTTAAAACAGAAAAAAAAAACCGGCCAAGTGCGAGTCGGACTCGCGCACTGAGGGTTCCGTACCACCACATAAACATAATTGTACCTATTAGTTGAAATTTCAGTAAGTTAATGTGCTAGATTTTTTGAGTCCGACACGCGCTTGACCAAATTTTATTATTTGTTGTTATTTCATAGCCTATGCACTATAAACATACCAATATTCAAGTTTGTAAGTGTACCTGTTTTTAAATAGAACTAAAACAAAAATCGCCTCAACAACCATCCAACTTGACCCCTCTCTTATATGAATGTTCTTTAAACGGGAGCTCACCACAATTGGTTACCATTAGTTGTGAGAAAAGTTGTAATATTTAATGATTTCAGACTTTTCCCATTATTCGTACTGTGAGACCTAGCTTCTTGCCAAATTTCATAATTTTAGGTCAACGGGAAGTACCCTGTAGGTTTTTCATTTTTGAATAAATGTATGGAAATGAAGACATAAAATGCCATATCTTTTGATTGCGTCGTTGTAAAAAATTTAAATTTTCAGATCTTGTGTGGTTCATGGATCCTAATATATGGTATTAATTTCAACCTGATACCTTTACCCGTTCGTGAGATAAAGGGTCTTGACAGACAGACAGACAGACAGACAGACAGACGGACAACAAAGTGATCCTATAAGGGTTCCGTTTTTTTCTTTTGAGGTACGGAACCCTAAAAATATCGTGTTTATACTGATTCATTGTAACTTTCTAAGAAATATTTCGGATTAATTAGAAATATTATTCACTCGCAGGATTTATTGATTGTAGTGTATAGAGAAGTGAAGTTTTAGACAGTAGTTGAGATAGGTCATTCTGTTATTGGAATTTTAAGTGTACAGTTTAATGTTTATTAAGTTAAAGCTGGCAATCATCATCAATACCTATGAGAACTTTCATCAGAGCTTTTATTAACTAAGCGAACATACCAATCTACCTTTTATCTTTGTGTAAACAAATACTCACCAACAAACAAGCAATTAAATCTAGTTTCCCTACAATGTTGCAACTAAGCCAGCTTGTCCATTCACAACAACTGTGCTTGCTCAGTGGGCTAGGCATTGGTTGAGCAACAGTTCAATGCAGACAGAGGCTTACTTGGTAAACGCTTGGTGAATTCCGAACCTGATCATATCCTCGAGCGGATGAAATAATGGCAACTTATAGTTGGATAAATCAACCGATGTGTTAAGCCAAGGATTACCATTTGTGTAAGAGATAATATACTGTACTAATTTTGCAAGGTTATCATAAACTTGTGGATATCAAATGTAGATTACTGAAAGACCATCAAAAAGCATTATCAAATCAACAGCATACAAAATTTTCGAGCTAGAGTAAACTAGTGAAGTAAGTAACTACATTGAAGCTATAGCAACAGCAAGACGGAAACAAAAGAGAAAGTAGGTACAATATAAATCAGAAATTTGCTATTATCATATAATAATTCTAATATCATAAAACAAGAAAAAGAAAAGGTAAGTCCTTTAGTTAACAAAATTTTAGCAAACGTGAATCCATTTAGGTCATAACTAGTGGCGTTTACGTATCAATTCAAATATTTCAAATGGATCAAACATTAATCTACAATCAATGTGGATAAAACCTAAAAATAGACAGATGATTTGCAAAATCAATTCAGAGCACAAAACTTTATCAAAAGATGAATCTACAGATACGTAGCTATTGAAATTCAACAAACTGACTTCCTCAAACCATGATCGTAATAGAACCAAGGTCAAAACTCAAAGGCATCACAGGTGTGTTGTTCGTGACAGGTGTAGAATAGCCAGGTGGTATTACGACTATACTTCAAGTAGCACGAATGCGACTTATCTACAATAGCAACAACGATTATTCTTACATTGCCGCCTTTTTAGTCGGACGAGTCTGCCGTTAGTAGTAGTAGTGATGTTAGTTGTTATTGCTACCTTAGTCCCACAACATTGGGAACATGATATAGTTTTTGGATGCCGTTAAAAGGACATAAATAAATACATATTGATAAATAGTAGCAACACATCTCTACAGGTCGGTGTCGTAAGAGGCGACTGTGGGATTATGAGGACGGGCAGCAGAGTCCATGATGCCAGCAGTAGTGCTAACAAGCGGTGGCGTTGCACTATGGTTCTTACCCTCCACATTGTTCCAGCAAAAGCTGGAATTCTGTAGGTAGCTTCCTGTTCCACAGTGGACGTTTAGTGGGTTGTGATGATAAAATATATATAAACATTAATATGTTAATATGTTACTAACATGTTAATATTTATGTCTTCATTTAGGTACTTAACTTATCCTCGAAAATAATACTTTGCTTGCTATAGGTAAGCATTAAAGTGGTCTAAACAAATTAAGGCCTAAAAATAATGTCAATTTAGAAAGCGGAGAACTACTTCGTAAGGACCCTAATGTGGTGAAAGATAAAAACAATTCAAAATGTGCACAAGAAAATAGTATGAAATTCCTATAAAAGATCTTTTGTTATGATAAGCGCACTTTTGTATACAGTTTTCGTCATTATCCTAATCACTCTATTCAGAATATTATTGAATTCATCTTCAAGTCTTTCAAGAGCTTAACGAGTAGGCTAACAGCCAATTGTAGAAATCTTCTTTAAAAATTAAGCTCTTTTAAAATCTAATGCTGACTCTTTGTTAACAAAACAGGAAAGGAACTTCAACATTTAAGTAATACACTTTCTGCAATACAACAACAACTAATCCCTACAACAACTTTTGCCACAGCTTCACAAATATTAGTCCAATTCTAATAACGAGAAAAAAGAAAATATGTTTGCTTAAGTAATAACAAGCACTCATTTCTTTCAGAATATTACATCATCAATTACGATGACTACCAGAAATGACCAAATGAATGCAAAGATGGACGATGATGATTAAATTTTTTCACATTTCAACCACATCCTTTTTAATTGGGGGTTCTAGACAACGTGCTATTTGTCGAAAGCGAATGTCATGAAATGTATGGTATGACATTTGACATATTATGTCCTCCCTTATATTTAATTACGTTCGCTTTCGATTACACAAAATTTATTGCCACGTTGTGTAGACCCCCGGACGCCCCCAGTTGGTTTTCAATGTTATCTTGTTTGCTAATTTCCATGAAAATTGCTTGTTGTCCTACTTATAAAAACAATATAATTACGTCTTTCCGTCTGTGATGCAACGCATTGTTTTGCTAAGCCCAATAAAATGTCGTTTGCAGGAAATGTCACAAGAGCAACGTTTGTCGTCTTTTGTTTAAAAGAACGTGATTCTTAAGCCTTTTATAACTTTACAACGGTCGTGTTGTCGCATTTACTTTACAAGCAAGAATAAGCGTCATTTGCATGTTTGAGCAGGTATCATAATTTTTCCATGTTTGTTGCTTTACAAAAAAACATAAAGCAAAATAACAAACCTGATGCAAATTGAAATTTGAAAAGCAAAAAATGCAAAATGTAAACACGTAATAAGAAACAATTTAATTTATAATACACAAATATGCATCTAATAAACCCAAAGACGAAAACGAAAGACAACGTAAACGAAGTGTAAGTACACTTAACAATACGTCAGTCGAAGCACTTTGGACTTTATCTAGTGGTAATAGAGTTGCAAATGTTGTGACGTGCGGTTGACCGTACAAGATTTTATAAAGCATGCCAAAGCATATACTACTCTTTATCTATTGAATTTATCATATTCAACTAAGAAAAGAAGACATGACTGATTGTCAGATTTTTTTACTCTTGACCTCGATCTAGTCTCGAGGACAGAGATGAGGTCTAAAATGGGACGAGCTTGCCCAGAAGAAGCCTATAAACTCGCGAATTTAATAGATTCGGGTTATATGAACTCGGGAACACAGACCATGGCAGAGAATTCCATTCTTTAGCCGTCCGCATATTAAAAGATGTTTCAAAGCGCTTTGTGCGAATGAGTGGAATATCCACCCAAGTGTGGGTGATATCCTTCGGTGCGTCTGGATTCCCGATGGTGGAAGGGGGAAGGTGGAATAAGCTCACATTAAAAAGAATAATGGACATTAAAATACCATTCTTGCTTTACTTGCAAAATACTACTTATTAAATATCAAATTATCGTAGCCACACTTCCACTAGCCATAAAGATAACAGTTTACACACTAATTAGTCGTTTTGAGTAATACTAAAAGCCTGACACAATATTTCGGAGAAGCAGCCAGAGTGTGGTAACTTAAAATTCCAAAAAACCAGTGACATTATAAGTCGACCTTGGGTGGGCCTCAGCAACCTGTTCTGTTTGTTCTTGTCTTTACTGGATTCTGGCCTGAGGTGTTCTTATAATAAATATACCCTGTGTGTAGTATAAAATTTATGTGGTAGGCATGTTGAAACCTTTCAACATGCCTACCACATTCTCAAAAGAGTTTAAAGTTTTCGTGTTGATTTGCTGATAGATTCGGACGGTGTACCTTCTAAGATTACTATTCTCTTTCTATTATGGCTTCGATTTTGCCATTAAACAAGTAGTTGTTTTCTGTTTTCGTAGTTGGAAGGGCGGTCACTACACCTCGAAACAATCGCCCGTCGATTTTTAGGCGACTTTCTTTTTCCGTTCTTCTGTGTGCCCCCGAATAGTTTATTTTTATTATTATTTTTTAAACTTTTAATAAAATTGATTTCATTCTGACAGAAACTTTATACATATTGTGATCACTTCATGATGTGGCCGACCTTCTAATGACCATTTCGTGAAAGGTTCGATTATGTTAGGTTGCTTTATCATGAAGTGACCAACATGAAAGTGGCCACATCATGAAATGGCCAAAACCATGCACGATCTGGCCGCGACACATACTGCCGCATAAGAACACAGAACGACCAGTTTTGTCACAAAATAAAACCATGAGTGGCATATTAACCTAATAAATTAATTGATTAACCTTAATCCAACCAAAACTAGTTAATGCATTTTTAATTTAACCATAGGGTTATTTATTGAATGAACATTATAAATCAAACTCTGAGCTTTGAATAAATTAATGTTAATTGTTAATTACCTAAATAAAAGAATACGATTATTGATGTGGCGCAAAATTCGAATGTGGTTTTTATTCACGTTGAAAGAAGTTTGTTAAGCAGGTGAAAGATAACCTCCTTGGTTGAAAATCATTGATAAGTATGTTGAAATATCCACACTTATGAAATAAATGTTTTTATTAGAGGTAGAAACATTTTGCCAAGTTGTATTCGCAACGAATAACCTTAGGAAACACGTGACAAAGTGCAATCAAAAGAAGATAATCAATCTATGCTTGGCACTGATGTGAACTATAGTCACAAAGAAATGTGACCTCTTTGCTTTTAGAGTCAAAAATCTTTGTGTACTCCTTATAGTACACTGGATCAGTGTTCATTAAATTTTATTCGTGCCTATTTGATCGATCATTTTGGCGTTGTAGGTCTATCAAAATAGCGTCCATGGCAAAGATTTCGGACCTCCTTGCTTCGCTCGGTATAGATACCTTACTAACTTATTTTACTATGGGATGACATCTGCCAACGTGTCCCAAATTTTTATGTCAAATCATCAATGATCACTAGGAAATATTCAAAATAACCCGTCAAATCCATAGAACGACGCCTTCACTACCTTATGACAACTTATTTCTTTAATCCTCCTTCTAGTTACCCTTATTTTTCTATGGTCCATGGGACTTACCTATACCATAGAATAAATAATGTTATGTGATAGTAACTTTGCGTCATTATTAGTTAAGGGACGCTGTCATTTGTATACTTATCTTATTAATTAATATAGGCATAATAGCTTACTTTTTGCTTATTCACAACCACTGCTTCATAATCATGTAAATGGACACTAACGTGCAATGATACAATAATTTTAGCTTAAAACATTGAGTCACGCTTGTTTCCGCCTTGAATACCTAGCTTAGCTGCTGTGCTGTCTAATCAATCTCATGTATTACGCAATTGCTTGCTTTTGGCTTTAATTAAATTTGTACCTCTCTCAGAAATATACAATTTGTTCCACTTGCTGTTACTTAATGTCTAATACTTCCTAAAATGCAAGTAGGTTTCGTAACAGGTTCAAAGAATTGTAATTTTATGTTACGGTACACTGATTAACTAGCTATTTGGGTCTTAGTCTAACGTGCAATTAGTATGTCAGCGCTAACTGTTTATGCTTCGATTTATGTGCGTCAAGTGACCCAAGTTGGTATGCTACTCCAAGGTATGCTTTTATCACAGTGCTGATATCTTTTGCGTTCATTTTTAGTGTTGATAAAAATCTGATTAAAGACGTATCGTTCTAACTTTAACAATGGTAATATAAAGCAATTTCAAATCAACCATAAGTTTGAGTCACAACCGCAATCTGAACTTTCATCAAAGTCAAAGACTTTTTCATATTAGGAGGACACACTACACCTGTTTATCCACTAAGTGATCTAGTTTGATAGAATCCTTTTACGTCCTAGATATTTCCGTATTATTATTATTCTCTTATTAATCTTCAATATTTATCAATTTGCTAACGGAAACATCAACAATCGCCTTCACACCAACACACAAGTTACTCACAAGTTAGGTTAGAATTTTTCTTCTTCTCTGTATATTTACTGTTACATTCTCTCTGAATCTCTTACCTTCATAATGGTTGTCATCATCGTCATTGGGGTTTGTAGGGCTGATCTGCCGACACAGGTCTTCGTACTCTGCCCAGTAGGCAGCCAGTGCCGTGGGGTCGGGTGGACGCGGCAAGGGCAGCGCCATGCGAATCTCGGGAGACTCCTGGGGAGGAAGAGAATCTATTTAAATAAGGCTTATTTTGGTAAGGTGGTATGGCTTTTGTGCACAGACCGTCGGAGGCAGTACAGCTTCCTTGACCATTTCAGCCGTGAAGTTGTTGCACTGCTGTGTTTTGGTTCGAAGGGTAAAAGAGGCAGTGAAATTACCGCCACATGTCTTCTTCTTTGCGTGTCGATGGCATCGTCATTTTTATTTTACATTTGTTTAGCCCAAAATTCGGCAACATGAACTGCATTTTGTGTGGCGTCCATTAGCTCTTGCTGTGTGCAGGTAGAAGGGGACGCGGAACACGATGTTAGGTGGGCCATAGTTTGTATCGCACCACACGTGCAGATCAGATTAGGATCCTTTGAGAAACCCCACCTGGACATGTTGTCTTTACTGCAGCCAACTTGAGTCCGAAGCCTATTTAGAGACTTCCAGGTCAGCCATGGCGAATTTTGTCCAGGCGAAAGAATCTCTGAAGGTGGAACAAAAGGGGAAGGAAGTGAAACTCTTTCACGCCACAGTCTGCAGCGAGCCTGTGAAGGGTCAGAGGTCAGGCTATCGACACACTTTACGAAATTTTTTCGGCTTTTTAGCCTTTGCGGCACTGGTTCGTGGCTGTGCAGAGGGTGTCGTGTGTCTTTCATCTTGGCCTTTTCACATGAGCTAGCCACAGATCTGCGGACATCTGGAGGCGCTATTCCAGCCAGTGGATACAGTAACTTGACCGGATTCGGCCTTAGACAGCCAGTAATTGTCCGACAAGTTTCATTTAAGGCGATATCCACTAGCTTCCACCGCCACATGTGTCGTGCCATCTTAGTCCTCAGGGTGGGCAACAAGCTTTTGTCAAATTATGCCAATATTAAGACAGTGGATGGATGCTACGAGCGGTGGTGACCACTTACCATCAGGTGGCCCACCTGCTGATTTGCTCAGTTGAGACAAAAAAAAGAATGTAATAAAAATGTCTAAAAATAGACAATAGAATTTTGTGCTTATGAAAATCAGCGTCACTAGTTGTGAAGATTTTACATGACCTCTTTGCCAATTCACTATGAATAATTATAGTTATAATTTTGACTACCTGTACAGATAACGTGGTCACACTGCACATAGTAATTACTACTGTAGAGACTGTTCACGTCGACCTAGATGCCCACAGTACCACAGAAACGGAATTCACCTAACAATAAATTTAAAATTGATGTCATTTCAAAAACTGTAATTAAACTGGTAAACAATGGTTGGTAGTTTTGACATTCACATAAAATACGCATACGCATCGCTCGCTTTATGAAACGCTGTTAGTCAATCCTTACTTAACGACGCATATCACAATATGGTTCCCATTGCACCATCACCTATAATAGGCCTTATCTGTCCATCCATACAGAATAGTGAAATTAATGAATGGGATTTTTATGAATTCATGAGAACTATGCATCAGATTGAATTATTGTTTTTTGAATTGAATTCGTATTGAATTGCTCTGAATTGAAAATCAATGCAATCATTTGCAACGAGGACGAACCATATCACAATTCACAATGCCGATGTCATAAGTAACTGTAAATAAACAAGGTTAAGTTAACTAAAACCATTATGCTGTAAGTTATCTGCAATATAATCGAGGATTAGCGACCACACCCATTGCTAAAATATCACATCAAGTTTATCAGATGATGTCACACAACCTGAGCAAATAATGAATTAAGATAGCAAGTTACGGGTGTGTTCATAATTATGTGTAAAATCAGGCAATGCCCAAAGCAAAAGGTATTCTCGATACTTGTTTTTCTTACAAGCGAAAAGACAAAATCGACACAAAATTTGACAAAATGTATTACAGGTTTGTTTTTATTATCGATTTCATCGTACCTAAATTCTTTTGATACATCGATACGATACTATTCGAAACATGCAAATTCAAAACTTCGTTACTTGACGATAGAGCAGGATATTGCTTGGATGCTAATCACTGCCAATTGGACAATTCATCCAACCAATATTCTACTCTATTGTAAGAGAAAGAAGTTATGAATTCGAATCTAATGGAGGGCCGCCTCTTGTACTACTCTGTTCTTTATCTTTACATCTGTAACTATTTGTTGTATTCTGCAATAAAGTATATTTGTATTGTATTGAATGTATCGAAGTAGTATCGTATCGATATATCGAAAATTTAGAGTAGATACCCTGTTTCGGTTTGAATCACCATTCTCCTTTTGTCTACAGCCGAATTACGACTAGGTTCGTCGTCTATGCTTCTAGGCATTACCTAGGCACTGCCGGGTCATAAGTTTTTTTGGGGTCCTTTTGTAGCTAGTCCTCTAAAAAATTGAGATTGATGTTTGTACGACTTTCGTGTGGCATTAAACAGGGTATCACAAAAAGGGCATAACATGACAACCCTTCAAGACCCCTAGTCATAGTTCGGTCATCTTCTTCATAAGATAAAGAAACGAAATAATAATGTGGTGAAAGTAGATGCTTAGTGATATACTTTTTGTTAGGCGCTTGAATTCCGTAACTTGGAAGAAGTATGATAAATCCCTAAATGAAACAGGCTGCGGGAGCCCGAACTATTATAAAAATCACTAAATCACAAAATCGAAGAACTATACGTAAAATTTTACGCCAAACATAAGCGAAACGATGAAATCGAATTTTACTTTTATTAAGGTTTATTGAAGAATCTAGCCCGTGGCAAAACAATCGATAGTTACCATTAACAATTGCCTATATTATTGTTAACTGTAATAATATTTAGCTACAACGGAGGTTTATTATCAAACTAGACCAAGTAAAGACCACACAACCCGATAAGTGAATGATCGTTGAATGTTATCAGTTAATAAGGTAAATTCTGTTAATCTAAATAAATATATTGGTGCAACAAAAGGATATGAATCAATTGAGGTAGGAGGCTTGTCTTTAATTGTGATAGTGAAACTAGGACAAGTCAATGGACTACTCACAGTACATAAAAATCTGTTATTGAATGACTGACTCATTCATTCACTGACTGGTATATCACCTATCAGGTAAAACTACTAGAGCTAAAATACATATTTATGGATCTGGTAAAGTTAGCGTTGACAATACTGTTTTAAAAATATCTGAACTAAAAAGAACAAAAAACATCATCATCATAACATCCCATAAAACGTCCACTAACAAAAAACAATGTAACAAAAATAAAAAAAAATAGGCATAAAACACTTGAAATAATTTGTCAATAATCATAATCATTTAATGTTGAAATATGAATGAAACTTTTAATTACTGCTTTACTCGTTATACAAACATAAATGAGCTTCACAGATAAGGTAAAATAGACTTTATGCATCTGTTATACAGGTGGTAACATATTTTTGCAAATAATAAATTAACGTGGTTTATTAGATGAACATGAATCAGCTTTTGCTGACGTATATAGTTCTTTACAATCAGTATACCAACTGATAAATTACTTCATAGATTCCTATATTGGTTTAATGAGCTCATTTCTTGAAACATGTGGTAATTAGACGTGTAATTGTATGTAGTGGTTGCACGCAAATGTGTGAAGTTAACTTTACTATTGATTGGATATAAAAGACAAACTTGCTTGCTGAACTGATTCCAACTATTTGTATTATAACTAGTTCGAGAATTTGAAAAAAATTGCCTTCGTCTTTCTCCGGGGGTTTAAATTTTATCTCTATACCGAATTGCAACAATATTCGTCTACCGGTTTAGCCGTTAAAATGTAACATACAGACTCTGTTTCAGCCACATTAATTATAATATTAGAATATAAAGTAGACTGAGCCAATCAAAATTTTAGTAATGAACATAAATGTGATAAAGGTGTACAAAACAATCAACTAGCTAAAAACTCAGTCTTTCCGAACCCCAGACATACGTCCTTACAAATTTAAGAATCAAAAGGAAACATCAAAAATAAATCTTCGTTTCCTTCCCTCTGCAGTCAAAAACACTACGTTGAAAAAAGACAGAAACACCGAACCATCCTGTCGTGTTTCCGGGGGGCGTCAATTTGAATAAGATTACCGTCATCATGACAAACCAGTCGAACCGTTACTACAAATAGAGGCTTTAGGAAACAGTAAAACGAAAGACGTGAGAAAGGTTAAGATGAGACACCAGAAATAAAAGAATAATATAAAATTCTTTTTAAGTTGATGAAGCTTATGACAAAAGCGATGATTAATCAACAGAAATCAATTCTTATATTACAATAAACTTTAGACAACAATTAATAACCTTGCATTTAGATTCAGATTCAGATAATTTTATTCAATGTAGATTCTTTACAGAATACTTATTGAATGTCATGCAGAATACAATGCAAATTGAGCGAGTCGAGCGAGCGAAATGATACAAAGGTAAAGACGAATTCTGATTATTATTAAAAAATATAGCAACCTATAATCAAGTAGTATGATAAAGTATTTTTAGATTTTCAATGCAAACTTCATTAAAAATCTAAAAATAAATTTAGCTCTATCAAAGCACAGTTAGGATATAGTTTGACAAGGTTTGGCGAGGTAGGTACATTGGATGATTATAATAATATGTCACTACACTATCATACATCGAACTAGCTTACAAATAGTATTATTTTTAATCATCGGTACTCTATTACTAATTTTAATCAAAAAGAAAAGCCTATCAATGGCCTAACCTAAATTCGAAATAGCATTGAACCAACTTCATCCGGTATACTATTTTAGATATATCGCACATAATTTGACTCCTTATCTAACACCTTTCTTGAATAATTACTATTGTTTGGCAAAGAGAAATCCTCGAAGACCATTTAGGTACTAATAATATTTTAAAACCTGCGATTGCTTAACGCGGATGCGGCAAATTAAAAATGTAGGTATAAGGCGAGATGAATAAAGCAGGTGATGTCATAACTCTCGCTCGTGTGTCATCTTAAGTGTTGTACAAACTTGATAAAGCTGATGCATTTTAATATGATCATGCTTATGACATAAATGGTTTTACCAATGCCAACTAACATGTCGAAAATAGTTTACACAAATATAAAATATGTAGTCTTTAATCAGTCAGTAAAATTCAACTTTATTCTTTTTACTTATTTTGAGTTTTTATGTTATAAACTTTTAAGTAAACCAAACCGGAAGGACCACCCTGAACTACTACAACGGACTATAACCTAAACTAAGGAAGGATACAAGAACTAGGTAGAGTAAAATTAAATTTCAGTAAAGCGTTTAACACTCTCTATCAACCAACTTTAGAAAGATTCGTCGCAAGCATTCAACCTTGCTACAGCTTTGCTAACACTTGTTAATGTTTCGCTAATGTCCGTTTGCTCAAAAGAGTGGCATCATCGTGTCATTCACCTTGACATTTTGAAGGCAATAGTAGAGATGCACCTGTTAGACTCGTCTCGCACTTTTGACCTCTTGTTGCTTATCTCATTTAGTTGGCCTGCATTTGGATTAATGTTGAAAATCGGTGCGTTTACTATTATTTAAAGGCAAGTACCTTTTCAGTGAATATCTTTCAAACCGCTTGCTTTTAGCTCCAAGAAGACAGGTTAAAACACTCCAATAAACTTTAACTTTATATTGTTTTTGTGCTATTTTGCAGGAGCGCAGTTGTCCCTCTTCCACTCATTGCGTGTAATTTCGCTCTACTTTATCCCAGTTTATGTGACACAGAGTATCATTATGTGTTTAGTAAATATCTCGGGCATACGCTGGTGCGTTTGAGCATTGCCAACATGATAATTGACAATAATTACGCAGCTGTTTATGTTACGTTGCACATTATGTGTGGGTTGCACAACTACGTCCGCTCGACCCCTTTCTAGGGCTTGGTGATAAGTATTGATAAAGTATCCTTGTTAAGTCGTGTGTGGCAGTTGCTCAACAATCATTTATAATAAACAATGTACGCTTTAGTGTCGTAATCGTGCAATAGATATCTATTCGTGCATTACTGATTACCTTGGTACCTTTACTATCATCAATTATATCCTTTCATTTATAGCCTTTTACCGTTTCAGACTTGGATTTATTCAGACATGGTTTAGATCTTCTTCTTCCTCGTGTCAATGTTCACATACCAGATGCTTTTAAATGTTTTCCTCCCAAAACCTAGATATAAAGGGGCTTTTTTATCAAAACATTAGACATACATATTTTTTAAACTGATGCCATTTTATACCACCCATTCTCGTCGTGTATTCTTGTCGTTCTATTTATCTTATATCTTATTTCTCCATCACAATAATCACTTCCTTCTGTCTGTCGTACCAATGGTATTATAGATACCTATCTAATTCTAGTAAACATGAATTAAAATCATTGACTGCGCACTAACTGCGCATAGTTTGTTTTTGCATAAGGTAGGTAAAAATAGTTGTTCCTTAAAATTACGCCACAACAACGCGATAATTTTTTAAAGTTGTATTGCACTAGGTATAACTCCTTTTGATCAACACTTTTACTTAGATAAGCTCTTTGAACATGGTCCGATTTTTACCTTATCTTCGAGTTCTAGATTTATTGCATTTCCTGACTCTATGTATCAGCCGAAAGACGTCTACGTTTGACATAGGCCTCCCCTAAAGTTCTCCATGACGGCCTGTAGCGCTACTCGCATCCAGTGGCTTCCCGCGACTTTGACTAGATCGTCGGTCCACCTTGTGGGGGCTGCCCACGCTACGTCTTTCGGTACATGGTCGTCACTCTAGAACCTTTACGCCCCCATTTCCTGTTTCATCATCAATAACATCCGATGAAACGTCCACTACAGAAAAGGGATCTCCCTCCAAAATTCTAGCTTTTGCTGAAACAATGTGGAGGGGAAGTACCACAGTCAACACGCGTGTTGTTACGGCTGGCACCATGGACTGCGGTTGTTGGTGACCGCAGAATGTAAGATGATACGATACACAGAAGGATGCTGCTGCCCATCCTCTGGTTCATTAACCCTTACGACACCTACGGGTAGAGATGGGTTGGTAATATTCTTTGCCGGCACCACTGACTAATACACATTATTTCCCACTGTAAGTAGGCAAGCTGCATAACATAAAAAGTAAAAGTGGAGCTTAGCAATTACCAGAACGAAATCGAAAGCGTCATTAATTAAGATTAACTCGGAAATATGCGAAAATAATTGTGCGATCTCGGTATCCGATCCCTAGGTAATTGGTCAAAGTCAGCCAATGTCGGATTTGTTGCAGTAAGTCGTAATTTACACGAAAACTTTGTTTGAAATTTGAACAAAACAGAAAAAAGAAAACAAATATACTTAGAAAAGATTTTTTTACTATTTGAAAATAAAGAAATTTCAATCACCAGCGCATCAGAGATCATTATCTATCTATTATTAATATCAATGAGTGATAAAATAATGGGTCACTCGATGGTAATTATAGTGCCATCAGTTTACTGTTATTAGTGCCTTTGTCAATATGCATGCACCTCTGAACATTGCCTCCGAAGCTTGCACTATGTTACTTGTGAAACTAAGTATTAAAAAAGACCGGTCAAGTGCGAGTCGGACTCGCACGCCGAGGGTTCCGATATACCTATAGTATTTTTGGAAGCAATAAAGCCCATTTTCAGGACCGCAAAACTAAATTTGTTTGCAAAGGTTTTTTGCAGATTTCTGAAAAACTGTGCAACTTAGAAAGATCGTTTTATTTTTGCTGTAAAGTTTACATTAATCTCTGTCAACTGTAATTAATTCAGATTTTTCCTTACTCAAACGTCGGAGATAAGGGGGGGGAATGGTATTTTTTTTGACATTTTTCATGATAACTTGAAAACTAAGAAATTTAAAAAAATACAAAAATATATTTTAAAATATACAAGTAAAGCCCTTTCATATGATACCCCACTCCACCTAGTAGCGACAATTTGAAATTTGCCCACCCCCCTATTTTGGCCCCCTTTACATTAATAATCATAATTTTGTAAAACAATTGTCATGTGCAATTAAGCTGGGCAACTATATTCTAAAACTATTCCAAATTTCAGGTCGATAGCATGAGTGGTTGCTGAGATATAGAGGTGTGACAGACAGACGGACAGACAGACAGAGCGGCACCATAAGGGTTCCTTTTTTTCACCATTTTGGTATCGGAACCCTAAAAAGCCATTGCGCAGTGCATAATTAATATGGAATGTCTCATGTACAGTCAAGAGCACTTCAAGCTTGACACAATAGACCAATAAAATTGTAACATTCTTTTTACAATTGCTGTAGGAGCTTAAATCGCGCTGCGAGTGCCAAGGTTGACCTGCTCTTGACCGAAATCGTTTCAATAGGAACACATAAAAAGTAGTGGGGGTGGTACTTGCTCAGCGAACGCAAGATTTTACGCTTCCCATACTCGTACTACATCCCAAAATAATAATTTTTACAAACTAAAAATATCATCGACAAAAACCGTCTCATAAGAACTGACGAAGCTCGTGAACGAATCAGGGTGTCTACTCTCAAAGTCCGATATATCGAAACGATACTACTTGAAACATGCAAATGCAAAACTTCGTCCTTTGACAATAAAGTAGAATATTGGTTGGATGCAGTTTGAAAATTCATCCAACCAATATTCTACTCTATTGTCAAGGGACGAAGTTTTGCATTTGCATGTTTCGAGTAGTATCGTTTCGATATATCGGACTTTGAGAGTAGACACCCTGACCAAAATTAAATCTTAAACTCAAGAAATTACGTAAATGAAACGTCAATCACACCTGCATAACATTGTTAGCAGACAATGAAAAAAAACCGGCCAAGTGCGAGTCGGACTCGCGCACTGAGGGTTCCGTACCACCACATAAACATAATTGTATTAGTTGAAATTTCAGTAAGTTAATGTGCTAGATTTTTTGAGTCCGACACGCGCTTGACCAAATTTTATTATTTGTTGTTATTTCATAACCTATGCACTAATAAACATACCAATTTTCAAGTTTGTAAGTGTTCCCGTTTTTAAATAGAACTAAAACAAAAATCGCCTCAGCGACCATCCAACTTGACCCCTCTCTTATATGAATGTTCTTGAAACGGGAGCTCACCACAATTGGTTACCATTAGTTGTGAGAAAAGTTGTAATATTTAATGATTTCAGACTTTTCCCATTATTTGTACTGTGAGACCTAGCTTCTTGCCAAATTTCATAATTTTAGGTCAACGGGAAGTAACCTGTAGGTTTTTCATTTTTGAATAAATGTATGGAGATGAGGACATAAAATGCCATATCTTTTGATTGCGTCGTTGTAAAAAAATTGAAATTTTCAGATCTTGTGTGGTTCATGGATCCTAATATATGGTATTAATTTCAACCTAATACCTTTACCCGTTCGTGAGATAAAGGGTCTTGACAGACAGACAGACAGACAGACAGACGGACAACAAAGTGATCCTATAAGGGTTCCGTTTTTTTCTTTTGAGGTACGGAACCGTAAAAACTGACAAACAATAACATCGAGTTTTGAGCGAGTGAGCCGAGGAACGTTATATTAAGCCCGTATGTAACGTAACACAGAATTAGCTCTATAAATTACCACATTACACCACTCCAAGTAATTATTCCACGCCTGTTATATTTACATGATTATGTATGAAGTATTATCTAACGAAAATACGTGTATTTTATCTTTTTTAACCAGGTGCCCGTATAATTTTAATAAGATATACTTTCATTTGTGATTTAGAATTGTTAATATACTGAGATAGCATTCTTAAATTTAATGACAAGTTTTACATAAGAACTAAGAGGCGAGGTCCTCGTCCGAGGAAGACCTCGACTAACATGAGCACAGTTAAGAAGGATCGGAACAACGCACAAATTCCACCTGAGACGCCCCGAAACCGAGTGTCCTGGCGAAGAATAGCTAGGAGAGCCGACCCCAAGCTTCCGTGTACGTCCAAGGTCCAGCCATTGAACGAATGTTATGATGAAGATGATCAAGAAATGTGAAAGTAAAAATTAGGATGAAAAAGACCTAAGTAGGTAGAGTTTTGCTTCCAAAGACGGTCCTTCTGTACTTCTTTACTCTAGTAAATGTCATGAAAAGCTACTAAATGCAGGCAGCAAGAAACCGGTGGCTAGATACGCAGATGCTGTCAGAACAGAACCAGTGGTCATTCGGCTGATATCCTAACTGTAGTTTATAAAAAAAAAACCGGCCAAGTGCGAGTCGGACTCGCGCACTGAGGGTTCCGTACCACCACATAAACATTGTATTAGTTGAAATTTCAGTAAGTTAATGTGCTAGATTTTTTTAGTCCGACACGCGCTTGACCAAATTTTATTATTTGTTGTTATTTTATAGCCTATGCCCTATAAACATACCAATTTTCAAGTTTGTAAGTGTTCCCGTTTTCAAATAGAACTAAAACAAAAATCGCCTCAGCAACCATCCAACTTGACCCCTCTCTTATATGAATGTTCTTGAAACGGGAGCTCACCACAATTGGTTACCATTAGTTGTGAGAAAAGTTGTAATATTTAATGATTTCAGACTTTTCCCATTATTTGTACTGTGAGACCTAGCTTCTTGCCAAATTTCATAATTTTAGGTCAACGGGAAGTACCCTGTAGGTTTTTCATTTTTGAATAAATGTATGGAGATGAGGACATAAAATGCCATATCTTTTGATTGCGTCGTTGTAAAAAAATTGAAATTTTCAGATCTTGTGTGGTTCATGGATCCTAATATATGGTATTAATTTCAACCTGATACCTTTACCCGTTCGTGAGATAAAGGGTCTTGACAGACAGACAGACAGACAGACAGACAGACAGACAGACAGACGGACAACAAAGTGATCCTATAAGGGTTCCGTTTTTTTCTTTTGAGGTACGGAACCCTAAAAATACACAAATAGGAAGCAACAAATTGCTTATTAACGGATACTTTGAATTGAAAGTTGATGTTTTAAATCATAAGAATCTACAATGGTACGCGCCACGTCATATATAGGTACGCGTTATTATAATATTACGCTAACGTCATGGGCAAGGTATTTATGCACTTAAAATTTTCATTGAGACATACCAGCACCACGTCATAAAACAACGCATTGTTGGTATTTCTTTATCAAACACATACCGTTTCGCTTATCAAAGGAAAAGAAATATGTATGGGTTAATGATAAACAAATTTTAATCAGGGTTTTAAAAGCCATCAAGGTTATAATTACTAAATAAAGGGAAATATTATTTCTTACAAATCTAGGTTGGTACACACAGACGGACGTTGGTGGAAATATTTTGACCTTGAGCGGGTCTCTGGTTTCGGTAATGTCACAGTAAATATATAAGCTAAAGCAGTATGGAAACTCGGGCCTTTTTTTGAAAAAAGAACTATTCTGCGTCGAAGCGTCAGGGTTGTAACCCAGAAGATTTGTAATAAGAATAGTATGATGAACTCAAATATTGGATGCTTCTATCAACACCTCGACACAAGGAAAGTTAAAGTCACTTAGTCGCTTTTTATTACACAAGGTCAGATAAAGACACGTAGTCGCCTTTTGTGACACTAGGGCAGATAAAGACACTTAGTCGCCTTTTATGACACAAGGGCAGATTAAGATACTTAGTCGCCTTTTATCGCACAAGGACAGGGTCATACTTATAGGGATCCTATATGTACTCACCTATTTGTTTGTATTATGGTTTTGGCATCCACGACTTACTTCAGCGCGAAAACTGCTTATTTTCCTGTAGCGGTGTGCGCATGTGTGAGTGCGCCAGTTTTGGACGTTTGTTAGGAGTTTCCATACTGCTTTAGCTTATATATTAGGTCTTTACCTATGAAATTGCCGTTTTGTATGGCGAATTTTAGGTAAACTCAATTTTCAGTACTAACATTTTTGCATTTTTCTTAGGAACTATAAATCCAATTTTTTAAATTTTTTAAAGCATTATTAGGAAGACATTAAGCTAACAGAAGCTTAAATTTTATTTTCGAAAAATATTATCTGTAAAAAAATATAACAAATCTAATCATGAAATCGGACGACATTTAATACGAACAATTTTCAAACCTTTAATTTTATATATCAAACTAAAAATAAAAACTTTATTTTATGCGTAAATTGATAACCTTGAAGTCAACTTTCAAATATAAAACAAATGAAAAAAATAGAATTAGAATTATAGGAATTATGATCTCATTAATATGTAAGAAAATTTCGGCAATTTCATAGGTAAAGACCTATTATTTACTGTGGTAATGTGTAACGTAGCGCTGATTCTGTTTACTTGTATACTCGTTTTGTTTCTACGTGCCTGCTGCCATGCGTACTTTCCTAATGGTGGTCAGGCCACTGAGCATGACACAAAGATACAATATTTTGACGTTAAATTAAGAGTAGACCTTAAACTTTACAGCAAAATTAGATTAAGACATGCCTATAAGTTTCAATTGGAACGCAAATAGGTTCTCATTATAATTTGACAGGTTAACTGACTGAAGAGTGATAAAATGATGCGTTTCAAATGAGAATAGTACTGAGCCTCATAGATATATGCGGCCGCAATAATCATATGAAGTAATAGCTGTCAATCTAACTTCACTCTGTTTTGTTTAGTTTTGCATAAAAACTGGGGACCACTGTGATGTTAGCCATGAACTGATACTCTTCTTATTTGAAACGCATAGACGTGACTGGCGCGAGGAGGGTTCAAAGAAGGGACTACTTTTGGGCTTTTGGTGCCGAAGCAAAAAACCTCTTTGGATCCTTGAGCGAACGAAAGTAAGGGCTAATTAAAAACGAAAAAAGTCACTTACATTAGAAAAACACGCACACTCTGCCAATGAAACCGAACTTTTTCACGGTTATCGATTTATCGAATTTCATGACTACTTACTACCAATTTTAACAAACGCACAAACACATATTATGCTAAAGGTTCTCTCAATCCAAATTTTATATATTTGCATCGAGTCAATAATAGCTTTTGAGTCCCGTGTGGCGCCAGCAAAGAATAATACCAACCCATCTCTACCCGTGGGTGTCTTAAGAGGCGACTAAACTAAAGAATTATGAACTAGAGGATGGGCAGCAGGATGTATATGTGTCACATGTGTCACCAACAAAAGCGGTCGCCAGCCGCAACGCTTACAAGCGTGGCGACTATGGCCAAGCTTTAGCCTGTTTGTTTAGTCTTTATCTCAGTTTATGTGCACCTTAAGATCAGAAACAAAGCTAGTTGCGACACAGTTGGTGTATTGGTCGAGAACAATGCAGCAGCGTGCGCCTGCGTATCGCAAGCTCCGTGCCCAATCTCGATGACGATTGATATACGTTTGTGATATTATTATGATTGGCTGGGGACTTGCCATGGAAGTTTGAATTGATTACGTCATAAATAGTCGTGAGAATTGCCTAAGTGTACAATACAATGCACAGTTATTATAACAGAAATATTTGAAACCCATTCATTATTTATTCAATTAACACGGGCATACTTTCAATTGTTCATTTTCTCTTTCATTGATTGTATGTATGTTAGTAATATAAACGTAAATAATCACATTTGATTTTTCTTCTTTTTTAATCAAATATTCTGCATCGATCTCCTCCTGGATCAACCAAAACAATCGGTTAATCCTACAATCTACAAATTTGTCTCCTAGTGATTGATGGTTTGATCAATCATCTGATTTGGGAAGTGTCTTTTTATCTTATATATTTTATTGACGTCACAGATGTGCTGTTTATGCATGACATGGCATTTATCTTACCTATTCTATCTTATTTAAAGTCGTTTCGTTAAGTGTTTCTCTTCCTGCCAAATGCACAACTTTTCTGTCGACTTTTTACTTTCATTTTGAGCATCGTAGTCTTATCCTATCTTTAGTATCCACCATCCACTTAAGTTTTATGACCAAATTATTTTACAACTTCCTCTAAAAATGCCTTTTTGGGCTTTACCTAAATATTATTCAAATAATTTCCACAAAATTATAAAGTATTCTAAGGACGAAGTATTCCGAACATAAAAACGTCTATTTTACGACATTCTGTGAACGAAAACAAAGTCTCATACGTGATTTAAATGCAAATAACTTAAGCCAACTAAGATTTTCCTTGTACAAATGTTTTTGTCGGGAAAACCATCCGTATTGCCTTGATTTAAGATTTAGTTATCAAATTATAATTGTTTTCGTAATGTTGTAATGACGTATAATAATATGGTACAAGACGTGGCAGAGGTCAAGGTACATAATCATGAGAGGAGAAGCTACCTTTAAGCCAAATGAACCTGTTTGGTTTGCGAACCGTTAATAGATTCTGCCATCTGCGACCTTATAATGTTTATTACATCCGATAAGTTATGGCGCAGTTTTAGTGGTTTATTGATACTTTGAGATCTCTACAATTTACTCAAGGTCTTGGTCAATAGTGGCAGGGAAAATATTTCCCAATAATGAAGGTGCAATAAAAAGCTTACGGTAAAATTTCACCAATAATTTATGCCTTTTCGTTAATTTCATAAGCGTTCCAAATGCATGTTATTGGCAACACTTCGACTGCATGTCATTGGTAAGACTTCTACTCTTGAACTCTGATTTCAGGCGTTTGTATTGTAGCGATGATTCAGCTTATATTGGTTTTATTATTAACACTTATTAGCTGCCTTGGCGTAGGTATAAAGCCACGATCACACCTTCCTGAATTCAGGAAGTAATTCGGCATACACTGCTGGTTGTAACAAGGATATTGGAGTTAACAAAACCAAGCCTCCCAGCAATGTATGCTGAATTAGTCTTTGTATTAAGCAAGGTATGATTGTGCCTTAAGTTTTACTTCGAATATGAAAGATTGCATCTTAGCCACTTCCGTAATGAATAAACATGCGATGCCAGCAATAAACTACAATTTAAACATGTTGGTAATTATCTTAGAGGAACAATCTTTACGCACAGTTTCAAGAGCAGACAAACGAGTAGAAATCTGCACGGCAGCTACCTAATCCACAGCTACAAATCATCAAGCACGAATGTTCGTAATCGACTCTTACAAGAGAAACCGCACATACAGTCACCAAGCTGAATTTATGTAGCGATACGTCCATCTATAAGTTGCTGCGCACGCGACGCTAAATATAGACAGAAATAGGTGAGTGGAACGCATCCCTGCTGAGCCGACGAATTTAGAGAAAAAGTCGACTAGCGATGAAAGATGTCTTTTAATTACTGCTGATAAAAATTTGTTTACTTCAATTATAGATTTAAGACCTATTAATAAACAATTGTTAAAACCATGTTTATAAAATCACAACCTTTCTTTAAAAGTACTAACATATTTTTGTATAGTATAAATTGGTAAATTGTATTATTTTTTATAGTACAATTTGTTAAATTTTATTAATTTGTTAAATGTGTTAAATTTTAGTTCACAAAAAGATATAGGCATCATATTCCAGTGTTTGAACTAATGTTTCTGTATTATTTTTCAAGTAATTAATGAAAAATATGGTGAGTTTAAACCAGTTAAAACCCAGGTTAAACACATAAGCGCGACTAATATCCCGCACCCGCGTCCCTTTATAGCCAAACACGAAGGTTATTTTATTGAACAATCCAATAAACAACTTTTTTATTCCACGCGAACGGAATCGCGATAAAAAATAACTGATTCAGTTGAAAGTATTCATAGAAACGTGAAGGTTGTGACTAAAATTACTAACCACAAACTTAAATTAGAACATAAATGACTAGCAAATGAAAGAGCAAAAATCAACACTATGGTTTCAAGGCACTTTCAAGGCAACTCCCACTAGGAAATAAGGAAGTCAAATATTCATGAAAACAGAACAAAGAAATAACAAATTAGTGTTGGTATTGTAGATAATGTACTTACTCACTATATTGTTGTGAAACTATAAGCATAGCAGCTATAAGTCTACATTCAATTTAAGAGACGAACTCTTGTCGGTGTAGCAATTTCTTAAGAATTAATCGATCTCAACGCCTCTCTGTCCTCAGCAATCCTCTTCACCTCCTCATACGACATGACTCTGGCCTTCTCTTTTACTTGGTCTGTGAATCTTATCCTTGGTCTACCTCTTCCTCTCTTTTCTTCTACCTTTCCTTCCATGATGTTTTTTATAAATTCATCATGCCGTATGAGGTGGCCGATCATCTTGCCTCTTCTATTTTCTATAATTTTCAGAAGTCTTTTCTTGAACTCTTTCCAGTACTTACTTCTTTGTTTGTCACTCTCCAGTACTAATATATGAAAGGACTCCAATGAAAGGACTGCCTTTCATTGTTTTAAGTACCAGAAAAGATGTTAAGGGCATAAAAGAAAGTCCAATTGGATACAAAAGTTCAAGAGTAACTTTAAGTTCAAGATTAAGTTACAAAAACTGGACATCAAGGCAAAAACGGGTGCCATTTGGATTGAAACCACAAGGAGCAGATGGAATATTAATGGCCGTAGCTAGAAGATCACCTGCTCAAATAATAATAGGTACCTATGTCCCTAAGACTATGTTCAAGTAATAGTAAAATATAAATATGGCTCAATGATGTACTGCAGAATTCTGCAAGAAATAAAATATAATCATACAGAGCTCTTTTATTACAAAATTATGAATTACAAATACCTGACGTATCAAATAAAGATATCCATTACGTGCGAACTATTACCTGCAATACTAGTAGCTAAGTTGTAACTATCTAATGCTTAAACGATATTACAAAATCTAGGTAATGAATGAAATGAAGCATGAAAACAGTAAACATCAATGAGGCGTGTAAAAATTCTGTCGCAAATACAGTAATCTTGGAAGCATCATAAACAACACTAAACAAGCAAAGTGTATAGGCATAATGATAATTGTAAATACTTATTACCTACGCTTGGTGGTATTGATATGTAATGATATTATAAACACATCACAGTGATAAAAATATTACCAGAATATAATTCTAGATTATGAACATTATAAGTAAATTAAATCGTTTATCAAAAATCAGGCATTTAAGAGTTGATACTATCGTTCTTATTAGGTACTAAGATTAACCCGTTGTATCGCCGGGTATACATATTGTTTACCTTACATTTTTACCTAATTACCGATGCTCTTTATCAACGAAAGTCTTCATTTGATTAATATCATAGATATAAAAAGATTTCGTTTGCATTAAGTTGCTAAGATGCTTGCTAAGTAGTTGTCAACCAAAGGTAATTATTAAGAGGGTATCTACTGGTTGTTACATAAAGCGAATCCTACCTACTGTCTGACCACCGTAACCCAAAAAGCAAATCAACTAGCCCCCAAATGACCTGATAATTGGCTTCTATCGGTGGCAGTAGCGTTAGTTTACTATTATTTTATCTGTGACAGTAGCCCGAATCAACTGTTGGAAGTGCCTTCAAGCAGAAGCACACTGAAATATGTAGTTGTTTTAACACCATCCAGGTTTTGACTATGGCCGTTGCTTAAGAGCAATCAACTCATGGCCAAGAGTACTTCCATGAACCTTAGCAAATAAAGATCTGTGAATCACACAAAAAAAAATACTTACCAACTTTAACATCCGTATGCGGATTCGAAAACCGCTCACACGAACCGCCACTACAAAAGCCTAATAATCCAGTTCTAATTGAACCATCAACCGTCCACAGCACACACACTCACTTTTACCAAACTAATTATCGCTGGGGACCATCGGAACACGAGACGAGAGTTTGTTTTTATGTTCCGCCACGCGTCAGGTACAACTTCGATTAGGATGCACTTGATCACAGCACAATTTCGATTCGTTATATCAAATTCGTTTCTGTATTCAAATGTACAAAACACTCGATAAAGGTTCAACGCGATAAAAGTTTAGATAAGAAAGTGACGAAACGCACGAGCGCTAGTGAGAACGGTTGGCGCGGCACTGGCGTGGCGTGGCGATGGTGTGGTGGCGAGAAATCGAGAATGGATCAAGTTGACTTGTCCGACGCCTGATCGTGCCTCTCGCTCGCAGCCTCGCAGGCACAGGTTGCCCCCAGACGGTTTCTGTTGCGACCTCACGCACCGAAACCTTTTTTTGTCAGTCCAGGTGGATTTCTAGTCCCACGATTACGATTTTTCATTTAGGTACGCTTTGAATAACACAACAGTTGCCTTGCCAATTGATAAAGGATAACGTACGTATTTACTTACCTAATCAATCTATTACGAATCTACGTATTAGCTACTTTTCTTGGTTCTATTAGTTACCTGCTAGATTGCCTACCTACTTACCTACTGTTGCGTACGTTAGAGCCTTGGTATGCATTTATGCACATGGCATTTTACCTACCTACCATTTACGTTTGTATCAATCGAGATTTGTATAAGAATCGAACGTGCGTCAATATTCATCATAACATCCCATGAAACGTCCACTGCAGGACAAGGAACTCCCTCCAAAATTACTACTTGTGCTCAAACAATGTGGAGGGGAAGTACCATAGTAACCACGCTTGTTGGTGACACCATGGACCGCGGTTGTTGTTGACCACAGAATGTAAGACGATACGATACACAGAAGGATGCTGCTGCCCATATTCTGGTTCATTAACACTTAGTCGCCTCTTACGACCCCCACGGGTAGCGATGGGTTGGTACTATTCTTTGCCGGCACCACGGAGGCAATATTATTCAAATACACCTTGTCTGTATCTAAAACCACGTATTTGAAAAACGCCGTATCCATATAATCTCTATGGTTCTTAACTTTGAAATAAGATCAGTGTCAGTAAATCAGTCAAAAGCGAAATACTTAACACTGGCCAGTTCTTTCGACCTCCATGTTATGCAAATTGAAATGCACGTTTAATCTTCAGCTGTTTTGCATACGCAGTGCCATTAATTCAACAGGTGTCTTCCAAGTTCTAGGTTCATGCACTGATGAACGAGATAAACAAGCGAGTGCCACTATAGGAGCCGCACACAATAGACCAGTAACTGAATAAGCACGAACAAAAGAGATGATAACAATTTATGTAGAATACGCACGTATAGATAGATACCTACTAGATGCAAAACAAATTGATACAGACAGAGCGACAGAAACACTTGAATTAATAGTGATTCATGCGGCTGAAGTCGCAGCTGAAAATATTAATTCAAATAAACATGACGACATCTTTGATTGGACTTAACTATAGAAATTTAAAAGGCTCTTTCTGAATAAAGATGAGCCATATGTGGCAGAATAAAGCCGCGATTACACCTGCTTGAATTTGACGACTGAATAAGAAATCTACCTAGGAGGCTACGTAGAAAAAGACGTTTGTGAATTCAGAGTTCTAGCTAGGAAGCTGAGTAGAAAAAGTGCCTACTAATACAGTTGCTGAATAGTGATGTTCCGATAGCGATAGTTTCGCTGTCGGTAGTTGTTCTTGAAATACAGTAACTCTGTTGAATAGCCTTATCGAAAATAATTATTGTACAATAAAATACTATCGATTGTTAAAAATAAGCTGATACAACCTCAAGACAAATACAACCGATAATTAAAAGAAGAAAAAATTACAGACAAACTTATTTGCGGTCTTAAAGATGGGCTTTATTGCTTTTAAAAATACTACAGGAATATCAAATCCCTCGACGCGAGAGTCTGCCTCGCACTTGACCGTTTTTTAAATATAAGTATATTTTTTGTTCGATAAGTTGAATTAATCATTCGCACTTGGACATCACTAAACTTGCTAAGTCCCTTCAAGTAAAGGAGTTAGAAGGTTTAGTGATGTGAAAATTTTGCGAATGATTAATTCGAATCGAACAACTTGTCCATGAAAAATAAAAAAAAAGCATAATCTTGGTTTAATAATAAGTGCTAATAATAAACTTTAAAAAAAATTACTATAAAAAATTTGTATACGACACTGTTCGGTTGAGTTAAGGAGTGATCACAGCTAGCTGAATTCAAAGACTAATTCGGCATACATTACTCGTTGAAGTAAGGATAATGCAATAACATAACCAAGCCTCCCAGCAATGTATGCCGAATTAGTCTTTGAATCCAGCTAGATGTGATCGTGGCTTTAATAGGCTGACAATACATTCCCGTGATGTTTTTATTTTTATTTAGCTTAAATGGACAAATGAGACCTGAACATTGCCGTGCCAAATCTTATGAATGAGCGTATTTCTGATCAAACAAAAACAATGGCTGTGGTAAATGAAGTGGATACATTTTTTCTCTTTTTCTAGTCTAGCAGGTGCACATAGTGATTGCCGTATGTCAGGGTCTGCTTTCCGAAAACTGGAAAGGCATGATCATTCGCCGTAACTGAACAACTTTCAGTGAATAAAACTATCAGCCTCTTCATATAAAATTGCAAATGGACAGTTTAGCCACGATCACATCTAGCTGGATACAAAGACTAATTCGGCATACATTGCTGGGAGGCTTGGTTTTTATTGCAATATCCTTACTTCAACGAGCAATGTATGCCGAATTAGTCTTTGAATTCAGCTAGGTGTGATCGTGGCTTTTTTGTGGAAAAGAGGATTATTTTAATATTTTCTGAAAGTTTTATTTACTGAAGATTATTCAGTTACGTTGACTGATCACGCCCTTTCAGTTTTCGAAAACCAGTCACTTAGACCATGTATTGGTCAATTTAATATCGATGCGAATACGAAATTAAATTAAAATTTATCATTCGCACTAGGACTTTGTGTCTTTCTCACTATGTTCCTTAATAGTGATGTACAATTATTTCAAGAAGCAACAATCGAAATATTCGAGTGTACTACTTAGTACTATCCAAATTATCTTTTGTCATTCAATTGTAACGAGTATTTTTCATTGGAATCATTATTCGCTTTTCGTACGGTTTTGAATGAAAAATTTATTCTAACTAAAAGATTGAATAAAGCACTTAAATTCTTAATGTTTACTTGACTGGTGCAACCTAATTTTATTTCCTTGTTTGTTTTTTAGTATACCGGTAATTCTGTTGTTTTTTTTTGTAGTTATTCTAGTGTTTTTCTATACAACATAAATTAGCCATTATTAATATTTTACGTACGATGAGGTGTTCTATTCGTATTGGCCCTTCACTAAAGTTCCTTACTGCGTTGCTTACTATGCGGCTTACTCAGTTAGTGACTTACTTAGTTCCATCTTTCTACCTTCCTTTCCTACGTAGGAGACTGACTGATTTAAGCCGCGATTACACCTGCTTGAATATGACGACTGAATAAGAAATCTACCTAGGAGGCTACGTTGAAAAAGACGTTTGTGAATTCAGAGTTCTAGCGAGGAAGCCAAGTAGAAAAAGTGCCTATTAATACAGTTGCTGAATAGTGATGTTCCGATAGCGATAGTTTCGCTGTCGGTAGTTAATCTTGAAATACAGTAACTCTGTTGAATAGCCTTATCGAAAATAATTAATGTACAATAAAATGCTATCGATTGTTAAAAAATGGCTGATACAACCTCAAGACAAATACAACCGATAATTGAAAGAAGAAAAAATTACAGACAAACTTATTTGCGGTCTTAAAGATGGGCTTTTATTGCTTTTAAAAATACTACAGGAATATCGAATCCCTCGAAGCGAGAGTCTGCCTCGCACTTGACTGTTTTTTTTAATATAAGTATATTTTTGTTCGATATGTTGAATTAATCATTCGCACTTGGACATCACTAAACATGCTAAGTCCCTTCAAGTAAAGGAGTTAGAAGGTTTAGTGATGTGAAAATTTTGCGAATGATTAATTCGAATCGAACAACTTGTCCATGCAAAATAAAAATAAAGCATTATCTTGGTTTAATAATAAGTACTAATAATAAACTTAAAAAATTCACTATAAAAAAATTGTATACGACTGTTCGGTTGAGTTAAGGAGTGATCACAGCTAGCTGGATTCAAAGACTAATTTGGCATACATTGCTCGTTGAAGTAAGGATAATGCAATAACATAACCAAGCCTCCCAGCAATGTATGCCGAATTAGTCTTTGAATCCAGCTAGATGTGATCGTGGCTTTAATAGGCTGACAAACATTTCCGTGATGTTTTTATTTTTATTTACCTTAAATGGACAAATGAGACCTGAACATTGCTGTGCCAAATCTTATGAATGAGAGTATTTATGATCAAACAAAAACAATGGCTGTGGTAAATGAAGTGGATACATTTTTTCTCTTTTTCTAGTCTTGCAGGTGCACATAGTCATTCACCGTAACTGAACAACTTTCAGTAAATAAAACTATCAGCCTCTTCAATACTCTTCATATAAAATTGCTAATGGACAGTTTAGCCACGATCACATCTAGCTGGATACAAAGACTAATTTGGCATACATTGCTGGGAGGCTTGGTTGTGTTATTGCAATATCCTTACTTCAACGAGCAATGTATCCCGAATTAGTTTTTGGATTCAGCTAGGTGTGATCGTGGCTTTTTTGTGGAAAAGAGGATTATTTTAATATTTTCTGAAAGTTTTATTTACTGAAAATTATTCAGTTACCTTGACTGACCACGCCCTTTCAGTTTTCGGAAACCAGTCCCTTAGACCATGTATTGGTCAATTTAATTTCGATGCGAACACGGAATTAAATTAAAATTAATCATTCGCACTCGGACATCACTAAACCTCCTTACTCCCTTCAAGTAAAGAACTTAGGAAGTTTAGTGATGGGTAAATTTTGCGAATGATGATGAACAACTTGTCGATAAAAAATAATTATTATTCATGGTGTAATAACAAGTACTAAAAAAAAATTAAAAAATTCACTATAGATTACCATCGATACTTGAAAGGTTCAGATATTTTCTATACGACTGTTCAGTAGAGTTAATAAACCTGCTTTGCGACAAAAAAAATCGTAAAAAGAACTAGGTAAAGGAGTGATCACACCTAGCTGAATTCAAAGACTAATTCGGCATACATTGCTGGGAGGCTTGGTTATGTTAATTGAAATATCCTTACTTCAACGAGCAATGTATGCCGAATTAGTCTTTGAATTCAGCTAGGTGTGATCACTCCTTAACTCTACACTGCGCGTGGCTTGACACGAAGTACGAACTTGGTCGGTTATTTAGTATCGATTATTACCGGTGCTTTTAAGAATTCGATATTCTCGATATTTTCTATAGGAATATTCGGTAGAGTTACTGTATTTTTAAAATTCAACCATCGATCTCGTTATCGCAGCAACACTGATTCAATAATTTTCAAAATTTACGGTTTGGTTAGGTACTCAATCAATCGCCAGTTAAAGCGCGACGGAGTCAGATGTGTCCGTGTAGAATACTTGACTAGTGCAACACTGTTAGTTTTGAATATAGCGGTCTTTAATTGTTTTTCTAGTAGGAGCGCTTGTTTTAAGTAAAAAAGTATACCATCAGTTAGACCATTATATTTGTTCGACAAGTTGTTCGATTCGAGTCAATCATTCGCATTTGCCCATCACTAAACCTCCTAACTAAGTGGCTTACTATGTTCCGATGTCATTTTTTGGTGGTCATTTCCTCCGAGGCGAGTTCGCCCGGTTGGGCATTTCGCCCGAAAGTATTCATTGTTAGTCGAGGTCTTTTAAAACCATATCCAAAAGATAATGAGAAACTATGGCAAACAATAAATAAACTTACATACAGAAAAAAAATCCAAATAAGATCAATAAACTTCTAGATAAAAAGAATTGACTTCAGCATTTTGTTACTGTAAAAATATCGTTGGCCGAAAATATTTTACTTAAGACTGCACCACGTAAAAACTACCAAAACGGCAATCACGGTTTAATATTGCTTACATATTTAATATGATTTTTTTTAAAACCATTACGATTACGCCATACATTTTTAGTATGACCGCGCGATTTCTAATAAATAGCTCTGACACGCGGCCGATACCCACAAGAGCTCGAAGTGAGACCACGTCAATTTGCACCACGACGCGCCAAAATTATGGATCGCGTTTCAACGTATACACATTCTCTGCTTTCATAGTGTAACAAGGTAACTTTGTTTTTTACTATTTTCTAAAGTAAGATATTTCTTTCCTTGTATTTATAAAGTGTTTGTTTTAGAGAAATGGGGAAGCGCAAAGATAAATATTATGTATCCCGTCAAAAATTCAAAAAATATCTATTCCTTTAACCAAGTAAGTACCTACTTATATACCATACCTAGGTAGTTTTGTTTTGTGATGGGTGACTGGTGATGAAGGGTAGGCGGAGGAAGATAGGTAGATGATGGGTCAGAAGGGTTATCAGAGTAATAGATTTTCGGTACGTGATTGATGTCCGGACGAAGATGGGTGACCGGTGGATGATATTGATGGGTGACCGGCGGAAGACGAGTCAATGGTAGATGATGGGTAATCGGCAGTGGTCGGAATAGGTAGAGCTGTTTAGGGTCGATGATCGGAAACTTGAACGTGCTGCTTGCTACATTATTTCGTCAGATCTGTTACATTTTCCTCTTGAGACGGATTTCCATGGCACGGATTTCTGAAATAAGACTACCTTGTGATCGTTAGTATGTGTCCTTTGATCTTTCGATCACAAAAACAACGAAATGTACAACGATGGCACGGATTTAAATGGATTACTTTTTTAAAAGAAGCAAACGGCGCCAAACTTAGGCAGGAAAAAGGCTACATTATTCCGTCAGGTCTGTTAGATTTTCCTCTTGAGACGGATTTCCATGGCATGGCTTTCCGAAATAAAACTGCCTTTTGATTGTTAGTGTGTGTCCTTTGATCTTTCGATCACAAAAACAACGAAATGTACAACGATGGCAAGAATTTAAATGGATTACTTTTTTAAAAGAAGCACGCAAAATCTTATTTAAATGATAGGTTACAATGCGTAGAAATATCGCAACTGAACAGTAAATCGGAGCTCGTACCATATAGATCATCTTTTGTTATAAATAATCACGGAGTCCCGCAGGGAAGTGTGTTGGGGCCTCTGCTATTTCTTTTATACATCAATGACCTACCAGAGATAACTGAGCATAAAAGTGTATTATTTGCGGATGACGTTTCGATCATAATTCCATTTGATAGTAAAGCAAATTTTGAGTTGGAAATTAATAAGAATATCGAGGCAATTTGTGACTGGTTAAAGTATAACAATCTTAAAGTAAATGCAAACAAAACAAAATACACGCAGTTCCGAAACAGAAAAATGACAAAACTTAATTTGAACATTAAATGTGATAGTGAAATCGTTACAGAAATGACAACCGCAACATTTCTTGGAATCGTTTTGGATGAGCACTGTACATGGGTACCACATGTTGAAAAGGTATGCAATAGACTCAGCAAGTTTGTGTATGCTCTACATAGAATAACAAAAATGGCGGATATTAAAACAGCTCTTATGGCATATCATGGCCACGTCGTCTCAGTCTTACGCTATGGTTTGGTGCTCTGGGGCAACGCAGTAGAACTAAACCAAGCCTTTGTATTACAAAAGCGATGTGTAAGAGCACTATGCAATGCTGCTCCACTTGACTCGTGTCGTCCACTTTTTAAAAAATTTAATCTACTTACTTTACCTTCTTTATACGTTTTCGAAGCAGCTTGTTTTGTTAAAAATCACCAAGATCTGTTTAACCAGAATAAAGATGTAATAAATTTTAATACAAGATATCCAAACAGACTTGTTATGTCACAAGGAAAAACAACGTTATACGATAGAAATTGTCCTAGAATGTTAGTTAGAATTTATAATCATATACCTGAGACATTTAAAAATTTACCATTTATAATATTTAAGAAAAGATTGTACAACTGGCTGTGTCAAAATTGTTTTTATACTTTTAAGGAATTTTACGAATTTAAATAATAATAATATATCTTCTTTTTTAATTTAATGTAATTTTTTGTATTGACATTTAAATTTAATGCGACATTTGACATTTGCATGATTTTTTTTTCATAATAAATCTAAATGTATGAGACAAATTATCCGGATGACATCAACTTATGTACTACATTTAATGCAAATAAATTATTTCATTTCATTTCATTTCATTTCATTTCAACGGCGCCAAATTTAGGCAGGAAACAGGCTACATTATTTTGTCAGGTCTGTTAGAAGTTCCTCTTGAGACGGATTTCCATGGCATGGCTTTCCGAAATAAGACTGCCTTTTGATCGTTAGTATGTATCCTTTGATCTTTTGATCACAAAAACAACGAAATGTACAACGATGGCACAGATTTAAATGGATTACTTTTTTAAAAGAAGCAAACGGCGCCAAACTTAGGCAGGAAACAGGCTACATTATTTCGTCAGGTCTGTTAGATTTTCCTCTTGAGACGGATTTCCATGGCATGGCTTTCCGAAATAAGACTGCCTTTTGATCGTTAGTATGTGTCCTTTGTTCTTTCGATGACAAAAATAACGAAATGTACAACGATGGCACGGATTTAAATGGATTACTTTTTTAAAAGAAGCAAACGGCGCCAAACTTAGGCAGGAAACAGGCTACATTATTTCGTCAGATCTGTTAGATTTCCTCTTGAGACGGATTTCCATGGCATGGCTTTCCGAAGTAAGACTGCCTTTTGATCGTTAGTATGTGTCCTTTGATATTTCGATCACAAAAACAACGAAATGTACAACAATGGCACGGACTTAAATAGATTACTTTTTTTAAAGAAGTAAACCGCGCCAAACGTAGGCAGGAAACAGGCTACATTATTTCGTCAGGTCTGTTAGATTTTCCTCTTTAGACGGATTCCCATGGCATGGCTTTCCGAAATAAGACTGCCTTTTGGTCGTTAGTATGTGTCCTTCGATCTTTCGATCACAAAATCAACGAAATGTACAGCGATGGCACGGATTTAAATGGATTATTTTTTTTAAAGCAAACGGCGCCAAACTTAGCCAGGATGATAGTTGATGACTGGATGAATGATGATGAGTGATACGCGGATTATAGTTGATGAGTGGATCAATGATGATGAGTGATGCGCGGATGATAGTTGATCAGTGGATGAATGATGATAAGTGGATGATAAGTGATGCGCGGATGATAGTTAATGAGTGGATGAACGATGATGAGCGGATGATGAGTGATGCGTGGATGAGTGGATGACTGATGATGATGAGTGGATGATGAGTGATTTTCGGATGATAAGTGATGCGCGGATGATAGTTGATCAGTGGATGAATGATGATGAGCGGATGATGAGTGATGCGCGGATGATAGTTGATGAGTGGATCAATGATGATGAGTGATGCGCGGATGATAGTTAATGAGTGGATGAATGATGATGATGAGCGGATGATGAGTGATTTTCGGATGATAAGTGATGCGCGTATGATAGTTGATCAGTGGATGATGAGTGATGTGTGGTTGAGTGGATGAATTATGATGATGAGCGGATGATGAGTGATTTTCGGATGATAAGTGATGCGCGGATGATAGTTGATCAGTGGATGAATGATGATTAGCGGATGATAAGTGATGCGCGGATGATAGTTGATGAGTGGATCAATGATAATGAGTGATGCGCGGATGATAGTTGATCAGTGAATGAATGATGATAAGTGGATGATGAGTGATGCGTGGATGAGTGGATGAATGATGATGAGTGGATGATGAGTGATTTTCGGATAATAAGTGATGTGCGGATGATAGTTTCTACCACCATGTCATTACGAGTAAGTCTAAAGTGTTTCTACTGACGTGCTGTTGAGTATAAAAACTTGAAGAGCTGTTCCCTGTCGCCCCTCGCTTCCCCTCGAGTAACCCTCCGTTATACAATCGTTGCGCTGAGCTATAGTATTAGTAGAGTTCATTAAAAATACCTTGAGAGAAAAAAGTTCCATTCAAAACACAGTTTTTTAAAAGGTGTCGTTTCCTCCGAGCGGGCGAGAACGCGTCTCGGGTGAAATGACGCACTACGACTCCGCGTGGACTGCGCGCATGTGTGTGTTCGATCATACGCACACTACTGTTGCTTCCGACTCGACGCGAAAACTAAACAGTTTTGATCCTATACATTTTTTTATGAAAGGGACAACTGATTTAGACATGAATTGAAAATTTTGTCAGGATTACAAAGTATCTCTTTTAAGGAAGCCTAACAAAATTACGGACAAGTACAAGGTGTCAAACAATCTCCTGAAAACTTCATCAATGGACTCATACCATGAAAAATTAACGATTTTCACCATACATACATCTATGCACAACAAAAAAAAAAATGTTAAAGTGCGAGTCGGACTCGCGCATCGAGGGTTCCGATATACCTACCTATAGTATTTTTAGAAGCAATAAGGTCCATTGTAAGGACCGCAAAACTAAATTTGTTTGTAAAGATTTGTTGCAAATTTCCATAAAACTGTGCTACTTAGAGAGATTGTTTTTTTTCTGAATTATTCACATAAACCTCTATGGACTTTAATTAATTCAGATTTTTTCTTCGGAAAACTTCGGGTATAAGGAAGGGGTAATTTTTTAAAACCTTTTTCATCATAACTTGAAAACTAAGTCGTTAAAAATATAAAGAACTATTTTGGAATGTACAAGTGAAGCACTTTCATATGATACCTAACTTGACTTAGTACTGACAATTAAAAACTTTGACCTACCCATTTGGGCCCCCTTTACAATAATAATAATATTATAATTATTTCAATTGCAATAAAGTAAGACAATCGTATTGTAAAACTACTTCTACTACTAAATATAAAAGTATAAACGAGGTTTTAGCTTGCTTTTCAATTTATTTTAAGGTCATTAAAAATACTCATAGAAGCCTTTATACAAAGTATCTGAACATATCAGTCGCGCTATAAAGTGTACCAGCACAGAAAATATAGAGGTATACTAACGTATAGCACAACTAGTGAACTGACTATGATCCCTACTATGTTGATGTTCATTAATAGTGATGTACAATTATTTCAAGAAGCAACAATCGAAATATTCGCATGTACTACTTAGTACTATCCAAATAATCTTTTATCATTCAATTGTTATTTTTCATTGGAATCATAATTCGCTTTTCGAACGATTTTGAATGAAAAATTTATTCTAACTAAAAGAATGAATAAAGCACTCAAATTCTTTGTGTTTACTTGACTGGTGCAACCTAATTTTAATTCCTTGTTTGTTTTTTAGTATACCGGTAATTCTGTGGTTTTTTTTGTAGTTATTCTAGTGTTTCTCTATACAACATAAATTAGCCCTTATTAATATTTTCCGTACGATGAGGTGTTCTATTCGTATTGGCCCTTCACTAAAGTTCCTTTCTGCGTTGCTTACTATGCGGCTTACTCAGTCAGTGACTTACTAAGTTCCATCTTTCTACCTTCCTTTCCTACGTAGGAGACTAACTGACTTAGTGTGTGAATTCAGTCAGGTGTGATCGGCCCTTAAGCTGATAGAATTATCTGTCCCTCAGTCATATCATTCTGCCTCTGCCACTTAGTACTTAGTAGTTAGTATTAAATCTTAAGGTTCCTATGAAATTGGCGATTTGTAGAGAATTTTAGGTAAACTCAATTTTCAGTACACACTATTGAATTTTTTAGGAATAACAAATCCAATTTACTTGCTTACCGCAGCTTTAATTTCATTTTCGAAAAATATCATTTGTTAAAGTATGTACCTAACAACTTATATTATAAAGAAAACAATTTTTAAACCTTCAATTTTAGATATCAAACTAAAAATAAAAGCAATATTTAATACGTCGATTGATAAGATATCCATGAATTCAACTTCAAAATATAAAACAAATAATGAAAATACCTAGCTGTAGAATTATCAGAATTATGATCTCATTAATTCTCATGAAAATTTCGCCAATTTCATAGTCAACCTGTATTATTGGCTTGGACGAAATTATTGTTTTTTTAAATAGTTTCGTGTTTTATTATTTATAAGAAGAATGAGCTTCTTCTGAGGTTAACTATTAAACAATGTGTAACACAAAGGTGTGATAATACTGAAGGGTGTGAATCTGAGACACAAAACAGAAGTCAAGAGTATCGGGTGTACGTAAATATCTAAGGAAAAATACCTTATACATGATACAAATTTTCCTTTAAGGTGATCCGTTTTCCATACAAAAATTCAAATGACTTGCATTCTTACGCGGAACATAATTTTTTTTTTGTACTTATATCGTGTTTTCCTTTGTCATCCTCTTGATTTTTTATTATTATTATTATTATTTGTAATAGCTGTTATTAACTTTTAAATGTTTAACTGTGAGATCTTTTTAATTGGCAAGCTCGATGTTATATTATGTTTATGTTTATAAACACATTTAATGCTGTAAGATTTCCTAAATAAATAAAATAAAATAAATACATTAAATAAATTAAATTAAATAAAATTCTGTTGAAAAACGAACGAATACTGCTATTTTTAGTTAAATTTTTCGCTAATTAATACAAAAATACAGTTAATGTACTGAAAGTACTATTTTTGTTAGCAATTTTTGGTTTAATATAACGATTGTGGGCGTGCGGTCAAAACTGTACGGTTGTGCTTTGTGTGCATGTGTGAGTGATCGTACTCATTTAAACACGGACTGACGAGAGTAATTGACTTTAGTGGACATATGGAGATATTTTTCTTATCGAAATTGTTGTTAGGCGTTGAAGTTGCACGATGAAATTTACGCGAATCAACTTTTTGCACATATCTAGTTGGTACTTATTGCATTAAAAAATAAAACCTTATATTTGCAGCAGTGGCTCCATCTAGTTGCGTTCGGGGCTAAGCTGGCCGTCACAGATCACCTTAAGGGGCTACCTCCGGTCCACTAGCGCCCCCATCAGGAAAAAATATTGCTCGCTAAATACGAAACTTATCAAAGATCCGGAAATACAGATTAAAGTAAAGGTACATTTATTTATTTAAAAACTATTTACTCTGTAAAATAAAGTTCACTGTAGTTACAGATACAAAAATTGTTAAAAGTGGCCGTTTTTCGCACTTTTTGTATCTGTAACTACAGTGTACAGAATTGATAGGTTCTGAATAAACTAAATACCTTTACTTCAATCTGTCTTTCCGGATTTTCGATAAGTTTTGTATTTAGTGAGGAATATTTTTTTAACTGATGGGGGCGGTAGTGGACGGGAGGTAGCCTCTTAAGAAAAAAAAACCGGTCAAGTGCGAGTCGGACTCGCGCGCCGAGGGTTCCGATATACCTATAGTATTTTTGGAAGCAATAAAGTCCATTTTCAGGACCGCAAAACTAAATTTGTTTGTAAAGGTTTTTTGCAGATTTCTGAAAAACTGTGCAACTTAGAAAGATCGTTTTATTTTTGCTGTAAAGTTTATATAAACTTCTGTCAACTGTAATTAATTCAGATTTTTCCTTACTCAAACTTCGGAGATAAGGGGGGGGGAATGGTATTTTTCTTGACATTTTTCATCATAACTTTAAAACTAAGAAATTTAAAAAAATACAAAAATATATTTTAAAATGTACAAGTAAAGCCCTTTCATATGATACCCCACTCGACCTAGTAGCGACAATTTGAAATTTGGCCCCCCCTATTTTGGCCCCCTTTATATTAATAATCATACTTTTTTCAAAATTTTTTCTTGTGCAATTAAGTTGGGCAACTATATTCTAAAACTATTTCAAATTCGACGAGTAACCTCTTTCTCTAAGTTGGATTTACCCAGCTGGACTGTTTGTCCCAGGTATACGTACTCATCAACAACTTCGAGCGTAGAGTCTCCAACTTTGAGTGGAGTGGGTACAACAAGGGCGTTAGACATAATTTTCGTCTTATCCATGTTCATTTTAAGACCCACTTGTTCTGAAACTCTACTGAGGTTATTGAGCATCGTGCCGAGATCTTCCAGGGTCTCAGCCATTACGACAATATCGTCGGCAAATCGAAGGTGGGTCATGTACTCGCCATTGATGTTGATGCCAAGTCCTTTCCAGTCCAGGAGTTTGAAGACATCTTCCAATGCAGCGGTGAACAGTTTAGGAGATATGACGTCTCCCTGTCTCACTCCTCGCTGCAATTGGATAGGTTTCGAGTCCTGGTCCTGAAGACGAACTGACATAGTGGCGTTTTTGTACAGGTCCTTCAACACTTCAATGTACCGATAGTCGACTTGGCACCTCTGGAGAGATCGTAGCACGGCCCACGTCTCGATCGAATCGAAGGCCTTCTCATAGTCCACAAACGCTAGGCAAAGTGGCTGGTTATACTCTTCGGTCTTCTGTATAACTTGCCGTAGCGTATGTATGTGGTCTATGGTACTGAAGCCTTTACGAAAACCGGCTTGTTCGGGAGGCTGGAAGTCGTCGAGCCTGCGCGCGAGACGGTTCGTAATGACTCTCGAGAACAGCTTATAGACATGGCTCAGAAGTGAGATGGGTCTGTAATTCTTCAGCAGGGTCTTATCACCCTTTTTGAAGAAGAGTACCACCACACTTCTGTGCCATGCCTGTGGCGTTTTCCCTTCGAGTATGACAGAATTAAACTGCTTCTGAAGAGCTTTAAGCACTGGCCTTCCGCCTGCTTTCAGAAGCTCAGCCGTAATTCCATCGTGCCCGGGTGCCTTGTTGTTTCTAAGCTGTCTGAGAGCCATTCTAATCTCGTACAAGCTGACGTCCGGGATATCTTCGGTATGGTGTCGGGTAAGTCTAGCTCTTGGATCGTTGGCCAGACTGCTAACGGGTGGGCCGGTTGATGTGTATATCCGACTCGGATGGGCAGCGTTCGGGAAGCTCCGCAATATCTTCACGTCCAAAATACCGCAGTGTCTCAAGAGGAAAGTCTTTGACCAGTGTGTGTTGCCAGTGATGACATATGGCACCGAGACGTGGCCGCTCACGATGGGCCTTATCAGAAAGCTCAAAGTCACCCAAAGGGCTATGCTCGGAGTCTCTCTGCGCGATCGAATCAGAAATGAGGAGATCCGCAGAAGAACTAAAGTAACTGACATAGCCCTGAGAATTGCTAAACTGAAGTGGCAGTGGGCAGGGCACATCGCAAGAAGAACCGATGGCCGATGGGGCGTGAGGGTTCTAGAGTGGCGACCACGTACCGGAAGACGAAGCGTTGGCAGGCCCCCCACAAGGTGGACCGACGATCTGGTCAAGGTCGCGGGAAGCCGCTGGATGCGAGCAGCGCAGGACCGGTCGTCATGGAGTTCTTTAGGGGAGGCCTACGTCGTGAAAAGCACGTGCGCTTTGGTGATTACACTCTCGGCACCTTTACGGCCTGGCCTGCGGTTCGGGCTGCAATTCTCGAGTCTCGGGCGTAATGACCAATATCGCTCTTGTATATTAATGTACTAGTGTATTTTCAGTATATAAAAAGACTTTACGATAATTTTTTATACATTTTTGTAATAGGTTTGGTTTGAGTGCTAGCGAATATATTTGGGTGCTACCACAGCTATTACTCACTGCTTCAATGTTATTTTCTATTTTACTGTAATAAAATTATTTCCTTCCTTTAAAAGCAAGTTCACTGGCCAGAATTGCTATTATAAACCTCCCACGCGTGGCGAAATATTATCATTTTCAATAACTTTTACGATTACTGCTATTGCACGAATTTGCCCAACGACCTGGTAGAGCCCCGGTGTATCCCGAAGGATACAGAAGAGGATCGAGTTCCCGCGCTTTATATTCTGCCTTATTGCGTCGAAGCTATGGTTTATTTTGGTTTGGTGTGTATAGGGAGTAACGACCTATTGAAATCACCTTTCGAATGACGTATAAACCATAGACTAAAGTTGGCGGGAATCGGACGGATGACGCGCCAAAGTTCAAAATTTTTGAAAATCTTGGTCACGTGGCAACATCCGACCGATTTGAGTCGGTCAATGGCGGCCGGGGTTCAAGGCCATATTATACGACCGTAAAAATTCGCAACCCTCTTTTTAATTGCATAGATTATTGCGAATTTTTTGTATGATAGGGTCAGTGAGGTTAAGGTCGACGGCCGGAGGTTTGGCGAATCATCGTACTTGGTACGCACGTCAGCAAGCACGTAGAAACAAAACCAGTATAAGCTGAACCAACGGAACTCTACAGACGACCGAAACTAGAGACCCGCTCAAGGTCAAAGTGTTTTAGGGCTCCCGCACACGACCGAGAATCGGTGGCCGATTATCGCCCAGGACAAGGACGGAAGATTCAGGTGATAACACGTCAGAGCGGGATGCCGACAAAAAATCGGTCACCGATTCTCGGTCGTGTTAACCGACGAGTGGCAGTGTGTACAGCATGAAGTTAATGAACAGAACGGAACTATAGGATGCAGGTTTCGAGACTTTCGAGCGAAACTGGCATTAGGGTATTTTCCACCATCTTTTGAAATGTCCACTGGATGGAGCAGCATATCAGCACGAGGAAAACCACTATGTAATCAGTATGATAATGCCACCATGTAATCATAATGATAATGCCACCATGTAATGAGTATGATAATGCCACCATGTAATCAGTATGAAAATTATTAAGTCAGTTTGATTGTTTCTGTCAAATGCCTGTAATATTTTTTCTTGTAAAAAGATTTCATAATATTTTACTATGTTTAAACAAATAGTAGATTAGTAGCCAAGGGCTGTAAGGGGCTGTATAGTTCGAGGGTGCAATTGATGCTTACACCCGAGCTAACAACTCTGCTTTACATTTCGATTGTGAGGTAAGTAGGTCCTTATTACCACCAAATTGTAGGTGACCAATTAGCACTATAGGGTAAAAATGTAGCTAGAAAAGCCCTAGGCGGTAAGTAATTAAAACGTCCGCCACTCCGCTGCTGGAGGCGGCCATCAAGGCGGACGTTACAATTACTTACCGCCCTAGGGCTTTTCTAGCTATATTATTACCCTAGAGCGCTAATTGGTCACCTACAAGCCCCATTTGGGGGTAATAAGGACCTACTTACCGAATATGAGAGATGTAAAAGATTTTTTTTTACCTACAGTGATTAGTGTACCACCGATAGACACATACCCAGATTAGTAAGTATAGTACAGAAACATAAAATCATGAAATTTATAAGTTAGTATTATAATAATCTAAGCATGACATAAAAGAACGTAGTTGACAGACGTCAAGGAAAACTCCCTATAGAGATCGAGTTCCTTTTTCTCTCAAAAGAATTTTTTGCAAGGGGCTGCACCATATGCAATGCTATAACGCTATAAGGAGTTTCTGGATTTACAAGTTTGAGAGACACAGTGTTATTTTTTTATCACCCGGGATATTTTAAGAGGTGGTTCTGCCCATGAATCTGGACAACTTTTCCCACGGCGGCGCACGGGTCGAATACGAAAAAAAATTTCGACTTCCCATACAAAATGGGCTGTCAGCTGATGCAGCTTGTATGGGACGACGAAATATTTTTTTCGTATTTCGACCTATGTTCCTTGAGACAAGTTGTTCAGTTTCATGAACAGAACTACCCACTTCTTTCTGCCATATTATGTATATTTTAGCTTCTATTGTAAAATGTTCCTGAGGTACCTAGTTAATGAAAGTAATTAATATGACCGCGGTTTCGTCTGAGATCTCGTCATTAGTTTTTGTGGTTTTGTCTTCGGCAAGACTGTGCGTTAAAAAAGCCTCTTGGTTTTCGCAGGAGCAAAAAATGTGTTCTCGGAATAAACAAAACAAGAACAGCGGCTTTAGAAACAGCGAATGAATATGATGAGTCAAGAGGAAAACGCAGATAAAATCATCGTCGTGTGGGTTGCAAGGTCGATGACCGACCTCACAAACCCTGGAGTAAGAGATATTGAACCGCCAAAGGCCTCTCACGTATGGCTCATTCACGACTGCATCCGAGATAGTAGTAGAGACTAACGGCTTAACGTGCCTCCCGAAGCACAGAATCATCTAATTTTTCGGACAATTAGGTGATTCATTCTGCAATGGCCTAACCAAACTGGGGAAGTCGCATAAGGGGATTTTGTTTGACAGTGTCCCCACCGGGAATCGAACCCAGGACCTACATATCGAGAGCCGAGCGCTCTAACCACTAGATCATGGAGGCAGTTGATAAATAATGAATAAGTACGATATAAAACTAAACAACTTTTCCCATTAATTATAATTAGAGATATAATTAACTATGTTAGATTCGCATTCTTGTTTGAAATTTTAAGACATTTTTGTTTTGCTATTTTAGATAATTATAATATTGCATGTCAAATTAATGGCCAAATGTGTGAAACTATTTTATTATTTTGCAAAAAATCTGTATCTTTACCACATTTATTGCAATAAACAAATTCATTCATTCATTCAAATTCATTCAAGGAACATAGGACGAAATACGAAAAACCATGCGAAAAACCAAATTTGACCTCCCATACAAAATGCTTATGGTTGAAAAATAATAGGTACTACCGATAAATTGTAATAATGAACTTGCGTTGAACTCGTACGATTCCCGTAAGCGTATTGTGCGTCGTGCGCGCATCCGGGCGCAAAAACTAGTTGCCGCATCCGCCGATTGAATTCGATTATAGTCCAAGGGACCGATGCATTTTCCATCAGATTTGTTTATTTAACTGTTATGGATAATTTGGTATTAGATAATATTGGAGTTGGGAATATAAAATACATTCTTAAATTAAAATCTGCGGGTCGTTTCTCACGCCACGCCATATTGAATGATGTGCTGATGCGGGCCCTTGCCTAAGCGAACGTTCCGGCTACGTTAGAACCAAACGGATTCGTTCGTTCTGATGGCAAGAGGCCCGACGGAGTACCTATTTCATATGGCGTGGAAAGAGGGAAAGTTTCTCGCGTGGGATGTGACTTGTGTGGACACGCTAGCGCCGACCCATCTCCGCGCTACTGCGGGGCGTGTTAGTTCCGTTGAGCAAGTCCTGGAAATATCAGGACCTTCAGGGAGGTTACATGTTCGTGCCAGTTGCGTTCGAGACGATGGGACCTTGGGGCCCTGAGGCTCAAAGGTTTACTAGGGACTTGCTTCGCGTCTCATCGAGATTTCTGGCGATCGTAGAGCAGGCAGCTTTCTAGCGCAAAGATTGAGTCTTGCTGTTCAGCGTGGGAACGCTGCCTGTCTGCTAGGGACTATGCCACCTCGAGGAGACGCGCTGGACACGATATTTTATCTGTGACCTACAAATTCATTTATTTAGTGAATTAAATTGCATTCTGTTATTGTAAATATACCATTAATATTATTAATTGATAGAATGCTTACTTAGGAAAAATATTTTAATTTGATCACTTCATGTGTTATGACAGTTCAGCAAATTATAAAATTGAAGAAGACGTAGGTTCGAATCCTGTGGTTGTGAATTACCAATAGGCAAACAAGTTGAACAATAAACGCGTGGTGGGGGAAGAATTGCTCGCATGAATTTGTACGTAAAATCGACTCTGCGCAGCCAAGGTCATTGTTCAAGTAGTTTGACCATTTACTGTAATCAACTAACTACTCATTTACTCAAGTATACAGCGAACAAAGTATATAGTATATATAGAACAAAATATAAAAATATAACAAAGAAAAAAAAAATTTTTGACCTCCCTTAGAAACTGCATCAGCTGATAGCGCATTTTGTATAAGAGGTCAAAGTTGGTTTATCGTATTTCGACCTATGTTCCTTGGGAAAAGTTGTTCAGTTTCATGGGCAGATTCACACCCTTCAGTATTATCACACCTTTCCATTACACGTTGTAAAGACTCGGGATATAAATTGTAGGTACTGTACAGATCTGAAGTCCCTTCATATGGGATCCCCAAGTCAGATACGTGAAAATTTTGGCCAAGGTTGATCGTCTAGAATAATATCCTTTAAGAATATTATATTTTTTTTTGAATCCTACGTCATTCCGTTTTATATCCTTATAATATTTTGTAATTTACAGATTCTGCTCGGTGGAGAGTGGTAATAGAAGAATGAAAAAAACACACTTGTTATTTTAATACTTATATTAGAATATAATCCTAATCTTTACATGTCTAATTTGTGTTATTTAATTTTATATTGGATCACTATTTATTTAAATTTAGTCTCATATTGACTGGAGTAATTCATCGGAACTCATGTAGATTCATCAATTTAGGAAAGGTTTCATCTCTTTTACAATGCAAAATTATTATAGCCGTTAAGTTTCTGAAAGGAAACCTATGTTAATATAAATGAAGTAATAAAAATAATGTGGGGACAATCCCCAGGTTTGGAGCACCACCTTCGCCCCAAACAGCTCGTCCTAGGCTTCCTCTACCCTGAGTCCTAGGTCCGAGGCATATCATCACCCAGTTCACGATGACATGACGCTAAACTACCCTAACAATCCAACTGGATCGTCAGGATTCTGATCATCCTCGCGGAGCCGGAAATCCCATCGAAAACTTAAACTACAGTAAAGACTAGGGTTAATGTATGTGGAGAGCGGAACTAACTAACCACAGTACAACCCAGACGGTGATGATGTCTCCCCCCGGTATGTTCATGCCCCGCGTCAAAACCCGACTTCCACGTGGCCCACCTTTAAGGGACAATCACTGACTCATCCAGGGTTCACAGGGTATTTGACTATTTCTTTTAGTCACCCATACCAGAGCTGGTCACCGAGCCCGCCAGGCACACGAAGCATACAGTCTTCCTTTAGGAAAACAAGGCACTCCTACAAAATGAGCTCTTCCTGTAATCCCTCCTAAAATGAATTGCATCTAAACTATAATGGGATTACCCAGCATATTTAGTAAGTAAGACAAAAGATTACTGAAGGTAATCCTTAAATAAAAGTGAAGTTTGATGACCAGAACCGAGAAGATACGGGATAGTAGTATCTAAGCTAGGTTGGGCCAAACATTTATGATTTAAGATCTTAAGGGAAAAATCAAAAGCATCGAGTATTCAAAACCAAGAACACTGGGAGAATTTAGCGTAAACAACACTAGCTAAAACTCGATGTTCTTTAAAAGAGGACTCAAAAGAAGTATAAAAAAAGGGATTATTGTATATACTTAAATATTCGCAACATGAAAGATAATGAAAGAAACTAAACATTATAATTTCCGTTCCATTATTGTTTTTAAGAATGTATTTAGTAATGTTAAAGGTGGTTTCACACTGAGTCAAAGAATAATTTTAAGTATGATAAATTATGACAAGTTTTATTAAGGAAAAATAAAACTTAGAATCTTATAAGGTTTAGATTCCTGTATGATTCAATGAAGATTAAGAAGATTATTTAACTACTTTAGGATGACACACATAAAGTTCAGAGGTCCCCCAAGGTCAGAGTGCCGTAAAGCCGTCGCAGCCTTGCGGGCGAACGTCGTCAACACACTTTACAAGAAGCAACCCACGAACGAATGTAATGTCTCCATCAAGAATATTCTTCCTTTTGATTCAAGACAATTCTAATTTATTCCTTATAACCAATTTAATGTCATTAGACTAAACTAGAATGTCCCTACACAAAAGAAGAAGGTTTTAAATCATCTAACTACTCTACATTTGGTAGACCAACGCAAAGATCAGGAGGTCCTCCCGTGGTATATGCCACTCAAACGACGCATCCAATAATGGGCGAGCGTTGTCAGCACATAACACAAGAAACACCAATTCCAAAATCCAACGTTAAAACACCTTGCTAATATCCCTCCATTTGTACCGGAATAACACCAATTCATCCCACACATACAGATGGGAGAAATCAGGATGAATCAGCGAAAACTCACACAAATAGAACGAGAAGAACTTTAGTATCAGACCCTTTTAGGCTTGAGGGCTCCGGCCCAAGGATGAATAAAATAAATAAATCCGAAGGTCGATATTATCAGTTAATCTTAGGCGGATACTCCAGTGACACGCGACATACATTTGCCACAACCAATATAGCGGACATCGGGGACACATGTCACGAGGGCATCCATCCATGCTTGGTCGAACTAAATAAACCTGAGAGCAAGTATTTCTTAATCTCAAAATCTGGGACTCCTAAAGAATGATAGTTAAAGGAAAGATAAGCACCTCCTATGAACTTGAGTACTGAAATGTAGTAATGCTCTCAGCATGTTCCAATTTTGGGAAATCGAGGCAAAAGATTCAAAATCACTTTCAAAACAATTTATTACTATTTGAAATAATAATATTTATTATTTTCAAACTATTTAAACTTACCCTTTTTATTTTAATATTTTGAACTGACGTTCTAAATCCTTTTGATCTGACAAAGTATTATTTTTAAATTTTATCATATGATGACACTAGTATATTAAAAACTGGAATTTTGATTTAGGGCCAAAGATTTTATATTATTTTCTAAAAAAGTAATTATTTAATGTTTTAATATTTTCTTCCATTTTGATTTTGGGTTTTGATTTATTTTTTGTTAAAGAGATAAAAAATTTATAAAGATTTCAAAAATAGCGCCTAGCTTTGAGTAAAACTAAATCAAAAATGATTTATTTGTTGACTATTTGACAATAATGTCAAATGAGACAATTCTACCTAAAAAAATATAAAAAATATACATCGTCTAAAGTCTCTTTGAAATGATGATAAAAATATACATCGTCTAAAGTCACTTTGAAATGATGTAAAAATATACAACATCTAAAGCCACCTTGAAACGATGACAAAATATACATCAGAGTCCAGTTTCTATGATTTCACCAAGGACTATTTTAATCAATTTCTCTGTAAAGGAAAAAATTAATCACAATGAAATTTACATTACCTTTACAATCCAAGCAATACCTTTTTTAGCCTTCACGTTTTATCATTTGTGGTTTGCTATTCCATGTCTATAGAGTTCTTTGTAATTCCTGTACCTGTTTAGAAATAGAACATTATCCTGCCTAGATATACGCGAACAAAGACATTTGCAGAACTAGTTTATACTTAATTATGGGAAAAGGAAATCTTTATTACTATCTACAAATAACGACTCAGATTAGAAACACAGTATGTTATAATTCTCGCAGAGTTATTAATGTTTACAAAAGAAAATCATTAAGAGGGAATAACAATTTACTTAAAATATCACACAGTACAAGCCTCTTATGATCCCGCAGGTAGATCTGTAAAGCTGCAAATATTCTCCATTCAACTCTTCCTCTTTTGACATTGAAATCTGATTTTCTCAACGTTATTTAGCTCACACAACCTGGAAGAAACTATAAATTTCATTAAGTCACATTTCACCTTATCTCAAATACACACAACAACTTTGAACCGAAAATAAATAAAAGATGGAAAACCACAAAATTGAATACTTACATAACGTTAGTTTCACACCTGCACTTATTCCATACAATTTGGAATCAAATTCTGAATGTTAGCGTCTTGAAATTATACGCAAATAAACCTTCCTATACTATATCCTACACGAAGCAATCCCTATCTTTATCTCAATTGAAGGAACCCACAATCCAGGATCATAGCCTCCTTCAAAAGATTCGTCACATCAGCTGTATGATGTCTATTTTTCGCGAGCTACAAAATAAAAGATTATAACTCACAGAAATCCAGTTTCCTATCGTCTTTCCTCTCACAGACGTCTCAAAGATACAACCAGAATATTTGGAGCGTTTACCGATTCCATCCATCCATTTTTCTCCGTTTTCATCCAAATTTTTCTTTTACTTCACCCCCCCATTCTCTCACAACTGTCCCCGGTTGTCATATTTCTTTTCTAATCATATCGAGCTAAACTTTTGACAGTTCCTCTAAATAGTATTTTATGCATTTAAAAATTTTTTAGGGTTCCGCAAGTGCACAGTACCAACATTCTGAACATCGGTTCTAAACTTTTTGAACACTTGCTCTCGGTCTATAATTCCTTGGTTTCGCCAAATTTCAACAATAATGACAATCGACAGCAGATTTCGAAAACACCATTGTGGCAGTTACAGAGAGATCAACAATACTAACAGTACACAGAATTTAATGTCCTCATGACGCAATTTAAAATAACACAGCAGGTAGGTAATAGTTTGGCTAGAAACACTATCCCATCACTAAGTTTGATTAAGTTTGAAGTTTAAAGTTTTTTGTTTTTCTTTTTTTGTCTATATATATATAATATGTCTATTGTCTATTGTTTTGGCTCTATACTTAATTACTGCATATTTCAGCTCCAGTCAGGCTCTAGTTTAATTCAATAAAACATACAGTTTAGGACATTGCAGGTTCAATCAGCTTATTGACTGACAAGTAAGATGATTTCGTGCTTCGAAAAGCACATTAAAGCCTTTGGTCCCTACTTTTAACTACAGAAGTAGGGTAGTCGTTAAATAAGTGATGTCATAGACCTTTTACGGGTAACACTGACACCAGGATTATGTGAGTGGTCAATCAACCCTGTAGATTTAAAGACATATGGGTCCCATCGTGGTACTCAATGACGTAAGATTTTAGCAGTCTTCTCTCGCACTAAAAAGCCGGCGAACCAATGTCATACTTCGTCAACAAAAGCTTGGCTCTTAAATAAGAAAAAGATAATGAATGAAGCGAGGTAATTGACGATTGATTTAAGATTCGCTGCGCTCTGTGTTTAGATGACAATAAATTAAAGCTGTTTTCATACTTTTCCCGCGAAAATTCGCACTTAGACTGCCTATACAGGGTGTTAATTTGATTGCGTGCCATAGCTCAGGGGCGGGATCAGTATCAGTAACTGAACAACTTATCCCAACGAACAGGTCGAAATACGAAAATCAAGTTTTGTCCTCCCATAGAAACTGCATCAGCTGATAGCGCATTTTGTATGGAAGGACAATTTATCATCATCATAACATCCCATGAAATGTCCACTACAGGACAGGGAGCTCCCTCCACGATTCTAGCTTTTGCTGGAAAAATATGGAGGGAAAGTACCAAAGATTATATGATCTGTGACCATAGCCACCTCGCTTATCAGCGTTACGGCTGGCACCATGGACCGCGGTTGTAGGTGACCGCAGTAAGTAAGATGGTATGATACACAGGAGGATGCTGCTGCCCATCCTCCAGTTTATAACCCTTCGTCGCCACTTACGACCCCCACGGGTATGTATGGGATGGTACTATTCTTTGCCGGCACCACACGGGACATTTAAACTAACACCCAGTATACCTCACTCAGTCTATAAATTGCTACGCTCTCTGATCTAGACTCTAGGATAAATAATTCAGCCGTATAACTCAGGTGCGACAGCACTGCAGTGCTCATTATAAAGATAGGATTCTTTTTAATTAGGAATTTCTAGTTTCAGTGGTTCCCAATCTTTTTCTTTTCGTCATTTTTAGGATTCCGTACCTCAAAAGAAAAAAACGGAACCCTTATAGGATCACTTTGTTGTCCGTCTATCTGTCTGTCTGTCAAGACCCTTTATTTCACGAACGGGTGAAGGGATCAGGTTGAAAATAATACCATATATTAGGATCCATGAACCACACAAGATCTGAAAATTTCAATTTTTTACAACGACGCAATCAAAAGATATGGCATTTTATGTCCTCATCTTCATACATTTATTCAAAAACTAGCTGTTGCCCGCGACTCCGTCCGCGTAGGGTTCAGAAAAAGTAGCTAATGACTTTTCCCATGGTTCAAACTATCTTCGTACCAAGTTTTTATCACAATTGGTTTATCGGATTAGCCATAAAAGCGTAACAGACAGACAGACAGACAGTGCAGTTCTCGCCTTTATATTATTAAGGTATACAGAGTACCGATAATACGGATTTTTGTAAATTAAACACCTCTTGTTTACGTGTGGACTGTTAGGTCGCCCACTATCCTCGTAAGTGTAAAATTATAGTATAATTCCACGCGGATGAACTGTGATACGGGTTTCGTTATTTCTTAAACAAAACTAAGCCTAACTAAATCTGAGGCGCAGTCACTTTAGCATCTGTGGCCACTGAAAAAAGAGCGGTACAAAGTCCAATGTGTCTAGCTTCACATGCTTTTAACTGTACATGTACCTACATACAAAACTGTTGTCACATGACTTTCTTATCTAACGTAACAATAAGCAAGTTATTTCATAGCCAGGTGAAGAAACCGTCTTTACAGTATAAAGCACCATCTACTGCTTTACTATTTCTTTTTCAACTAGTTAGAAAGTATAAGGAATACATTATATTAAATATCACAAAATCGCCAAAGTCCGTAAACAAAATATTCTTTCATATTATAAAACTACTACTTTATGATGTTAGCCTTCTGGTTTGAGCCATAAGCGGCGGCGGATGCGGAAGCAACAGCGGAAACTGATGAGCGGGTCAGCGACCGACCACCGCGCGTGTCAGATTTCCAACCGTCTCGATTGTATGCGCGCTCTTGACTGCTACTGTATCTGAAATAATTAGAAGTAATGTAAAAAGTTATTTTATCATGATTATTTCTCACAATGAAACAATGTTCTTACTTAACACTGCTCCTCTTTCGGTGGAGTTTTTTGCAGCGAAAAATTACACTAACAGACAGTAGTATCATAAGAAGATATCGTATGATATGACGTATTATTTTGAACCTCTGAAGTTCTAAATGAATGTCAATTCACACTTTGACCTTGAAACCGCTTTTACAGTCAAAGTGTTGCGTTTGATTGTACATGGAAAATATACATTATACATAAAAAATTTGAAGCCACGCGCAAGCGTTTTAATGTTACATGATGTTCCTTCCAAGACTAAAAGGATAATATCTCCAAAGACTCGCACATTCAGCGCTTTACTCATTAAGTCCAATGTTATATTATCAGTTATTTCTAATGATTTCATACCCATATCCTCTTCCACTTCCGCTTCCGTACCCGCTGCCGCCATTGTTGCATCCGCCGCCATTTTCTTCACTGGCACTCGCGTCTCGCTCGTCGCTTCCTCTACCGTACCCGCTGCTACTTTCGCCAACTATTTTTCGATGCTAGTGTACGTTTCAGAAATATTTCGCTTTAATTATTTTTGTTAGAGTCAAGTTACCCCCCCCCCCCCCCCCAACCAGCGAAACTGTTGTATTTGGAAATGTAAAAAAAATCACGGTAGTAGTGTACCTAACTGATTAATTTAAAAGGAAAACTATCAATATCAAGTAGGCTTTACAGGTTATCGAATAATAGACTAACTTAAAAAAATGTACAATTAAGAAATTTAGTACCTACTACAAATATCATAAAAAAATATTTTGATGATTAACTGTCTTATGAGTCGCCCTGAGCAGTGAGATTCCATTCAAGCATAATTACGTTTTTATTTTTTAAACATATCTATGCTTGTGATTGGTTTCCATTAAATTTGAAATTTTATTATGTGCGTTATAGCTGAAATTGCAAAAATTGCCTTTTTGTTTGAAAAAGATTATTTTCGCTCTTATTTTGTAATGGATTAATATTTTCAAACAAAAACTTAAATATTACAAGCATAGATTTATGCCCCATCTGATAATGTGCACAAAGTTTGGTAAAGGTCGGTCAAACCGTTTAAAAAATAACGTAACTACGTTTTTATGGGATTTTGTGACCCCGGGGGCCCTTTAAGTATTACAGTATTTAGTATTGGACAACTACGGAACCCTACACTTTGCGTGGCCTGACACGTGCTTAGCCGGTTATTTTTATTTATAGAAGTCAAATGGCAAGATGCCGACATGAAAGAAACTTTATCAAAATTAAATTAAAAATTTAAAAAAACCCCCGACAAAAAACGATCCCCTAAAAAGTAAAAAATTATAAATTGCCTACACACACTTGCGCTAAAGATGATACTTGTTATATTTTGTTGTATTGTTGTTGTGCAATAAACAGTTTTTACTTATTTTTACTATTGTTGACCCTTAAATGCGTTGGAAGACCGCTAAGAAAAGAAAGTAGGTAACTGCAACAAAACAATTTACGTATATTGTGTATTTAAATGTTTACTTAGCGGTCCCCCAACGCATTTAAGAGTCAACAATAGTAAAAATAAGTAAAAACTGTTTATTGCACAACAGCAATACAACAAAATATAACAAGTATCATCTTTAGCGCAAGTGTGTGTAGGCAATTTATAATTTTTTACTTTTTAGGGCATCGTTTTTTGTCGGGGGTTTTTTTGATTTTTTAATTTAATTTTATTTGTAGCTTTTCAAACTTTTTACTTAGTTACTTTGAACTACTAAGCTTTTCATTCGCAGCACTACTTTAGCTTCTACAGCTAATTTAATTTTTAGTTTGACAGCTGTCATCCGAAATGTAGATCTCATCGAGACCTATCATTTGTCTCAGCAAACGAATAGTCTAGGGTCAGTAGTTTTCGAGTTATAGCGATATTTAGTTTGACAGCTGTCATCCGAAATGTAGATCACATCTAGACCTATCATTTGTCTCAGCACACGAATAGTCTAGGGCCAGTAGTTTTCGAGTTATAGTGATATATAGTTTGACAGCTGTCACCCGAAATGTAGATCACATCGAGACCTATCATTTGTCTCAGATCACGAATAGTTTAGGGTCAGTAGTTTTCGAGTTATAGCGATATTTAGTTTGACAGCTGTCATCCGAAATGTAGATCACATTGAGACCTATCATTTGTCTCAGCACACGAATAGTCTAGGGTCAGTAGTTTTCGAGTTATAGCGATATTTAGTTTGACAGCTGTCATCCGAAATGTAGATCACTTCGAGACCTATCATTTGTCTCAGCACATGAGTAGTCCTGGGTCAGTAGTTTTCAAGTTATAGCGATTTTTACTTTGACAGCTGTAATCCGAAATTTAGATCCCATACATTTAGGATTCGCTATTAAATAATGATCAAAAACCAGTACGTCAAGTCTGTTGTGCACATATGACAGAGACAAAAAAGATGTTTTGGTCTTTATCACATTTTAAAACTACTGAGAACTTTTGTATATATTGAGCCTGCTCTAACTTGGTATGATTATTTGCAAATCCATTACTATACTTCATCCGAGATCTGACGCGACATCTGATGCGAATTTAACATTTTTTCCCCACCTAAAAAAATGCCAAGCACTGCTTAAGAAAATTTCACTTCAAAAATTGACGCGTTGCGTCGCTTCGACTCTGTCGCAGTGGTAATTGAGCCTAACTGATCCCATTTAATTGCCCATCTTCGAAATCTAAACCTTACCCTAACATGTCATATTTAAAGTCATGGTTACCTTACCATGTTCTTAGAATATCATGTAAGTCATACGGTATCAAATTTGGAATCGATAGGACATATGGAAGGTAGTCAGATCCCCTCATCAACCATTAAAGAGCTGATGATCTTCGAACGGCTGATCAGGTCATGGTTGCCTTACCATATACTTTCAATATCATTGAAGTAATACGGTACCAAATTTCGTATCGATAGGAATACATATGGAAGGTAGTCAGATCCCCTCAACTATTAAAGAGCTGATGATCTTCAAACGGCCGATCAGGTCATGGTTACCTTATCATTTACTTTCAATATTATTGAAGTAACATGGTACCAAATTTCTAATCGATCGGATATAAGAAAGTTAGTCAGATCCTCTCATCAACTAGAAATGAGCTGATGATCTTCAAACGGCTGATCAGGTCATGGTTACCTTACCATATACTTTCAATATTATTGAAGTAACATGGTACCAAATTTCTGATCGATCGGATATTAGAAAGTTAGTTAGATCCCCTCATCAACTAGAAATGAGCTGATGATCCTCGAACCGCGGAACAGATTTCCATGAAACATGGCTAAGAACACTCGGGATAAAATTATCTATGACACAAAAAAAAACTAAACGAAAATCGGTTCATCCGTTTGGGAGCTACGATACCACAGACAGATACACAGATACACCGATACACAGACAGACACGTCAAACTTATAACACCCCTCTGTTTTTGCGTCGGGGGTTAAAAAGAGAGAGACTGTAAGGTAGGTAGTTAGTACAAGTAATTTTAATAACTTTCACGTAATTTGATGTTTTTTTTATTTTTCTTTATTACGAAGTCTTTTTTGTCCTACTTTTGTTTTGTAGGTAGGTACTAGGTAAGTATGTAACTTTGTAAATTTATCATTCTTCTTATTTTTATTAGCTCTAATACAGTGAGTTGTTAATGTACTAGCTCAATGGGGCTCTTGATATTCCACATCAGGTACTCCAGGTCCTCAATTTCTAAGTGCCAGCAGAAGCGGCCCATCACGATGAACAACTTTTACAAAGGCATAATTTCCGTATCTCGTACAGTTTAACTGGACTCTTGATGTTCCACGTCAGGTACTCCAGACCCTCGATAGCTGATAAAAAGTAGCCTATGTCCGTCTCCGGCGTGCTAGCAATCTTTGTACTAAAATTCACGAAGATTTGTAGTAAGCGGAACGGCAACGTTGGAGTGACCACCGTCAGCCAATCACGGAGGAAGTAAGAAAGTGCTTCATTGTGATTGGTCCGTTTGAATCGGATCAACATTTATCGGAGCGGATTTGTATATTGGAGCCACATTTGACAAGCGTACTTTTCAGTCGAGTGACGTCACAAGAATGTCAAATGTTGATCCGATTGGAGCCACATTGGTATGAAAAAAAGCGTAATGGATCAACATAAGGCCTTCGGATCAACATTTGTTTTTGGATCAACTTTTAACTGATCGTACGTCTTGAAAGATCAACATTTACCGTGATGGTATCTCTATATATATATATATATATGTATGTATTTGCGCCGTCTAGCTAGTAACAGTCACATTCACATTATCATATGCAATAATTTTTAGCCCATTTTCGCTCATTGCGTGTTAGCGATAGCCGCAGCGCGCGCGAATCAAAGAAAGTTGATCACGCACAGTTTTACTCTTACAATAATCGACTGATATCGACTTTATCGAGTTGAAGAAAGTAAAATTATAGCAATTTTTTTACGTTTCGGAAAAGACAATCGTCAAAATATTTTAATTTAATATTCTTGATTGTACTTCGTAGAGTGTGTCCATGAGCTTATTCCGCCATCGCCCTTCTGCCATCGGGAATCCAGACGCACCGCAGGATATCACCCTCACGACAGAATTATAATAGTAAACAAGTTCCCATACTTGGTTGATATTGTAGAATGAATCATCTGGTTGACCGAAAATAAGATAACTCCGTGCTTCGAATTTCATGCTTCGGCTACAGCAATCTACGGAAGTAGCTAATACCTGCTGCGGAATTTCACCACCGAACCACTCGCCAGAAGTTGAAATTTCATTAATTTCAAGCGGATAACTGACTTTCTGCCACCGTACGTTTCAAAAGAAACTTCTTGCCACGTACGACCGCACTGTGCAATCAGCTTCCTGATATTTCCGGACGGGTACAACATTACAGATTTCAATAAACGAGCCCACAAATATCTGAAAAGCCGGCAGCCACCTGTGATCCCCCTGGAGTTGCGGGTGTCCATGGGCAACGGTGAACACTTACCATCAGGTGACCCGTCCGCTCGTCTGCCTCCCTCTTTTATAAAAAAAGTAGTGGTCGAGCCATGTCAGATCATTTGGCGGATCAACATCTCAAATACCAGGGTTCGTGAGGTCAGTGATCGATCTTACAAACCACACTATATGATGCTCCAACGTAGATGTCTAAATGCACCCTAGCTCAGCGAATAGCTCCATTACAAATGTCGTGCATCGTGCCCAAAATTGTCGCACGCAAATGGTCCATCACTGTCCTAGATAGGTCATCCTAGCCCTAGCCTTATTCCGTTTTTAACAACGGTTTTCGAAGTCGGCTACCTAACCTAGGTGGTTACGAGGGACTGGTTTTCGCAACCCGTTTCGTTGAGTGCCATCTGACCTTCGCAACCCAGAGAGCAAACCAGACCAGATCCTTGATAAGGCTGTGCTAGGTTAGTGGCCAACCTGGCTGTCAGAGTTTTCAAGTCACAAAATGGCCTCTGACATGGCTATTATCGTAGACAATAGCCGAGACCGGGCTTAACGTGCCATCCGAAGCACGAAAACGCTCTGGTCCCACTAGCGGTCACCCACGGTCAACGTTGCTTACCTTCGTGATTGGAAATAAAGAGCAACCATCATTCGGGCACGAGCGCTCCGGACACTACATACATCGAGCGCGAATTTGAAATTGGAAGGTCGCGTAGGCTCGCCTATTCAGTACAAAAGACCCTCAACCACGAGAATCTCACGGCGGGTGTACGCCGGGGTGCGGGGTAGATTGCAAGGGGGACGGAGAGTGTCCGACTGTATGATAGTTTTATTACTTTATTCTGTGGCCCTAGATAAGTATTTTTGTAAAAGATAGACATTGACCCAGCAGCCAGGAACTCCGTTAATTCCACACCGTAGCGCAATCTTTAGTCAACGCGTCATCCACTGGCGGCATCCTGTTCAGGTTCTTCCATCATCGGTATTGTAATAAACAATCGAAACTATTGTTTTGAACAATTTGTTTACAATCGTGGCCCTTTCATCGAATACAAGGCTATTAAATTGTCCATTGCAAACATAGAGTATAATAGAGCTCAATGATTGAAAAGAATTTTAGTGTCAACAATATTGTTGTTTAGTCATTTTCATCTGATCATCATGTTTGTATAAGTACAGTTAATCGCAGATATACAATAGTACATTACTGCAATGGCTGACAAAAAACCGGCCAAGTGCGAGTCGGACTCACGCACCGAGGGTTCCGTACACCGTACCTACAGTATTAAATTGCGGTTTACGATTTATGACGTATTAAAAAAAAACATATTACTAGATCTCGTTCAAACCAATTTTCGGTGGAAGTTTGCATGGTAATGTACATCATATATTTTTTTTATTTTTATCATTTTCTTATTTTAGAAGTTACAGGGGGGACATACATTTTACCACTTTGGAAGTGTCTCTTGCGCAAACTATTCAGTTTCGAAAGAAAAATATATTTGAAACCTCAACATAATTTTTGAAGACCTATCCATAGATACCACACACGTATGGGTTTGATGAAAAAAAAAATTTTTGAATTTCAGTTCTAAATATGGGGAATATTTTTGTGTAATACATCTACTTACCAAGTTCCAACAGTATAGTTGCTGTGGCTGTGACATACGGACAGCCAGACAGACATGACGAATCCATAAGGGTTCCGTTTTTGCCATTTAGCTACAGAACCCTAAAAAGGTATTGAAGGACGATCGTGAACGATGAACGTGAGCTGCCCGCGAGTATGTAACCAAACCAGTACAACTATATATATATATATATGACAGCCTCCGTGGTCTAGTGGTTAGAGGGTTCGGCTCTCGATCCGGAGGTTCTGGGTTCGATTCCCAGTGGGGACACTGTCAAACAAAAATCTCTTTGTGCGACCTCCCCAGTTTGGTTAGGGCATTGCAGGATGAATCACCTGATTGCCCGAAAAGTTAGATGATTCCGTGCTTCGGAAGGCACGTAAAGCCGTTGGTCCCGACTACTACCTACGGATGTAGTCGTTAATGAGCCATGTCAGAGGCCTTTGGCGGCTCAACAACTCTGACACCAGGGTTTGTGAGGTCGGTCATCGACCTTGCAACCCACACGATATGATGATGATGAGTACAACTATTTTGATTTATCTCGAAGAAAGTTGTCAAATTAATGATCGAATTTCCAAGCATGTTTGAGAAAATACAAATGCTACGTAATAAAGCTGCTTTCAAGGTCAAATTGTTTCTACCGATACGTAGTTGACTGTAGACTTTCGCCCGAAAGGGGCATTGTTACACGAAATATACAATCCTTAAAAAGTCAGACAGTCAAACACTTTCTCACCAAAAATAAAATCAAAATGTTCTTTATTCATTGTAGGATATTAAAAATCTCTTAATGACGTCAGTTACATTTACGTCGCTTCACAAACAAAGTGGAGCCATGTTGCAAAAAAAAGAAGAGACAATATAAAACCCACGCGCTCTTTATATGTTTGATGCACCTGCTTTGGTCTAATTGTTGTATCTCTATTACGACTTCTGACCCCTGCGCAGGAGGTCAAGGCAGCAGCAACTTGCTAATTATACGCAAATTAACAGGTGCACCAATTATTATACAAACAAAAGAGTCGGTTTGTGCTAGGATTGAGAAATTATGGCTATGAATGAGTTAAATATGTAGTGGGAACAAATTAGGCTGGTTGCAAGGGCAGGATCATTGAGGGCAAAACTAATAAATACCAGACTTGAATACCACCTAAAAAGGTGTAAGTGGAAGGTAAACACGGCCGCACGTCGGTGGAAACACTATGACCTTGAGCGGGTTTCTGGTTTCGGACGTTAGTAGCAAAGCGCTTTTTAAAAAACTTTTTAACAAAAAAATTAAACTGCCGAAAAAACTGAAAAGGAGGAATAATAAACCTTTTTTATTCAACCTTAATAACAAATTTCTTAAACCAATGTGAGTATACCCGAATAATTTTGAGTCGGCGCCAAACAAGCAAATTAATTAATTACGTAAAGCGTGATGCACGGCGGCGGCGCCGACTCAAAATTACGCGGGTATACTTACATTAGTTTAAGAACTTTGTTATTAACTTAGAGTATATAATTACCAGTAGTATAGAGCGCGCATATTGCACGAATTGCTTAGTACGCATCGTAGGCAAATGAGCTATAGATACTATATTGATAAGTATATGACAGACAGGGATGTGCAAGGTACCGATCGACAAGGAGCTATCGATAAGTTATGTAAATAAATATCTTTGTTAGGTACTTTTTATGTTCCATATGTCATTTTCTATACTGTTAAACGAGAAATGTAAAATATTAATTTATATATTTGTTTGCAATCATATTCTCGATACATAGAACAAACAAACTAAGAAAATATAGAAAAATGAATGAAATAAATGAATCATCCATATTAATGTTTTTCTTGTTTTAATTTTAATTCAAAAGTAATGTGTGATAGAAATGTCAGAAAATCGTGTGGACTTGTTATTAAGATTAAAAAAAAAAATCGAGATTCGTGTTTATTTTTTAAATAATAAAAAGTTGTTCAGTATTTTGTGTAAGTTTATCCCTTAAAATATTTGACACTATATATGTAGGACCTTTTTTGTAGGATTTCATAAAATGTTGTCTCATTCACTAATTTAAAATGATTTATTTTATTTTACACCATACTATACCTACCAAAATTCTTCACAATCAATTAAGCAGTTCATACATGATATCGCAACATTCTATACTTTACATTTACGCTACAATACTTTCAAACACACATCAAAATTATTTGTAATTATAAGATTTTGTGTATAAGGTTACATTGATATTATACATATCGACTACAGCGTTGGTCGCGTCACATCACTACAGTCTCGGGCGGGGAGAGCGGTGCGCAGGCGAGCTTGTGCGTGCCCGCCTCCCACGTCTTCTTCACCCCCGCGATGTGCGATTTGTTTTCTTAAAAATAAGTATAAAAATCAACTTCCCGATGAAATGTGATACTGGATTTCAAATATTTGTGTTTCCTAGTATCTTTTTTGCAAGATGAAACTGCACATTTGACCATTTGGGTACGTAAATTATGAAAAAGATCTCTGGAGGAACACACACCGCTAGCGCTCAACCACGACTATAAGCGATCGCGACGGGAACGTCGTTTTGTTCTCACCCGTGCCTACTGTTCCCACTTTGTTGCGCGCGCTCTATACTATTATTACTCTAAGGTTATTAAGGTTAAATAAAAAAGTTTTATTATTTCTTGCTTTTCAGTTTTTTCGGCGGTTTAATTTTTTTGTTAATAAGTTTTTATTTTACAATTTTTTGTGACTATAAATTTTATTTTCCTACCCTCAGGGTTGGATTTTTTTTCCAAATTTATATGGGACCAACGTCGGGGTATACCCTTTCCAATAAAAAAAGAATTATCAAAATCAGACTACTCTGTAAAAAGTTATGCGTGGTCATACATAAAAAAAATATATATATATGTACGCGTCGACTTGAGAACCTCCTCCGTTTTTTTTTCGTCGGTTAACAAATACTTACCTATTGCTTTTGTTACTATTGTTTGCTACCGTGGGTACTTGGTTGCATGCAGAGCAGAGGCACTGCCACTAAGAAAAAAATCACAACTTTTTATTTAATCTCAGTTTCGCAAAAGAAATACGTTCAAACAAAAAAGGAAGAGCCAAAGGAAATGTTTCATCTTCGGCAGTCTCTATGTAAAAAAAACCGGCCAAGTGCGAGTCGGACTCGCGCACTGAGGGTTCCGTACCACTACATAAACAGAATTGTAGTAGTTGAAATTTCAGTAAGTTAATGTGCTAGATTTTTTGAGTCCGACACGCGCTTGACCAAATTTTATTATTCAAGTTTCAAGTTTATTTATTTCTTAACAATAAAATTGTGTCGAAAATATCTTACAATAATCATAATCAATCAATTAAATACCTAATTACAATTAAAACTGTCAACAAATATTAATAATAATAATAATAAAAAAAAAATATATTCATTAAACTAATAAGGAAATAAAACGATCACAAAGGTCAATTTAAATAAATCAATAAAATTTAAGTTTCTGTTAAAATCTTACATATCAAGCCCTAACCTTTAAATATTCTTCTACAGAGTAAAAATTTTTTTCCAGTAAGAAGGCTTTCAATGTCGGCTTAAAAGCTTTGGATTTATCAAGAATTTTGATCTCCCCAGGCAATGCATTAAACAACTTAACGGCTTGGTATCGCGCACTATGTTTGACTACGTTTAAACTGGGCGTTACTGTATACGTCAGATCTTTCCTTCTAGTGTTAAGGCGTGCTGCTCTCTGTTCTTCGGTTTCAAGCTTTACTGAGTTCTTTACTAGATCACACAATAAAACTAATATATACAGACACGGCAATGTTAAAATTCCGAGCTCTTTAAAGTAGGATTTGCAGGATTCCCATTGCGGGATACGCACCATAGTTCGTATTGCTCGTTTTTGTAACACAAATGCTCTGTGTATGTTATAATCATAAGTGTTACCCCACAATTTTACGCTGTATCTTAACTTGGATTCGATAAGGGCGTAGTAAACAATTTTTAATTGGTTTAGACAAATTTCATCTCTTAGGCTTCTAAGAGCGTAACAACCAGAGCTTAAGAAACTGTCAAGAGCAGTTAATTCCGCCTTCCAGTTCAAGTAAACGTCAATATTAACTCCTAAAAATCTAACAACATCTACTAGAGGAACTACTTCGCTGTTCAGCATAATCAATAGTTTCTCTTTATTTCGGCTCGTAGATTTAAACAAAATAACGTTTGTTTTAGTAGAGTTTAGTGATAAATTGTTCGTGCAAAACCAAAACTGAAATAACTTTAATGCTAGATTGACTCTATTTTGTAGATCTTGGATATTGTTTGCAGAGATCACAGCATTAGTGTCATCTGCAAACATGATCAAGCTTATGTCCGAAACCATTGATTTTATATAATGTACAATATCGTTAGTAAATAGAATAAACAGAATTGGCCCTAAGACGGATCCTTGGGGTACTCCTCTGTTTATTTTAGTCAGCCCTGATTTTACAACTTTTTCACTCATGTCCTCAGTCGATTTGAGCTCTACATATTGGTACCTATTAACAAGATATGACCTAAAAAAATCCAACATGCCGTTTCTGATACCATAGTGCTCAAGTTTTTTCAAAAGTATATTATGATCCACTAAATCGAAAGCAGAGCTTAAATCTAAAAAGATTCCTGCAACTTTTTCTTTATTATAAAGCTTTAAAATAACCTCGTCGACTAAAGTGTCAATAGCCTCTGCCGTTCCAACTCCACGTTGATAACCATATTGGCTTCTGCTCAAAATGTTCTGACCATTAATAAAACTCATTAATCGTGTCTTTATTAACTTCTCAAATAGCTTTGACAGACTAGGCAGCAGAGAAATGGGTCTATAATTACCAGCATCATATTTCGAACCTTTTTTATATATTGGTAAAATTTTAGCGAGTTTAAGCTGATCAGGAAATGTACTTTGGTTGTAACACATATTGAAAAAATAAGCAAGAGGTTGTGCAAGAAGATCGATATTCCTTTTAATGACTGTACATGGCACTTCATCATAACCAAATGACGTCTTCGATTCCATTTGATTCACCACTCTTGTAACTTCTTCTGGTGTAACCACTCCCCATGACATTTCATTCACCGATATGCTCACACATTGCCTCATCATAAACATAGCTTGATCTAAATCTCCAGTTACCGTAGATGAGTTTTTATCAAATTTATTTTTGAATATCTCTACTATCTGCTCAGTGTCTTCCGTCAATTTTCTTTCTACTTTTAGTCTTAATTTATTTCTACAATTTTGGGAATGTTTATTCCGGTGTTTATTGATTACTTTCCAGATTGCTTTAGAAGAGTTTTCAGCCTTCCTAATTTGTGCCTGTACGGCCAGTTTCTTAGCTTTTCGCAACACTACTCTAAATATTTTTAAATATGTAGCTCTATAAGTAGTTACACTTATGTCCTCATTTTCATTTTTGTGTAACAAAAATCGCTTCATTAAACTAGAAGTCCGTAAACCTTTTGAAATCCATGGTAACTTGTTATTCTTTATTAAATTAATTTTTTTCTTTACCTTTCTAAAGCTTCGTTTAAACACATAATTAAATTTACTCAAAAATCCGTTAATACCAAGATTCTCCCATTTCTCTTTTTGTAATAAATCACGAAATAAGTTATTGTTACGAGTATTATATAGCCTTTTCTCTACAATTTTGAACTGTTCATTATTTTTATTTCTGTTCACGCTTTCCACCTCAAAATTGCACCATAGAGCTGCATGTCCATCAGAAAGACCATTGTAATCTATATCTGACTGTAACAGTTGATGCTCAGGTAAATTGTGTAACACATTGTCTAGGCAAGAGGATCCGCTATCCCTTACATATGTTGCTGAAGAGAACAAATATCTGAAATTGTAACATTGTAGTAGAGACAAAAACTCTGCTCTTTCTTTCGTGTCCTTCAATAAATCCACATTAAAATCTCCACAAATGACGCACTTCTTACTGAAAAAATGAGATAAGAGTTGTTCGAGTTGCTTAATAAAGGTTTTAAAATTGTTTTTTTTGGGATTTCGATACACACAACAGATACCAACACCAGTTTCTATATCCTTAACCCCACAAATTTCAAATGATTCTTGCTTATACAAATCTTTACAAATAGATAATTCTTCAGATACTCTATCGTTTAACCCCATAATTAAAGACCCACCTCTCCTCATGTTTATTCTTGTATTATTGCTTACTAAGTGAAAATTATCTAAATTTAATGTGAATATGTTAGAATCATTCAGGAAATGTTCAGTAATGCAAATATAAGTAGGCTTTAAAATAACGCTATCGAAGTACAAATTCAGTTCATCTTTTTTAGTAGAAACGCCGCATACATTTTGGTGGTAAATAGTAAATCTGTTTAAATCATGCTTTAACTCTATACACTTTTGCTCTAACTCTGTACAATTTTGATCTAACTCTATACAATTTCGCCTACAATTTATAACTGACAATACATCCTGGTGTGACAATACATTCAATGTTTCCCGATAAGCAATACACTCATCTCTATCACAGTTTTTTATTCCTTTAGTCCTAAAGATAGAATTACAATCGTCCCTATCTTTATTTACGAAAAAACTTTATAGGCTCCGATGTCTCTTTTACATACATAACTGCTCTCCAAATTGATCTGCAAGTATCCATTCTATTTACCCAAAATCTATTAAAATCATGAGTAAATACTTCAAACTGAAAATAGTTCTTTTCATTTTTTCTGTCTATTTTAATGCTAAACGAGTCTTCACCGATCAAAACGTTCGTACTGTCAAATTTGTTTATTACATGCAAAAGCACTGAATAACATTTTACGAAGTCTTGATCTCTTTTGCTAGGAAGAAAAATGACGTAATCGTTTTTCGTGAAATCACTACAGTCATTCATGCAGGATTCCAGTAGCTGTCTAGAAGATGCCTGGGGTATCAGAACCGATGTCACTAGAAAAGTCGGGCCCAAAAGGCTTTGTAGCATGTTTCTCATCATTCTTCCTTGTTCATCGGCAATTATTCTGACTCTATGTTTTTGTTTAAATGATTGTGATACATTTTTCAACTGAATTTCGATGCGATCATCAGGAGTTGCAACAGTACTGTGATGCGTTGTAGGTTTTTTGCTAAGTGAAGCAAGAGGAGACCTGTTCGTCTCTATATATGATTTGGGTGATGACGAAATAAGTTTATGCTTATTATGATGAAAACTAGACTCCCGCTCTCCTTCCTGAGAGTTAAAGTTGTTAATACTAAATCGGTGATCATTAGTTTCAGAATGGACTCTACCGGTATTAATAGGTTGTCTGTATTTAGGCGAATACAAGGTCTGTGATTGCTTTGGGTCAAACCCAACTGATTTAAATAGTTTTATTGTACGATCCTGTTTTTGCAATAGTATTTTTAGTTCGTTGTTTTCTACACATAGATTTCCTATAGCTTCGTCCGCTGAAAGAAGCTCTGATTTTAATCTCTCTACCTCTTCCATTAGAGTCACAACGCTGATATCTTCTGTGCATGTCTGTGCTCCAGGAAGGCTTTGGTGTGATAGATTACAATTTAAGAAACTAGACGCCAAGCACCCTAAGCTAGAGTTTCGATTTCTTGGTTTTCGTCGCGTTACGTGATCACGCCATGATGTAGATGATGTTACTGTCTTATTCTCTGAAGCGTCATAATTATTCAACATTGAAGTGTTCGGTTTTACATTGGGTTCTGCATTAGGTTCATGTTTGCTGTTATTTGTTGTTATTTTATAGCCTATGCCCTATAAACATACCAATTTTCAAGTTTGTAAGTGCTCCCGTTTTTAAATAGAACTAAAACAAAAATCGCCTCAACAACCATCCAACTTGACCCCTCTCTTATATGAATGTTCTTGAAACGGGAGCTCACCACAATTGGTTACCATTAGTTGTGAGAAAAGTTGTAATATTTAATGATTTCAGACTTTTCCCATTATTTGTACTGTGAGACCTAGCTTCTTGCCAAATTTCATAATTTTAGGTCAACGGGAAGTACCCTGTAGGTTTTTAATTTTTTAATAAATGTATGGAGATGAGGACATAAAATGCCATATCTTTTGATTGCGTCGTTGTAAAAAATTGAAATTTTCAGATCTTGTGTGGTTCATGGATCCTAATATATGGTATTAATTTCAACCTGATAGCTTTACCCGTTCGTGAGATAAAGGGTCTTGACAGACAGACAGACAGACAGACAGACGGACAACAAAGTGATCCTATAAGGGTTCCGTTTTTTTCTTTTGAGGTACGGAACCCTAAAAAGACAAAATTGTAAAAAAGAAAAAAAGACAAAAGTTATTTATTTACCAGATATTATTTATTTAGCAATTATTTATTTACAAGTGGGTCTTAAAATGAACATGGATAAGACGAAAATTATGTCTAACGCCCTTGTTGTACCCACTCCACTCAAAGTTGGAGACTCTACGCTCGAAGTTGTTGATGAGTACGTATACCTGGGACAAACAGTCCAGCTGGGTAAATCCAACTTAGAGAAAGAGGTTACTCGTCGAATCCGACTCGGATGGGCAGCGTTCGGGAAGCTCCGCAATATCTTCACGTCCAAAATACCGCAGTGTCTCAAGACGAAAGTCTTTGACCAGTGTGTGTGTTGCCAGTGATGACATATGGCACCGAGACGTGGCCGCTCACGATGGGCCTTATCAGAAAGCTTAAAGTCACCCAAAGGGCTATAGCCCGGTAGTAGAACCAGATATTTACCACTTAACTTATGAAATTATTAGAATGACTTCGTGTTTTAATATATCGTCAGGGACGTGTTTAAAGACATATCTGTAAAATTTTAGAATTTTGTTTAACTTGCGCTAGGTATACATTAGGTATTTCCATTTACTCTCGATAAAAACTTTAATGTAGTATTTACGTTCGATATTCGGGTTCCAACTGCCATCAAACATTGGTAGATATATATCATTAAGTTTTTAGAAACTTTAGGAACATGCGAAGGGGTCAAACAAAAAATTGTTCTTAATTTGGCCAGTATAGTTTTAGAGGAACTGAAATTCATAAAATGAGATTAAAAGCATTATATAAAAATACATATAAAAGATAAGAAAGCCAGGAGTTAAGCTACCTAAGTCATTCACGTTTATGATCGCAGTGAGCTTAATATAGAATTTAAGTCTCTAAAATTACGTCTCCTTCATTAATACAATGCATTAAGTATTATATCAATTTATTAGAAATGGCAGCGATAGGCTATAAGATGTATATATAGATTAAATTAATGCCGTGAAATACACATAATTATCTACGCAGAGGCTGGCACGGCGGCGGCGGCTGCCTGGTTAGTAGCACGCGAGCTGTGCCGGCCGCGTTCCCCTCACGCGCTCTCATACCTTTATAAGAAATTATTAGAAATTGTTATTGTAAAGTTACGAGTAATTTTCGTGGCCGCTCACGATGGGCCTTATCAGGAAGCTCAAAGTCACCCAAAGGGCTATGGAAAGGGCTATGCTCGGAGTCTCTCTGCGCGATGGAATCAGAAATGAGGAGATCCGCAGAAGAACTAAAGTAACTGACATAGCCCTGAGAATCGCTAAACTAAAGTGGCAGTGGGCAGGGCGTAAGGGTTATAGAGTGGCGACCACGTACCGGAAGACGAAGCGTTGGCAGGCCCCCACAAGGTGGACCGACGATCTGGTCAAGGTCGCGGGAAGCCGCTGGATGCGAGCAACGCAGGACCGGTCGTCATGGAGTTCTTTAGGGGAGGCCTATGTCCAGCAGTGGACGTCTTTCGGCTGATATGATGATGATGATGAACGAGTTACGGAGTTTTGGCCTTTGCTCCCGTGTGGTGCCGGCAAAGTTTAGTACCAACCCATACATACCCGTGGGTATGGTAAGAGGCGACTATGGGTTATAAACTGGAGGATGGGCTGCAGTATCCTCCTTTGTATCTTAAATCTTACTTACTGCGGTCACCTATAACCGCGGTCCATGGTGCCAGCCGTCCCTGTCCTGTAGTGGACGTTTCATGGGATGTAATAATGATGATGATGGCCTTTGCTCTCAAATACTAAAAAAAATGTAATGGCTGTGATCATCATCATCATATCAGCCGAAAGACGTCCACTGCTGGACATAGGCCTCCCCTAACTATCAGTTCACGATTTATAGCTCGTAGTGCAGGCGCCGCTGCACCGCGAGTTCCAAATTACTCATGCAAAACCTATTTTATTGTTACACTAAGAATCTGCCCAGCTTAACACTGTTAGCCTATATCTCAACAACAGCACAACAGCATTGATACGCCTTGGCGTTTGAGTTTGGTTATGTGTTTTTTGGGTATTTCCACTTACAATATAACACATATATTATTTTAAACTTGTCAGTATTACTTTCGTCTTTCAAAGTTTTCGTCTTACACAATTTTAACCGCAAACTCAGAAAGACTAGAGAAAAAAAACCGGTACTATTTGCGTTTAGTGTACCATTGGAAACTTTTTTAAACTTATCGATTTTGTATACATTCATTAACCACAAGGTAAACGCCTATACTAGAATTTTTTTTTTTTAATAACTAATAAAATTATAATATTAACTTAAGACTGCATTCCGTGTTTGACGCAGACGCGTAATAGGTACTGAACGCAACTTGCTGGTAGTGTGCGTGGTCACGCACACATAAACGAACGCTTCCAGACCCGAACGAAAGTTAGTAACTCATAATTAATTTAAAAAAAATGTTTTTGGTTGAGTTAGGGTAATAACAAAAATATCACAGGTCATCCAATTATCAACTATCATTGACGTATCACTTATCGTTCGCACATAACCCATCATACACTCATCATCATTCCTCCGCTCATCAACATTCATCCACTCATTACATACGCGCATCACTCATCATCATTCTTCCACTCATTAACTACCATACGCGCATCACTCATCATCATTTATCCACTCATTAACTATCATTCGCGCATCAGTCATCATCATTCATCCACTCATCAACTATCATCCGCGCCTCACTCATCATCCGCACATAACCCATCATACACTCATCATCATTCATCTACTCATCAACTATCATCCGCGCATCACTTATCATCCGCTCATCATCATTCATCCACTCATCAACTATCATCCGCGCATCACTTATCATCCGAAAATCAGTCATCATCCGCTCATCATCATCATTCATCCACTTATTAGCTATCATCCGCGCATCACTCATCATCATTCATCCACTCATCAACTATCATCCACACATCACTCATCATCATTGATCCACTCATCAACTATTATCCGCGCATCACTCATCATCATTGATCCACTCATCAACTATCATCCGCGCATCACTCATCATCCGCTCATCATCATTCATCCTTTCATCAACTATCATCGGCACATCACTCATCATCATTCATCCACTCATCAAATCCGTCTCAAGGGAAAATCTAACAGACCTGACGAAATAATGTAGCCTGTTTCCTGCTTAAGTTTGGCGCCATTTGCTTCTTTTAAAAAAGTAATCCATTTAAATCCGTGCCATCGTTGTACATTTCGTTGTTTTTGTGATCGAAAGATCAAAGGACACATACTAACGATCAAAAGGCAGTAGTATTTCGAAAAGCCATGTCATGGAAATCCGTCTCAAGAGGAAAATCTAACAGACCTGACGAAATAATGTAGCCTTTTTCCTGCCTAAGTTTGGCGCCGTTTGCTTCTTTAAAAAAAATAAACCATTTTAATCCGTGCCATCGTTGTACATTTCGTTGTTTTTGTGATCGAAAGATCAAAGGACACATACTAACGATCAAAAGGCAGTTTTATTTCGGAAAGCCATGCCATGGAAATCCGTCTCAAGAGGAAAATCTGACCTGATGAAATAATGTAGCAAGCAGCACGTTCAAGTTTCCAATCATTGACCCTAAACAGTTCTACCTATTCCGACCACTGCCGATTACCCATCATCTACCGGTCACCCATCCTCGTCCGGAAATCAATCACGTACCAAAAATCTATCACTCTGATAACCCTTCTGACCGATCACCCATCATCTACCTATCTTCCTCCGCCTACCCTTCATGACCAGTCACCCATCGCAAAACAAAACTACCTAGGTATGGTATATAAGTAGGTACTTACTTGGTTAAAGGAATAGATATTTTTTTGAATTTTTGACGGGTTACATAATATTTATCTTTGCGCTTTCCCATTTCTCTAAAACAAACATTTAATAAATACAAGATAAAAAGAAATATCTTAGTTTAGAAAATAGTAAAAAACAAAGGTACCTTGTTACACTATGAAAGCAGAGAATGTATATACGTTGAAACGCGATCTATAATTTTGGCGCGTCGTGGTGCAAACTGACGTGGTCTCACTTCGAGCTCTTGTGGGTCACTGGTTTTTCGGCCGCTTGTCAGAGCTATTTACATTACGATTACGATGACGCCATACTAAAAATGAGCCAAAATGATCCATCCCAGTCTAAAACACTTGGTACGTTTTGTACGAAAGTAACATTATATTCTTAGATTTGCCAAAAGGAACTAAGATATTCTGGTACGTTTTTAACAAATGCACTATCCGTAACTCTGCACTACTAAGACAACTTGATATACTTCGGTACATTAAAAATTACACTCCTAAAATTTCGCCAAAATGAGCCAGCGTGCCTACTCAAAAACTTTTATATGAATCTAGCTCTATCTTTAGGTAAAATTAGGTTCATTCAACTAGCCTAGATTTCTAGTTCGATAAAATTAGATTTTATATTTATTAAAGTCTACGTAGTGTAGCGTTATCGCTTACATTCTATTTCTGTTTCAGAACTTTTTACTACTTTCACTTACTGGCTGTTTGTATTCATTGACAGTAGATTCAAATTTGAGGTTTTCCGTATTCTGTGATTATTATTGTTTGGCAGACGACATGAAACAGTTGAAAACTTTCTAAAATATTTTTTAAATCATGAAATTCGCCTAGATAAACTATATATTAATCTAGTTAACAAGTTTTGTGTTGGAGATTTCTACTGATAGAGAAACTCAGTATTTCTACAGGATTTTCTCTCTTCAATTTTGTAAGTATTTTTGTTCATACAATTTATTCCACTTTCCTTCATTAGGTTTCCACTTTCTCATTTCTCAATTTTATTTGCGCAGTCAAAGCTGCCCGATTACGGGCAGCAGGAACCTGCTCCGAAAACCCAACCTGAAATTCCTGAGGGTATCTATTGACAGCTGCACCTTTGCGCAAGAAACTAATTGAGGCTGCGCCACCACAGACTTCAGCAGCTGCTCTTCAGCTTCGGTTTAATTTTGCTCCTACTAAAGCTTTTGGTGTACTGCACTCGACAACTCAATTGGATATTTCAGATAATGTTTTAACCCACTATAAGTCCTGCCCGTTTTGATCCTTTTTCCAAATTCTAAAAGCGCCTCCGGTCGCGCCATGATATATTTAGGCTAAAATCATTGGCAGTAATTTAATACCTTTTGATGTACAATCTGCGATTCTTAGCGGAAGGTTATAATTAGCTAGACGCTGAAGTAATATATCTCTTGTCATAATTAGCTAGACGCTGAAGTAATATATCTCTTGCCATAATTAGCTAGACGCTGAAGTAATAATTTAGGTGGCCACTTAAAGTTATCACTAGTTTTACCAAGCGAAAATACTAACTAGCTATAGACGAAGCGTTTTACCTGACGCACGTATCGCGGATTTAACGCCAAAATTCTCATAGTGTTATTACGTTTATCAATGCTTTTTTTTACTTTTGACAATCTTATTTTCTCCATTTAAATTCTAATCGTTTAATCAAATTTTTTTTTCTTTATTTGCTATCTATATGTGAAAAACTACATCTAAAAATCGTTCAAATCTGTTTAAATTATTTTAATTAAAATATTTGTGCTTGTATAACCTGGTTTCTTTCATGGTAAGTTAGCTCTATATAGGTAATTGCAGTACTTGAAATAATATTTTTTTATTTTTACTGCAGTAGGTTATTAGGAGTATAAAGGGGGAAGTGTTTCCGAGGTGGTACTCGTGATTATGTTGTAATGTTGTTTTTGGGGGCGGGGGGGGGGGGGGTTGTTACAGCAGGGCTTCGCTGGATATGAAAAAGTCGAAACCTGCTGAACAATAATAGTTCCTAAAACAACTTTACTACGGAACCCTACATTGCGCGTGGCCTGACAGGCACTTTGCCGGTTTTTTATTATATCCTACATTTCATAATTCACACGGCCGCACGTCAGTAAAAACATCAAATTCATCCCGGACGAGCCCCCAAAATTGTGGGATGGTGATTTGCGAAGAAAAACTCCATATCGATAAAATTTTTGTTTTATTCCTCTCCAACACGTTAGTACAACCGAATGCAATCCACCATCTTTTTTAAATATGTTCCATCTCCCTCTCACTTCTTCACTCTCTCGCTCACTCATCCTACGTTCCATTCCTACATAAACAACACTGAAACTCTTTATCCGCAATCCATAACTGAGCTCATCCAACAAAAACGCCAAGGAACAAAAACAATGGCAGCAAACTTGATACCCACAAGACAAAAGTTTTCAATTGGCTTGCTTCTAAGGTGAAATCTATCCTGGCAGAGTTTGATGACAACGGGATGGAAACCTATTTAACTAATCTGAATGCTACGGCCATATCTGACTACTCACTGTGGAGAGCTACAAAAAACCTAAAAAGACCAGTCACCTTCCACTCGCCACTCAGAAAAGCCGACGGTACCTGGATTAAAAGTGATGCTCATAAAGCTCAACTGTTTGCAGATCACTTGAGTAATGTCTTCACCCCCAACGCCAATACTGGCTCAGGTAAAGTAGCTGAAGTTGATGAACAATTATCCAGAACATACCAATTAGAGCCACCTATAGATAAGTTCACAACAAAAGAAGTAGAATACATAATAAAGAAACTGAATAACAAAAAGGCGCCTGGTTACGATCTCATAACTGCCAAAGTCTTGAAAGAACTACCAAAAAATGGAATATTATTCCTAACTCAGCTTTTTAATGCAATCGTATCAAGGGGGTTTGTTCCGCCACATTGGAAACTTGCTCATATTTTACTAGTTCCAAAACCTGGTAAGAGCCCTGATGAGGTAACCTCATACAGACGTATCAGCTTGCTACCATTAGCATTTAAAGTGATGGAATCTATTTTCCTTAAAAGGTTGATGCCTGCTGTATCAGAAGCCAAGCTCATTCCAGACCACCAGTTTGGGTTTAGAGCAGCCGAAAGATTAATGTTGGCTTCGAACAAAAAAGTATTGCTCAGCTGCTTTTCTAGACATCTCTCAAGCATTCGATCGAGTTTGGCACGATGGACTTCTATGTAAAATCCAGAAGTCCCTCCCAGTTAACTGCTTTCTATTTATAAAGTCATACCTGACAAAGCGTCATTTCTACGTGAAACAAGGAGAAGCCATTTCTGAACGGTTCAAGATCCAAGCAGGCGTCCCCCAAGGAAGCGTAATAGGGCCATTACTTTATCTCATTTACACATCAGATCTACCAGTAACTCCAGATCCTAATGTCCTGGTTGGAACTTTTGCTGACGACACCGCTATTCTAGCGACCCACGAAGATCCGAAAGTTGCCTCCTCACTCCTTCAAAAAAGTCTAGATGACATAAGTGTTTGGCTCAGAGACTGGCGAATAAAAGCCAATGAGAACAAATCAGTCCAAGTCACATTTACTCTAAGAAGAGAGATCTGTCCTCAAGTGAAACTCAACAATGTAACAATCCCCCAGGCTGATGAAGTGCTTTACTTGGGAATTTATCTAGATAGGAGACTAACTTGGAAAAAGCATATCTACACTAAATGAATTGCACTGAACCTTCAACTAAGAAAGATGTACTGGCTAATAGGGCGAAAATCAAAGCTTCCTTTGAAAAACAAATTACTGCTATACAAATGTATCTTAAAGCCAATATGGACTTATGGCCTCCAGTTGTGGGAAACGGCTGCAAACTCAAACCTCAAAATTCTGCAACGCTTCCGATCTAAAATGCTACGCATCATAACAAATGCACCTTGGTATGTTACGAACTGCCAACTAGATCGTGATCTACAATTATCTACCGTCAAAGAAGACATAGGAAAAAAATTGGAGTCGTACTCTATTCGTATCAAAAGCCATCCAAAGGAACTGGCATCCAACCTAATGAAGGCTGAAGCCCATTTAACTTACCAAAGACTCAAAAGAAGAGCGCCGCAAGACCTGTTACCAGGAAGCTGATAAAACACCTTAAATTACACTAAATGGACATGTCACTATATGTGCATGACATTACTTAACTTCAAAACTCCAGCTAAATGTCCACGGTGACAGCTCGCAGGATTAAAAGGGAAAATAAAATCTTCATCATAAGGATTTCAGTAGGTCTTCAGAGTCCACGGGTCTCGAAAATGAAGGATTTTCAACTTCATCCCCCTTTTCACCCCTTAGGGTGTGGAATTTTCAAAAACTCTGAGACACATAAAATTTAATCTTTAGTCGTCAGCCGAAATACAAATTTTGAAGATCCTAACTTCAAAACTGACGGACATTCATAGAAACTTTCATCCCCTATTTTACCCCCTTATAAGGGTAGAATTTTGTTAAACTAGAGATGGGCGTTATGCAACGTAAATAGTTTCAATAACTATGTATCGGTGCAATAACCAAAATACGGTATTCGGTTCTGCAATAACTATTTATTGGGAGAAACAATTTATCGAAAAAAAAATTGCGTATTACGCCTACCCAAGGAGGTTTTAACCCACGCTACGCTAAAGCGAAGCGTAGTAAAACCTCCTTGCGCCTACCTAACCTAAATTTAGAAACAGCGAAATTGGAAAAAACTAAAATGTAGATTATAAAAAAAAGTTTATGCAAACGAAGAAAAAAGTAAACAATTAACAATTTTTACAAGTACTAAAAGAATTTTTTTTTTTTATTCACAATACCAATAATATCGAATAAAATAACGAAACACCCTGTTCACCGCGATTACGCAATAATACCAATAACGCACAGTAACGAAGTCGCTTCTTGAATCGCCATACCATAAAATACATAGTTATTGAAATAAATAGTTTCAAAACCCGTTATCGGGTACTAATAACTAGTTACGTTTCGGTATTAGAAAATCGCGTACCGACCCACCCCTATGTGAAACCCTTTCTTAGTGCTCTCCTAGGCCTCATAAGGAACCTACATGCCAAATTTGGAATCTCTAGTTCCAGCGGTTTGGGCTGTACGTTGATATGTCAGTCAGTCACCTTCTTCTTTTATGTATACAGGGTATTAATTTGATTGCGTGCCATAGCTTAGGGGGTGGTTCAGTAACGATGAAGAAACTCAAAAAAAATATTTAAAAAAATCCTACTTAAAAAAAATGTACTCCATTGAAACTAAAACTAACGCGGAGGGCAATGACCCGGAGCACCGCGCTATCAAAAGCGCGCAAAAGAGTTTCAGTTATGTATGTGCCTACCTTATCCACTAATTCTCACGCGCTGGCTCGGTGATAGCGCGGTGCTCCGCGTTAGTTAAGTTTCAATGTAGTTATAGTTTTTTCCAGTAGGATTTTTTTATATTTTTTTGTGTTCCTTTATCGTAACTGAAGCACCCCTTAAGCTATGGCACGCAATTAAATAAACACCCTGTATAGATTAGTTAAATAGCCTCTTAGTACTTTTATTGCCTTTTTTTTGTAATAGCAGACCCAATCCCAGATAAGGCGTTTGCTGAATTCATGGTTTACCAAGCTGTTAAAGTTTTCAAGCCGCCAAATGAACACTGACTTGGCTTAACGACTACACATACTAACAGTGACCAATACAAATTACTTAACATGCCTTACGTAGTTTGGGAAATGCTCTAGTTGTAAAACCAAAAGCGGTGTTGGTAGCTTTGCGGTTGATTTTGGGGATCGCGTAGGATCCGCAGACAGTACTTGACGAGTGCTTTGTATTTTTCACATCACATCGGAAAATGACCAATGATAATAAATTACTAAGACCTATCTTGTCTTAATTTGGTAGAAAAAAAAATTTTGGTGGTAATCTTTGAACCCCGTTATCTCAGCGCCGACATTATTTAGCTATATGGTGCCCATACTACGAATTGTTCCCTGTTACCTAATCTTTCAAAATAAAGAAGTTTCATAAGTGGCCGCTAAAGTTCGAAAACGACGCCAACTTTAATCAATGCCCTTTATAGAAAAATCTGATGACGCTACGCGCTGACCGCCAACCCTAACTGGGGCTCCGAAGCATGTGCAGCCAGCGCGTCCTGCGTGTCCTACTACGCCACCTTCTGTTCTCTACCACAGTGTCACCAAAAGCAATAACGCTGATTAAATAAGCTTCTAAACTTTTGTTTAGTAATCAAGTACATTATTATGAGTAAGTACCTGCCAATTTATGAACTCTAATTTAACAATGGCCCAACTATAACAATAATATAAAAGCAATAAATATTCTATTCTAAACTTTTATATGTAAGTTAATTAAGAGATTTAAATGCTATTTTAGAAATACCAGAGACTTAAAAACTGCACTGGCAAGATTACGAACATTTATTCACTTAGATATGGGCCGATTAAATTACATTTCTGAAAACATAATAGCATAAAGATATTAACATTACATATGAGATGTCTTAATATTTTTCTACTCTAATTCTATATATAAAGTTTTTTTTTAAAGAAATGTAAATACCTACATTAAACATAAAGCCGGATTCATGGCTTTCTGAATTTTTAGAAAATTACTTAAAAGTATGTCGTTAACAACATATCAAAAAACAAGATACTCTAATAATTTTATAACTTGATTTGCTTCAGCGACTGGTCTACTATGGAAAGGGCTATGCTCGGAGTCTCTCTGCGCGATCGAATCAGAAATGAGGAGATCCGCGGAAGAACTAAAGTAACTGACATAGCCCTGAGAATCGTTAAACTGAAGTGGCAGTGCGCAGGGCACATCGCAAGAAGAACCGATGGCCGATGGGGCGTGAGGGTTCTAGAGTGGCGACCACGTACCGGAAGACGAAGTGTTGGCAGGCCCCCCACAAGGTGGACTGACGATCTGGTCAAGGTCGCGGGAAGCCGCTGGATGCGAGCAGCGCAGGACTGGTCGTCATGGAGTTCTTTAGGAGAGGCCTATGTCCAGCAGTGGACGTCTTTCGGCTGATATGATGATGATGATTTATTTAGCCTGTAGCATGATGGAAGAAAATTATTATCAAATCACAAAAATACCATCATTCGCGTGTTAAGGCACGGCAACGTTCACATCTCTGTGGACCAACTAAGCAAAATAAAAGCTCTTGAAAATTTCATGTCGGCCTAATTAGTATTACACACAAACTTCATATCAAGTGAAATTTTCTACCGTATTGTGTGTTACTGGTACGGGCGATTAATAAAAATATCTTAATTATTAACCACCTATAGCCTATACTATGCTAAATCAAACAAAAATCATAACATAGACGTTCAAGTAACACCTGCCCTGAACAAAAACATGGCCAGAGTCCCATAGTCATCTGGAACTTCTCCTTTAGATTAAGTATGGAGGTTTTTGATTCAAAAAGAAACTAAAAAAAAGTTTTATGATAGTATAGCACATTAAAACGTTTTACTCTTTAGTAACGACAATTTACCTTACATAAAATTAATATTTCATAATTATGAGTTCAATGTTGCTAATAATGTTATTTTTTTTTGGTTTCATTCTTCCTTTCGGAAAGGCAAAGAGTACAAAGCCCATACAGCCATGTCTGATGTCTTTAATCTTTCTTTTTGCTCCCCTCGTAAAGCGATAGTGAACTTTACGAAGGAAAATGTTCGTGACTTTTTGGGACAACACAAACGGGGCTTAAACACTAGATCACTTGAAATCTTCATCAGCTGCGCACTCCGTAGTAAATTTACTGCATAACACACTATCTTTATTATCCACTAAATCACTAAATGCACAAAAAAACTAAATTTCAATTAAGCAGGTAAACGCCCATGTCGAGTTCCCGCCAAAAAGCCCCGCTAATAATGTTATTTGAAATGAATTTTTATTGTAATATGTTGCCAATTTTAATTCATTATTGTATGCATTTCTCTCTGTTTCTTTCTTTCCTTTATCTAAAGCTTCTAAGCTATTATTATCTAGAACTACATCTAATGCTTCTTAGTTATTATTATAATATACTTTAGTCCCTCTCTTATTGACTCTGGGTGGGCTTAAAACCAGCCACTAGCTGTGCCCATACCTTTTTCTCAAAATATTTTTATTTTTTTTTTAAATGCTGTGATTACTATTTTTTGTTGAGAAATAAATGATTTTGTATTTGTACCTACTTTCTCGTGGATAACACAAATCGAACTGACATTGCGTTTGGTGGTAAGGAACTTAGCTTGTAGCTGACCATTTGCAATGAAAACAAAAATATTTTCGAAATTATCATTTTGCAATGACATTGAACAAACTTTCTTTCAAATTTTTCAAATTTTAAATCAAACATACTAAGTACAATGAGATAAACCACAGAATAAATAAAGTAATAGATAAACACTTGTGTCAGACATAGGTAGTAAGTACCTGTGTCCTATACAGATGGATAAAATGGGACCATGAGGGTTATTTTACCGTTTCGCTCGGAACGGAACTCTAAAAAATTAAGTGAACAAAATAACCAAAAGAATATTGGTACAAACATGCACTTTCTCGTGGGAAACCCAAAGCAAAACAACATGCATTCGTAAGGAACTGAGTTTCTGGCGCACGTTTTCAAATATTATGATATGATATTATGCACTCCATGAGAACCAAGCACGCATAAATTTTATTATAAACATTGTTGAAACAAAATTAATCAGTGTGATTATTATTATCGTTCAGCCTATTAAATACAAAAATACAAAATATTTGATTGCTTTTAAAACACACTTTTTACAATAAGTCGCTGGAACCTCCTTTTAAGCAAAGCATTGCCTGTGACAGGAAGTTCCGCTCTTCCATAAAAATAACAATATATCTAAGCGCACGGCAGTGCGCAGACCAAGTTCCCGCAACAGGCCACTCGCATGCCGTGCACTATTTACACGAAACCCACTTATTAACCCCCGGTAGCTCACTGCCTATTGCAAGTACAGAGATAAAACTGTACCTACATAATCATATACCAATACTGAAGCATTTTGCCAAATTTCATAGATACGAGTATAGCTACAGTAGATCCTGAAATATGACCCCGTGAAAATAGCTAATTTTGACACTTAATGACTGACTGACTCACTGACCGGTAATCAAAACCTCCAGGCCACTTCCAACTGTCCTAGCGTTATGAAATTTGGCATATAGGTGGTCGTTAGGATAAAAGTAATGGAAAAATTTGAAATTGGTCAAGTGCGAGTCGGGTTTTGGTCAAAATTATGTATAAAATGTTGGTAATACTTCTCTAAGACCTGAAAATCTGAAATTTGGCATGGGGATAGTCGTTAGCATTAAAAAAAGTATAGCAAAAATTTGAAAATTGGAAATTGGTCAAGTGCGAGTCAGGATATAGTCATTACTATGCATAAAATTGTTGGTCATACGTCTGTGACACCTACAAATTTGAAATTTGGCATCGGGGTAGTCGTTAGCATTAAAGTAAAGGAAAAATTTGGAAAATGGTCAAGTGCGAGTCAGACTAAAATTAATGTACCAAATATTAAAAAGGTAGTATTTCTAGAAGGTCAGACTTAGTCATGCATGAAAACAAGTACCTATGTTTTAACGAAACTATGAAAATACAAACAACGTTGCGATAGTTACTATAAATATAATATAGCAAACTGAACAAAAAGAAATGAAATCCCCCCAAAAACATAACTGTTAAAAAGGGGGCCAAGTTCCTATCGGCTAATTGTTTGCCTAAATAAAAAGGGTTGAAATCTGATCCAATGCCAAGTTTAGATGCACTTTAATATCGATCATAATCGTCTTCATCAGCAGCCTGATCCTCTAGTAAACATTTGCCATTCCCAAGACTCGCCACCACATCCAGTCCTCCGCCTTCCGCATCCAGCCACTATCCGCCACCTTATTCACGTCAACGGTTCATCTGGCCGAAATTCACTTTACCATACACCCAACTTAAAATATGGTATAGCTGTGAAAATACGCAGGTACGTTGAAAATGATATCTAAAATGTAATACTTTTGAATTTGAACTTGGCAGGTTTATTTAATTATATAAATAATAAATCTAATTACACAATTAATCAAGTGTTACTTACAGCACAAAAACCTGCCAAGTTCAAATTTAGAAGTATTTCATTTTAGATATTATTTTCAACGTACCTGCGTATGGGGCTTCGTTTAGCTAGACCCTTCGGGTACGGAACCCTAACATATTTTTTAAATACTTATAAAAAACCGCCTCCAAAAACACCCTGGAACTAAAAACCAAAAAATTATTGCACATATAAATGTAACCAATAACTTTTTGGTTTTTAGGGTTCTATAGCTCAAAAGAAAAAAACGGAACCCTTATAGGATCACTTTGTTGTCCGTCTGTCTGTCTGTCAAGACCCTTTATCTCACGAACGGGTAAAGGTATCAGGTTGAAATTAATACCATATGTTAGAATCCATGATCCACACAAGATCTGAAAATTCAAATTTTTTACAACGACGCAATCAAAAGATATGGCATTTTATGTCCTCATCTTCATACATTTATTCAAAAATGCAAAACCTACAGGGTACTTCCCGTTGACCTAAAATTATGAAATTTCGCAAGAAGCTAGGTCTCACAGTACAAATAATGGGAAAAGTCTGAAATCATTAAATATTACAACTTTACTCACAACTAATAGTAACCAATTGTGGTGAGCTCACATTTCAAGAACATTCATATAAGAGAGGGGTCAAGTTGGATGGTCGCGGAGGCGATTTTTGTTTTAGTTCTATTTTAAAAACGAGAACACTTACAAACTTGAAAGTTCGTATGTTTATAGTTCATAAGCTATAAAATAACAACAAATAATAAAATTTGGTCAAGCGCGTGTCAGACTCAAAAAATCTAGCACATCAACTTACTGAAATTTCAACTAATACAATTATGATTATGTGGTGGTACGGAACCCTCAGTGCGCGAGTCCGACTCTCACTTGGCCGGTTTTTCGACTTCAAACACGACAGTATGTACTGTACTGGAATTGTAGTATAAATTTAATTTATAGGTTTGGGTAGGAAATCGTATGTTAGTGTAACCAATAATCTTTTGATTTTTATTTCCAGGCTGTTTCTTCGGGGCAGCTTATTTTATTTAAAAATTATTTTTATTTTTTGCTTTTTAGTGGTGGTGACAAATCTAAACTCGATGGCTACGTCCATCCGGCTCCATCATGAGACCATGGATATCATCTAGAACCTTTGTGTCAAAACAAATCAGACAAGTCCAAACTTTAGCAAATGTACGATCACCATAAATAATACCCAAATCGCTTCAAGTGTGCCTATAAAATTTGAAGTGTTTCCTCGATATCTCCAGAGTTCCATCATCAGATCCTGACCTGATAACCATGAGACCACCTGGAAAGTATATATTTTCAAATAATTTTGCAAATCGGTACAGGCATCTTCGAGTAAACGGGTACATACATAAAAAAATAAAAAAGATTCAGACGAATTGAGAAACTCCTCCTTTTTGAAGTCGGTTTTAAATTAAATCATATCATGTAATAACTTACACATTCAGTCTTCAAAGGCCGCCAACATCTAAGGTCACTTACTGACGACTTGTAGCTCTCCTGTAACAAGAAAATCTACGTTTATATATGATTGCTACCCTTACTATACTAATGTTATCAAAATTCGTTGACCACATTCAAATTTCCAAAATCACTAGTATACACCATATTATTATGGTACGTACCTAAATCAAAGAATATATAATATTACGCTAACGCGTCTAAATAGTGATTTGAAGAACTTAGATAGATAGAAACTCTTTATTGCACACAAATTTACAAAAATTACGTACGAAAAACATATTATTATCTTATTGCGCGCAAAGGCTGCCTTATTGCTTAGAGCAATCTCTTCTAGGCTAATGTATCATCTTCCAACTTAATGTATCATCGATTTTGATGATGACTGTACCCCTGTTGAAGCCTAGGAATTTGCGTTCTCTACGCTCTGCGATTGAAGTCCTCCTGTTATACAGCGTGATTTTTTATTCACCAGAAAAAAATAAGGGGTGATTCTGCCCATGAAACTGAACAACTTTTCCCAAGGAACATAAGTCGAAATATGAAAATCAATTTTTGACCTCCCATAGAAACTGCATCAGCTGATAGCGCATTTTGTATGGAGGTCAATTTGGTTTTTCGTATTTCGACCTGTTTCTTGGGAAAAGTTGTTCAGTTTCATGGGCAGAATCATCACTTAATTTTTTTCCGGTGAATAAAAGATCATGCTGTAGGTAACAATAACGAATACTGACCTCGCTATTATCGTATTTTATTTATTTATTTACCATAAACATAACCATATCGACCCCTCTAGTATTGTATTGTCTCCTACAAGAGTGAAAAGAAGTGTAAACAAAAATAAATCACTAGCACCATGAGAATTCCATTTTAATTCATGGAGTAAGCATATGTCATGTCACCGGCAATTAATTAAGAATCGTAAGTTGATTAACGTTCGAAAAATAACAAAATCGTAGGAAATTCGTTGATCCATAGGTCCGTTAGGTAGGGCAAACACAACCTAACCGACTCCGTAACGGGTTATCGGTTTGGTTGGGTTAGGTTAGGTTCTCTTTCGACCAAACGCATGAGCCGAGCGAGCGAAGTCAGCAAGCTGCGGCAGCAGCCAGTCAGTGCCAGAAGAAAATTCGGTAGTTTATTATTTATGTCCCTCAACACAGAATCCTCAGAGAAAAAAACTGCATAAAAAATTATTTTGACGATGCCAAAAAATTGTCATGAAATAGTCATAAATAGTCACCATAAGGAAAAAAACCGGCCAAGTGCGAGTCGGACTCGCGCACTGAGGGTTCCGTACCACCACATAAACATAATTGTATTAGTTGAAATTTCAGTAAGTTAATGTGCTAGATTTTTTGAGTCCGACACGCGCTTGACCAAATTTTATTATTTGTTGTTATTTTATAGCCTATGCCCTATAAACATACCAATTTTCAAGTTTGTAAGTGTTCCAGTTTTTAAATAGAACTAAAACAAAAATCGCCTCAGCAACCATCCAACATGACCCCTCTCTTATATGAATGTTCTTGAAACGGGAGCTCACCACAATTGGTTACCATTAGTTGTGAAAAAAGTTGTAATATTTAATGATTTCAGACTTTTCCCATTATTTGTACTGTGAGACCTAGCTTCTTGCCAAATTTCATAATTTTAGGTCAACGGGAAGTACCCTGTAGGTTTTTCATTTTTGAATAAATGTATGGAGATGAGGACATAAAATGCCATATCTTTTGATTGCGTCGTTGTAAAAAATTGAAATTTTCAGATCTTGTGTGGTTCATAGATTTTAATATATGGTGTGAATTTCAACCTGATACCTCTACCCGTTCGTGAGATAAAGGGTCTTGACAGACAGACAGACAGACAGACAGACAGACGGACAACAAAGTGATCCTATAAGGGTTCCGTTTTTTTCTTTTGAGGTACGGAACCCTAAAAATAGTCGCGTTACAATTCTAGAGGTATAGCTATGGTTTGCTGAGGATTATGACCATAGGCTATACACAGAATCCTCAGTTCTGATGCAAGCAAACCGTGGGGACTATCGACTTGGTTTTTATTTTAAAAAATAGTCATGAAATAGTCGTCTTGACTTCCAAATTCCCGAAAATAGTCGTTCAAGGATTTCAGAGTTACAGGGGTAGCTTGCTGAGGATTCTGTGCATAGTATTTCACGGACGCAGATTCCTGCAGAACGTTTAGGTTTTTCTGTTTGATACTGATGTCAAAAAATAGTCAACAAATAGTCGTCTCAAACCATCATAACTTCGGTCTGGTTTACCTAGTAAAAGTATGTTAAAAATGCATGTTAACTTCGCCATACATTTTTTATTTGTACAGTCTCTACAAAGTAGAAAATCGCAAAATTTCACAACCACAGGCAGGATTCGAACCTGCGTCTTCTGCGTAAGTACCGCAGACGCTTTACCAACTAGGCTACTGTGGTCCTGCCCGATGTTGTGAAATTTAGCGACCTCTATACGCATTCCAACGTTGCGTCCACAAAATTATAGATTTCAAGTTGTCAAAAAAATGGATTTTGATATTGTTAGAGGCTTTTATTTTTATATGTTGTTGCAGACTCTATTTTTGTGTTATCTATTTTTATTAGGTAAATAAGAGGATAAACCGACTGACATATCAGTGCACAGCCCCAACCTTTTGGTCTAGAAACTTATAATGTAGGTTCCACGTTTAATGAAAGGAAAAACTAGAGTATCGGGCTTACACCCAGATGCATACAATAACAAAAATACTTTATTAATAATTGGTAGGTTCGCAAATATTACTGAATTAACTACACTAACTTTACTAATTTCTTGATTGATCAATGTTGTTTGTCTACGCATTTACCTATTCATTAAAAATTAAAATGCCGCTGCATATGTGTTTCTTTTACCCAATAGCACATCAGTAGAATAATACAAATCAGTGACTTAATGGCATAGTAACAGAGATGGAAATGTTTACCTACACTACAGCCTATGGAAGCAGTAAATATACAACGCGTTATTCCAAACTAGCTGGTGCCCGCGACTTCGTCTGCGCAGAATCTGCGGTTTCACCCGCACTGAATGCGCTTTTCCGTGGGAATGAAGTGTTTTACCGCGGTAAAAAGTAGCCTATGTGTTATTCCAGGACCTAACCTATATGTGTGCCAAGTTTCATTAAAATCCATTCAGTAGTTTTTACGTGAAAGAGTAACAAACATACTTTCAAGTTTATAATATTAGTAGGAAGTAGGATTAGGATTTCCATTTTTTCAATAATCCTACTTAAAAATTGGATGTAAATTCCAAACTAACAGCAGCTGGCTCGTTAGCGCAGCCTCGGTCGGGTCATTGCGCTGCGGGCTATTGCCCTCTGCGTAGGGCCAATTTGAAAATTTACAGGGTTTTTTGAAAGTAGATTTTTTTTTAAAGATTTTTTTTTTGTGTTCCTTTATCGTTACTGAAACACCCCCTAAGCTATGGCACGCAATAAAATTATCAGCCTGTATTATATTACTCATTTAACCATTTAACGTACATAAGTACGAAGACTGTGATTTATACAAAAAACTAACTTAAAAATAATCTGTACTGAATATATTCATTAAGTAGTTTTTTTTTTAATTATTTTATTTTAAAACCAATTATTGTAGTTTATTAAGCTTTATTATTAAACATGAAAACAAATAAACTTTGCTTTTTATTACAGAATTAATTATATGGCATGGGTTCCAAATACATAAAAAAAAATTCAAGTAACTAGTTAAATAGTTACCATCAAAGATGATATGCATTTTGAACACGACTGTACTTGAGTTGAAAAATGTATGGCGAAGTTAACATGTATTTTTAACATCTACAAGGTAAACCAGACCAAAGTGATTATGGTTTGAGACGACTATTTGTTGACTATTTTTTGACATCAGTATCAAACAGAAAAACCTAAACGTTCTGCAGGAATCTGCGTCCGTGAAATGCTATGCACAGAATCCTCAGCAAGCTACCCCTGTAACTCTGAAATCCTTGAACGACTATTTTCGAGAATTTGGAAGTCAAGACGACTATTTCATGACTATTTTTTAAAATAAAAACCAAGTCGATAGTCCCCACGGTTTGCTTGCATCAAAGCTGGGGATTCTGTGTATAGCCTATGGTCATAATCCTCAGCAAACCATAGCTATAACTCTAGAATTGTAACGCGACTATTTTTTTCCTTATGGTGACAATTTATGACTATTTCATGACAATTTTTTGGCATCGTCAACATATTTTTTTATGCAGCTTTTTTCTCTGAGGATTCTGTGTTGAGGGACATTATTATTTTACGAAAGATGATCATCTATGATTCCGTGTTATTTTTCGGTGATAATGCAAGGGTTGGTACTATTCTTTGCCGCCACCACACGGGGCGGGTGTCGTAAGAGGCGACTAAGGGTTATACACTGGAGGATTGACAGCAGTATGCTCCTTTGTATCTAACATCTTACTTACTGCGGTCACCTACAACCGCGGTCCATGGTGCCAGCCGTAACGCTAACAAGCGAGGTGACTATGGTACTTCTCCTCTACATTTTTCCAGCAAAAGCTAGAATTTTAGAGGGAGCTCCTTGTCCTGTAGTGGACGTTTCATGGGATGTTATGATGATTATATAATATTATATAACGTCATAGCAAAAGGGTTAACAACAACTTGTACAATCAAGAGCAAAACATCGTTTAGAAAAAACAAAAAACCTAAACCAAAAAACTACTAGAGTGGCACAGCAGACGACAGACTTTTTGTTCTGACAGTCCGCCAGTGTGGCCGGTACTGCAATTATTTTCGTATTACTATAGTCATTGACATGAAAAAAACGCTCCGTTTCTATGCGCGTATTTTCCAAAATCTTTAGTTTGGAAAGAAAAACCGGTTGAATTCAAAGAATTAATCACTCAAAAAGGTTGTTCAGATTGATTTTCATTTAGTTTGAAACATAGAGCAACTTTTAAACTTGTTATATTTGAATTTTATTCTAATAAAAACTATAATTTTCGCAATACCGGCCACACTGGCGACAATGTCCGTGACTGCCCGCGTATGTCCGCCCCTTCATCTGCTGAGCGCCGAAGGTTTTGGACTTTTCAAACTAAAATCTGTCACACGAAGAGTTACGAAAAGTTTATATGAGGTGGCCACAATTATTTATTCAGTCTTATATTTTGAGGCTACCTCCCGTCCATTAGCGCCCCCATCAGTTAAAATAAATGGTACAGCAGCACTGCACCTACTTTCTCGCGATAAACGAGAGTCATCATTTCATCATTCGACAGTGTCTTCATCGGGAATCGAACCCAGAACTTCCGGATCAAGAGCCAAATGCTATAACTACTAGATTATAAAGGGCTGCGGATAGCAAAGAGTAAGTAAGGACCAAGTGCAAACTTAAGTTTGTAATTCCATACAAATAATGTGGAAATACAAACTTACCTATACTAGATTTATGTAAAAATGTTTAAATGAAATATGCAGTCAGATACATAACCAATTTAGAATTCCAATTTGAAGCATTAAAGTAAGCTCATTGAAACCGATTTTCAGTAAATCACATTTTTAAATTTTAGTAGTAAGGGAACACCCCTTATATGAACATCCACAGACCAATGGATACTTCCGAAAGATACCTTGCATGGAGAGTCTTGGTCTTGCAAAATTTCATCAAGATCGTTTGAGCCGTTTTTGAGCAAATCGCAATTTTTCATTTCCATTGTATATGACAGCTAGGGTAGCTGTCATATACAATGGAAGCAGCATAGCCGTTATTCATAATCTAAGGGAAGCAGCTAGGGTAGCTGTCATATACAAAAAGAGAGCCAGCAAGAAACCACTCAGAACCCTTCGATGGATTTGCATAAAACTCCTAAGTTCAAAATATGGTGTCAATCGGACCATTCGTTTAGCCGCTAGATCAAAGCGTGACGGACAGACCGACCGACCGACCGACGGACGGACATTTTTGTGAGACTTGTTTTTTATGATGTATAAGTGATATAGAACACATTTTTGAGAAATGTAGAAAAACTTTTTTAGGGTTCCGTACCTCAAAAGAAAAAAACGGAACCCTTATAGGATCACTTTGTTGTCCGTCTGTCTGTCTGTCAAGACCCTTTATCTCACGAACGGGTAAAGGTATCAGGTTGAAATTAATACCATATATTAGGATCCATGAACCACACAAGATCTGAAAATTTCAATTTTTTACAACGACGCAATCAAAAGATATGGCATTTTATGTCCTCATCTCCATACATTTATTCAAAAATGAAAAACCTACAGGGTACTTCCCGTTGACCTAAAATTATTAAATTTGGCAAGAAGCTAGGTCTCACAGTACAAATAATGGGAAAAGTCTGAAATCATTAAATATTACAACTTTTCTCACAACTAATGGTAACCAATTGTGGTGAGCTCCCGTTTCAAGAACATTCATATAAGAGAGGGGTCAAGTTGGATGGTTGCTGAGGCGATTTTTGTTTTAGTTCTATTTAAAAACGGGAACACTTACAAACTTGAAAATTGGTATGTTTATAGTGCATATGAAATAACAACAAATAATAAAATTTGGTCAAGCGCGTGTCGGACTCAGAAAATCTAGCACATTAACTTACTGAAATTTCAACTAATACAATTATGTTTATGTGGTGGTACGGAACCCTCAGTGCGCGAGTCCGACTCGCACTTGGCCGGTTTTTTTTTTTACGAAATCTCGCTCCGCTCGAAAGTAAAAATATTACTCGCTTAATAGTAAATTTATCGGAAATCCAGAAAGACAGATTGAAGTAAAGGTACCCTCGTTTATTTAGAACCTATAAACAAAAAGTGCGAAAAACAGCCACTTTTAGCAGTTTTTGTATCTGTTACTATCACAGAACAACGATAGGGCCACTTCGCCTGCGCGCGCACCCCCCCAGGCCCCATAGAAGCGAATATAGTAAAAAAAATTGGTTCCTTATTGCCATAGAGACGCTGTCACTGGTTTTTTGCATCTTACTCTCTCGCAATAATAGTACTATGTTTATCGCACTCAAATGACGCTAGTAGTGTGGGTGCGGAAAACGTGTTAGTTTTAGTAAATGGTGACACTGATTTGTATTGAATGACATAAAGTATTCGTCTCTAGATGTAGAGCAAGACGCATGCGCTTTAGAGCTCTGTGGTTACTATACTTTATTTCATAGAGTTGATAGGTTCTAAATAAACAAGGGCATCGTCTTTCCGGATTTCCGATATGCTTTGTATTTAGGGAGTAATATTTTTTTTACTGATGGGCGCGCTAGTGGATGGCGGGAGGCCCCTTAAGTGGATCATCGTACTTTTGCCCAGTCAAGAACTTGTCGAACTTGACACATTAGACTATATACCAATCTTATTGTAATAACCGTTAGGGCTAGAGTCGTGTTGCAAGTGTCAAGCTTGACCTGTACTTGACTGTACAAGAAAAATATCATGTGACTTCCACGCCCGTCAGATTACGTCTTCCTCGGCCGAGTACGAAACGAAAACACAGGAAGAGTTCACCTAATTTTAAACGCGGCTATTTTTAAAACTACTTATAAATAAACATATAAATAGCCGCTCACTTCAAAGGGATAGTGAGAAAAAATACACTTCCAGAATAGCATTCTGACGAATAGCTTCCGACAGAGTCCTCTTCAGACAGAGCAATTATGGATAACAGAGTAAACTTTTCGTTTTGTTATTAATTTATTTGAATAAATCTGAAGCTGATACGAGGAGGTGCCAGGCTGAACTATTAACTAACATTTAAAATGCTGAGCTAATTAATGCGCTTATCTTCTAAACCGAATCCCGACATTACATGAACGGTCTTTTTAACCCCCGTCGTCAGGGCTAAACGTCGCAATGTCATTTAAAATACCACAAATTCATAACAAAATCTATTTTGTATCAGCCATTTTATGTATATCATTCATTAGATTACAGAATATCTTCATTTTACTGCCAGTAGGCTAGTTATTTATCCTATACTACGAGTATTAAACGAGCAATAATTGTATAAAAGGTGTAACATAAAGGGTATATCAACCCTGAAGGATGTGATTCTGCCCATGAAACTGAACAACTTTCCCCAAGGAACATAGGTCGAAATACGAAAAAAAAATTTTGACCTCCCATAGAAACTTTTTTTTCGTATTTCGGCCTATGTTCCTTAGGGAAAGTTGTTCAGTTTCATGGGCAGAATCACATCCTTCAGGGTTGATATACCCTTTCTGTTACACCTTGTATATACATATATAGGATGCTTCCTAATCAACTGCGTTCCTTTCACTATGTTACTCGGACCATAATACTGAACAAATTTCCCTAAGGAACAAAGGTCGAAATACGAAAAAAAAAATTTGAACTTCCATAGAAACTGAATCAGTTGATAGCGCATTTTGTAGGGGAGGTCAAAACAATTGTTTCGTATTTCGACCTATGTTCCTTAGGGAAAGTTGTTCAGTTTTGTGGCCCGAGTAACATACTCAAAGGTTTCTCGAAAACGGCTCTAACGATTTCTATAAAATTTTGTAAAAAAGGAGTTTTTGGGGGCAAAAAATCGATCTAGCTAGGTCTCATGTCTGGGAAAATTCGTTTTCACCGTCTTTTTAGGGTTCCGATACCAAAATGGTAAAAAAAAGGAACCCTTATGGTGCCGCTCTGTCTGTCTGTCTGTCTGTCTGTCCGTCTGTCTGTCACACCTCTATATCTCAGCAACCACTTATGCTATCAACCTGAAATTTGGAATAGTTTTAGAATATAGTTGCCCAACTTAATTGCACAAGAAAAAATTTTGAAAAAAGTATGATTATTAATATAAAGGGGGCCAAAATAGGGGGGGCCAAATTTCAAATTGTCGCTACTAGGTCGAGTGGGGTATCATATGAAAGGGCTTTACTTGTACATTTTAAAATATATTTTTGTATTTTTTTAAATTTCTTAGTTTTAAAGTTATGATGAAAAATGTCAAGAAAAATACCATTCCCCCCCCCTTATCTCCGAAGTTTGAGTAAGAAAAAATCTGAATTAATTACAGTTGACAGAAGTTTATATAAACTTTACAGCAAAAATAAAACGATCTTTCTAAGTTGCACAGTTTTTCAGAAATCTGCAAAAAACCTTTACAAACAAATTTAGTTTTGCGGTCCTGAAAATGGACTTTATTGCTTCCAAAAATACTATAGGTATATCGGAACCCTCGGCGCGCGAGTCCGACTCGCACTTGACCGGTTTTTTTAATATTTCTTAGCGCGTTTTAGTGCGTTCAAGAAACTAACAGCGCCATCTGTTGTTGAGTAGCATAGGTTGCTCACCCGATGATATTTTAATCATACAGAGCATAGCTCGGTCGCCCAGGTACTTATTATTGTAAAGGGGGCCAAAATTTTAAATAATTGTTCTACTAGATCGAGTGAGATAACATATGAAAGGGATTCCCTTGTACATTCCAAAATAGATTTCATATTTTTTTAAGACTTATGATGAAAAATGTCATATCGTCCCCCCCCCTTATCGCCGAAGTTTTCCAACGGAAATATCTCAATTAGCATAGCTCGGTCGCCCAGGTACTTTATTCATTAAGTTATTTAGGGTGTAAGGGACAGGGTATGTATACCGTCAACGTAACTAAACAACTTTAGTGAAAAAAAAATCAGAAAATGAAAAAAAATTAAGCCTATGTCCAGTACATACTGTCCAATCAAGTCTACAAGTATGTATGGAGAGGAAGTTTTTTTTTTGCATCACCTGAAAGTTTTATTTACTGAAAGTTGTTCAGTTCATTGACTGATCATTTCAGTTTTTGGAAGTACCTTACACCCTTCATAACGCACGATTTTTTTATATATACCACATGACATAAGTTACATATTAAAAATATGTACAGTAACAGAGAAATATGTAAATAAAAATATATAAAGCGTTTATTTGCTCTCACAAAAACAATTTCTATATAACAGGTAGGTACACTTGGAGTTACCTAGTTGTGGGTACCTATATAAAATTTAAAAAATGCGTTTTCTTTGTACAGGTGTTAAATTGTTCTACTTATACGAATTATTCGAACTCTTTAGTATGAAATCTTCAGTTGCATTCCATACATTCCACAGCAACGGTGAAAACTGTAAGTAACATTTAGCTGGACAATTATTGCTAAAAATATGTGTGGCATGAGCATTTTTGTGCTCAAGTGCCATAAATCGCGTTTTCTTGATTTATCTGATACGTAGGTATACAGCACAGCGCTGATACCAAAGACATTGCAGTTACTTACGCGATGTAAAAAATGCAATAACGCGAGACTTATAAATAACTGAAATTGATCTAGTAAACTTTAGATCATCAGTGCACATGTCATAAATCGTGGCAATTAGAGCTAGGAGTGCCGCTCTGCCGCCGCGCGCTTTCACGACACGACACTTTCTCGAGTTAAGCATTCGGCGCGAGCGACGCGACGTTTACGTGAATATTATTTAATCTGTGACGTGACCGCCCCTTTTGTTAACGAGCCAATTTTGGTTTCGAAAATTCGTGCATGCTCTGTTTTGGTGCGTTGCTCTGTGAGTGCGCATTTAAATTGGTTAATTGTATTACTTGGATACAAAAATATACAAGGTATCGAGAAGTACCAACTCCGATCTATAAAACAACCTTCAAGGAAATGAACAATCAATAAAATTAATTTTCTCCAAATTTTTGAGTTCTCAAACTACAACGGTCGTTTCGACATGCGGAAAATTCGTAATTAGCGCTGCAGCTGACTTGTTATAATAGGGAGTTTCCTATCGAGCAAATTATAGTATGAGAGCGGCGGCGGCACTTTCCTGGCACTGTCTTCCATGTGCCGGTACGGTAGACCCTTGCCATTCGGGTAGGCGTGGGTACACAAAGTTGCCTTTAGTTCACGTTCAATTTTAGTGGATATCTAGTAGTTTTTTTAACACCTGGTATATTTTTCTTAGTGTATGCACGTCAGTGAAAACATTTGCAATCTTAGATAAAGCCTTGCCAGACTATTTACTTATTATTTTTTTGTACAGTCTGTATACATTCGTGATGCACGTGTTGTTGTAAATACACAATTTATTCCAACTTCCGCCACATTAGTTACAGTATCAATTTAGTTTTCGTTTTCGCTTTTTCTCATAAGTATCGCGTTTACGACTTTGGATTGTTTCTGGGTCATTAAACGCAACCTTCGGCATATTATGGCAATTTAGGCTGTAAATCTGCGGAACAGACTGTCTAGGGTTGTCCTGTTGCTTACAGATTTTATATCGATATTACATCAAAACAAAGAGATTCCAAGTATAATATTTATTCAACCAATGTATGCGAATGGCAAAAACGTCCTTGACGTTTCCTTAGAACTTGCCGTAAAAATGGGCCTACATCTCTTTCTAGCATAACGCTAGCACTGTTACTTGGAAGAGATGAAGACACGGCCGCTCGTCGGTGGATGCACTTTGATCTTGAGAGGGCCTCTGGTTTCGGGTTTTTGTAGCGTAGCGCTAGTTCAGATTTTACTAGTTTTGTTTCCATGTGCTAGCTGCCGTGCGTGCGTGCAAACCTTCAAATATTTTTTCTTCTTTTGTCTCCTTTTCTTGTTCTTTCTTGATCACTCGACTGTAAGACTTTGCTTGTCGCTTCTTAAAAAATAAGGGAAAGATACTAAAATACCAATATCTTGAAAAGATTCACTTAAAGGCGCTGTCCAATACTGTTCATAGTCAAAATTACCTCCCTTTTTGACAAAGTGCAGAATGCGCGCCGTGCTAGAAAAGTTTTACGTTTTACTGTCATTTTTGCACTTTTCTCGGTGTACACTGAAAGCATTGAAAACAAGGTATGTTGAAGACTAGATTTATCAAAAGGCTTTCTAACACACCAAATTATGTATCGATATTTATAATGGTTTTTAAGAGGCCTATTACAAAATTTCGTTAAAAAAAAAAGTGGAAAATCTCACTCGGCGTCCAGATTTTTGACACTGTTTTGTAGTTACAACTGAACGATATTAATACTTTTTGTATTATTAAGTTATTGGATATTATTATTGATAATGCAGAAAGGAGAATGCCCATGAGTGGTATCGCAAAATTATTCAAAATTGTTCAAATCGAAGTTGTGTCACAAGTCTATGACATCAGTAATTCTTGTTTATATTAAAGATAACTTTATACATTTGTAGGAATGTTCACTTCTCCGGGTAAAAAAATAAAAATATATTAGATTTTTTTATGATTTTCGTATTTCCGATGCGCTTTTTCAGAGTTGCCTGCCACGTCAAACTTACCTGACCCGTAAAAAAAAGGTACGTTTTTTGTACAAAAAAAATATATCTTTAATACTCATTCCTGTAGAAAGGTATCAACAGTTGATAGGTTAGGCACAGCAGGTTCCTGCTGCGGCGGTTACCATTTAAATGAGTACCCATTTGCAAAGTTATCAGCTCTTTTCTCATTCACAAGGTTATCGTACCCACAAAAGGGGGACATTTTTATACATTTCAGGTAAGACTTGCCTGGCAGCACTACACTTGTCAGCAGTAATGTCAGTGACAAAGTCACCTCGGATCACTTCGCGTCCCAAATTGTAAACTTCGCGCCGCCGCGTTCGAACGCCGCACCTTTATGTACAGTCAAGCGCACGTCAAGTACCGCCATAGTTGATAACAGGTATATCAAGCAGTAAAGAAACTTACAAACCAGCTACAAGGTGAGACAACAAACGCCGATGATTGTCGCTGGCAGTTGTCGAGAATCGTGCGCGACTGTTGTCGGCAGTCACTGACGGTCTTCCTCCACTTTGTATCAATTAGGAACAGAACCTCTTTGGTTGGTAGTCTTGTTTACATTTCGAGCGTATTTCTTTTTTTAAAATTCATAATAATATTAAAAATACAACCGGCCAGTATCATTTTTAATACAATATTTTTGTCCGACCTCTATGGTTGACCTAAAATATTGTATGGTTCCTATGGTGGACCTAAATTCATGTTCGAATTTCAAATCCCGTTTTTACCCGCTACGAAAGTCTCTTGGAGAAAACAACTATTTAGTTCGCCTGATGTGTACTCATTTAAGGCCCTCTGCCGCGTGTAGAGAGTCGCGATGTATTATACGCGTCACGTTGCGGTGTTCATATAAACACGAACGCCTGTTTATACGCTTCATGTGGCAGACGCCCTAAGCGCGTTGACAGTGCTCTAAAGTACACTATTAGCGCAATTTGGAACGCGGGGTATGAATTCTCTAATGCAAGAATTGGAATTCAAGACTAAATACCTGGGCTAATTACTGTGAAACCCGGAGAGCTACAATCAAATGCCTAATTATTTTATAAAGTCCGTAGAGCTAACTTTAAATTAAACCATAAATCATTGTTTATACCGATTTTTGACCGATACTAAGTCCCATAGTCACTTGGGCATTTTCCTTTGGCAGTTGTAATTACGTTCAATTAAGGTATTACAACGAATTGTTTTTAAATAAACGTAGGCGATTTTCATTTCTTTTATACCAAAGTTTAGAATGGTATAAGTTATTCGAAATAATATTAATGTAGTAAAGAGAAATTTGCAGTTAAACCTGAGCGTTTTTTGTAGTCTTTTCGTTCAGAGTGGATTTTTTTTCTAGATTTCCCAATATATTTTTCAAAATTCCGAGGCCGCTACCAACTACACTATTATATAAGAGATTTTATTGTATATTTTTAATTTTGTTTGCTTATCCCAATAGTTCAATCCACGAGCTCAAAAAAGTGCCTCCGCGCATTTTTATGAAAACTTGCTTCGGAATATTGGCTATATCTACCAATATAAGAAAAAATTGTAAAAAGCGAGGCTGCTACGAACTTAAATGATAACTGTTCTTCAACATTTTATAAGTTAAAGTTGTCAAAATCTTTCTGTTTCTCAGATTAAGGACGCCAAAATTAGCTATTTTGCGCAAAAACACGTTCAAAATGTAATAGGCCTCTTAAGCGATTCGATTTATAATACGAACAAAAGCACGTTTTTCAAAAACAGTATAGTGATTTTTGTTAGTAATTGTGTTTTTGCTTATGTAGAAAACTAACTATTGAACTGAAGATGTACCTATTAAAATATAGGACCGGTTGTCATGGAGATCTTTAGGAGAGGCCCATAATGATGATGGCCAGATTCCCAACTTCATACCGCTAACCGAGTCCGCTACCGAATCTGAAATCTTAGTCAAATCGACAATAACAATATCGATATCAGCGCATCACTAGCATCTTACAGTAGCGATTGACTCTTTTGTTCTGGTCACGCTTCCACAGGCATATGATAATTGTATGAGAAGAGAGCATTGTTCGCTATAATCGATGGATTGTGACGTCACAGGCTTATTGTTTTACAGTCGTATCCATACAATGCTGTAATAGGTTTTTAAAGAAATTGATTTAATGGAGAGCTCGGTTTATTGAACGATTTCTGATTTCTATTGTGAAGGAGCATTAAAAGGCGAGATGTAGGTAGGTACTCGTGTAGAAATTAGTGCAAGAAATAAGTATACCCACTTACAAAAAGTTCATTTTGACAGTTTTTTTTTGTTATTCATCATCATCATAACATCCCATGAAACGGCCACTACAGGACAGGGAGCTCCCTCCAGAATTCTAGCTGTTGCTGGAAAAATGTGGAGGGGAAGTACCATAGTTACCTCCACGGGTTACCTCGCTTGTTAGCGTTACGGCAGGCACCATGGACCGCGGTTGTAGGTGACCGCAGTAAGCAAGATGTTACATACAAAGGAGGATGCTGCTGCACATCCTCCAGTAACCCTTAGTCGCCTCTTACGACACCCACGGGTATGTATGGGTTGGTACTATTCTTTGCCGGCACCACACGGGACACACGGGTTTTTTGTTATTACAAGTGAGCAAATAAGTGGTCAGTGATCACCGTCACCTCCCCACCCAAAGCAGTTACTGTCTTATTTGTGGCACACTTTGACACCAATAAGACAGCAAAGCGTGTTGCCCACCCAACGCGGAAATTCTGCTCTAGTGTGTCATACTTGACGGCAAGATCCGTCGAAGATCGTTCCGACACGGAATTTTCGCAGGTGTTTCGTTATGAAAGTTATCAGAATTCGTCAGAAAATACAAAAACTTATCTTCTTTACAATTCAAAGGACAAAAAACGGTAAAAAAGCAACTCAAAAATAGTAGCACTTATTTATGTTTAATATACCCAATTACACATTAATTTAACCCAATATAATAATTAGCGGTATATTATAAGAAACGAGCTCGCGTACAAGGAAACAGCAATGTAAGTACGAATTAGATAACTTTTGCTGGTTCCGCTTAGTAAGCAAAGCATGTGCAATAAGCTGACATGACGTTTACATGACCATATTCTTTCTCGTCATAAGTATTTACCTCTAAAACTTATAACTCCAATCCTGACTCCAACTTTTATTAGTGTAACTAAGAAGTTGGTTCATACGTAAGAGATTTTTATTAAAATAAATCCTTTGCCATAAAAAAAACTTCATAATTTTATTTTTATAGATGTTGTTATTATAAAGTTTCACCGTTGTTCTTGTAGATTTTAATAAGCTCTTTAGTGCTTCATGGCTTGTTGCTGGTGGTTGGTAAGCGTTGGAATAAACGAAAAAAAAAACGGTCAAGGGCGAATCCGACTCGCGCGCCGAGGGTTCCGATATACCAGGGTGTCTACTCTCAAAGTCCGATATATCGAAACGATACTACTCGAAACATGCAAATGCAAAACTTCGCCCCTTGACAATAGAGTAGAATATTGGTTGGATGAATTTTCAAACTGCATCCAACCAATATTCTACTCTATTGTCAAGGGGCGAAGTTTTGAATTTGCATTTTTCGAGTAGTATCGTTTCGATATATCGGACTTTGAGAGTAGACACCCAGGTGGCCCACCTGCTCGTTTGCCAACATGTGTAATAAAAAAAAAACCTAAAGTATTTTTGGAAGCATTAAAGTCAATTTTTAGGACCGCAAAAAACTACATTTGTTTGTATAGATCAAAGAGATACACAGAGGCGGTAGCGGAAGCGTTCCGGGGGCGGTATTTTTTGTAAAGTATGAGTTCTTATGCACCCTGTCACATTGAAAAGCGGTCGCGGCGCGGTATTTTGTTACCGCCAAACCGCCCCGGACCGCTTTCGCAATCATACCGCCTCTGTGTGACTTGAGCTTTAGAAAGATCCTTTTATAATCTTCTATCGCATGTAATTAATTCAGATTTTTCTTTTCACAAACTTTGGAGTTAAGGGGGTTACTGTAAATTTTTACATTTTTCATCATAACTTTAAAACTAAGAGTTGTAAAAAATACAAAAATATGTTTTAGAATGTACAAGTAAAACCCTTTCATATCATATGATACCCACTTGACCTAGTAATTTTTTTTTCATGTGCAATTAAGTTGGGCAACCATATTCTAAAACTACTCCAAATTTCAAGTCGAACTCTGTCTGTCTGTCACACCTGTATGCTGAGATATACAGGTGTGACAGACAGACAGAGTCGCACCATAAGGGTTCCCTAACACTAGTATGGTGGTATGGTTCAGTCCCACCAGGGGTGTGGCCAGTGTTATGGTGGGTCCGGAGTGCCCTTTTTTTACCATTTTGGTACCGGTACCCTAAAAATGGATCATAAATACCTATGTCACGACCAAGGAAGTGCGTGAAGAATCGAGTATGTATACGAAATCGTTAACTTAGTAAAATAAGTTATATGTAAGTAAATAGAGTTATGTAAGTAGACTTCCTTATTATTTGCGAAATGTAAAGTGCATCTCAATTTGTGTGATCGTTCACCTGAATTCAGAATTTTATACTGTCTGCCTGTAATTTATTTTTACAATTTGATTTATTTAAAAGTCTCTACAAGTGGCCTACCATTTATCGATACCGTAATTTATTATAAAAACTATAATTGTAGTACAACCTTATGAAATTTATAAATCTACATATTTTTACCCGACTGCGGCGAAGCCCAAAGGAGGGTTATGTGTTTGAACTATATTTCTGTAAGTATGTACCAAGGAGGTTTTAACCCGCGCTACTAAAGCGAAGAGTAGGAAAAACCTCCTTGGTATGTACATATGTTTGACAGTTTCATTGTTCCCTCGTAACTACTAAACTGCGAACCGATTTTGATGAGTTATTCATCGTTAAATTTGTCTTAATAGAGTAGGGACACTAGGGACAGTCTTCTGAAAACTGAAAAGTCATGATTAGTCAACGTAACTGAACAACTTTCAGCGAATAAGACTTTCAGGAGATGAATAAACATCAGCCTTTCTATACAAACTGTGTCCAATCAACTAGAGGCCGATTTATTTTTCATTTCCTAAAAGTTTTATGATTCACTGAAATATGTTCAGTTACATTGACTGATCACGCCCTTTCAGTTTTCGGAAGGCTGTCCGTTACACCTTTAAGTCAAGGTTTTTGGTAAATGCCTGCAAACCTCTATGGAACATAGGTCAAAATACGGAAAAAAATTAATGTCCCATAGAAACTGCATCAGCTGATAACGTATTTTGTATGGGAGTTAAACATTTTTTTTTCTTATTACGACCAACGTTCCATGGAGATAGTTGCTCAGTTTCATTTTCAGACATTTTCCAAACACCCTGTATAATTAGTCACGTCGACAAACTGGTAAAATAAAACAAATACTGGTTTAATAAAAAAATACAATTTGGTTAGATAGGTAAGCGACTTCGTAAACCATTAAGTTTAGGTCTTCACAAACCTTATTTATTTACCCTCAATGACAATCAAATCACGGCCATGTTTTACATTATTACAATTTCATCAAAACAGATTAAGCCACGATCTCACCTATATAGCTAAATACAAAGACTAATTCGGCATATAAAGGGTGACTTTTAATTAGTTCTTGATAGAAAAATATATGAATGTACTCATGATACTGAACAACTTTCCCCAAGAAACAGGTCGAAATACGAAAAGCAAAATTTCACCTCCCATACAAAATGCGCTATCAGCTGATGCTGTTTCTATGGGGGGTCAAAACTTGATTTTCGTATTTCGACCTATGTTCCTTGGGGAAAGTTGTTCAGTATCATGAGTACATTCATACCTTTTTCTATCAAGAACTAATTAAAAGTCACCCTGTATTGCTCGTTGAAGCAAAGATATTGCAATTAACATAACCAAGCCTCCCAGCAATGTATGCCGAATTAGTCTTTGAATTCAGCTAGGTGTGATCGTGGCTTAGGGCATTCAATGAACCTGTCATATAAAAAAAACCTTGCAACACCATCCTGGCACGTTTTCCGCAAATCTGTTCATCGCTGTGCGTACAAATTACCCTTTGCGATTTACGTAACTTGCGTAACAATGTGATGTAATGTAAGACGCAGGCTCCAAATTCTAAATTCTAACGTTTCCTGCGACAAATATGTCGAAGATCCTTTATTTTCTGTGTAAATTTAAGATGGATTAATTACCTAATGCTGAATTAGTTTGTTTAGGACGCTATACAGGGTGTAAAAAAACATCAGGTCGCTGGTGGATACATGAAAAAAAAGTTGACGTCCCATGTATATCCATCACGAGATAGTGTCTTTATATGTGGAGTGGAGAGTTTACGTTGTCTGAATTCACGGTTTCAGTTTAACTCCCGGTATAAACGCGACTTCGTGCGTATGTTAAATTATTGTAAAAAACCGGCCAAGTGCGTGTCGGGCCACGCGCAGTATAAGGTTCCGTAGTTTTTTTACGATTTTTATCAAAAAGCAGGATTATTTCATAACGTTTATAGCAAAAACTTTTTACCTCCTAATGCTGAGCGATTTTTTAGCTCCTAATTGCTATTTTTATTATTACCAGTTTTACGGCTATATCACACTAACTTGTGAAGCCTACTTAGCCGTGACAGTTTTCCTTTAAATTTCATCATATACCACAGATCATATAATACTAGTAAACTATACTAGTACTGTGTTTTTTTTACACTAGCAGAGTGGGGGGGACACTTGACTCGAACAAAAAATTGCGTTTTCCAGCTGAATATTTCGTTAACGGATCCCTAAATCGATAAATACTAATTTTCTGACTCACACTATTTTTAAAAAACCTGCCTAGCGACACCCCACACGAAGGGGTAACAAGAAAAAAAATCACCCCCACTTGTAACATAAAAAAATATTTTTTCTAGAATATAGGATGGATTTTTGAGATGGGACAGCGAGTGCAAAAGTCCCATTGAAGTTTATAATCAGTATAAGTAACAGGATCTATTGACATAATAAAAATGTTTAAGTAAAATTTTCTTACAAAATGTACCTATGGAAAAAGATTTTTTTAATTTCGTACTTTTCTAGTACTCCAAACTGGGCATAGCACATGGACAGGAGTGGTAGTTCCGATTTTTTTTGAACGATTTTATTTTAACACAACACTGTGTTCGGATAAATCTACAAAGTAGAAAATCGCAAAAATTCACAACCACAGGCAGGATTCGAACCTGCGTCTTCTGCTTCAGTAGTGACAGACGCCCAAAAAAAACCGGTCAAGTGCGAGTCGGATTCGCGCGCCGAGGGTTCCGATATACCTATAGTATTTTTGGAACCAATAAAGTCTATTTTTAGGACCGCAAAACTAAATTTGTTTGTAAAGGTTTTTTGCAGATTTTTTAAAAGTGTGCAACTTACAAAGATTGTTATATTTTTGCTGTAATATTTACTGTTATTAATTGATAACGAATATTAAGGTCCATAAACCACACAAGATCTGAAAATTAAATTTTTTACAACGACGCAATCAAAAGATATGGCTTTTTATGTCCTCATCTCTATACATTTATGCAAAAAAGCAAAACCTACAGGGTACTTCCCGTTGACCTAAAATTATGAAATTTGGCAAGAAGCTAGGTCTCACAGTACAAATAAAGGGAAAATAATAAAATTATGAAATATTTCAATTTTTCTCACAACTAATTGTTACCAATTAAGATGAGCTCCCGTTTCAAGAACTTTGGGTCTTTCAAGTTTGATGGTCGCAGAGTTTTTAAAATCAAAGAGCAAAAGTTTTTAGTATATCATATGGTACCCTTAGGGCGCGAGTCCGACTTGCACTTGGCCGGTTTTTTTGAGTTCTGCGCATTAACGGTCATAGCCAGACAGTTTACTATTATTTAATCTGTGGCCAGACTTACATACCGTACCGTACCATCCAACAATCAACATGTAATATCACTTGTGCAGCTCATTCATCATACCTTAAAACTTGACCCTGTGACCCTTCACCTTATGTAATTCCCGATGCCTTATACACATCCATGGGCGATCTTAATCACAAGCAATCAGCCGGTTACGCCGTCGTGAAATATCATTTTGTAATAACATTATGGAGTCTTATTATAGGCAGTGTGGCGTATCATTATTGGTAAAGTAATTTTGGAGTTTAATTGAATATAAAATGTAGTGGCTACTTGAAATTGAGTTTAAAAGTCAGTTCACTGCAATTACCAAGCGTCTTCAGTCAGAAACTTATTGAAGATTGACCGTCAGCACCGCAAACAATTATGGTTCTAAAACTTACTTTTGCAATTTACACAAACAGAGCCAAATTGATCCAAATCACATACAGATTGAGCATAGAGATGAGACACTGTCAAAACCGCGAATTGATAAAAATAAATCAGGAGCGTTCATATAATATTATTTCTTGCACAATTAACATATAGAGAGTTACATAGAAGAGGACATTTACAAAGGCGGGCTTATCTCTACAAGAGATTTCTTCCAGCCAACCCAAGGTCGTGAGAGAAATTGTTCATATAACCTAGACTGGACAGGTTTGCTTCAAAATAACCAATCTAGGCGTCAGCAGAAAAACGATGTACAAGATGTAACAGAAAGGGTATATCAACCCTGAAGGATGTGATTCTGCCCATGAAACTGAACAACTTTCTCCAAAGAACATAGGTTGAATACGAAAAAGAAATTGACATCCCAAACAAAATGCGCTATTTCATGGGAGGTCAATTTTTTTTCATATTTCGACCTATGATCCTTAAGGAAAGTTGTTCAGTTTCATGGGCAGATTAATATGCTTCGAGTTGGTATACCCTTTTTGTTACAACCTATAGATAGGTAGGTAATTTGCTGCTAGTCAAAACTCTACAATGCGGGGAATAGAAGGCTATACACTAATTGTTTCACAGTTCTGCGATCAGCTCGTAAGCTGACAGGATTCTTCCTCCAATCGAAGAAATATTGTGTATGTCTATAAGTATTTATATTTGCCAGTAATATGGCTCGAGCCATATATCAGTAAGAAAGCAACCCACGGACAGGAAGGACCATAATTGCAATATAAACGCGGTCAATGGCGACGCGACCGCAGCGCACGCTTCCCGTGCTAGTGGGGCCAGAGAAAACACGAAGGAAACGTGAAGAAAACACTTTCTGCTCAATAAAAATTAATCTCGATTACAAAAGGAAGGATCGCGATAATTTATCCATACTAGTTCCACATCAGTTACGTCTCTGTAAGGGATACTGAGGATGCCTGAGATGATTAGGTCGTTTAGAAAGAACAAATGAATGAGGATTGACGAAAAAGATCTAATAAAGTTTAAAAAGTACAAAGTACAAGTAGGCGAGGGTAAATGAAAATGTTGGTTGGGGAAGGAACGTCCTGATTTCGCACCTCATAAGAACAATATCAAGGACGTTCTGAATAAGGGCCAATGCAAATGGGGTCAAAAAGTACTCAAAACCGGAAGCTGGTATAAGAGGGTTGTTGAGAGTCTAGAAAGCGAGGAAAGTAAGTCAAGATCGTAGCAGGAGGAAGGCTGCCCCGACGGGAAAGAGGCGTGATAAGCTATTTAGAAACGGATATCAAATAGAGCCACGTATCGGAGAAGGAGAAGTAGAGGAAGGCCCAGACGTTGCTACATGGACCAAATTGAGGAAAAGGGTGTCGTATCAGAAAGTCAAGGAAGTTGTAGACCGTTAGGGAGGCGTCAAAGCTACCCCACCGACAAAAGCGTAGCTTTTAAATAAGAAATCGTGGTTTCTATGGCCTTCACCGTTCGATCTGCTCATAATGTTGGAAGCGTGTGCGCATCATTTAGGCAAATATGCATAGATTATAAATTGCCCGCAACATTACCTCCAACATATAGGTTGCAGTGAGGTCGCGACAATCATGCTTTTACAATTTGATTAATCTGTTGATATAATTTAATATCTACTAATTCGCAGAGCAACCACCATTTGCCCTACCTACGCAAAACAAGGCAGGGAGACGGCAAAAGAATGTACTCGAGGTTAGTGTAGTGACCAACTCTGCAAAGCTTTTAAGCCCCCAAATGGCTCTTTGTAAGGCCAAGGAAGTAACTTTGAAAGCAGTTCGGATTTTTAATTTTGTAAGAGAACTACGAAAGGTCAATCTGGACAACTGTCGAGGTTTGAACTAAGACCAAACCTAACCCCTTAATTTTTTGGGGAGCGTCCAATTTATTTTTCATTTCCCAACAAAATAAATTGAAGATTAAATTAGATATTGATTAAAATATTGGTAGGACATTTCGCACAAGGTCACCTGATCCCAAACTAGGCAAATCCTGTACTATGGGTATCAGAGACTGATATACATAAATAAATATCACCCAGACACAGAAAAACTCTTGTGCTCATCACACAAATGTTTGCCCAGCTGGGCGGCGATCGAACCCGCGGTCCCCGTCGTGAAAGGCAGGGCACTACCAACCACACCAATGGGCTTGTCATGTCAAGATTGAAAGTGGTAGGCTGTGCATTGTTTAAAATCTGTGAATAGAGATCAAAATATCACGATTAAAATTTTTATTATAAATAGTGTCCGAAAACCATTTTCGTGTAGCTACAACGGTTAAAAAAGACACTTTCCCTTACCCGCAGAAGTTATCCACCATCTATAGCAAACGGATTCCTAAATCGAAAAGTGGTAAGTATTCAAGTATTTTTAGACGAGAAAAAGCTTCATCCCCACTTCACGTGTAGGAAAGGTATAAAAAGTTTTTTTTTTTCTTTACCACTTTGTCGGCGTGACTAAAATCTGGGACGAATAATTATATTCTATACATCAATACCAAACCAAATGGCAGATTTCTAGTATTAAAATTCTCTGAGCTAAGCCGCAGACTGACAGGACAGAGGAACATGACGGAACAAGAAGGGTTCCTTGTTGACTAAACAACTTAAAATTACTATACAGGGTCTTTGGTAAATGTCTGCAAACCTCTCAGGTGGTTGCTCTACCAATGAAAATAAACAACTTTTCCTTTGCAACGTAGGTCGAAACACGAAAAAATATTTTTTGACCTTCCATACAAAATGCACTATCAGCTGATGCAATTCCTATGGGGTATTGAATTTTTTTTTTCGTATTTCGACCTATGTTCCTTAGGGTAAGTTGTTTAGTTTCATAAGTAGAGCAACTACCTAAGAGGTTTGCAGGCATTTACCAAAGACCCTGTATACTTACGTACTTAACAAAAATGTCCTTGCAGTAGAAGTGTTTGCATATAAACTTAAACGAGACGTGGGTTCGTGCTTGAGGCGACAACATCAAACATTGTTAAAATACTACGTTCGTACCTTGTTCGTACATACAAATCTCCATATACCGGGTGTATGACAGTAAACCTCACAGGTGGTTAAGAGTGGTGGTTTTTAATTACGGTTCTAACAGGCTAATTCAAAATTAAAACTGACTTATGTTTGTTGTAAATCAAAACATATTTAAAAGAGCGCGTGGGTTTTTATTGTCGCTTCTTTTTTTTCCACTATGGCACCACATTATTTGTGAAGCGATGTAGTTGAGCTGACGTCATTAAGAGATTTTAATATCCAACAATGACGATAAACGATTTTGACTTTGACTTTGACTTAATTGTTTTTAATTAACGCTCTCCAGACGAGCTGTGGTTGATGAAACTCCATGTCACCGGGTCTTTTATACTAATATGAACCCGCTGACCAAAACCACTACGTACATAAGTACATACAAATCTCCATATACCGGGTGTGTGTCTGTAAACCGCTCGGGTGTAAACTTTACCGATGAAACTGAATAACTTTCGATGAAAAAGCATAGGTCGAAATACGAAAAATAATTTTCAACGTCCCATACTTACATACTTATGCTGGCTCAGCGACCCGAAGAGGATCTTGGCCTCCGACACTAAGAGCCGCCATTCTTCTCTGTTGTGTACAGCTTGTTGCCAGTCGGCTATTTGAAGCTCCAACAGATCTTTCTTAACTTGGTCGATCCAACGATACCTGGGACGTCCGACGGGGCGTCTACCAGTCGGACGTCCAAGATACGCTCTTTTGACCGCACGATCCTCCCCCATCCTTTCCACATGGCCGAGCCAGCGGAGTCGGGCTGACTTGGTCTCCCCAATGATGTTAGACTCGGCTATAAGGTCTTCTTTCCCATAGAAACTGTGTATTTTGTAGGGGAGGTATACTATTATAAACGAGCAATATTATTTGTACATATACAGTATTATACAGGGTGTAAGGGACGGTGTACCGAAAACTAAAAGGGCGTGTTCAGTCAACGAAACTGAACCACTTTCCCAAAGAAACATGTTGGTAAATGAAAAAAAAATTACCTCTCCATACAAATTGCCCACTCTGGTCGAACAGTTTGTATGGAGGGGTCAAAATTTTATTTCATTTCTCAACATATGTTTCTTTGGGAACGTTGTTCAGTTTCGTTGACTGAGCACGCCCTTTCAGTTTTCAGTACACCGTCTCTTACACCCTTTATAATTTGTAAATATATTTACCAAGAGGTTTCAATCATACAGGGTGTAATCCGTGTACCGAAAACTGAACGGGCGTGCTCAGTTAATAAAACTCTTTCCCAAAGAAATATATTTTTTGGGAAATAAAAAAAAAAATTACCACTCCAATCAAATTGCTTACTTATCAATTCCCTAAAATGTGTCTTTGGAAAAGTTGTTCAGTTTCGTTGACTGAGCACGCCCTTTCAGTTTTTGGTACAACATAATGTTACGAGCTAGCGGTTCGGGATTGGAGTGAAACGTCAATGTAGGTCTGTCTCGTTTATTTAGGAGATATTTACAACCCGAGGTTCTTATTCACGTCACCGATTTCACCCTCTGATCCTCTTCGTGACGGTCTTCCCTCCGAGCACTGCTCGCTCTAGGACCTTTTCAACAGAGTTTTCCCTCCTAGCACTCGTCCCTCTACGGAGTCTTCTCTCCGAGCACTCCTCCTCCGGGACCTCTTCTGCGTACTCTTCCTCACACCCTGTATACGCATTTGTGAAGCGTGAATACCAGTTTTGTGTCAAACGTAAACCACAGCTTGAGCACGACAATTTGAAGTGTTTTTCTTTAGTCCGAGAAAACAGGTTTGAAGTGCACAGTATTGTACTCGTAGCTACGGATTTTCCACATTTATTTTGTAAATGATGCTTAAAATAAAAAAAAATCTCTTTTTCAATAAATTTTCTAGAAAAACGTACTTACCTACAAGGCCGTACGAGTAAACATTGCTCGTAAGAGTCGTAAGTATAGTTACTTAGCGAACTAGTGCGGTAAGTAAAAAAAGTATACTACCAAGGAGTTTTTACACTCTGATCATAAAATTGTTTTGTAAAAATACTAAAGTGGTGACGACTGCCTACATATTTAAAATAAAATGGAAAGTACGTACCAGGAGAACATAAATCGACAAAAGGCTGACAGTACCCAGCCATGGTTGGTTCCTTTAACAAGTGTATTACGAGTACCTACTTATACCTGTTTTCTCACAAATGTATTGAAAAACGTCGTAATATACATGGCCGTAAGGGTTATGTATGACAAACTCGTGCCGGTGGTAAACCCTCGACTTCGTCTCGGGTTTACAAAACGTCAACTCGTTTGTTACTTCAGTAAAAATACGGTTTTGCAAAACATTAAATGTTAATAGTTATTTTTTTGTGTATATCGTATTTAAATATGATGTTAAGACACAATATTTACGAATCCACCTAAAATTTAAATCAGAATATTTTTTTCGAAATACAGCTTAGGCAAAAATAGTAATAGACCATTATGTACCTACTTTATATCATAGATAAACGTATATTTTACATATTGGCATCAAAATCCACCATAAATATATTTAAAAATATCAATTTTTTTCAAAATATAAGATCGACACTTATTTTCATATATAAGGCCCAATAAAGTCGAGGTAAAATAATAGAATTAAACTGAGCTAAACTTAACCTTTTTAAATGTAAGTGATTGTTATATATATTTAAAGAAATCCCATACAAAATAAAAATAAAGTTTTTTGTAATCGGTGATTCACAAAGATTTTGTAAATATTTATGTTGGATTTGCCAAAAATGTGAGTATTTAGCACTATTTAAATTATCAGAAAGCAAAACTGCTCGATTACTATTTTTGGTTGCGAAGATAAACTTTATTTAAATTTCGTGGTATAAAAGTTAATTACTACAAAAAAGGTAATATTTTTAGGTGGATTCATGTATAATATGAAAGTATGCATACAAAGCAAGCCGTAAATAAAAACAATAATCTATTAACATTCTTTTCCGAAATTCCTGGATATTTTTTTAATCTTTGGACGGCAAAATAAATAAATAAATGGGGTAAATTTAGGTGGATTCCATTAAAAAGCTTTACACAGAAATATAATCTATCGATCTGAAAAAGAAACACGGCTATTACAAATTATTTTCGTTTCGCCATACAATGCTCTCGTAATTTTACTGGAGTATGTAATAACCATACTTACGGCACTTGTATCTTAAACTACTAGGTAATTAATTAGTTAGTCGTTTTAGATGCGTGTGGTGCCGGCAAAGAATAGTATTAACCCATCTCTACCCGTGAGTGCCGTAAGAGGAAAAGTCTAATGATATGAACCGGAGGATGTCTGTGTATCGTATAGGTTTGAACAAACTACTTGAACAATTACCTTGGCTACGCAGAGTCGATTTTACATACAAATTGACGTGCACAAAGCTTACCCCACCACGCGATTATTGTTCAAGTTGTTTGCCCCGCAGTACAACATCTTACATATTGCGGTCACCAACAACATCGGTCACCAGCCGCAACGCTTACACAAGCTATTGTGTTGTGAATGGTAAATCTATCCTCTCCAATGTACCACGCGTTTTAACTGAAGTTTTGGATGGAGCTCCCTTGTTGACTTTTCATGGGATGCTTGCTATTCATGATGATGAATATTTAGGTTGTAGGTAGAGTTGATGTATGGAATTCTCTACTGTAATAAAATCTGAATCCCTATCTATGAACGCAAAATCTAAACCGATAGGTTCATTAGATTCTAGACCCCCTAGAATACTCCTTAGCAACATATTTCTTATTAACTGTGATGTAATCTGTGGTTCTAGATTAGAAGCATGGAATTTGGCTAAGGAGTTCCATTACATTTATTAAGTCTTTCGGAAAATAATAAAAGCCTTAGTTTAAGATTGAAGACCAATAAAACAACTAAGTGTTATAATATTATGCTCGTTGGTTGTTCAACATTACCGCAATAACACTTGTACAGAAACAGTTACTTTACTTCAACCCTATTGCTATCAAATGAGGCTTATCTATGTAGGTACCTATCTAGATTAAATTTTACATTTTTTGTAATATCTCGAGATGTAGTAGCTTGCCGGTACAGAATTTGTCCTGACAATTCTTGTAACTGCGTAGGTACTTGAACCAAATGCAACTTGAAAAAAGTGCGTCTGGACGATCTGCGTTTTGGAAAAAAAGCTTATTAGACCATCTTCTACCAGATCTCCAAATCAATCATAAATACACAGAGCTCTGAAGCCCATGCGTGTTGCTCAGACGGAGTGGCCCTATCGTTGTTCTGTGAAAACTTAAAACTGTTAAAGAGACGTTATGCGAACAACTGTACAAAAAATTACTTGTCATAACAAATAATATAGTTATCGGAATGTGAATACATTAGAGTTAATAAACATCTTACACCCATGCTTGAACACCCACCCACGTGCATTACACAAACAAATACAATTGTATTAATATTTTAGTAGTTCATATTATAATAATAATGATGAGTGGGTCTAGTTTGAACATAACATAGCATAGAGATCATCTATAAGTAGTAAAACTTTATATGCTTGGTGCTGACACTACCAAAGTCGGATGCTTTTCTCATAACTTCACATTCACTATACTAATAATGAAGGATGTGAATCTGCCCATGAAACTGAACAACTTTTCCCAAGTAACATAGGTCGAAATATGAACATGAATTTTTGACCTCCCATAGAAACTGCATCAGCTGATTGCGCATTTTGTATGGGAGGTCAAAAATTCATTTCTACTCAAATGCTGTTGAGTGTACTATCCTTTTCCGGCACCAGGGCCGAAAAAGTAAGTATGGTATCCTATACGGTCAAAATAAGACGACAGCAAAAACGTATGGACCGTATTTGGTAATATTGTCGTTGTAAGGTCACAACACGAGCCATCTTCGACGAAAGTAGGTCTGACCACACCTTACATCAACTCGGCTCATAAGACATCTGGTACAGAACACCATAACAATGAGTTATGTAACTAGGTCTCCCGGCACTGAGAGCACCATCATAATTTATAGTTGTATACCGGTTGTGAGAAAAATTTAAATATTTAATGATTTTAGACTTTTTCCTTTATTTGTACTGTGAGACCTAGCTTATTGCCAAATTTCATAATTTTAGGTCAACGGGAAGTACCCTGTAGGTTTTGCTTTTTTGCATAAATGTATGAAGATGAGGACATAAAAAGCCATATCTTTTGATTGCGTCGTTGTAAAAAATTGAAACTTTCAGATCTTGTGTGGTTTATGGACCTTAATATTCATTATCAATTTCAACCTGATACCTCTTCTCGTTCGTGAGAAAAAGGGTCTTGACAGACAGACAGACGGACAACAAAGTGATCCTATAAGGGTTCCGTTTTTTTATTTTGAGGTACGGAGCCCTACAAAAGTACTTTTTTTACGTTTCTTTCTTATTTTGGGTGATCATAAAATTTTATTTTCCTTCGAATTACTGTAGGTACAATATTTTATTGAAATGGATAGGTACATGCTAGTACATCTATTGGTCCCGTCTGCAAGAAAATAAACTAAGCCTCTGGCCCATACAGTGGCTTAAAAAAAATAATAAATAGAATAAAAATGTATGGGATGGAGATTTCGTTAACTCTTAAATTTAAAAAAAATGTCAATTCCCATAGATTTTATTCTATTCTAGTCTAACAAACTGGGTGACTAAAACTACCTTCATGTCATACAATAGCCGATAAATCTTTAATGCTACAGGGTGGTTGGAGTTATAAGATGAGCAATTTGTATGAAAAGGTCGAAAATTTTTTGATTTCCCAAAAATGTGTCTTTGGGATAGTTGTTCAGTTTCGTTTACTGTGCATGTACGTTCAGTTTTCGGTACACCGTCCTTTAAACCAATTGACGATAAATATTTATGGTTGAATCGAACCCAGAATCTTCACTGCACCACAGGCCGAATAAGGATCATCGTGTACTTATTTACCAACGAAGCCTCCGAACAAGTTTTTGACTTGCTTTTGAACGATTATTTGTTAAAGGCAAAAGTCTCGAGACGTGCGCAGGATAAATTTGGCTCTGACGGTTATTTTCTGCGCATCGGTGACAGGCGGAGAGCCAATGAACGAGTCGCTCGCCTCCCCACACCCGCCGCGCTCACCCCGCCATTAATTTTTTGAGTTCTGCGCGTTACCGGTCATAGCCAGAGTTATTTTGGACGACGTATACTGTTTATCATTGTTGGTTGTCACGTGCAGACCTTAGGATGCTACAGGAATACAAACAATATTTTATTATGATGCACTGGGTATGCAGAATGCAAACATAGCTGACCGTCACGTTGCGTTGGCAAGTAAATTCTAAAGTCACGCTAAAATGCTAGGATACAAACAGTATGTAACAAAAAGGCTAAGAATTAGAAGCCTGAAGGATGTGAATCTGCCCATAAAACTAAACAACTTTTCCCAAGAAATATTGGTCAGAATAAAAAAAGATCGACTTCCCATACAAACTGAATCAGCTGACGGCAAGGACGGAAGTCTAAGAATTTTTTTCGTATTTTGAGCTATGCTCCTTGAGAAAAGTTGTTCAGTTTCATGGGCAGAAACAGCTTAAAATATCTGGGATGATAAAAAATAACGCTATGTAGCTACTACGGTTCAAAAGATCCCTCCCCCTCCCTCCCTCCCCCAGATCCCTCACCATGTCTGCTACAAAAAGCCTCTGCCACATAGCAGTGGAAAGTCAGTGGGACATACAAAAAAAAAAAAAAGATCCCTCACCCTCGCTCCCTCCCCCGATCCCTCCATCACTCCCACCCCCCGATCCCTTTAAAGGACGGACAGACAGACGACGTAGTAATAGGGTCTCTTTGGCGTCCAATGGGCACGAATCCCTAAAAAATATCCTTATCCAACAAAAAGTGCACCATCTAGTAGCGCTTTTTGTTTTAAGTTACATTTTAGAGTTCCGAACCAAAAGGGTAAAAACAAAAACCTTATTGTGCGACTATTAGTTGTGAGAAAAATTGAGAAATATTTAATGATTTTAGACTTTTCCCTTTATTTGTACTGTGAGACCTAGCTTCTTGCCAAATTTCATAATTTTAGGTCAACGGGAAGTACCCTGTAGGTTTTGCTTTTTTGCATAAATGTATGGAGATGAGGACATAAAACGCCATATCTTTTGATTGCGTCGTTGTAAAAAATTGAAATTTTCAGATCTTGTGTGGTTTATGGACCTTAATATTCGTTATCAATTTCCTCCTCCTCTCGTTCGTGAGAAAAAGGGTCTTGACAGACAGACAGACGGACAACAAAGTAATCCTATAAGGGTTCCGTTTTTTTATTTTGAGGTAAAAATATATATTTTAGTAGGCAAATAAGTACAAAACATGAAGATAATGACTAAACTCAACTGACCGTTAAAGGCATGTAAAGTACGCGACACCCCAGGAGTGCAGGCAAAATGTATGGCGCACCATACGTTTCAGCCGCACTTCTGAGTTGTCGTATACATACAGGCTGTAAGTGACGGTGTAACGAAAACTGAACAGACGTGCTCAGTGAACAACTATCCCAAAGAAAAATTTTTGGGAAATGAAAAAAATTTTGACCTTACAAAACTGTTCGATCAGAGTGAGCAATTTGTATGGAGAGGTCAAAATTTATTTGCAATTCCCAAAAATGTTTTTTTGGGATAGTTATTTAGTTTCGTTGACTGAGCACGCTAGTTCTGTCTTCGATATACCGCCCCTTACACCCTCTTGAGGTCACCTGTCGTAAATCTTCACGTGTGCACATCTTGGCAGTGCGTCACAAGCTCCAACCTTGGTTTTATAGCTATGCAAAGGATCAAATAATTGTCGACTATTATGCTTACTGTGGAATTTATTGTTTTAAACGGATAATTGCTTGTTTATTTTCTGCACATGGGTAACCTATGATGCTCTTCTAAGTAGTAGGTTAAATACTTGGGTAAAGCGTGCGCAGAATAAGTTTGGCAGTGACGGTTATTTTCTGCGCATGGGTGACGGGCAGAGAGCCAATGAACGATTCGCTCGCCTCCCCCCCACCTGCCGCGCTCACCCCCCGATTATTTTTTTGAGTTCTAAGCATTCGGTCATAGCCAGAGAAATTTTGTACGAAGAATACATAATAATGCAAGTCTAATTTCCGCCATCTTTATTCACTTGATTCTACTGTGATTCGAACAACCCCGTCTTATCAAATAGTTGAAAAAGGACGCTGCAGGCACTGATCTTGTAAGTCCAGCATGCGCACTGCGACTTGGCGAGTCTTCATAGACTAAACCAGACTAAACCAGTTATGTCTTCTCCTGTCCATACATAAAAAACCGGCCAAGTGCGAGTCGGACTCGCGCACTGAGGGTTTCGTACTACCACATAATCATATTTGTATTAGTTGAAATTTCAATAAGTTACTGTGCTAGATTTTTTGAGTCCGAAACGCGCTTGACTAGATTTTATTGTTTGTTGTTATTTTACAGCTTATGCACAATAAATATACCAATTTTCACGTTTGTAAGTGTTGCCGATTTTAAGATAGAGCTAAAACAAAAATCGCCTAAAAAAATAGGTATTTAGTATGGAAGCCCCCCTTAATTTTTTTTTAAATATTTGTTGTTATATTGGCAACAGAAATACAAAATCTTTGAAAATTTTAAAGCTATTACTGTTCATGAGATACAGCTCAAACAAAATTTTGAAAAAAAACCGGCCAAGTGCGAGTCGGACTCGCGCACTGAGGGTTCCGTACCACCACATAAACATAATTGTATTAGTTGAAATTTCAGTAAGTTAATGTGCTAGATTTTTTGAGTCCGACACGCGCTTGACCAAATTTTATTATTTGTTGTTGTTTTATAGCTTATGCACTATAAACATACCAATTTTCAAGTTTGTAAGTGTTCCCGTTTTTAAATAGAACTAAAACAAAAATCGCATCAGCGACCATCCAACTTGACCCCTCTCTTATATGACTGTTCTTGAAACGGGAGCTCACCACAATTGGTTACCATTAGTTGTGAGAAAAGTTGTAATATTTAATGATTTCAGACTTTTCCCATTATTTGTACTGTGAGACCTAGCTTCTTGCCAAATTTCATAATTTTAGGTCAACGGGAGGTACCCTGTAGGTTTTGCATTTTTGAATAAATGTATGGAGATGAGGACATAAAATGCCATATCTTTTGATTGCGTCGTTGTAAAAAATTTGAATTTTCAGATCTTGTGTGGTTCATGGATCCTAATATATGGTATTAATTTCAACCTGATACCTTTACCCGTTCGTGAGATAAAGGGTCTTGACAGACAGACAGACAGACAGACGGACAACAAAGTGATCCTATAAGGGTTCCGTTTTTTTCTTTTGAGGTACGGAACCCTAAAAAACAGCTGACTTTGGTGGCATCTTATTCATTTGTTTTTAAATATTTTTTAAAACAAAAAATACAGTATTTATTTACTCAACGAGCTCTATACAACGATACCCCACTCAATGGGGTAGGTCAAACTTTTTTTTTTCGCTCCGCTCCCTTTAGCTGTTTGGTTTTATTTTTTTTAATTTTTAGTATTGCTAGTTGTAGCGGCAGTAGATATACACAATTTGTGAAAATTTCAAATGACTACCTATTACGGTTCATGAGATACAGCCCGCTGACAGACAGACCAGACATCGGAGGCATCAATAGGGTCCCGTTTTTCACCCTATGGGTACGGAACCCTAAAAAGTCAAAAAGTCAAAAAATCCATCTTAATCCGGAGGTCTTTTTCAAAGGACGCACTATAAAGGCGCACATGATCTCTTTTTTTCAGGGGGAGAGAGAGAGATTTATCTTAAATCACATGAGGCACACGTTCATGTTAACCCTAATACACAGGACAATTAATTTTATTGTCTTTGCTATTCATCATCATCATCGTATCAGCCGAAAGACGTCCACTGCTGGACATAGGCCTCCCCTAAAGATCTCCATGACGACCGGTCCTGCGCTGCTCGCATCCAGCGGCTTCCCGCGACCTTGACCAGATCGTCGGTCCACCTTGGGGGGGGCCTGCCAACGCTTCGTCTTCCGGTACGCGGTTCGCGGTCCGTATTTGCTATTATTTAAGGCAAAACTAGTCAGAAATATATATTGGTCCCGACTAATATCTACGGATGTAGTCGTTAATGAGCCACGTCAGAGGCCTTTGGCGGCTCAACAACTCTGACACCAGGGTTTGTGAGGTCGGTCATCGACCTTGAAACCCACACGATATGATGATGATGAGTAGGTACGCACGGCAGCAAGCACGTAGAAACAAAACCAGTACAAGATGGCGCTACTACAAACGCCCAAAACCAGAGACCCGCTCCGCTGTTTCCACTGACGTGCGGCCGTATGTACTTAGAATATTACAAGTTAGTGTTTTTACGCATATTATTGCAACGACGGCGAATCCCGTCTGAAATCACCTATCTGCTAATAGAAGTACTCACGGTAGCAAGTTAGTGGTAACAAAACCCTAATATGCTAATAAGCTGTACCCAACGCTATGCTACGATCAACTCCCGCAATCAGAGACCCGCTCGAAGTCAACGTGTAAAGACTGTCGTGCGGACGACTGTACGTAATGGTACTAGCTCTTACACACCTGTACATAACATGTCACTTTACGCATCGAGATGCGCACGCGTCGCTTTCTAACTGCCTATACATATTATATGACGTAATCCGGGCATGGGACGTAGTAATTTTAAACAACCATTGTCTGACGCCGGATTAACGTCCGCGATATGCGCTTTTATACAGATAACCTACTGCGATAGCGTACAGAGTAATGAGGCCAGTGTGTACAAGTTATTATGGCTGTGTAAAAAGCGAAGTTATGCAATGGGACCTACCCCAAGTCAGTCAGTCAGTCCTCTCTCGCCCCGGGATTTCTCCGTCGGCGGGGAATCTTCTTGAAGCTTCTTCGACTTCCTGAAGAGGTTTCTACACGCGATCTGCAGCTACAGGTCGGTCACTGGAGAGCCGCCCTCCGCGGTACCAGCCCCCCGGGTGAGACTCCATGAGGAGAGACCCGGTGAGCGACCAGCGAGCGGGCGGCTATTGGCGATCTAATACCCCAAGACCCATACCCATGCGAGGGAGCTATAATCTGTGAGCTGGAAAAATTCCAACCATTTCCAACATTCCATTTCTCTAGCTTGTCAAATGCACTGTCAAATGGAGCAATCCTATTGGTTCATTTGGTTAGAATTTTCCAACTCACAGCTTAGCTCCCTCGCACAGCACTGGTGGAAATTCAACCTCGCAGGTCTTCTGGGGGTCTATTACGGCAGCTGGAACATATGCGAACTATTTCCTTTGCAACCAATGATATTTTATTTCTAGACCACACGCTGTCAGTGTGGTCTTATGTCGCGAGACGTTTTTCAGCCGCTGCTGTAAGGTAATCTAGAAATAAAACATCATTTTTGGCAAAGGAAATGGTTCCCATATGGCAGATAGATAGATAGATAACACATTTAATTTCCAACACAGCACAAAAGACACAAAACAAAAATAAACCAGGTAAGAACATAATAATAGTGAGTCACCATCTGATTGTACTATTATATATTCTGTGGTACTGTGCCAGAGAAAAGGTACGGACTCATCATGATGTCGCAGCGATGAGCTACGACGCTGATGATTCTGCCCGCACCTCAGGAATGTAGAGAGGGTCGCCATAAATCCAAGTATGGTGACACATAGATACATAAGTAGTAAAGAAAATAAAAACACACATGTTCCAGCTACCGCAATAGACCTCCTGTTGGAAATGTGTCATCATCATCATAGTGACATTCTTTAGAAGTCCACAGCTGGACATGGAGCTCTCCCCAAAACTACATAGCAAAAATATGACCACAGTCACTACGCACTCTTGTATTCTAAGAATTCACACAATGGACCGCGCTTTTTGGTGACTGCCGGCAGCATCACAGATCACAGAGCAGGGAATATCGCGGTGCCCGCTACGGGGTGCGATGCGCAACCATATTCTCTGCTCTGAGGACCGCAGTATGGCGGTACAGTAAACATTGACATATTGGACTTTGTGTCGTTCTTAATTATGTAGCCTTAGGAGTTAAAATCGCGTCGTCAAGCTTCACCTGCTTTTGACTGTACACTACGCAAAAGAACGCTGCCTGCTGCCTATCCTCCTGTTCTAGATCTCTTACAATTATTTTCTAAAACTTTACCTTAAAATAAATCGCTCTAGACAATAAGAGTCCTTTTAATTAAAAGACAAACTTACCTCCCAAGAGTCCAATTCACTCTGCAACATGTCCACAAAACACTTAAACTGTACCACGCACTAGCGGAAATCATAGAAAACTAAGCTGAAACACAGATAAACAAGACTCAACAAGATAATAATGATAAAAATATCTGTGCCCAAACAAAACGGTGTCACTATCTTTGAGCTGGCATCACTCAAATTCATATATATGGATTAGTTTATTTGCAAATCCTAAATCTTCTATATTAACACTAATAAATAAATGATGCAGTATAGAACTTATAGCACTGCTTCATGTGCTGATAATTTTACTCGAATTAAGAACTTGTGATTCAATTTTGCTTGCGACAGAAATAGCCAGGTACTTACCGAAACACACAAACGCCCAAACGGAATTTGTATGTACAGTCAAGAGCACATCAAGCTTGACACATTGGACTTTGTACCATTCATATTTCAATAGACGTACGAGCTAGAGTCGCACTGCGAGTTTCAAGCTCGACCTGTCATTGACTGTGTAATGCCCCACCACCTTCACACTTTTTTTTTATTTATTTAGAAAACCAACAGCTGTTTACAAAAACAGAATACAATAGTTTGCTTATATAGGGTGACTTTGTATTAGATCTTGATAGAAAAAGGTATCAATGTGCTCATGATACTGAACAACTTTTCCCAAGGTACATAGGTACAGGAACATAGGTTTGACCTCCCATAGAAACTGCATCAGCTGATAGCGCATTTTGTATGGGAGGTCAAATTTGGTTTTTCGTATTTCGACCTATGTTCCTTGGGAAAAGTTGTTGAGTATCATGAGTACATGCATATCTTTTGGTAGCAAGAACTAATTAAAAGTCACCCTATATATTAATGGTACATGAGCCTATAACAGGGTGCGTATTCCGAAGTTTTATCGGAGCTCCGATATTATCAGATTGACAACAACAATTACGTTCCGTTTACTTGGGAATTTCTTTGTCAAAAGCCGAACCATAGACTAATAATTATCGGCGCGATTTTATCGTAGTTTCACTTCGGAATACGGCAGCAGGTTTCCCTAAGTTGTTTTAACATTCATATATTCTATGAGTAATACTCTCCCATTTTCATGAGTTAAATAGTTTTGGAAAAACTGCAAATGTATAGGTACATATTGGTGCTGGTGACTGTACAAGCTGTCCGATTTCGTGACTCAACGAGATACCTACATACATAAACAACAAAATACTACAGTCGAGACTGATCAACCCAATAAACGGGAAACACTTCGAAAAGCGAAAGAAAAGCATACAGCTTAGCACTTTCTTCTCAGCTTTACGCACAACCGATTTCCAACAGGAAATCTTACTAGACCGGGAAAAATCAGCGAGTAACATCTACCTTAATACCTAAGGCTGGAAAATCCAGATAAATCCGGTTCGGAACAAGCACGCCGAACTTGACTATGAACCAGTCTGCTCATTGCTTCCTCGTGGAGTAAGATTGATACCGACACGTTGCCAGGAAATTGGAAATTGCAGCCATGATTGACGGTTGGGCTTGCACTTGCACTTGACACCAGTAGTGGTGAGTAAATTGAATCTCTTGAGAAAATTGCCGTATCTAGAGGAATTATTTTATTAGTATTACGAGTAAAACATAGGTAAACGAGCAATATTTGTATCATCAACATCATGAGACCCCATGAAACGTCAACTACAGGAACAGAGAACTCCCACCAAAATTCCAGTATTTGCTGAAACAATGTGGAGGGGAAGTATCATAGTCACCACGCTGGCACCATGGACTGCGGTTGTTGTTGACGGCAGAATTATATATTTGTAATCGGTTTCTCGAAAAAGACTAACGATCCCGATGAAATTTACTATACTGGGGTTTTCAGGGACGATAAATCGATTTAGCTAGGTCTCCTGTCCGGAAAACATAGTTTTCTCCGTGTTTTCAAGCATTTTTTTTTTAATACGCAGGATATGACCCATATTTGGTTGATATTCCACACATACGCACAAAGCGCTTTGAAACATCCTTTATAATGCGCACAGCTAAGGAGTAGAATTCTCTGCCGGCGTCTGTGTTCCCGAGCTCTTATAACCCGAATCTATTTAAGTCGCGAGTGAATAGGTAGGCTTCTTCTGGGCAAGCTCGTTCCATCGTCGACCTCATCTCTGTCCTCAAGGCTAGATCGAGGTCAAGAGTAAGCCCATACAAATAAAAAAAAAATACCGCGTTTTAGACAGAAACCTTACAGCGCCGTCTGTTGGCGGGTAGAATAGCTTGCTCACCCGATGATATTTTGTTGAGGCGGCTATTATAGAGCGAAGCTCGATCGCCCAGGTACTGGGTTTTATATTAGTACTTAATTTTAGGCTCTTGAATTTAGAACTTCGATATTGTAAGTCTTTGGAAATCGATCGTAAAAACGGTTGCAAGACCTGCGAAAATATTGTCGAAAAGCAGGATTTTTTTGCGTGCCGAGACTTTTCTTGGGTATATTAGATAGAGATCAGAAAAAGAAACAGTACCTACGGTTTAAAATGTGACTTCTGGACACAATAAAATTAATAAGTAGAGTTCAGTTTGTCAAGCTTAAAATTTGATGAACTCTATCTATCTAAACTCTATTTAAACTTTTCTAACACCGTAAAGCTTAAATAAAAACCTTATACCAAGTCCAATGTTTCAAGCCTGACGTGAGCTTGACGCATTGACTTTGCACCGTTCTTATTTTATTAGACGTACGGGCTAGAGTCGCACTGCTAGTGTCAAACTTGACTTGTCTTTGACTGTACCTATAAAACTTCACGATCGTAAGTTTTTTATAATACGAGTACATAGCTAGGAAGTTCCCAGAGCATAATGGAGTGATTTCAATCTGCGTACACCCGGCGAGTATCTTTCATCACTATAATTCTGTTGCCCGTCTTAAACGCAGATCATAGGCCAGACATTTGATACGATCTTTAGCTGCCTAATGAACCATGCTTACAGTTTAGCATAATACTCTGAGATTAGCGGCTCAATTGTAATGTAATTTATGTAATAAAGTAGATAAATACATAGATTGTTATGGTAATCTTTTAGACCTGTGATTTGGGCGACGATTACGCTATAACTAAAAACACGGGTCGAAATAGGCATCGATATTTCGTAGTGTTTGTTATTAGGTACGCAAGGCACCAAGTACGTAGAAACAAAACCAGTATAAGCTGAACCAGCGCTAGGGTACAAACACCCGAAACCAGAGACCTACTCAAGATCAAAGTGTTTCCACCGACGTGCGGCCGTGATATGACCAAATTTTTTCAAGTTTCATGTTCTGAGTTACTAAAATTTCATCAAGGATGAAAAATAATTTTTAGGAGCAGCGAATAACATAGGTGAATCGTATAGGTGGTATAAATATAAGTATCATTCGGTGAAAACCTACACAAACGTTTTTAAAACTTTTATTGGCAGTGATAAAACTCATTAGCACGTCTGATTCGTTAGTTTTATTTCGTCAATAAAAACATCCGGTAAAAGGTGACAGTTGACTCGAAGACAATGTGCAATTAATTTTACGACCAATCACTATCAAACTTTCCTTCTAACTGCTACGGGAACGGACCACAGAAGCCGCCGGTCGCCAGCCGCAGCTCTTGCAAGCGTGGTGACTATGGTAAATCCCTACAAAAGAACCACGCGTTTTTGCTGGAGTTCTGGAGAGAGCTCCCCCTGTCCTGCAGTTAACGTTTCTTGGGATGTCATGATATGGTGACCTTCGCACAAGGAACGATCCGGAGCGGGAGTCAAAACCAATATCCCTACAGCCACGATCACACCTAACTGAATTCAAGGACTAATTCGGTATACATAGCTGGGAGGCTTGCTTATGTTAATTGCAATATCCTTACTTCAACGAGCAATGTATGCCTAATTAGTTTCTGAATCAGGGAAGGTGTGATTGTGGCTTAAGTCGGCACCCTTGGTTTTCCACCTGAGGGAAAATTACAACCTAGCTCTATCTCTAGCTTGTCAAATGCGCTGTCAAATGAAGCAATCTTATTGGTTTGAATTTTCCAACTCACAGCTCAGCTAACTCGCACAGCTCTGGTTGAAAATTACAAAAATCACCCTTAGAGTCCTTACCTCGGGCCCCGGCTGACTTGACTGCACCACAACACGCCTGTTTCGGCCGTAAAGTTGCAATATTTTGCACCACTGTGTTCCGGTTCGGAATCTGGACCAATAACAGAAAATACCGGCAAGAATGAAGCTTCAATGTGGATTTATTATGACTTTCTTGGGCTTAAGGGGTGATCACACGTAGCTGAATACAAAGACTAATTCGGCATACATTGCTGGGAGGCTTGGTTATGTTAATTGCAATATCCTTACCACAACGAGCAATGTATGCCGAATTAGTCTTTGAATTCAGCCAGGTGTGATAACTCCTTTAAGGAAACTTGACTTAGCTGACCTACATTCTACGCATGCAAATCCCTCGGGCATAACCAAGCCACCTGCGATAGCGGATCTCCACTGATTGTAGAAACTTGTCCAACTTCATACCGATGTATAGTCCAGTAAAAATACGGTTTTGCAAAACATTAAATGCTAATAGCTACTTTTGTGTGTATATCGTATTAAAATATGATGTTAATCCACCTAAAATTTAAAGCGGAATATTTTTTTCGTATAACAGCTAAGGCAAAAATAGTAATAGACAATTATATACTTTATATCATAGATAAACGTATACTTTACATATAGGCATCAAAATCCACCATAAATATATTTGAAAATATCAATTTATTTCAAAATATAAAATATCCACTTATTTTCACATATATGGGCCCATAAAGTCGAGGTAAAATAATAGCAATAAACTGAGCTAAACTCAACCTTTTTAAATGTAAATGATTCTTATATATATTCACAAAAATGCCATACTAAATTTAAAAAAAGTTTTTTGTAATCGCTGGTTTACAATGATTTTGTAAACATTTATGTTGGATTTGCCAAAAATGTGATTATATAGCACTATTTAAATTATTAGAAAGCAAAACGGATCTATTACTATTTTTGGTTGCGAAGATAAGCTGTATTTAAATTTCGTGCTATAAAAGTTAAACAATACAAAAAAGCTAATATTTTTAGGTGGATTCATGTATAATATGAAATTCTGAATATATAGCAAGCCGCAAATAAAAAAAATAATCTATTAACATTTTTTTCCGAAATTCCATATTTTTTTAATGTTTGGACGGCAAAATAAATAAATAAATGAAGTAAATTTAGGTGGATTCCATAAAAAAGCTTTACACAGAAATATAATCTATCGATCTGAAAAAGAATCACGGCTATTATCAATTATTTCCGTTTCGCCATACATTCTCTCGTAATTTTACTGGAGTAGTAATTTATTTATTTATTATTAGTCAATAACAAAACAATTGTGTTTGACATTAACTTATAGCTAAAACAAAAATGAAAATCTTAATATTAAAAAATTATGTCAAAAGTTATTATTTACGTCCAAAACTCGAAAAATTGAAATTATCTTAATATTATAAAATTACATGTCAAAAGTATTATTTATGTCCAAAAATTCACTTACACTATAATAACATTTCTTTAATAAAATCAGTTTGAGTTCTCTCTTAAAAACATCCACTCTGCTTTCGACCTTCAACTTTACAGGCAATTTATTAAAAAAAAATGTCATTCGGTTCAATACCCCGTGTTTAACTACATTCAGTTTTGGTGTAATAAGCGACCTGAAATCCTTTCGTCTTGTAACTTCCCTAGCGTCTTTTTCAGCGGAACTCTCAAATTTGTGTCGGCTTTTTACAAAATCTGTAAGTAGTATTAAAATGTATAGACTAGGTATTGTTAATATTCCCAGTTTGGTAAAATGTTCCCGACATGATTCCCATGGGGGGATTCTAACGATGGCTCGTATCGCTCGTTTTTGCAAAATAAAGGCTCTTTTCATATTATAGTCGTAACTCATGCCCCACAATTTGACACTATATCTAAACCTTGACTCAACAAGAGCATAGTAGACACTTTTTATTTGGTCAATTGTCAGTACTTCTCTCAATTTGCGTAGAGCATAACACGCGGAACTAATATTATTTTCAATTGCCATCAACTCATCCTTCCAGTTCAAATTTTCGTCTATATGTGTACCAAGTGACTTTACCGATCTGGCAACTTCTATCTTTTCTCCATTTAAGTTTAAGTGAAGTGTATCTTTATTACGTGCGGTCGTTCTAAACAATATAACGTTAGTCTTTTTGATATTAATTTTTAAATTATTTGTCTCAAACCAATTATAAAAAAGAGTCAGGGCAGTATTAACTTTGTCATTTAAATTACATATGTCATTTCCTGAAATTATAGCTGTTGTATCGTCTGCAAATAATATTACTATTATTACTAATTTTCACGTCTGGAATTTGATTTTGAATATAATTGGATAAGTCATTGAGAAAAATAAGAAAAAATATAGGTCCCAAAACTGAGCCTTGTGGCACCCCTTTTGTGACCGAGACCAGTTTAGATGTGCTTTTTTCTACGCTACCTTCAAGAGAAATGCTTTTTAATTCAGTAAATTGTCTCCGGTTACACAAATACGACTTAAAAAGTTGCAAATTGCAGTCTCTAACGCCATAGTAATCTAATTTAGAAATCAAAATAGTGTGATCCACTAAATCAAAAGCAGCGGTTAAGTCGAGAAAAACACCTGCCACTCTTTTTTTCTCATTTAAACTTAATAATACATCAGAGACTAAAGTCGTTATCGCATCCGCCGTTCCCAACCCTTTTCTATAACCAAACTGTCTGTCATCTAATACATTGTTAACATTTAAGTGTGTCACGAGTCTAACTTTTATGAGTTTTTCTAACAATTTTGAGAGTACCGGCAATAATGAAATCGGTCTGTAGTTTTTTGGATCATATTTGTCCTTCTTTTTATGTAGTGGTAGAATACGAGCAATTTTAAATTGATCCGGAAAAGTACACGTTTCGAAGCATAGATTGAAAAGATGACAAAGTGGTTGTTTTAGGATGTCAATGTTTTCCTTTATTTAATGAGTACCTACTAGCGCAATCTTTGAATGGAAGCCGTCGTGGCCTTCGAGCAACCGCTCTTTCTGATCAAGAAAGTAAAGCAACGTCACAGAATAAAGTAATAGTACTATCATACAAAACAGACTCTCCGCCTCCTTTGCAATCCACCCCGAACCCCCGAGCTCACCCGCCCGCGAGATTCTCGTGGACCTTCTGAGGGTCTTTTGTACTGAATATGCGGGCTTCTCGACCTTCCAATTTCAAACAAATTCGCGCTCGAAGTAAGTAGTGGCCGGTCTATGGTATAACGTTTTGTAACTGGATAGGTGAAGTTGTTGCTCCTCTACTATCTACAGCTACTATTAAACATTTGGCGGTTTGGTGGCATAGCATGGTATTCAAGCCGCGAGAGGACTTAAAAACTCTGAAGACAGAGTTCACTACAGCGATTCAGTCATAATATTCGATCTATTTGGGGTCAATTTTAAACTTATGAAGTTAGCGAGAGCTATAATACTTACACAAGATGTTAAAAAAATTGTAAACCCATTTCAGGGAGTTATCTATCTACTCAGACCGTGAAACTGATAACAGTGTTCACCCTTACACCTCGTATACTTTGTGGCAAAAGATCGATTTCTCTGCAAAATTTTGGAAACTAGACTTGTAAAATTTGTTCATAAATAAAATCCATGATGATCGGAATCGCTTCTCGTTAACCAGAATTACTAGTCGACTCATCATAACATCCCATAAAACGTCCACTACAGGACAGGGAGCTTCCTCCATAATCCCAGCTTTTGCTAAAACAATGTGGAGGGGAATTACCATAGTCACCACGCTTGTTAGCGTTACGGCTGGCACCATGGACCGCGGTTGTTGGTAATCGCAGAATGTAAAGATGACATGTACACAGAAGGATGCTGCTGCCCATCCTCTGGTTAATTAACCCTTAGTCGCCTCTTACGACACCCACGGGTAGAGATGGGTTGCTACTATTCTTGGCCGGCACAACACGGAACAACTACCGCTAGTTGACTTCTTTCTCATAAATTAACCAACGGAAACCATCTGCGTATATAGGGTGACTTTTAATTAGTTCTTGATAGAAAAAGGTATGATTGTACTCACGATACTGAACAACTTTCCCCAAGGAACATAGGTCGAAATACGAAAATCAAGTTTTCACCTCCCATAGAAACTGCATCAGCTGATAGCGCATTTAGTATGGGAGGTCAAATTTGATTCTTCGTATTTCGACCCATAGGTCATATCCTTGGGAAAAGTTGTTCAATATCATGAGTACATGCATAGCTTTTGCTATCAAGAACTAATTAAAAGTCACCCTATATTTTACAAATCGCATCGCATCTGAGACCTGTCAACAATGTCATTATCAGTAATCAACATAACTTCCAAGCAGCCTGAACACTTTCAAAGAAGCTACTCTCATTAATGGGAACGGTACTAAATACCTCCCATTCACGCCTATAAGGAAGCACCGCCTTTCACGATTCCTATGCATCAGTAATGCTAATGAAGTGTTTGTGGAGTCGTGGGCTGGTGAGCAAAATGCTAATTCTAGCCTTGTGAAGACCATCCTGATAGTGACATGCCATGTAAAGTGACTCATGGAATTGTTACAGTAAAAACTAGTAGGTAAGGAGTAGTACATACATACATACATAACATCACGCCTTGTTCCCGTCGGGGTAGGCAGAGACCACAGTTCTCCACCTGCTACGATCCTGACATACTGCCCTTGCTTCCTGAACCTTCATCAATCCTTTCATACATGCTCGTCGGTTTAGGGTACTTTTAACCTGGCATTTATTCAGAACGTCCTGAATTTGGTCCTGGTACGTTCGCCGAGGCCTTCCCCTTCCAACGTTTCCATTCACTCTCGCCTTGTGGATCTCTTTCGTCAATCTTCCTTCATTCATCCTCTCTACATGACCAAACCATCTCAGCATCGAAAAAGGGAAAATATTTGTGTAGGTAGTTTTAAATCAATAGGATTAAATTAGAGAAGTTCGTAAACGACGATATTAAAAGATGAAGTCATTGTTTGAAAATTTAATGCAAAAACTACGAAGCTTATTGACAAATTTTCAGACTTTCTATTTTGACGTTCAAATAACAGAGCTTTATTTGACGAGGTTTTAAAATGAGAATCCCGTCCTGCAGTGTTGCTGTATGCCTTTTACGTTTTTATACTGTATATAGTATGGGAACCTCTCACACGGCTAAGTGTGCATGGTATCCACTTAGAAAAGCTATGCTGCGCTTTCGTCTCCGCTTCTTCACACCACAACAGTGTTTTATTTAATTTTTTTATTTAATATTAGCTAGCATTTATATTATTAATGTATGTATGTATGTAAAGTACTGCTTTTTATATTTATTTATTCTCAATATATACTATGTTTATTTTCTGTAGGTATATATGTAAGTAGGATGTATATGTATAATACAAATTAACAATTAGGTAGGTGTCTTTTTTTTTAACCTCCAATTCTCACACTCTCACTTATACTGCTCTCAACAATGAATTGTAAACTTAAGTGGATAACTATTATTGGCTCACATTTGTAATTATATAAATCTATATCATAAGGTGAAATAAAGCTGTTGTTATCCTAAATAAATAAAAATAAAAAATAAAAAAAATTTGAGAAGTTCGTAAACGACGATATTAAAAGATGAAGTCATTGTTTGAAAATTTAATGCAAAAACTACGAAGCTTATTGACAAATTTTCAGACTTTCTATTTTGACGTTCAAATAACAGAGCTTTATTTGACGAGGTTTTAAAATCCCAGATTAAAAAATAAAATTGAAGAACCGTATTCAGAGCGTACAGACAACTCATAAGATTCCATGAAACATCCACTGCAAGACAGGGAGCTCCCTCCAGAACTCCAGCAAAAACGCGTGATACTTTAGAGGGGATTTATCATAGTCACCACGCTTACAAGCGCTGCGGCTGGGGACCGCTGTAGAACTCCACACCCACGGGTAGAAATGGGTTGGTACTATTCTTTGTCGGCACCAAACGGACTACAGTCAGTCAACATACATCCATAAAATCACGATTATTTCCCGTCGGGGTAGGCTGAGACCACAGCTCTCCACCTGCTATGATCTTGACATACTTCCCTCGCCTTCTCTAATCAACCCTTTCATACAAACTTCAAACTCTTTCATAAAACCTCGATTACAAACCAACCCATAAAATTTGCGAAAACTGGTGCCTGTGATAACAGAAGTACTTATACAGCGTGAATTTTCCCAGTGAAGCCCTGTACCAAGTGAGCCCAGTGGTTCTACTCATGATAACAAGTAACTTTCAAGAAGAAAAAATTTTTTTACTTGTAATATTTTTTTCGCTTCTCCATAGTAGTGGTCACGTGATCGACTCATTTTGAATGGGAAGCCGAGAAATTTTTATGAGTAAAAAATGTTTTACTTCGGGAAAGTTGCTTGTTTTTTTTTTATAGAAAATGGGCTTACTCTTGACCTCGAGCTAGTCTTGAAGACAGAGATGAGGTCTACGATGGAGCGAGCTTGCCCAGAAGAAGCCTATTCACTCGCGACTTGAATAGATTCGGGTTATAAGAACTCGGGAACACAGACGCAGGCAGAGAATTCCACTCTTTAGCCGTGCGCATTATAAAAGATGTTTCAAAGCGCTTTGTGCGAATGTGCGGAATATCAACCAAGTATGGGTGATATCCTGCGGTGCGTCTGGACTCCCGATGGTAGAAGGGAGATGGTGGAATAAGCTCGTGGAGCTCTAGAGCACACTCTCCGAAGTTCATCAGTAGAATCACTGGGCGTCTGGAGCAAAATCAATACAAATTCACGCTGTATAGAATAGGACCATGCACGTCCATCTGTGCGTCTGCATTCGGAAGCTTTCCCCGCCCGCGGCGCGAAACCGAAAGTGCCGGTACGATGTGACTCAACTCAATCAATACTCATTACAGCTCACAAGGGCCGACAGATCTCGTAATATTGTGTTTTTGTTACCAAGTAACAGTTAACTGCCTAGTTGATCGATCAAGTGTTTGCGTTGGTGGAGAGAAGGTACAGTCAGCGTCAAATTAATATGAGCGTCTATCGTAGTCATAATGATCTGTAGTAAACGCTATTACATAAAGAGTGTAAGAGACGGTGTACCGAAAACCGAAAGGGCGTACTCACTCAACGAAACTGAACAACTTTCCCAAAGAAACATATGTTGGGAAATGAAAAAAAAATTTACCTCTCCATACCGTATGGAGAGGTCATTTTTTTTTTCAAAGGAAAGTTGTTCAGTTTCGTTGACTGAGCACGCCCTTTCAGTTTTCGGTACACCGTCTCTTACACCTTAGTTGTAAGCACCCAAGTGTTCAAAATATCTCGGCAACCGGGTTCCCAATATTATGTTCGTCGTCAGCGTCAAACGCGACTGCTTATAGTAGTCAAAATGAACAAGATCCAGATTACTTCAGATCATTTTGACTAGGTACTATAGTCGCTCACATCAATTTGACGGTGACGGCCGCAAACATATATTAGAAACTATGTTACTAAGACATTTTGAGCACTTTGGGTACCTACTTACAACTATATGACAGTTTTAATTGCGTATATGAAATTGAACTTGTTTCACACAACATCCCATGAAACGTCCACTAACAGGACACGTCCACTACAGAATTCTAGCTTTTGCTGGAAAAATGTAGAGGGGAAGTACCATAGTCACCTCGCTTGTTAGCGTTACGGCTGGCACCATGGACATGATAGGAGGATGCTGCTAGCCCATCCTCCAATTTATAAACCTTAGTCGCCTCTTACGACACCTGAGGGTTTGTATGGGTTGTTTTTTCTTTTACTATCTATGGGCTTACTCTTGACCTCTATCTAGCCTTCAGGACAGAGATGAGGTCGACGATGGAACGAGCTTGCCCAGAAGAAGCCTATTCACTCGCGACTTAAATAGATTCGGGTTATAAGAGCTCAGGAACACAGACGCAGGCAGAGAATTCCACTCCTTAGCTATGCGCATTATAAAGGATGTTTCAAAGCGCTTTGTGCGGATGTGTGGAATATCAACCAAATATGGGTGATATCCTGCGGTGCGTCTGGATTCCCGATGGTAGAAGGGGGATGGCGGAATAAGCTCATGGAGCTCTTGGGCACACTCTCCGAAGTACAATCTGTAAAAGACCGACAGACATGCAATTTTGCGCCAGTAGGATAGGCTGTGAAACTTGGTTTTCACTAGCATCTCATCACTAACGAGCTTCTCGGCTCTGCGATCGATCGAGTCTAGAGCGGCTAGTTGGTATTTTGCTGAGCCATCCCAAAGGTGGCAGCAATTCTTCATGCAAGATCGGACTTGTGCTTTGTATAAAACTAGCAACTGTCCAGGAGAGAAATACCGCTTAACCGTATTTTTTTTTCTTTTATGTATAATAATTAAGCCGCAAAAGCGCTTTTATGTATTGAGGATACCCACCCAACTTTTTGGCCGCAGTTTGAGCTTTTGACTCAATGTTGGCGCCGAAGTTCAGGTTTGCACACAGCTTCATGCCAAGAAGCTCGAGGCTGTCGGTGACCGGTACAGATGTACCTCGAAAAGTAGGAGCCAGATTGAATGGACTCCTTTTGGCAGTGAATAGACACGCTTGTGTTTTGGTGGCTCTACCATGGCCTCTCTTAAAGAACGTATTTCGTCACTGCTGGCTTTTGCGCTTGACAATATCTCTCGACGACAGTACTTTCATCTGCGTACCCAACAATATTAGGACCAAGTAAGTCGTTGATGTGCAGCAGGAAAAGAGTCGCAGAGAGAACAGACCCCTGAGGAACCTCGGCGTCAATAGCCATGAGGTAAGAGGAGCAGCCATCAAGGACTATTCGGATCGACCGTTCACTCAGGAAGTCAGAAATCCAAGAGCAAAAGTCAGCGGGAATGCCGTATGCAGGAAGTTTGCTCAGCAGACTTGCGTGCCATACCCAGTCAAAGGCCTTTGAGATGTCCAGTGATACGGCAAGGGCTTCGCCGTGTTTCTCGATGGCCTCACCCCAAAAATGCGTAACATACACTAGAAGATCCCCAGTTGATCGTCCCCGGCGGAAGCCATACTGACGATCACTGAGTAGGTCATTAGTTTCTAGGTATGTCAGCAATTTTCCATTTAGTACCCTTTCCATACTTTTGCAGAGTATGGAGGTCGGCATACATAGGCAACCTTCCAAGGTTTAGGCACCGTTCTTGTTTTTAGAGAGAGGCGGTACAAACGCGTCAGCACAGGAGACAACTCAGGCGCACAGTTCCTCAAGACTCTTGCTGGTATTCCATCAGGACCGCTAGCTTTGTTCACGAATAGACTTCGAAGTACTCTACGAACCTCTTTTGAGTGTATTGTGATCTCCGACATCGAAGAATCACAGCGAGGAATCGTCGGTGGCTGATTAGAGTCGGCATCTAGGCGAGAATTGCTGGCAAATCGGTAAAGTCAACCGCATGTCGGTAGAAACTGTTTCAACTCTATTACCACGCCATAAGGTCCAAAAGTGTTTCTACTGACGTGCTGTTGAGTGTATTATTCTTTGCTAGCACAAGACGGGACAAACCAGGACAAACCAACTTGTTTACTACAGATCATTTTGACTACGGTAGACGCTGATATTAATTTAACGCTGACTGTACACTCTGCTTTTACTTATCGAATTCCTTTCTTTACTTTTAGTAAGGGTGATGAAGGACAAATTTCTATATGATTTGCTCATGTCTGCCTCTTTGACTGATGATAAGGAGCATCCTCTAAAAGATACAAAAAATATTGGCGGACATCCACACCCATTCCACACCCCTGCGTTTTTGAGAAATTAAGTTTTAACTGTTTTGAAATTTGACAATGAAACGTACACCTGGCAGACTATGACTATCTGATTAAATACAATGTATAAAACCCCAGAAAAATGGTCTGCCACCATAATAGCCCTGCGTCGTAGAGTTGCAGCTGTTCAAAATCCAAAAATTCACTACTTCGTCCCGTGAAAATGAGGAGCCCTGCATGTCTGCCTCTTCGATTTTCTACATCTTCAGAAGTATTTTAAACAGGAGCCACAAAGGCAGACAAAAAAAACGTTATTTAGTATCTTATTTTCATTTGTTTTGCTTTAACTTAAAAACGCAGCGACGCACAGAAAAACTTGTGAGGACCAAATCGATTCGTATTGAGCTGATCTATCATCCCTATTAATAGGAATCATGAGCAAATCATATACCCAAATTGCAGCCAGCACCCTATTTCGTCCGCTTCCTTTGAATCAAATCAGAGTAGAGCTTAACAAAAATCCCTGGTTGGCTTAACCTTGATACGTCCGTATGTTTTACGTGGATACAGCGCGTTCAGAACAAGTTTGTCCATGACGGTTATTTTCCGCGCATGGGTGACAGGCGGAGAGCCAATGCAATGAACGATTCACTCGCCCCCTGGGGGGAGCCGCGCTCACCCCCGCGACTCATTATTTGACTTCTGCGCAATAATGGTCACGGACAAAGTTATTTTGTACGCAGTATACGTCTATGTGGGTAGGTACAGTCAAGAGTACGTCAAGCGTACACTCACTCTCATCCCCCTCACCACCCCTCCCCCTCATCCAAAGCTCGATGTAGTACCAATTGTGCATATAGCAATTGTGCATATAGAACCTAAGTTTCGAACACAAATTATTTTGTAAACTAACTAATAAACTGAAACTGAATTATTGCCGCTATATCCACTTTGCACGAAACCCCCCTAAACAACGTCAAAATTCACGTCAAAATTAAAAAGCAAAATTGCAAATGTCAAATGTAATTTATAATATTAACAGTAATATGTAAATTAAATACTTATTTCTTAAACCTTACTTAATAATGATAATGGCACAGAACATAAAGTCCTAAGACGCGGATAAAAATAGTCGCTATACATAGCACGCACTTAAATATAAGGGAACCTTTCCACCAAAGCTGTGCAGAGCGGAGAATCTTGTCGCGCCGATACATTTACTGTTCTGTGGTAGGTAGCTAACCTGTTAGCTAGAAAAATTCCAACCAAACGACCAAACGGAACAATGGTTGGAATTTTTCCACCTTACAAGTTAGCTACTTACTTAGACCCCAATGATCCTATAGCTCTAGTGAAAAGGCACCCTAATGACAGCTTCTCTACTCTCTCTCTCTACGTCTACTCAAGCTACAACTCAATCACAATCAGTTGTGGCAACCTGCAGATTACCATCAGATTGCAACGTAAGTAGGCCGATTGGGACTGACAATTAATTGGAAGTGAGTCCCAATCTGCCTATTGCAACGCAAGTAGACCGATTGGGACTGACAATTAATTGGAAGTGAGTCCCAATCTGCCTATTGCAACGCAAGTAGACCGATTGGGACTGACAATTAATTGGAAGTGACTTCCAATCTGCCTATTGCAACGTAAGTAGGCCGATTGGGACTGACAATTAATTGGAAGTGAGTCCCAATCTGCCTATTGCAACGTAAGTAGGCCGATTGGGACTGACAATTAATTGTAAGTGAGTCCCAATCTGCCTACTTACGTTGCAATATGATGGCATCTGCAGATTGCCACAACTGATTGTGATTGAGATTGTATCGTGAGTAGACACTTGAAACGATCAGTTAAAAAAATATTACTCGCTAAATACAATACTTATCAGAAATCCGGAAAGACAGATTGAATTAAACGTACCTTTGTTTATTTAGAAACTACTTACTCTCTAAAATAAAGTTCACTATAGTTACAGATACAAAAACTGCTAAAAGTGGCCGTTTTTCGCACTTTTTGTATCTGTAGCTACAGTGAACTATATTTTTCAGCATTTATAGGTTCTGAATAAACTAGGGTACTTTAACTTCAATCTGTCTTTCCGGATTTTCAATAAGTTTTGTATTTAGCAAGTAATATTTTTTTAACTGATGGGGCGCTAGTGGACGGGAGGTAGCCTCTTTAGGAGATCGGGATGTAGGTGGTATCGAAAAAAATTGCTAGAGGACCTCCTCTCTCTTCTCGTCTTCGTAGTTTTTATCTCTGCCTCAGGAACATTTCGGCACGATGCCTACTTTTCAGCCGGCCATCCGTACATGGGATCGTTGGTGTTCAAATCGTTGATGGAAGAGATTTCTTCTTTGGTGAGCTTGAAATCAAATACTTGTATATTTTCACGAATATGAATCTTTTTCGTTGACCTCGGCAAAGGAATCAGATCACGGTCGAGCTGTAAATATTTTGTTTCTTATTAGCATAGAAATATAAGGGTAGTAGAAGAAAGATTAATGAAAATATGTGTCACAAGGTATTCTGACATTCATTCAGTCATTGTGAATACGGCATAGGCGTCGTTCTGTAAATTTTGCATGAGGATGTCAAATCACGTTTGATGATTTGACATTTCAACTTGGGACACAATGGCAGATGTCATCCCATAGTAAAATAAATTAGTATTACTTCTATTCCGAGCGGAGGAAGGAGTCCGAATTCTTTGCTTATTATTCATTTGGAAAAGCTCTACTAGCGTTTACGACAAGGAAAATACTCGTACTAGGTATAGTCTCTCAGTTTACGTTTAAAAAAAGCCACCTGTCTAGGTAAACAGAGGCGCTACCGCCGAACTCAATTGTTATAGATTCTCTTTTTTAAGGTTCCGTACCTCAAAATAAAAAAACGGAACTCTTATAAGATCACTTTGTTGTCCGTCTGTTTGTATATCTGTCTGTCTGTCTGTATATCTGTCTGTCAAGACCCTTTTTCTCACGAACGTGAAGAGGTATCAGGTTGAAATTGATTAAGAATATTAAGGTCCATGAACTGTGGTTCATGATCTGAAAATTTCAATTTTTTACAACGACGCAATCAAAAGATATGGCTTTTTATGTCCTCATCTCTACATTTATGCAAAAAAGCAAAACCTACGGGTTACTTCCCGTTGACTTAAAATTATGAAATTTGGCAAGAAGCTAGGTCTCACAGTAGTCACAGTACAAATAAAGGGAAAAGTCTAAAATCATTAAATATTTCAATTTTTCTCACAACTAATAGTAACCAATTAAGGTGAGCTTCCGTTTAAAGAACTTTTCTATAAAGGAGGGGTCAAGTTGGATGGTCGCAGAGTTTTTAAAATCAAAGAGCAAAAGCTTTTAGCATATCATATGGTAGATAGGTACGGAACCCTTAGGGCGCGAGTCCGACTCGCACTTGGCCGGTTTTTTCTATACAAGAAGAAAAGAGAGATTTGATATCGATTGAGTTCGGCGGTAGCGCCTCAGGTTAAAAACAACAACACTTTTGTCACCAAAACAAAAAGAGTCAGCAACAGATTTTAAGGAGTTTTAACTTTTATAACGTTTTCTGCAACTGTTGTTATGAATGGCACCATCAAGCCAGTGCCAAGACCAACCCGGATCAACCGGGTCATGCTTGTCAAATTAGTTGCAATATTAGACTTTGAAGGCTTGGCAAGGCCAACGGGACTAGCCAAATTTTGCCATTTGATCCCTATAGCAGTTTTCCATAGAGTTTCCATTGAAAATTCAGGTAAATTCATGTATGGGAGATAAAATTTGTTTTTTTATATTTCGACCTATGTGCCTTGGAAAAAGTTGTTCAGTTTCATGGGCACCCTTCACACCTTTCCGTTTTGTGGTAAGCCTGACAGGAAGTCATAAAAATCTGTACTAAGTAGTTTTTATTTCTACACGATGTAACAGAAAGGGTATATCAACCCTGAAGAATGTGATTCTGTCCATGAAACTGAACAACTTTCCGTGAGGAACACAGGTCGAAATACGAAAAAAGAAAAATTTTAACCATACAAAATGCGCTATGCTATCAGCTGATTTAGTCTCTATGGGAGGTCAAAAAAATATTTTTATATTTCGATCTATGTTCGTTAGGGAAAGTTGTTTAGTTTCATGGGTATATTCACATCCTTCAGGGTTGGTATACATACCCTTTTTGTTACACCCTGTATACGTTAAAAATGTTAAAATGATACATTTGTTAAGTAGTATAAAACTTGTACCGTTCCCAAATAAACGTTTTATCTATCAATCTATCGAAACAACTTTTGCAGGACAGTTCCATGCGCGTGAGCATGAAAATCACTAATGTCAAGTAATAAGGTAGTTTTTCGCATACCAAATATTGCAAGGCGATTTGCGTCGGAGTCTTCTTGTATTTGAGCGAAAGCTTCAGTATAACCTCAGGAATATCGAGTAAATAAGGTAGTTAACTAATGTCAAGTAATAAGGTAGTTTTTAGGGTTCCGATACCAAAATGGTAAAAAAAAGGAACCCTTATGGTGCCGCTCTGTCTGTCTGTCCGTCTGTCTGTCACACCTCTATATCTCAGCAACCACTTATGCTATCAACCTGAAATTTGGAATAGTTTTAGAATATAGTTGCCCAACTTAATTGCACAAGAAAAAATTTTGAAAAAAGTATGATTATTAATATAAAGGGGGCCAAAATAGGGGGGGCCAAATTTCAAATTGTCGCTACTAGGTCGAGTGGGGTATCATATGAAAGGGCTTTACTTGTACATTTTAAAATATATTTTTGTATTTTTTTAAATTTCTTAGTTTTAAAGTTATGATGAAAAATGTCAAGAAAAATACCATTCCCCCCCCCCTTATCTCCGAAGTTTGAGTAAGGAAAAATCTGAATTAATTACAGTTGACAGAAGTTTATATAAACTTTACAGCAAAAATAAAACGATCTTTCTAAGTTGCACAGTTTTTCAGAAATCTGCAAAAAACCTTTACAAACAAATTTAGTTTTGCGGTCCTGAAAATGGACTTTATTGCTTCCAAAAATACTATAGGTATATCGGAACCCTCGGCGCGCGAGTCCGACTCGCACTTGACCGGTTTTTTAATTTATATATTTAATTTGTACGCCGCAAAGCAAAACATGGAGGTCTTCTTTCAACATGTCACCTGTATAATTGTTTACTCATGTTTAGCAAATAAATTATCTTTATCTTTTCGCTTACCAAATATCGCAAGGCAATTTGCGTCGGAGTCTTCTTATATTTCAGCGAAAGTTTCAGTATAACCTCAGGAATATCATCGGCAGGTTTGTGAGGTTTGTGCGGTACTTTCATCCGGTCTACCAGGTAGCCGAGAGGGCTGTATGCCATCACTGTGATGTTCAATTTCTGGCAGTGAGAGACTAGTGATTCTCTCGTGCAGGCTGGGTGGACCTATAAGGAAGTCTCGGGTTAGCTCGTTATCTTCACCAAGTTGTTTAAAAGTTGGTGTGATAATAGTCCACGAGGACAAAGAAATCTCCCATAAATTAAAACTGAGCTTTTATCTCTCTTCTGTCTATGGTACAGTCAAGAGCACGTGGAGTTCTACATATTAGACTTTGTACCGCGTTTAGACGGAAGTCGCATTACGAGTGTCAAGCTTGACCTGCTCTTGTCTCTTCTACCATTTCGTCCAACTGGTTATCTTTTTAATTTTTTTAGGGTTCCGTACCTCAAAAGAAAAAAAACGGAACCCTTATAGGATCACTTTGTTGTCCGTCTGTCTGTCAAGACCCTTTATCTCACGAACGGGTAAAGGTATCAGGTTGAAATTAATACCATATATTAGGATCCATGAACCACACAAGATCTGAAAATTTCAATTTTTTACAACGACGCAATCAAAAGGTATGGCATTTTATGTCACCATCTCCATACATTTATTCAAAAAAGCAAAACCTACAGGGTACTTCCCGTTGATCTAAAATTATGAAATTTGGCAAGAAGCTAGGTCTCACAGTACAAATAATGGGAAAAGTCTGAAATCATTAAATATTACAACTTTTCTCACAACTAATGGTAACCAATTGTGGTGAGCTCCCGTTTCAAGAACATTCATATAAGAGAGGGGTCAAGTTGGATGGTCGTTGAGGCTATTCTTGTTTTAGTTCTATTTAAAAACGGGAACACTTATAAACTTAAAAATTGGTATGTTTATAGTGCATAAGCTATAAAATAACAACAAATAATAAAATTTGGTCAAGCGCGTGTCGGACTCAAAAAATCTAGCACATTAACTTACTGAAATTTCAACTAATACAATAATGTTTTTTGTGGTGGTACGGAACCCTTAGTGCGCGAGTCTGACTCGCACTTGGCCGGTTTTTTTTTTACATTTATTTCTACGAAGGAAATGCCAGTGCCATGGCATGGTCTTATCAAACGTCGTCAGTGCAGTGAAACGAAAATACTTAATATTTTTATCAATTGATACCGTAAAACTGAAAAACTACTCCTGAAAGTCTAACCTCGTCTACAAAGTTGAACTTTTTTCGTGTATCTACAGCATTTCTCACAAATAACGCGACGTGTCTGCGGTCAATAAATTTTTTCCACGTACTAGTTAGGTACATAGCTCTCAATTTTTGATAGGAGCCAATTCATAGCTCTCAATTTTTGATAGGAGCCAATTCTTGAAGTTTCTATAGATTTTTTGGAAATTTTCTATGGATTTTTTTTTAAATTCAAAAATTGGCTCCTATCAAAAATTGAGAGCTATGTACCTAACTAGTAACTGGAAAAAAAATTGGTGAATTTGGCGATATAAGACGTTTAGCGACCGGACTAGGACAAGGTGAGTCGAACTTGCGCTATAGGACACGTGGAGGACTGTTCTTACGGAATTCCGACACGCAATTGACCGGTTTTAATTACCTCTATCTGATTAACGGCTGGTTTGATCGAGCTTCTGTTGTACAGGTAATCAATCTGCTCGATGTTGAAGTTGGAAACACCGATAGACTTGGCCAAGCCCAACTTCTGTACTGCCTCCATTCCTTTCCAAGTATCCATTATTACTTCATTATCAGTTAGATTCTCGGCTAGCAAAATCATCTGAAAACGGAACGTGTTTTAACTATACGCCGCGCAAACTAACTCTAGCTCTGACCGTTATGCGCAGATCTAAAAAAAATGACGCAGGGGTGAGCGGGACAGGTTAAGGGAGGCGTGCGAATTGTTCATTGGCTCTCCGCCTGTCACCCACCCATGAGCAAAAAATAACTGTCAGGGGTAGAGTTAAGTACTTACTGAGTTTAGTTTTGTTTTGTGGAAGTTTGCCTGTAATCTAGTTGCCTATTATATTTGTATTTTTTTGCAACGACTACAACAGCACAACGTCTTCACATAAGTTCTTTTTTAAGGCTATCTCAGCTCCATTACGCCCTCGCTTGCAACTGGGACCTCGAGTGTAATCACCAAATTAGCGCACTTGCATCTTAATGTAATATTATTGATATTGTCTTCTTAAAAATATATTTTTTAAATGAGTTTCCTTACGTCTTCATTCAAAGCAAACGGCGCGTGAATGAGGTACAGATCCACATAGTCCAGACCGAGTCTCCTGAGGGAGTCGACGATAGATACCCGCACTTGTTTTCCTGGAACGCAGCCTTGTATCTAGAAAACAAGGAAAGTTACACATACTTTTTATTACATTCTATCGGAGACTGAAGTTAAAAATGCGCCTAAAATACGCGATAGGCGCGTATACCGCGTACAAAATAATTAATGGCTATGGCCGTTAATGCGCAGAACTCAAAAAATTTAACGGGGGGCGAGCGCGGCAGGTGGGGGGGGGGGAGGTGCGCGAATCGTTCATTGGCTCTCCGCCTGTCACCCATGCGCAGAAAATAACCGTCAGAGCCAAATTTATCCTATGCACGCTATACTTACTCAGTCAAAAGGACATCAAGTTTGGACTTTGTAACGTTCTTGACTCAATACCTTGACCTGTCGTTGACTGTACATCAATAAAATAACCACGATGAGCCGGTATCTGATAGCATACCTTCAATGATAGCCCATCTTCCTGCTTTTTTAAACAAAAATTTCATGCAAGAAATTTTGATATCCTCGAAATAGGAGATAAAAAGCACTTAAAGCGTATTCCACGCGTGTTCAACTCCAGATCAAGATTGTAATTCATACTTGAGATATTTAATTATTAGTATGTTCTCACGATTCCCATGGATATGACTCGTTTGATCCCTGCTCCTACGTATTCCTTCATCCTGTGCAAGGCTGCCGTACTGCCGTGCCAATATACTTGAAACAGCACACCTAAATCCACTGCAGATCTCCCTCTCTCTCTCTCTCTCACACACACACACACACACACACACACACACCATATAGTAGTTACGAAAATGTCCTTTATTCTCAACATTCAAATGGATATGACTCGTTTGATCCCTGCCCTTACATATTCCTCCATCCCATGTCAGGCTGCATAATGTCTTATATGCCTATGCATGTCTCTCTATAGTCACTAAACTAGGTCTTTTCCCTTATACCTTACTCGCAACGCTGCTGGAAAAAGAGACCACCTCACCTCGGAATTATGAAAATGTGCTCTTTTTTCACGATTACCATAGATAAGTATACATACAACTCATTTGATCCCAACCCCTACGTATCTCTCAAGCATGTGCACCGGTGCCTTGTCACCATCATCATATCAGCCGAAGGACGTCCACTGCTGAACATAGGCCTTCCCTAAAGATCTCCGTGACGACCGGTCCTGCGCTGTTCGCATCCAGCGGCTTCCCGCGACCTTGACTAGATCGTCGGTCCACCTTCCGGTACGTGGTAGCCACTTTTTACCTTTTATGCCCCAACGGCCCCTTGTCATTATGCCTATACAGGGTTACTGGTTAAACGTCACGATCCCGTTAAGGGCTTATTGTGGAGGCTGTTGCATTTAGCAACTACTGTAGGTCTTCCTTCCTGCTTACCTCGCACTGCTGCTGTGTCCGAAGCCCTTGTGTGTCGAAGCCCATATTTGTCTACGGTATGGTTAACTTAGACAGCCTAGAACTAAGGCGTAAATTGTCTTTGATATCTCATTATCACGCTCTATACTAAATGGCGGAAACCCGCCATTAGCGTAGCGTGATTAGTTTAGTATAGCGTGGATTGCTGCAAACAGTGGCCGCACGCGCCGCTGCAGTGTCACTCTGCCGCCGCCGCACATGTAAGTTCCCGGAACGCACAGACCCATCCGAGACAATGCTGTCATGTTATCAACTGATAACATGACAGCAGCGAACGGTCCCTTGGCTCGGGCTATTGCGCTATTTAATGAAATGCTTAAACATCAGTCGCATGCTGACATATTTAACGACAGAGCAATATTATTTTGTAATTGTGCTATTCTGTTCCTTAACTCTTTTTTAAGAATTAAAAGTAGGTAGTATTGTTTTATGATAGAATATAAGTGTGTTGGCTACCGCTGTAAACTTATATTCAAAATAAAGAAATTTAATTGAATAAAGGAGACCTAGCTACTAAAGGTTTCTCTCTCACCTCATCACAAGTCCTCTTTTTTTTCATCATTCCGATAGATTTTACTCATTTGATCCCTGCCCCTATGTATAGCAACTACTTTAGGTCTTCCTTCTTGCTTATCTCGCAATGCAGCTGCGTCCGGAGCCCGTGTGTGTCGAAGCAGCTCCTGTAGATGTTTCTCTCACCTTAGTAGTTATGAACAAGTCCTTTCTTTTCACCATCCCCATGGAAATGACTCGTTTGATCCCTGCTCCTATGTATTTCTCCATCCCGTGCAACGCTGCTGTGTCAATATGCCGGTAGCCCGCTCGTACCGCCCGGTAAATGGTTTCCTTCATTTTTAGTTTCTCAGATCTTCGCTGAAAGTTGGTAAAAAAATGCAGTAAGCTGGTAAAAGTAAGAGGAAGCAACATTTTATTTCTTTTTTAAACAAATTTTTTTCTGTTTTCAAAGTAATACGAAGCAGCAGCTAGCTATTCTAGCCGCGGTAGCACGAACCCCTAGATAAACGCATTTCATTCACTCGCGCGAGAAAATTGACGTTTGCTTCTTACATTATTGTGACATTATTAGTCAAAAAGGCCGGCTGACCTTGTTATCGCTAAGCGCCAGTAGCACAAAGCATCTATAAAGTTGCAACTCCTCTAAATCTGCTGAAACTTTCTGTTTTGTTGTTAAAAGTGACAGCAATAAATTAAAAGGAGCTTTAACTTTAAAAAAGCTTTGTATAACTGGTAATTTTTGTACCAAGTAGGTAGCTTGGTACAACAAAATTGCCATGTCATATACATCCAGTATTCATCTGTGACGACTGTAATGAGGGTTAAAAAAGCTGTTACGGTGATGAAGAAGAGGATTATTGTTTGAGAGTTTCGCAGTCACTAACACTATAATGAGCCGGTTTCGCAGCTAAGCGTCAACTAAGTATTCAAAGGTGTCGATAGATGGCGCTGAAGAGAGTTGCTAAAGAACTTAAAATAAATCTGTCATAGATGAAGCGTGAAGTAAATAAACCTCCTTAGGCAACACTTACATTTAAACAGATAGGAAAAAATAAGTTGACAATTAAGTTTTCCTACAACAACGCTATCTATCAACTTAAAACTAGTTTTTCTTTTTTTTTAAACCGGCTCATTAAAACAGTCCGACGGGTTCTTATCACGATATGTAGCTCATCAAAAATCCATATCGTGGTAAGAACCCGTCATAGTGAGGATTATTAAAGATTTTCAATACCACCCGGTATTGATAATCTCTCGCAAGTCTGAGATTACACTATAAGAAGAACAGATTGCTCTAGAAGAGGATTAACAAAGTTTTTCTGGGCATCTCGTTCCATCGAACACCTCGTCTTCAAAAATAAAGGGTGTAAGTGACGGTGTACCGAAAACTGTAAGGGCGTGCTCAGACTACAAAACTTTTATCCGAGAAACATTTTTGGGAAATGAAAAAAAAAGGAAACAACTGTTCGATCAGAATGAGCAATTGAATGGATAATTAATTAATTGTTTGGTAATTTTTTTTACCATTTCCCAAAATTTTTTCTTTTCAAAAGTTGTTCAGTTTCGTTGACTGAGCACGCCCGTTCAGTTTTAGGTCGACCGTCCCTTACAGCCTGTATTTCGATGTCAATACCAAGCCCATTGACAATAAAAAGTAATAAGTGATACAAAAACTGTTACCCACTTACCAGACCAGTGCCAAGAGCAATGGCAGGAATTTTTTCGCCATTATTCAGCACCTTGAGGGGTACCCTCACCGTCAACGCAACTTCTGTAAAAAACTGCAACCAGCACATGTTTTTATTACAGAAAACTAACGTACATATTTAGTACTTATATTTATTTAATATAATATATTTAGCAATTTTTAATAGATTATCAAAGCGCACGGCAGTGCGCCGGCCAAGTTCTAAGCACAGGCCGCACGCACACCGTGCACTATTTACCCGAACCGCTTCGAGCCACTTTTGACCCCCCTGTATCTTCTTACCTGATTAATAGATCTGGATGAAACTTTACGGACATAATAACACCATTTAATATACTTTGAATAAAAAGTTTCAATATTGTAGCTATTACAGAAAAAAAGTTATAGACTCGAGAAAATTTTAAATTTGGTACTCACTGACTGACAGCTCATCAAAATGTTTGACCACTTCTAGAAGACCTACAAAGCTGAAATTTGGCATTTAGCTAGTCGTCAGGGTAAAAGTAATGGGAAAATTCGAAATTGGTCAAGTGCGAGTCGGGTTTTAGTCAAAATTATGTATAAAATGTTGGTAATTCTTCTCTAATACCTGAAAATCTGAAATTTGGCATGGGGATAATCGTTAGCATTAAAAAAATTATAGCAAAAATTTGAAAATTGGAAATTGGTCAAGTGCAAGTCAGGATATAGTCATTACTATGCATAAAATTGTTGGTCATACTTCTGTGAGACCTACAAATTTGAAATTTGGCATCGGGGTAGTCGTTAGCATTAAAGTAAAGGAAAAATTTGGAAAATGGAAAATGGTCAAGTGGGAGTCAGACTAAAATTTATGTACCAAATATTAAAAAGGTTTTCTAGAAGGTCAGACTTAATGATACATGAAAACAAGTACCTATGTTTTAACGAAACTATGAAAATACAAACAACGTTGCGATAGTTACTATAAATATAATTGATATAGTAAACTGAACAAAAAGAAATAAAATCCCACCAAAAACATAACTGTTAAAAGGGTTGAAATCCGATCCAATGCCAAGTTTAGATGCACTTTAATATCGATCATAATCGTCTTCATCAGCAGCCACGCAGGTACGTTGAAAATAATATCTAAAATGGAAAATACTTTTGGATTTGAACTTGGCAAGTTAATTTAATTATATAAATAATAAATCTAATTCCACAATCAATCAAGTGTTACTTACAGCACAAAAACCTGCCAAGTTCAAATTTAGAAGTATTTCATTTTAGATATTATTTTCAACGTACCTGCGTGGCTGCTGATGAAGACGATTATGATCGATATTAAAGTGCATCTAAACTTGGCATTGGATCGGATTACAACCCTTTTTTAGGCAAACAATTAGCCGATAGGAACTTGGCCCCCTTTTTAACAGTTATGTTTTTGGTGGGTCTTATATAGGGTGACTTTTAACTAGTTCTTGATAGAAAAAGGTATGCATGTACCTACTCATCATACTGAACTACTTTTCCCAAGGAACATAGGTCGAAATACGAAAATCAAGTTTTGACCACCCATAGAAACTGCATCAGCTGATTGTGCATTTTGTATGGGAGGTCGAATTTGGTTTTTCGTATGTCGACCTATGTTTCTTGGGAAATGTTGTTCAGTATCATGAGTTCATGCATATCTTTTGTTATCAAGAACTAATTAAAAGTCACCCCATATACGCACACAAATACACTTACTCACGTGTACCGTGTACTCTCACACACATTCCCCTAGACAACTACCCTAACAATACGATCAAAGGCTTTAGGGCAAAGTGACAAAATAATATGACCACGGCTATTATGTGAACATCACTATGAATATTTATAGTAGTAGTTTATACATAACAATAATTTCAAATGACAATATTTTCTTGTTTCATACTTTTTAGAGCAAGATTTGCCAGTAGTCGGGTTCTAGTTTTTGAACAAATTTTTAATTTTATTTATTTGTAGAATTCAAAACTTTTGAAAATAATTACAATAAACCAAGGAGTAATAAACACAACAAATATTAAAATGGCGCGTCGAACACAACAAACAGATAAATGTATAAAAAGATACACTCACCAAATGACAAAACAGCAGAACAACAGTCGGGAATGCTGACCACATGCTTGAGATGGAGTGGACGACTGCGGAGTTAACGCTCCGATAGCTATTTGTTATGAAGCCGAACAATTCCTTCTCAAAACTCTTCAGACTTCGCGAGAAACACTCAAGGAATGGGAGGAATCGGCATTTGTTTTGTAAATTTGTATACTGCGTGCAAAATAACTCTGTCTGTGACCGTTAATGCGCAGAAATCAGTCAAAATCAGACTCAAAAAATGAGTCGCGGGGGTGAGCGCGGCATCCCCCCACAAGGCGAGCGAATCGTTCATTGGCTCTCCGCCTGTCACCCATGCGCAGAAAATAACCGTCATAGACAGACTTGTCCTGAACGCGCTGTAAGCAGATGAGATTTGTAAAGTAGGTGTTGGTAACATTCTTCTTTGTTCACTTGTATGCGGGTTTATACGACATTCGAATATTTTGGGACTTCGCAAAAGAATCAGTTGGATTCGATCAAGGGACTAATTCTTGAATACCACCGGCATATTTTCGAGTGGTTTTTGATATTTTCAAAAATCAAAAGAAACCCAGAAATACTTTTAAAAGGTGATTCAAAAAATACTTATGAAAATTCATTAAAACGTTAACCTAATTCTTAATCTTCACTTTTAAAAAGAAAAACCTGTGATTATGATTTTTTTTTGGGTGATATTCAAGAATTGGGCTTCCGCTGTAAATTTGGCCAAAAATTATTGTGAATACGTGGCGAATACAAAAAGTCACGGAATACCAAAAAGTCATACTCAAATATTAGCCCTGAAAACTATATCACGACTCAAGTAAACACCTGTATTGCAGCGCTGTCCACTTTTTAATGTTTTTCAGCCGAAAATTTCAACAACGATATACAGGATGTAAGGGACGGTGTACCGAAACGGGCGTGCTCAGTCAACGAAACTGAACAACTTTCCCAAAGAAACATTTTTGGAAAAAGAAAAATGTTTTTGACTTCTATACAAATTGCTCACTAACTTTCCCAAAGAAACATTTTTGGGAAAAGAAAAATGTTTTTGACTTCTATACAAATTGCTCACTAACTTTCCCAAAGAAACATTTTTGGGAAAAGAAAAAAATTTTTGACTTCTATACGAATTGCTCACTAACTTTCCCAAAGAAACATTTTTGGGATAAGAAAAAAAAATTTTTGACTTCTATACAAATTGCTCACTTTGATCGAACTGAGCACGCCCGTTCAGTCTTGGGTACACCATCCCTCACACCCTGTAGATTATTTTTATGAATTACAAGTGGGGGCTCCCTCCTCCGATCTTACGTGAGATTTTTCAGAGGGCGTATTTTTAGCCTAAAAAAAACAAATTTTATCGTTTTTATTAAAAGCTTTCTTATAATTTTACGCTGTCTCTTGCGGAAAAAACTTACGTGTTATTTGCTAAGTAAGACCCCTATCCCCCACGTGAGGTCAGCGAGATTCCCCCCCCCCCTAAACCCCTCGAGTAATTAGATAGATAGATAATTAATTAATAAATTGTCGAACAGACTTAGTTCTGCAGCATACGCAGTGAAAAGAATAAGAGCTCTGACGGATGTAGACACCGCGAGGTTAGTCTACTTCAGTTATTTCCATAGTCTCATGTCATATGGCCTTTTGTTATGGGGTCATGCTGCGGATGCAAACAGCATTTTTTTACTACAAAAGCGAGCTGTTCGTGCAATTTATAAAATGAAGCCTAGAGAATCTCTTCGAAATAAATTTAAAGAAATCAACATTTTGACTTTTGTGTCGCAATACATTTATGAGAATTTAATATATGCTAAACGGAATATACATATTTTTGATAAAAATTGTGACAGGCACAGTGTCAACATAAGAAACAAGAATCAACTTGCTTCTCATGTCAGCCGTATTCACAAAATTAGTAAAACATATAAAGGTCAATGTATACGCTTCTATAATAAGGTACCCACTGATATTGAAAGTTTACCGTTAGATAAATTCAAAACTGTAATCAAGCAGAAATTATGTAAGAAGGGTTATTATAAAATATCAGATTATCTAGAAGAGAAAAATCCATGGGATTAGACTACGGTTCTAACAGGCTAATTCAAAATTAATACTGACCTATGTATGTTGTATATCAACCTTGTACATTCAAACATATTTAAAAGAGCGCGTGGGTTTTTATTGTCGCTTCTTTTTTTTCCCACAATTGGCGCCACATTGTTAGTGAAGCGATGTAGTTTAGCTGACGTCATTAAGAGATTTTAATATCCAACAATGAATAAACGATTTTGATTTGATTTGATTTGATTAGATAAACACTTTATTTTCACACATGGTTCCCATTAACAGTATAAAAGAAAACTCTAAAAAAAAGTTATTAAAAGGAATATGCTATTAATAGTAAGTAATTAATGGGTCCTTTGAACATGAAGTGCTCAAGGTACACCCAACAGCACGTCAGTAGTCACTTTGAGCCTTATGGCATTGTACAGAACTACAATTGTTTCCACTGACGTGCTGTTAACCGTACATTCCGGATACAGAGAGCAATTCAATCAATTGCAATTCTGTACCATGCCATAAGGCTCAACGTGTTTCTACTGACGTGCTGCGGCCTGTGACACTCCGCATTCTAGGTATGCAACGCGGCGCTTCGATTTTACTCTTTATGTCATCTTAAGCTTTTGGCGGCAAAATAGGTAAGTATTTGCATTTTTGATTGAACAATATTACATACCTACTTGCATCTCGCTCAGTATCTCATAAAGTGACAAAATCATCGTCTTAGCCCACCTGTCCGCGATCACCCGCGATTTAAAAACATGTCCTAAGCGGTGCACTGCAAGTATCGACTTTATGCTTACACCGTAAGGTTGAAATTTGTTGGCACCCCGCCTGAGAGTATCGGATCTGTAAACGTTAGTTTACTATTGTGTAATCTGTGGCTGGGTGTACTTTGAGGCCTTCATTCAGGCATTGATTGAGAGGTCCCTAGAAATCGATTGTTCAGCAATAGACGACTCGGCTGATTTGATGAGAAAAATCAGGTCTGACAGACTGACAAACGAAGTTGCAACATAACATAAGGGTTTCGTTTATAACATTTTTGTTCGGTACCCTAAGGGCTCCCGCACACGACCGAGAATCGGTGACCGATTTTTTGTCGACATCCCGCTCTGACGTGTTAACACCTGCATCTTCCCTCCTTGTTCTGGCCGATAATCGCCCACCGATTCTCGGTCGTGTGCGGGAGCCCTAAAAAGATAAACACCAGATAGTATAGGTACTCTTTGTTCATTTATTTATACGTCCAAAAAGTAATAGTAAGGGTGATGAAGGACAAATTTCTATATGATTTGCTCATGTCTGCCTCTTTGACTGATGATGATAGGAGCATCCTCTAAAAGATACAAAAAATATTGGCGGACATCCACACCCCTGTGTTTTTGAGGAATTAAGTTTTAACTATTTTAAAATTTGACTATGAAACGTACACCTGGCAGACTATGACTATCTGATTAAATACAATGTATAAAACCCCAGAAAAATGATCTGCACGCAGCGTCGCGCAGAAAAACTTGTAAGGACCAAATGGATTCGTATTGAGCTGATCTATCATCATCGGCATCCCTATTAATATGAATCATGAGCAAATCATATACCCAAATTGCAGCCAGCACCCTAACTATAAGTATACATGACACGAGATAGCATATTTTACAAAATAAGAAAATGGTTAAAAAAAGGGTTGCAACAAGACGTTTGTTAACAAGAATAATACTTGACGTAACAACTTTGCATTTTAAAATTAATTTCATTAAAGCCAACATAATAAAAGCACATTTTTCATCTTCTTCTAATTATACAAAATTTCACAATCCGAATAGTTTTAAAATCGCACCCAGACAGAACAAACACCCAAATGTTTGCTCTGGGCGGGTATTGAGCCCGGGACCTACAAGACAGAAGCCAGAGTCACTACCGACCGCACCAAAAGGCCAGCCAAAATAAATATATTTTTTTAATACCTTGGCATGAGTAAATGTAGCTTGATTGGAATGTCAGCAGTGTTGTTGCAGAACGGAGCGATGCGTAATAGCCCGGCCAGACACTCGTCGAGTGGCGTGGGAAGTAGCGAGGGAAGGAGGCAGAGACGCAGTGTGGCCGCGTTACTCGTCATGCCGCACAAATTGCTCCTCGTCATGCTCATCGATCCCTTGATTGTCGGTTTTTTGGGCGCGAGTCAGAGGACCGGCAATATGAGCGCGAGTAGCCAGCCAAATACTCGCGAGGACGATTTACAAAAATTAATAATTTATACTTATTGCGATAAATAAATGTCATAAACCAACTTTTTTAGCAGGGCGCGTATTTCTATTTAAGAAATTCATATAATTAGCTTTACTAAAAAGAAATAGCGCGCATCCTGCCACAGTTTAGACACAGTAAAGAGATGGGCTTATGAGCAGTATGGAAACTCGGCCTATTTTTTGAAAATCGAATCTTGCATCATTGGAGCGTCAGGGTTGTAACAAACACAGAAAAATAAAGGAAAGGTCCGAAATCTTTGGTAACAAATCAAAATTTTATTTTTCGAGCAACAAAAACCCATACATTGCTTAACCAAACAATAAATACATACATTAAATATTAAATGAAAACGAAAACAAATTTTAAACAAATTCAAAACAAATTCAATTTCAAACAAGGATTAGGACACTTAGTCGCCTTTTATGACACAAGGGCAGATTAAGACCCTTAGTCGCGTTTTATGACACAATGGCAGATTAAGACACTTAGTAAAATTTATGTATCCATATGCCGCACAATATGACATGAAACAACCGACAGCAAACTAACCCACCGATTCCCTTCACGCGACAACCGCGACAGAATTCAGGGCGAACTTTGCTTAGCGGCCTGTAGAAATGTGCGTCTGTGTGAGTGCGCCATTTTGAACGTTTGTATGAAGCTTCCATACTGCTGATAAGCCCATCTCTTTACTGTGGTTTAGACGTCCATCGTGTAGCAAGTGACCTAGTGCGGAGCGTCGCGAGTAGAGCAGTGTGTGGCTAGAAAGGGAATAATCGCGGCAGCGCGAGGGGCAGAGCGAGGAGCGGCGCGAGGAGCATAGTGTGGCGGCCCTGTAAGATATAGTAGAGACGGAGACACGTATCGCTCCGTCCTGCTCTCACGCAAGGCTCTTTCCTGTGCGTAAAGGTGGTTGTAAACGTTCAAACATGTTTGTCAAACTTTACGTTTTGTTTGTTACGTTTTCATCAAACATCAGCGCACACATACCAACAAGTTTGTCAAACAAGACTACACTTTCAAAGCAGTTTTCGCCGTGAAAAGACGCTCCGATGATGGTCAGATAAATAATGTACTATAATTAATAAATAATATATGTTCAGATAAACTTCGATAATTTGTGGTTGTCGCGCGAAAATGGCGGCGAGTTTGTTTGACAAACATGACTGTACACCTTCAAACATATATGACAAGCACGCCGTCAATCAGATATAACGACCGACCGGTTTTAGCGACGCATGTTTCGTTGGTTTGTTAAGAAATAACGTAAAAAAAATACTTCTTTAGTACGACGTCCGGACAGTACGACGTAATATCACCGGTCCCTTGAGTGTCGTTATAACCGGATTCTACTGTATTTCAAACAAACAGCCAAACACGTAGTTTGCTTCACAAACACGTCAAACATGACCGCACTGTCAAATAATTTGGCAAACACGTAAAATTTGACAAATAATTTGAGCGTTTACAGCCTGCTTAATATATAGACGCGATGGAAACACGTATCTCTCCGTCCTGCTCTCACGCATAGCGCTGTCCTGCTCTCATTCTAACCAAGTTATATCATATCGACTGTAGATACAGGGTGTAAGAGACGGTGTGCCGAAAACTGAAAGAGCGTTCTAATTCAGCGAAACTGTACAACTTTCCCAAAGAATCATTTTTAGGCAACGAAAAAAAATTTTGACCTCCCCATACAAATTGCTCATTTTGATCGAACAGTTTGTATGGAGAAGCCAATTTTTTTTTTTTTTTTTCATTTCCCAAACATGTTTCTTTGGGAGTTTCGTTGACCAAGAACGACCTTTCAGTTTTCGGTACACCGTTCCTTACACCCTTTATAAAGCGTTTTTTTTTTATCACCCCGAATATTTTACGAGGTGGTTCTATACAACTTTTCCTAAAGAACGTAGGTCGAACACGAAAAAAAATGTCAACCTCCCTTATAAAATTTTCTGTCCTCTGATGTAGGTTGTGTGGGGAAGTGGGGCTCCATGAGCTTATTCCGCCATCCCTTCTACCATCGGGAATCCAGACGCACCGCAGGATATCCCCATATCTGGTTGATATTCCACACATTCGCACAAAGCGCTTTGAAACATCCTTTATAATGCGCACAGCTAAGGAGTGGAATTCTCTGCCTGCGTCTGTGTTCCCGAGCTCTTATAACCCGAATCTATTTAAGTCGCGAGTGAATAGGCTTCTTCTGGGCAAGCTCGTTCCATCGTCGACCTCATCTCTGTCCTCAAGGCTAGATCGAAGTCAAGAGTAAGCCCATACATAGTAAAAAAAAAAAAAAAAGAATTCGATAATTTATTTTCGTATTTCGACCTGTGTTCCTTGGGAAAAGTTGTTCAGTTTCATGGACAGAACCACCTTTTAAAATATCCGGAGTGATAACAAACATGTAGATATAATCCGTTCCACGAGTCAATGCCAAAGCTTACCAACACATTTTGCAGCTATATCAAGGCTATTGTCACAGTAAATATATAAGCTAAAGCAGTATGGAAACTCCTAACAAACGTCCAAAACTGGCGCACTCACACATGCGCACACCGCTACAGGAAAATAAGCAGTTTTCGCGCTGAAGTCAGTCGTGGGTGCCAAAACAAATAGGTACTTATAGGGTCCCTATAAGTATGTCCCTGTCCTTGTGCGATAAAAGGCGACTAAGTATCTTAATCTGCCCTTGCGTGATAAAAGGCGACTAAGTGTCCTCATCTGCCCTTGTGTCATAAAAGGCGACTAAGTGTCTTTATCTGCCCTTGTGTCATAAAAGACGACTAAGTGACTTAACCTTCCCGTGTGTCGTAAAAGGCGATTAAGTGACTTCTTAACCTTTCCTTGTGTCGTAAAAGGCGACTAAGGGTTTCGGAAAAATTTGTTTAGTTTTACGGTCCGAAAACATGCTGAAAGGAACTAAGTTGATAAAAGCACCCCAATATTTGAGTTTATCGTACTATTCTTATTTCAAAACATCCGGGTTACAACCCTGACGCTCCGACGCAGAACAGTTCTTTTATCAAAAAAAGGCCCGAGTTTCCATACTGCTTTAGCTTTTATATTTACTGTGCTATTGTGCTCCATGATCAAAGTAATCAGCTAAAGCTGTCAGAAAAAAGCAAATTTGTAAAACAATCTTATTTTTTCCGTCAAATATACTCTGGTGGCGGCAAAATGTGTTGGTAAGCGTTGGCATTGCCAGATCGTATTGGAGATGCACCATCCACAATGACATTTATAAGAAACATAAAATCATAGCTTCTTGAAAAAATTTTTTATGATCATACTGACTTTTTTAAATTGCCAATGCAATTATAATTTATATTTTATTATGATGATTTTTAATGCAATTACAATCTATTTTATTTTTTTGTAAATCTATTTGGATCGCATTTTGATTGACTTGTAACTTTGTTTTTTGATTGATGAAAGTACAGGAAGCAAGGGAAGTATGTCAAGATCGTAGCAGGTGGAGGACTGTGGTCTCTGCCTACCCCAACGGGAAAGAGGCGTGATGTTATGTATGTATGTATGTATGTAACTTTGTTGCCAAAAAATTTTTCATTTTCATTTTTTAAATTTTTGACTAGTGAAACGGACTATATAGGGTGCCTTTTAATTAGTTCTTGATAGAAAAATGTATGAATGTCCTCATGATACTGAACAACTTTCCCCAAGGAACATAGGTCGAAATACGAAAATCAAGTTTTGACCTCCCATAGACACTGCATCAGCTGATCGCGCATTTTGTATGGGAGGTCAAATTTCGTTTTTCGCATTTCGACCTATGTTCCTTGGGAAAAGTTGTTCAGTATCATGAATACATGCATATCTTTTGCTATCAAGAACTAATTAAAAGTCACCCTATAGATAGATTTTACAACAGATAACACATATTTAGCTCCTGTTGTGCCGATTGCCCCACCCCCGGCGATGATCGTCCTTATATTCGTCGAAGTTTCGCTGCCGGGCCAAGAGCTCAGGATCATCCCTCTCTGTCAGATTCTCCTGGAGGAAAAGAGACGGCATGCTATTGCAAAGTTTCGGTTCACACATTTATTTCACATCCGGAATCCAATGGGTGCGGATCTGAGGGAGTGGAGAGGTTTGTATGAAAAGGGAAAAATTGAAAAAAAAAAGAATATTGAATATAGGTGTGTGGCACCAGGTAAGAAAGAATAGTAAAGGAGGAGAGAAATTTGAACTAGCCGCTTGAAGACGCGATAGCTCAGTTGGTAGAGCGTCGGCACGGTACGCCGAAAGTCGCAGGTTCAAATCCGGCTGGCGTCAAATTTTTCTTCCTCTTTATCTATAAAAAAAAAAGAATAGTGCCACTCTATCTCTACTCGTTTGTGAAGTATAATTCGACTAAGGGAACCAGGAAACGATAAACCGATAAGGCGATCGAACCGTTCATTGGTTCTCCGCCTGTCACCCATGAGCAGAAAATAACCGTCGTAGCCAAACTTATCCTGAATAGTCTAGGCAACGAAGCGGACCGTTGTATGAAGACCCCCGCATTAAATCCTCAGTCGATGAAACTTTTCTGGGGTATTACACTACATGAGACAAACCTTTTATAAAAAATAAAAAAAAATCGGTACTTTTAATTTTTCTATACAAAAAATGTATGAAATAATTTTTTTTTGATATATTGAATTTACATTTAATTCATGATTCTTTATCTTCCTGTCAAATAAAATCGGCCTGAGAAATTTATGTTGGGGTCAACGGCTTCGCTGCCTACACTAGAAACTAGAACGCGCTATAGATCAATGTATGTGAAGGCTAAATATTTTTCTCAGTTTCAGTGAGCTTTCCACATGTTTTTTAGGAAAAAAAATTTAAGGCTGTTCCCAGGTTGGTTACGACATTACAAGATAAATAACCTGATGATCCGAAAAGATGATTTGTAAGGCACATTAAGCCGATAGTCCTGCCTGACTACTATCTACGGAAGAAATCGTTAATGAGTTGTGTCGATTTGCACCATGTTTAGGCAGCTTAACTATTCTGACACCAGATTTTAACCCACACGATATAGGGTGACTTTTAATTAGTTCTTGATAGCAAAAGATATGCATGTACTCATGATACTGAACAACTTTTCCCAAGGAACATAGGTCGAAATACGAAAAACCAAATATGACCTGCCATACAAAATGCGCCATCAGCTGATGCAGTTTCTAAGGGAGGTCAAAACTAGATTTTCGTATTTCGACCTATGTTCCTTGGGGAAAGTTGTTCAGTATCATGAGTACATTCATACCTTTTTCTATCAAGAACTAATTAAAAGTCACCCTATATAATGAGTGAGTGAACTAAATTGTTTTAAACAAAGTTTCAAGTATGTCGTTTCCACATACAACTAGAGAGCTCTCGTGAAGGAACTATTCCGTCCCTAAAAAAAAAAGGTTTCTCCATCTCTTTCTAGCAACCGTGCTAGCACAGTCTGCTAAAAAGAAACGGAGGCCCATTTAGACCGCGAGTTCTTAGGAAGCCTCAGGGACGTTTTTGCCATTCGCGTGCAATGTCTGGCTGTTATTTTGTTTAAAATTAAATAAATAAAAAATTGAAGCGAGCCGGGATTGAACCAGCGACCGTCGACGTACACACGGCCGCACATCGGTAGAAACACTTTTGGACCTTATGGCCTGGTAATAGAGTTGAAAAAGTTTCTACCGACAAGCGGTCGACGTACCGTGCCAATGCTCTTCAAACCGAGCTGTAGCGAAGTCAATCGACTCGATCTAATTTGTTTAAGTATTTTACTTGGAATCTCCTTGGTTTTAAATACCTTTGTGAATGGATAATCTTAGGGTAGTACGTGGCATGGCTGAATTAGCAAAAAGTGAGACAAATATAACGAAGGAATTTTAAAATTTGTTGCACATACCTTAGCTATTTTCTCAGCTTCTTCGGGATCAGCCTCGGAATTCTGTATAGTGGTGTGAGGAATTGATGTGCATGACCCAGGAAATCTAAAAGCAAAAAAACATCAACTAAAGTATGGATTAAGCCTTAATCAAGGTAATTTTTCGTCAAATCTATTACAGAAAAAGGCCAGTAGGTCTAGCATGCGCACCGCGACTTTGTGAGTCTTCATAGATTAAACCGGATATGTCTTCTCGCGTCCATACATAAAAAGTGACAGTTGCGCGCGACTCGACCAAGACGCGGTTCGCATCTTAGCCCGGCTGGAGCAGACCCATGAAACTCGCTAGAAGCGGACCGGGTTCGCTACCTACACTCGCACAAGTACACACGGTCGCACGTTGGTAGATACACTTTGACCTTGAGCAGGTCTCTGGATTCGGGCATCTGTAGAGTAGCGCTAGTTCAGCTTATACTGGTTTTGTTTCTTCGTGCTTGCTGCCGTGCGTACCTTCAAGTCATAATGGGCAAAGCGCCGGGTGAGAGTGAAAGAGACAGATATAAGTTATTCTATGCCGAGTACCGACTGCAGAATGTTTGCCTCAGAATTAACCCATTTTACCTAGATCAGTTCGAAATAATGTAGTTTGATTACACGGACAGGAACAGCACGGAGCAATACGTATCTCTGTCACTCCATTATCTTACGCATCGCTCCGTTCTGCTCTTACAGGTAGGCCATCTGATGGAAAGTGGTCACCACCGCCCATAGAGCTTAATGTCTTACAGAGCACGTTGCCCACTCTGAGAACTAAGATGCAGTGTCTCGCGTGCCGGTAATTTTGCTTGCTCCCTTACCCTTCAAACCGAAACACAGCAGTGCAAACACTACTAATTTACGGCGAAATAGGCAAGGAGGTGGTACATCCCCAGACAGACTTTGCACAAAAGCCCTACCACCTTCAACAAAGTCGCACTGCACTGCAATCACTTGTTATTCTAATCAAGATCATTTTAACTGTAGGTGAAGAGTTCCGAAGGTATCGTTTCTTTACGCGTGCGAGAAAACGACATTAATAGTAGGCAGAGCAGGGGTTACCCTGCCCCATACATACACTGCTTCTTGGATGGCTATAGAGGCTCTTAGTGAGTCAGGTCTTTTTCTGCTTTACTTTTATTTTCTTTTGCTTTTTTCTTATAACTAACACATGAACAATATACTCAAAATATCTATCTAGTGTTACTTTTCTTAACCTAGTTATACCCTTCCTGTTAGAAAGAGAAAGAACTACTCATATGCCCTCCCTTACATGTTTGTCATAGAACTCCTCGATGGTCATAGTTGACAAAGCAGGGTATGCGGCTCCATACAAAGCTTTATAGATAGGCTTAGTCCCCACAATACAGACATCCTTGTCTAACCATTCATGATAGAAAGAGAAGGACTTACTCACATGTCCTCCCTTACACGATTGTCATAGAACTCCTCGATGGTCATAGTTGACAAAGCAAGGTATGCGGCTCCATACACAGCTTTATAGATAGGCTTAGTCCGCACAATACAGACATCCTTGTCTAACCATTCATGATAGAAAGAGAAGGACTTACTCACATGTCCTCCCTTACACGATTGTCATAGAACTCCTCGATGGTCATAGTTGACAAAGCAAGGTATGCGGCTCCATACACAGCTTTATAGATAGGCTTAGTCCCCACAATACAGACATCCTTGTCTAACCATTCATGATAGAAAGAAAAGGACTTAATCACATGTCCTCCCTTACACAATTGTCATAGAACTCCTCGATGGTCATAGTTGGCATAGCAGGGTAACCAGCCCCATAAACAGCTTTGTACATGGCCATAGACGGTCTTGTAGTGTCCCCACAATACATACATCTTTCTCTAGCTATTTCTGTTAGAAAGAGAAGGAAATACTCACATGCCCTCCCTTACACGATTGTCATAGAACTCCTCGATGGTCATAGCTGGCAAAGCAGGGTAACCGGCTCCATAAATAGCTTTCTGCATGGCGTCACGTGTTATTATTATCGGCTTCAAAGGATTTGGTGCGTGTGTTTTGTCTTTCGCTCGCAACTCTGGAGTAAACAGGAATGAATATTTTTATGTTACAGTCAGTTTAGACTAAGAACAAAATACCGATCGTCGTCGGTGGAAAGACTTAGACCTTGAGCGGGTCTCTGGTTTCGGGGGTTTATAGTGTAGCGCTGGTTCAGCTTATACTGGTTTTGTTTCTACGTGTTTCTACGTGTTTTCTGTCGTGCGTACTTGGGTGACCGAGCTTAGCTCTGTATAATCTTAACCAAAAATAAACGGACGGAGATAACGAAATGTCCCATACTAGCCAGTACTAGTGACACGACTGTCGCAGACACCAATGAGGATGTAATAAAAAGGCAGATACAATCATAACAAATTAAAATGTACCAATGATTCGCCTTTTATCTCTCTCTTCAACACATTACAAGAAAGAGGAAGACAAAGAGATTAAAAATATTTAGTGGTCCACAGTAATTTATTGTACTATAGAAAGGAAAAATTAACATAGACAATCGATCTTTCAACTCACTCAGTCATTCACTTATTTAGATACCGCCTAAATTAGGTTACAGGTAAGTAAAGACGGTTAGTGCAAATCAAATTGTAGCTAGGCTGTTTTTAAACTTGGGCACAAGTTATGAATTTCTTAACAAGGACAAGCCTAAGAGAAGTTTAGTGCAATCGCGCCTAAGAACCTCTTCAGAAGGGGAGAATTCGCGGCGATTTATGGCGCGATTTCACGTATTGTACGCTTTTTCTATAAAAGTGTTAACAACTAAGCAATGTATTAGCCAAAGATCATAATATTATAGTAAATCAGGAATAAGAAATAGAGGCTCCACTTTATTGTACATTTTATCAATTTCCTAATTACATCATAATCCTGCACATACAACCCATTTTAACAGTAGTAATGTTTGTCTGTTCTATCTTCAATGGGCAGAGTGTGGCCAAAGAAAGTGGGAAACTTCACACTAAGTCATCAGCCCAAGTTTGGGATCAGAAGCCTTAGTGTCTTTGTGTTTGTTCCTATATAGTAAGGCAAAGCCTGTGCTATGTGTACCAGAAACTGTTAGATATACATACATAAATAGATTAATAACTCCCAGACAAAGAACAAACATTCATGTTCATCAGACAAATATTTGCCCTGGGTGGGAATCGAACCCGCGGCTTACGGCGTAAGAGACAGGCTCACTACCAACCACACCATCGGCACACCCTGGCCTGGACACTACATACATCGAGCGCGAATATGAAACTGGAAGGTCGCATAGACTCGCATATTTAGTAGAAAAGACCCTCAGAAGGACCACGAGAATCTTGCGGGCGGGTGCGCGCGGTGTGTGGGGTAGATTGCAAGGGGGGTGGAGAGTGTCAGTTCTGTATGATAGTGTACTAATGTGCCTACGGGCCAGTCAGTTAATAACACAGGCATTATACATACCATGATGTTTGGCCATATACTCCAACATAGGTTTCTCCTGCTCGATGCTACTGAGCTCATCCAAGGCCTGTGTGATATAGCTCTGTAGCATAGTGAGGAAGTACTGCCTCTTTGTCTCGTCATCTACGTTCGGATATTTCATGGCCTTAGACAATATGCCCAGTTTTTCCTTCAGTTCTTTGGCTTGCTTGTACCGCTTGATTTTAGCTTCTCTTGTCAGCACCTGGAATAGGAAATTAAAAACTACAGGCATAGCACATATCTGATTCCTGCGCGGCGCTGCAAGGGTTGTGCTGGCCTAGAGTGGCAGGGACAACCTTATCATCTGCACTGCTTCCTCCAATGATGTAACCACCCCTCCCTCCCGCACCGCTTTGCTGCCTATGATCCGTTTTCTTTTATTCCAATGCTTACCAATTTACTTTGCAGCCATGACACTAAAACCAGAGTATATTTGACAGAAATAATAACATTGTTTTACAAACTTGTTTTTTCTGACGGCTTTAACCGATTTCTTTTGACACAGGTGCAAAATGTGTTAGCAAGCATAGGAATAAACGAAAAAGTGGATTATACTCACATATGCGCTATGCCTGTGATTATACCTGTATTTTTATTTTTAAAACCTGCATTACCTGAGCAACCTTATTGAAAATAAGTAGAAAGAACTATGAAATCTAGTGTTACACAATTTTGATAGAATTTAACACAAAGATTATATGAACCCTGAGGAAATTCAATGAGGCTCACTTAAGGAAATACTAAATAACACCCAGACCCATAATAAACTTCTATGTTCATCCAATACTACTACTACTACTACGCTGGCTCAGCGACCCCAAGAGGATCTTGGCCTCCGACACGAGAGTTCTCCATTCTTTCCTGTTCTGTGCCGCTTCTTGCCAATCGGCTCTCTGGAGGGCATCCAGGTCTTTCCGCACTTCGTCACCCCATCTGTACCTAGGACGACCGACTGGTCGTTTTCCAGTCGGTCGGTCGTTCATCCAATACATCACACAAATTTTTGTTCCGTATGGGGAATGAACTCGCGACCTGTGGCGCAGAAATCAAGGTCACAACCAACTACACCAACAGGCAATTATGACAAAAATGGGAATTTGATGAAAACAAAGCTTTATTTTAATCAAATTCCAAATCATTGTTGAAATAAAATCTCTTACATACAAACAGTTAATTTCCACAAAAATTCAATAATCTTTTGCTGGTAAATACTACGCACTTAAGTTATTAGAATCGAAAATATCTGAGTGCAACTTCAGGGGTTTTAATAAAAATTTATAACTAAGATGGCGCGACGATTTAAAATTCTTGCTGTTTACTAACCATGCTAGCTATTTTATCCTGCTCTGTGCGTGGTTTCTCAACATCAGCAGGTGGACATGACACTGGGACCTCAACATCTGTCACTCCATAATGCTTGCATCTTTGTATGAAATCCCTAAAAGCGAGACAAATACTTGAATGGCATCTAATCTATAGCATCAACACAGCATCCTAAGTCCACTGCTGGACAGATTGTTAACTGTTTAAATAAAAAGAATAATTTTCTTCTTTTCCAATCAACGGCAAAAAGTGACTACAAAATCTTAGCCCACAACATGGCCACATAAAAAGCCCTTTAATTCGCCTTCAAAAAGGTCCCTCCAAGTGCAAGAAACTATAGAAGTATGGCACAGCAGCTAGAGTTGCATACTGCAGTTTGCTACTCACCTAAATGCCAATTGTTGTAAAAAAATTATATTTATTGTAAATTTTGTCATGTTGTGTGTCAAATAAGATTGGCTTTCTTTTGTAGGTTATTCGCATACATAAGTATAAAATCAGTTTCTTCTTAAAACTTCAAAATATTAAAAAATAAAGTCTTACTTGAAATAGACTTCAGCAAGTTCTATGACATCTCCTCTAGGCCGACCACAGATCTTCAATGTGAGCGTACCAAGCAGAGCAGGTAGCAATAAATACTGTAATGTTTCTGTAGGCAGCTCCTCAATACTCTCATTGTGAGAAAACATGCCAGCCAAGGAAACTAAATTTGTACATTTCTCGAATTTAGCTATGGCAGATTTGATGGACATCTGGAAAGGGTAATTATAACTATAAAGTAGATGGATAGAGATGAAGTAATTATTATGGTAATATAATGGCAGTCACACATCAAATGTCAAAGTAAATAAAATTGTTAAAAAAATTATGGTGAGATCTCCACTGTCTAGTGAAAGATTTACACACGAATCTACATAACAAGGACTAGGGCCTGTGTAATATGACTACTCCGATAAGTTAATAGGGAAAATTATTGAAGCCACCATGCGACCACCATCCAAATATCTCAATAAATGAAAGTGTTTCAATCTTCTATTTTATGTTCACTTAGAAAGTCATTCACTGGATAACATTGTATCAAAACTATACCTACAGTTAACTCTCAAATCAACAGAAAAAACTAAAATTAAAACAGATGCAAGACTGCCATCGTCAAATGCTGATAATATAATAATATATAGGCTTTTATCAGAAATAAGTTTTTTTGCAGTAGGTACTACTGCAATACAGTTTATAACAGATCTCTTATTTCTGAGTGCCTTCTGGCCAAGGCCTCTTCCAGGCTCTTCCATTGACCTCGGTCTAGTGCCACTCGAGTCCAGCAGGGCCCATAGTTAATCGCAAAATTGTTTTTCAAATTCAGGTTAATAGTTGTCTTGAGTATCTTGAGATGTCGGTACATCTCATATACCGACATTTCAAGATACTCAAGACAACTATTAACCTGAATTTGAAAAACAATTTTGCGATTCATCATTTCAAGAACAAAAATGATGCTTCAAAAGTATAAACCAAAAATAAGAAAAAATAAAACCTACCTGAACAATATCACTGTTAGTCGGTTCCTTCCCATTTTCTATGCTATCAAATAACTTCATAGCGTCTTCGAAGATTTTTTTTAGTGATTCTTCCTCAGAAGATTGTCCAGCAGCAGAGTCAGTCATGATTGTAAATAAGAATTTTCTCGAATAACACGCAGAAATCTAGATTTTCCCCCCAGATTGTTTTTTTTTTTTTTTTTTTTTTTTTTTCTCTTATGGCACTAGTCAGACTTTGTGCCAGTGTCACGTTTAAAGGTAGGGAAACTAAACGCGGAAAATAAAAAGAAAGGAATTTGTAGGAGACAGTCAGGTAATTGATATAAAATAAAGTACTTAAAGTTTTACATTGTTACTTAAAATAAAAGATGATAATATATTGCAGAAATCAAGTGGATACATTAATATACAGGAAATACGGGTAGGGAAGGGAACATGAAATGATTGGAGTGATTGTATAAAAGTAGAATGGTCATACATAGGACAGGAGAAGAACACATGGTCCAAATCGCCAACATCCGACCCACACTCACACAAATCCGATTCCACGATACGAAGTCTCGCCAAATGAGAACGAGTGCATGTATGACCCAGACGCATTCGTGAAATTATTGAAGTCACAAGTTTACTGAGTTTTACTTTAAAAAACCAAGGTTTTGAGGGAATTGTAGGCTGAATATTAAAGTAAGATCTGCCCTTAATCTGACCGCTCTCTGACCAGAGTTGATTCCAGGTCTCCTGAAGATCAACCCTGGGCAGCGCAATCAGATCGTGCCCATACAGTTCATATGGAACCATATCTCCGTCAGTTGTGGCTTCTTTAGCAAGTTGGTCTGCTTTCTCATTTCCTTTTATACCACAATGGCTAGGAATCCATGTAAGTATCACTGATAACCCCTTAGAGGCACACAAACTAAGGCACCTACGTATTTCGATCACAGTGGGATAAAATGGTTTCATCTTGAATGGAAATTTATCTATGGTTTGTAGAGCACTTCGGGAGTCAGAAAAAATTACTGTTTTATCAAGTTTCATTAATAGAACTAATTCTACCGCCTTAAGGATAGCAAAGCATTCCCCTGTGAAAACAGAGGATTGTGGTGGAAGTTTGATTTTTTGTATCAATTTTAACTGGGAATGAAATATGCCTACACCCACACAGTCCCTCGAGGAAGATTTAGACGCGTCTGTGAATATATGGTTCCAGTCGAGCCAATTCTCTTCTTCAATACTAAAATTGAAATGGATGTTGCCTTCAATATCTTGTTTGTTTATACCAAAATTATATCGGATATTAGGTGCTGTTATCAAGGATTCGAAATTGGTATTGAATAAGGATAAAGAAGGAAAACGATGTAAACGTGTCTGTAAAGCTAAAAACTTTCGGTAACTGTTAATAAGGCACGGGATGGGTTTATGTCGCCAATATGGAGAAGTTTCTATAGATTCATGTAAAGCTTGAAGTTTGGGATAAAGTGGGTGATTTGAAAATTGCAAACATTTAAATAAAAATCGATCACTCAAATATTGTCTTCTTAATTTTAGTGGGGGCTCACAGCATTCCACTTGTAATGCATTGATTGGACTAGAACGCATCGCTCCCAAAACAATTCGTAGGGATTTTGATTGAATAGTATCCAGTTTCTTAATGCCCAACATACTACCTCCCTCCAATAAAAATGTGCCATAATCAAGAACTGACCTTATCAAGGCATTATATAAGAGCTTTAAGGAAAAAGGATGAGCTCCCCACCAAACCCCAGAAAGACATCTCATAATATTGAGCAAACGTTCGCTTTTTGTGACTATATACTCATAGTGATGGATTCCAGTGAGTTTATTGTCTAAAATTACTCCTAAAAATTTTGCATGAGAATTGACAGGCAGTGGCATTCTATTGTACATGACAGTTAAAGCGGGCATAGTACGTCTTCTTGAAAAAACTACCACTTGACTCTTAGAAACTGATAATTCTAAACCGTGGTCATCTAACCATGTATTTAAACAATTAAGAGAAGATGTCAAAGTTTCACAAGCATTACCAATATTTTTATCTATAGAATATAGCAGAAGGTCATCAGCGTATTGTAAAACATTTATGGATCCCAGAGATGATTCTAAATCGTAAGTGTAAATGTTATAAAGGAGCGGGCTAAGCACAGAGCCTTGTGGCAAACCCTTATAAACAGTACGTCTGAGTTTTGTAGAATCGTCAACCACTAAAGATATTGAACGGACTGATAAAAGGTTAATAATAAAATAAATTAAAACGTCCGGTACATGCAGTTCAAACAATTTGCGTTTAAGTATTGGTATCACAACATTATCATAAGCTGCAGATATATCCAAAAATGCTGCAACCACTTCTTCATTGTTTGAAAAGGCTAGACGGATATCTGTGGTTAATATACTTATACTGTCTATGGTGCATTTTGCTTTGCGGAAACCAAACTGGTTATAAGATAAGAGATGATTGTGTTCTATGTGCCACTCTAGACGGTTTTTAACAAGATGCTCTGCAATTTTTGCCAATACCGACGATAACGCGATAGGCCGGAAAGAAGCAGCCTCGTTATGAGGTTTGTTTGGTTTTTTAATAGGTACAATTTCCTGAGATTTCCAGGAGGGAGGGATATCCCCAGACAATACCACAGAATTTATAATTTCTAAGAAATAAATTAATGAAACATCACTGAGGTGAGAAAGAAAAGAATATGGGATACCATCTTCGCCTGGGGATGAGTCTCTTACGTATGAAAGTACTCCTTTTAGTTCGTATAAGGAGAATGGAGAAGATAACGGGGATATGATTTTATTTGAAATAAACGGTGGCAAAGAAGGAAAAACATCTCGTTCAGGGACTGAAGGAGGGGCCAATATATCTAAAAAGTTATCTATAATGGGCAATGGAATTGGAAGACGCGATGAAATGTCAGTGAAAGCAGATTTGAAGCGTTTTATGCTTTGCCACACTTCGGAGGGGCATGTAGTTGGAGATAGAGATGTACAAAAAATTCTCCAACCTTCCTTTTTTTTTTCTCTAAGAAACTGTTGTGTACTGTTAATGAGATCGGTAAGCCTCTCCAAATTTTCATCAGTCATATTTTCCGCATATTCCCTCTCCATATTTTTTCTTCTTAATACTGCTTCCGAACATTGCCTATTCCACCAAGGTGGAAGAGGAACCCTGCCGGAAGAGCTACTTTTGTGAGGAAATAATATATCAGCTGCCTCATTTAAACATTTAACTAAAGCTATGGAGGAATCCGTTTCACCTCCTCGAATTACTTCAGGAAGGTTTATTATTTTACTCTCTACGAGATCTCGAAATTTGGTCCAATCAACGTCCTTTAATTTATATTTTAATCTAGGTTGACGTTTCCTCGAAGGCGGACATCGAATGGGGGTAGATATGATGAGTGGGAAATGATCACTACCAAAAGTCGACAGAAGTGGTGACCAAGAATAAGAGGAAGCCAAACTAGGTGAGCATATTGACAAATCTACTGCACTAGCATTTAAACCAGGGGCCGTACGGCGAGTCGGTAATCCTGTATTCAAAATACACAGATTATTTTCATCCAATACCTCAACCAATCGCTCTCCCTCCGCAGTAGTGATTCCACTGCCCCACATTTGATGATGGCAATTAAAATCACCAAGAAATAAAAACGGTCCAGTTACATCAGAAAATATATTATTAATTTCGCTGAGAATACTCATAGAACATCGTGAGAGATAAATAGAAACTATTGAAATATTAAATATTCGTACACCAATTACATTAATGACATCTTTGGATATATGTGCAGGAAACTGTATTACAGAAAACGAAACGCAATTTTTGACTAGTATGGCAACACCGCCATATCCGTCAAATCTGTCATCACGAAGACAAATATATCCAGGCACATTAAATAAATATTCAGATTTTAACCAAGTTTCAGATAAAGTTATGACTATAGGATCGTATTCATTTATGAGATAAATTAAATCACTTTTCTTTGGGATGATGCTTCTGCAATTCCATTGTATTATCTTGGAATCCATTGTTATTTAAAGTATTCAATCTTTCAGATATTAGGGCAACGTGGGACGGTTGTAAAGAATTAGACTGAAGAAGAGAATTTATTAGAGACAGGATGGTCTCTAGAACTGATTCATCAGATTTAGACTCACGTGGAATAAGTGCGCAACCATTTTTAGGTGCTGGAACTTCAAATTCTCTAATAAGAGCTTTATGAGCAGCGTGATCGTATCCGTTTTGGGATTTCGGCGGTAAACGAGGTTTTAAAAAGACAGTTTTTTTATAGGACTGGTTGGGACTAGAAGTTTGAACTGAGGAATTGTTAGATTGGTGATGAAGCCTTTGATCAGAATTGTGTCTAGGAACAGAAGTTAAAACATCTGCAAATGACTTTGATACAGGCGGATGAACCTTGCATGCTTCGATGTAAGAGATACAGCTATGAGCCATGGTAACCTTTATTTCCTTTTGTCGAACAAATTCTGGGCAAGACTTACTTGTGGCAAAGTGAAAGCCTCCACACATCACACAATGTGCAGAATCTTCCTCTGTGCGACAAAATTCACCCACATGATCATCACCACACTTATAACACTTTGGCAATCTAGAACGGCATTGAGATTTGGTATGTCCGTATTTACAGCAATTGAAACACTGAATTGTTGGATATATGTATGTCTCGACCGGTAGAGCATTGTAACACATAAAAATCCTCTTAGGTAAAACCTGACCATCAACAGTGAGTACTACAGACTGAGATGGTTTCCATGTAGTTGTGCCATTAGTGTTGACTCTATAACTTAGACGTCTGACTTTCAATATGTTTCCACAACCTATGGGTGTGGAAATATTGGCTTTAACTTCATCTTCGCTCCAGTCTGCTGGAATTCCACGGACTAATCCCATACGAGTGACATTAAATGTTGGAATGAAAGCCTTGAATTTATGTGTCTGTAAGAGATCATTATGTAAGAAAGCATTTGCATCTTCACATTTAGAGAAAGCAACCACACACCTATTTCTACCAATGCGTTTTACACTTCCATGAATAATGTTTTGAAATTTGTTTTTTTTAAGGAAATTTCCAAATGAAATGGGATGCAGGATGGTACCATCGTTTGGAGAATCTTCTTGGCGTTGGACGTGAATTAAATAAGGGGGATTATCTGTTGGGAGATACATGGCTCGGCCCACATGGCGAGGCTCCGACTGTGAAGAACCTTGAGATGTTTTATCTGTATTAATATTCTGTTGTGACTGAGTGTTTGTGGACTGGGTATCATGTGATTGCTGGTCAGATGAATGCGACTCAACCTGTTCTGGCACAACCTTCTTTAATAAAATTACATTGTCATTTTCACACTTACAATAATCACCAAGAACTGGCTGGCCATCTATTTTCTTTCTCCTACGCTTAGTACATTCCCGACAAATTTTAATGTAACGCGTACGTTTCCTTCCCGATCCCGATTGTCTGTCATCAGCTCTAGATGACACTGAACCATCAGTGTCCATTTTAGCGAGTTCATCATTGGATACTACACAGAGAGATGTGCCTACAGGGAGATTCAGGCCAGGCCAAAGCCTGCCTGCATCCCCCCGATCGGCGTCGGGGGGATCGTTCATAAGCGTTGTAAACTATATTACAATTATTTACAAAAACTTACCATAAAACAGGAAAAAAATATACACAAATAGAAATATATACACTAAATACAAAGTTGAACTACTTTACCAGACTGTCTTTACTTATTTTAACTATGAAAATGAAATTAATTTTCACAAAACCCAAGAAAACAACCGCCCTTTCGAAGTTTCCCGCGCTTTTTTCCCCCAGATTGTTTACGTGAGCGCACAGATTAGTATTTTTTTTTTTTTTTGGTTTTATTTATTCTTCCTTTCGGAAAGGCAAAGAGTACAAAGCCCATACAGCCATGTCTGATGTGTTTAATCTTTCTTTTTGCTCCCCTCGTAAAGCGATAGTGAACTTTACGAAGGAAAATGTTCGTGACTTTTTGGGACAACACAAACGGGGCTTAAACACGAGATCACTTGAAATCTTCATCAGCTGCGCACTCCATAGTAAATTTACTGCGTAACACACTATCTTTATTATCCACTAAATCACTAAATGGTGTCCGTCTCCCCAGCAACCCATGCGAGATATGGCCAAGTGGCATACACCTAAATTTAGTGGAAATTGGTTCATTCCATCAGTAAAGTGTCAGATTCAGTGCATCAAAACTGATGACACTACGAGGTGAAAACTTTGGGTGGCTGTAGAGACGTCTCGTCAGCCAGCCCATTCTATACAGGGAAAACTACGAAGATTACATAAAAGCAAAATAGTTCCACATTTACTGCATGTCTAGTGCAATTGATTGTAAAAAAGCCGAATCGAAAATGTCCATATGGTAGGAGCACTTCATCAATAATTATGGGTGGCTGGAGAGACGTTTTCCCAGCCAGCCCATGTGATATCTCGGAACATATAGTAGGTAGGAAGATGAAACAAAGCTTAATATTTACTACCTACTCGGAACAGTAGGTAGCAAATATTTCAAAATCCTAGCTCCACTAACTTTTGAGATATTTGTATTTTTTCATGGGCTTGCTGGGGAGACGTCTCGCCAGCAAGCCCATGCTGTAACTCAAAAAGTACTGCACGTAGAATGCTGAGCGATATACCAATAGAGAGTGCATATTTGATGCAATAAGCACCAAGAAAAGTGAGTCCCTAGGTTTTATGGTTTCGGTGCTAGAAACAAAAATCATTTTCCCGCTGAAAATTTGGAATGCATGATGTGAAGTGCAACGTTGCCATTCTGTGCAATTCTACATGTTGCTGTTAGAGCATTCAAAATCAATCTTGTGTCCTAATAGTTAAGAGGTCCTGTAGACGCACGTGTAGATTATTTGTAATTTGAGAATAGTTCGGGAGACGGTGTACTTAAAAGGCTGATTGGTTAACAAGAAGTTTTTATTTATTCGTGGACAACATGTGAAGAACAAAAGACATAATATGTATTTTGGCTCACGTATTTATTTAATAAATCAGTTTTCTTAACTTATTAATTAGAGAACAATTTAAGAATACTTTAAAAATTTTAGTTTGTTACTGAGACCATTAAACCTACATCTCCTCCTAGAATACAGTTGTCACGGTTGCTAAAAAGAGATTGAGGCACCAGTTAGTCTTCACGTGAGCTAAAATACATATTATCTCTTTCGTTCTTAACATGTCGTCCACAAATAAATAAAAACTTCTTGATAACCAATCAGTCTTTTACTAAGTACACCGTCTCCCGAACTATTCTCAAATTACAAATAATCTACACGTGCGTCTACAGTACCTTTTAACTATAAGGATACAAGATTGATTTTTGAATGCTCTAACAGCAACATGTAGAGTTGCACAGAACGGCAACGTCGCACTTCACATCATGCATTCAAAATTTTCGGCGGGAAAATGATATTTGTTTCTAGCACCGAAACCGTAAGACCTAGGGACTCACTTTTCTTGGTGCTTATTGCATCAAATATGCACTCTCTATTGGTATATCGCTCAGCATTCTACGTGCAGTACTTTTTGAGTTACAGCATGGGCTTGCTGGCGAGACGTCTCCCCAGCAAGCCCATGAAAAAATACAAATATCTCAAAAGTTAGTGGAGCTAGGATTTTGAAATATTTACTACCTACTGTTCCGAGTTTGTTGTTGTTTTATCTTCCTACCTACTATATGTTCCGAGATATCACATGGGCTGGCTGGGAAAACGTCTCTCCAGCCACCCATAATTATTGATGAAGGGCTCCTACCATATGGACATTTTCGATTCGGCTTTTTTACAATCAATTGCACTAGACATGCAGTAAATGTGGAACTATTTTGCTTTTATGTAATCTTCGTAGTTTTCCCTGTATAGAATGGGCTGGCTGACGAGACGTCTCTACAGCCACCCAAAGTTTTCAGCTCGTAGTGTCATCAGTTTTGATGCACTGAATCTGACACTTTACTGATGGAATGAACCAATTTCCACTAAATTTTGGTGTATGCCACTTGGCCATATCTCGCATGGGTTGCTGGGGAGACGGACACAGTTGTATATCGTGAGCGCACAGATTAGCAATATTTTTTTTTGGTTTCCTTCTTCCTTTCGGGAAGGCAAAGAGTACAAAGCCCATACAGCCATGTCTGATATCTTTAACTGTCTTTCTTTTTACTCCCGTGTGCTCTTAAGTAAGCAAGATCGATTTTCGGTGGTTTATATACCGCTGATTGGGTGTCAGAAAGGTCAGTTTTAACTACTACCATGATTACGATTAATACTATGAGACTTATTATAGCATTGTTGATAAACCAGGATAAATTATTATCAGAAGCCAGGATGGAAGTATTATAAAAGGTGAAGAATGTGTGCTGAGGAGGTGGAAGGAATATTTTGAAAGTCTGTTTGAGAGAGAAAAAGCAGAGGCAGAGGTCTTCTTTGGAAATGAATGAGAATGAAGATGAGAATAAAGATGATAATTATGTAAGTGAGATAAGTATGGATGAGATTATAGGGCCCCATACAAAGCCCTGCCTGCAGGGCCCTGCTTGCAGTGCCACTGCCAATCGTACTTTGTGTGGGCATGCAGGGCCGACAAAATCGCCGTTACATCGGCCCTGCAACACCACACACGGTACGATTGGCAGTGCGGACTGCAAGCAGGGCCCTGCAGGCAGGGCTTTGTATGGGCCGTTTATGAAAGCAATGAATAGTATGAAATCAGGTAAAGCAGCTGGGTATGATAGAGTGTCGGTCGAGATGTTGAAGGCTGGGCGAGGCATTGTGGCTAGTCAGTTGTACCGCCTTTTCAACCTGTGTTGGACGAACAGCCAAGTACCAGGGTCACAACAGGACTGCAAAAATTACCGCGGGATAAGCCTTCTTAGTGTCGTCGGCAAACTGTATGCAAAGGTTTTGATTGAAAGAGTGATGAAAGATACTGACGAAAAAATATGGGATGTACAAACGGGATTTAGAAAGGGAATGGAATGTACAGATCAGGTCTTTTCCTTGCGGTGCATAGCTGAAAAGTTTTTGGCTAAAAACCAAAAAGTCAACTGCGCGATCGTGGATTTGGAAAAGGCCTATGACCGAGTGGTGAGGAATGAATTGTGGTCAGCATTGTCTTTGTATGGGGTAAACGGGCATCTAATTCAAGCACTGAAATCTCTCTATGAGGATTCCAGTGCTTGTGTCAGAATAAACGGGGCGCACACTGAATGGTTTAGCATCGAAAAAGGTGTTAGGCAGGGATGTGTAGCGTCACCTTGGCTGTTTAACCTGTTCATGGATAATTGTTTGATTGATCTGAAAGAGAGTATGTGTGGACTGAGAAAGAATGAGTTACTCATCAAATGTCTTCTCTACGCTGATGACCAAGTTGTACTTGCGTCATCTGCTGACGAGTTGCAGGAGATGGTAAAAATGATGAATGTGGCTTTGGACAGGAAAGGAATGAAAGTAAATGTAAGCAAGACGAAAGTAATGGTACTTGAAAGAGAAGAATGTATGACAGAGTGTACTATATTCTATATACTATATACACTACTACACTACTACTACTATATATATACTATATTCTATATATTGTGGTGAACAAGTCGAAAAAGTTTACGAGAGATGGAAAGTGTGAAAGTGATATTGAAAGAAGAGTGAATGCTGGAAACATGGTGAATGGTGCCCTGCACGCCTTTATGAGGAGTCATAAGGTGTCTCACAAGGCTCGTTTGGCTGTTCATAGGGGTGTTTTAGTACCAACACTGATGTATGGTAGTGAAAGCTGGGTATTCCAGAAGAAGCATGAAAGTAGAATTAATGCAGTGAAAATGAGAGCGCTAAGGAGTATGATTGTTGTTAAATTGAGTGACAGGATTAGAAATAGTGTGATAAGAGAACGGTGTGGCGTAAAAGAAGACGTAGTAACCAAAATCGAGAAAGGGATGCTGAGATGGTTTGGTCACGTAGAGAGGATCAATGAACGAAGACTGACGAAAGAGATCTACCAGGCGAGAGTGAATGGAAACGTTGGAAGGGTAAGGCCTTGGCGAACGTACCAGGACCAAATTCAGGACGTTCTGAATAAAGGCCAGGTTAAAAGTACCCTAAGCCAACGAGCATGTATGAAAGGATTGATGAAAGTACAGGAAGCAAGGGAAGTATGTCAAGATCGTAGCAGGTGGAGGACTGTGGTCTCTGCCTACCCTGACGGGAAAGAGGCGTGATGTTATGTATGTATGTATTTGTACCTACATTCATTGTTATTTCCATAATTAATGTCCATGGTTTATGTGGGATTTTGTCAACTATTCAATAAAAAAAGAGAAAATCTTAAAGATAATAAATTTTATTACTTTCTAAAGCTAATTTTTTATTTTGTAAGTGGAGATGGACGATACTCCGACGCGCAGCCGGCACCGTACCCGTGGTCGAAAGAGGAGGTGCCCGCTTGTTCCGGAAGACCGAACACCTAAAACAAGAAAAGAGTCTGGGACCTCAACCTGGATAGTAGAAGAAGTCGAACAGGAACCCGACTGAACACCGCCGCCAGATCCTGTCCCAAAAGAATGTCCAGCAACTGCGACAGGGTTTTCTAATGACGAAGTACTGAAAATGCTTTCTATTTTTCAAAATGACAAGGCTGGGTCCAATCAATTTATTAGCAACCAACTCAATAATGTGATCCCCGAATTCGATCCCTCTAGCAAGGCCCAAAGTATAGAGAAATGGATTAGAAAGGTTAACGAGTGTGCGGGCATATACGAATGGGATGAGAAGCAAACCATCCATTTTGCGCTTCAAAAACTCACTGGTCTCTCAAAAAAATGGTTCGAGTCATTGCCTTCTGTTGTGTTCTCATGGACGGAGTGGCAATCTAAACTCAGGAAGGCATTTCCGAACGAGCAAAATTATGGTAGGCTTCTTGAAGAGATGCTTGCCCGCACAACACGTTTTAACGAGAGCTATCGCGAATATTTTTATGACAAACTAACCTTAGTGAATCGCTGTGAGATCGTAGCGAAGAAAGCCGTGGATTGTATAATACACGGAATCGTTGACAAGTCCGTCAGAAATAGTGCTCAGGCTTTGAACTGTGAGGAACCAGAAGATTTATTGGTTTTTCTGAACTCGCAGCGACAAAACGATTCGCAAAACGTTAAGAAACGACCTGATTTTACACCGATAGGGCGTAATACCATTCCTCCTTCAAACGAAAGTTCTGTAACTCGTTACAATTGTAGAGCCAAGGGTCACCCATTCCATAAATGTCCCAAGCCTCTCACCAGGTGCCAAAAATGTCACAGGGTTGGACATGACTCGCCCACTTGCAGACTCAACCCTATCGGTGCTAGTACACGAACGGAGGACAAAGGTGATAGTAAGGATGAACGCAAGACTATGGCGATATTTACTTCTGACAACGCAAACGATAAGTTTTATAAAAAGGCTATCGTAAATGGAAAGGTTTTCGTCGGTTACGTCGATTTCGGAAGCGAATGCACTCTTATGCGTGAATCTGAAGCTCGCAATTAGTGTCTAACAAAGTCTTTTACGGAGTTGCCAACTATAAAAGGCTTCGGTAATTCTGCCATCACTCCCTTGTACAAAAGTGTTGTAAACTTGAAAATCGATGACAAGGATGCAATGGTCGAAGTCTTTATAGTTAGCAATGAATTCATGCAGACACCGGTGCTTAATGGGCAAAATTTTACTGAACTTTCATTCATTACGGTACTAAAGGACAACGAACAGCTTTACTTTTACAAGAGCCCTTCCTCCGACATACACGATCAAAAATCTAATTTGAAATTAATTGTGTCGAATCCTACCGAAATCAACAACATTTGCTTGGTCAAAGTACATACCCAAGACCCTTCATTTACCGGAGACGTATATGTGGAAGGATACAGCTGCTGTGAGCCTTCAAAAGCTTATCGTCTACACCAAGGTGCCTATACGATTACTAACGGGAAAGGTTACGTTGTGGTATCTCACTTAGCACCACAGCCCTTTGTGATCGAACCTGAAACTGTGTTAGCATGAACGATGCCTTTCGCGGAAAAAAGGATGTATAGTGTGAAGCGAATTACGACAGACATTTCCTCGTTACAACCTCTACCAGAAGCTGATATAAAGGTTGGCGCGGACGTTGACGAAAATGCTAAGAAGAGACTTTATAGTCTTCTGCAGTCCTACCGGGACTGTTTTGCGATGAACCTGAGCGAGATAGGATGTGCAACTGGGGTAGAGATGACGATAAATTTGACCGATGATAAGCCAGTAATATACCGTCCGTATAGACTCTCGCATTCAGAAAGGGAACAAGTACGCAGTATCATTGACGACCTTTTACAGAACGATATCATAAGAGAGTCTGACTCTGACTATGCGAGCCCGATATTGATGGTCAAGAGAAAGACAGGGGAGCCACGTCTTTGTGTCGATTACAGGGCGCTTAATAATAAGACTCAGAAAGACTGCTTTCCCCTACCTCTTATAGAAGACCAACTCACCAATCTCAGCGGTAATCGGTTCTTTACCACATTAGACCTGGCATCCGGGTACTATCAGGTTCCCATGTCTGAAGACAGCCGAGTTTCGTGACACCAGACGCCCACCATGAATTTAATAGAATGCCGTTTGGTTTGGCCAATGCGCTGGCCGACTTTCAAAGCCTCAAAAACCGGATGCTCGGAACTAAACGATTTGAGTCGGCACTTGCATATTTGGATGACATACTGGTGCCTTCAAAAGATTTAGAGCAGGGTTTCGAGAGGCTCGAAGATCTGTTAAAGCTTCTTAGGCTAAATGGCCTCACCCTCAAACTGTCGTAGTGTCGTTTTTTTGACGACACTATAACCTACCTTGGTTACGACATTTCGGCACAAGGTGTCAGACCCAGTGAGCTGAAAATTAAGGCCGTCAATGAGTTTCCTACACCTACCACCGTCCATGAAGTTCGTCAGTTTTTGGGCTTGGCGGGCTATTTCAGAAAATTTGTTAGATAGATAGATAGCCCGCCCCCTTACAAATTTACTAAGAAAAGACGTTTCTTTTCAATGGACGGAGGGTGAAGTTCAGGCGTTTATGACACTGAAGCAAAAGTTGGTGGATAGACCAATACTTGCCTTATATGATCCCAAACTTAAGACTGAACTCCACACTGACGCCAGCGCCCTAGGCATAGGGGTATTTTGCTCCAGTGGCAAGAAAATCCACGCGTTCTCAAGCCTGTGGCCTATTTCAGTAGGCAGACTACACCTGAAGAACGACATCTTCATTCTTATGAACTAGAGACGTTGGCGATTGTGTGCTCATTGAAGAAGTTCAGAGTCTATCTGCTAGGTATCCAATTTAAAGTCGTCACAGATTGTGGTGCTTTAAGGACGACACTTACTAAGCGCGACTTGGTGCCACGTATAGCACGTTGGTGGCTCCAAATCACCGAGTTCACCTTCGATATTGAGTACCGGCCTGGGACTCAGATGAATCATGTCGACGCCTTAAGTCGGAACACCAAATTGATCGATTGCGTTGATGAGTCCACGGCATTGGTGTACAATATCGAGAAGGACCATTGGCTACTTGCATTACAGATGACTGATCCTGAAATATTGCGCATAGTGAGAATTCTCCAACCACAAAAAAATTAAGAGTCGAAGGATATAAAACAGAACTATGTAATCAAGGATAACAAACTCTACCGAAGCTGAATGAAAGACTCTGTCTTGTGGTACCGCGGAATGCGAGATTTCAGATATGTCGAGCAAATCATGATGACGTAGGTCATTTGGGCATTACTAAAACTATTGAGAAAGTCCAACATCAATTCTGGTTCCCAAAATTACGTCGTTTCATAAAAAAATATATATCGTCATGTATAGAGTGTGCGTATAATAAAGACAGTGAGGCAAAAACCAAAGCGGGCCATCTTTACCCCATCAAAAAGGTTGACATCCCACTGCACACTATACATATCGATTACTTGGGGCCTTTTGTGAGGAGTAAACATGGCAACGCTTACATTTTAACCATTGTTGACGGCTTCACAAAATATGTTTTTGTCAAACCCGTAAAGAACACAAACACTAAAACGACCTTAAAGGTGCTGCAGAATGTCTTTTGCGATTTTGGCTTACCAGCGCGTATTATTTCGAACCGAGGTACTTCATTCACCTCCGCAGCATTCAAGAAGTTTTGTGCTCTTTACGGCATTAAACATACCCTAAATGCCGTGGCGTGTCCCAGGGCGAATGGCCAAGCTGAACGCTTCAATCAAACCATTCTGAATTCGATGAGTAAATATAATTTAGATAAGGACGAGCGTGACTGGGACTCCTGCCTTGGCAAAATACAATGGGGCATAAATAATACGATCAATTCATCTACAAAGAAGGCAGCTTCGGAAATTTTGTTTGGCACAAAGGTAAGAGATCATTTGGCCAATAAACTTGATATTACAGAAGCTATGAATAATGACGTGCAGCGAATTAGCGATGAAGTTAAAAATAATATTGAGATCAGCCAAGAAAAACAAAAACGAAGTTACGATGCGAACAGATCACCCGCTGCTGCTTACAAAGTAGATGACTTGGTTAAGATTACAAGAGCTAACTTTTATAACAAAGGAAATAGTACTAAACTAATGTACAAATTTATTGGACCGTATAAAATCGCACAAGTCTTAGGTAATGATAGATATAAAATTAAAGACGTCCCTGAATATAAAAAAAATCGCAAACCCTTTGAAAGCGTTGTTGCAGCCGATAGAATCAGACCCTGGATCAATATAAATAGTATGAATTAAAACTCCGATAAATCCTCCACCGAAGATGATTCTTCTGAATTCGATAGTGACGACGACGTCCCGCTATCGCGGCAGCAACGCCAGCAAAAGTGAATATATACGTAGATTTAACTAGTCAGTATTTAGATAAAATAATGTAACTTTTAAAGAGAATTTGTAGAATTTAAGTGTATATAAATATATTAAAAAAAAAAATCTTCTTAAAGTAAAACTTATGAAAAAGCAAGTATGATTTGTAAAATATTGGTTTAAATGAGAACTTGATACGTAATATAGTGTCATTAGTTAAAATAATCTTAAATTTAAATCTGTAAGTATAAAAAGGCGAAATTGTAACTGAAAACCGAATGTGATGATTCAGTTTTATGTAGCCATACATAAACTTATACATACATGTATAAAAGTACAATTATTATACTTGTTTAATATGGTTGATATTTCAATGTATGGAATTGATATTTAAATGTGTGTAAATATGACTGACATTTTATTGTAATAAAAAAAAATATCAACTGGTAGATTAGGAAATGATTGTGAATGTAGAACTATCACGCAGGTAGACTTGGATACATTTTGAGGGGTGCTCCGGGAGGTAGCACGAGGTCGGATGGCCGAATGTGATGATTCAGTTTTATTTTTAGTTATTTTTTTAAATTATGGCAACACTTTGAGCTGTCAAATTCAAACTGGCCAATCACAAAATTCCGCCAACCGGAAGTTTGCACTTGGTGGTGGCTCATGGAGGGGGATAACAGCCTTCGAGGTCTTGCGACAGTCAGTCGGACGACGCTTTTCGAACCGTCCACAGACTACTTAGATGGAACCGTCGTAGAAGTAAGATCTCTCGCTTATACTTAATAGTGTGTAATTTTATAAGAACGTGTTACAGTGAAAATATACTAGTTAAAAGTGAACGTTGTTTGGCTTTTCCTTAAAAAAAACGAAGTTTACTACCAAATAAAATCTTTTTTCTCAAGTGGCTCAAGATGAAAATTATTTTTTATTGTTTCTTTGTCCTCCCCAATGATCTTACATATACCATGATAGCGTACTCTTAACAATTTGTACGGTCAACCGCACATCGGTAGAAACTTTTTCAACTCTATTACCACGCCATAGGGTCCAAAAGTGTTTCTACCGACGAGCGGCCGTGTGTACAGAGGCAAAACGAGCAGAACAAGACATCATAGTCGATGTACTTCGTCCCTTTCTAATTATTGCCATACTAATGAAGTTTGCACAATTTCCGTGCAAAAAGTTAAGTTTTATATCCACAAATTGTTATTTATACGTATTTTTAAATACTTATTTGAATAATTTTCAACGTGAAAAGTATAAACTTCTCTCTCAGTTTTCATTAAATATTGATAAATGCAGAAAATCATTTTCTTTTGATTTATCTGGATTAAAAACTCTTTGGTAAAATGATTTTTAACAAAGATTTTGCATGACATTTTGTTGATGTTGTCATGGCAACATAAACAAAATGTCATGCAAAATCTATTAGAAAGGGACAGCTTCCTCTCATCTTACGTCCTACTCTGCTCGCATAATTTTTGGAAGATCGCAATCTGGTTAAAAGCGCGTGTCCGTCTTCCCAGCAAGCCCGTGCGAGATATAGCCAAGTGGCATACACCAAAATTTAGTGGAAATTGGTTCATTCCATCAGTAAAGTGTCAGATTCAGTGCATCAAAACTGACGACGCTACGAGCTGAAAACTTTGGGTGGCTGTAGAGACGTCTCGTCAGCCAGCCCATTCTATACAGGGAAAACTACGAAGATTACATAAAAGCAAAATAGTTCCCCATTTACTGCATGTCTAGTGCAATTGATTGTAAAAAAGCCGAATCGAAAATGTCCATATGGTAGGAGCACTTCATCAATAATTATGGGTGGCTGGAGAGACGTTTTCCCAGCCAGCCCATGTGATATCTCGGAACATATAGTAGTAGTAGGTAGGAAGATAAAACAAAGCCTAATATTTACTACCTACTCGGAACAGTAGGTATCAAATATTTCAAAATCCTAGCTCCACTAACTTTTGAGATATTTGTATTTTTTCATGGGCTTGCTGGGGAGACGTCTCGCCAGCAAGCCCATGCTGTAAATCAGAAAGTACTGCACGTAGAATGCTGAGCGATATACCAATAGAGAGTGCATATTTGATGCAATAAGCACCAAGAAAAATAAGTCACTAGGTCTTACGGTTTCGGTGCTAGAAACAAATATCATTTTCCCGCCGAAAATTTTGAATGCATGATGTGAAGTGCGACGTTGCCGTTCTGTGCAACTCTACATGTTGCTGTTAGAGCATTCAAAAATCAATCTTGTATCCTTATAGTTAAAAGGTACTGTAGACGCACGTGTAGATTATTTGTAATTTGAGAATAGTTCGGGAGATGGTGTACTTAGTAAAAGACTGATTGGTTATCAAGAAGTTTTTATTTATTTGTGGACGACATGTTAAGAACGAAAGAGATAATATGTATTTTAGCTCACGTGAAGACTAACTGGTGCCTCAATCTCTTTTTAGCAACCGTGACAACTGTATTCTAGGAGGAGATGTAGGTTTAATGGTCTCAGTAACAAACTAAAATTTTTAAAGTATTCTTAAATTGTCCTGTAATTAATAAGTTAAGAAAACTGATTTATTAAATAAATACGTGAGCCAAAATACATATTATGTCTTTTGTTCTTCACATGTTGTCCACAAATAAATAAAAACTTCTTGTTAACCAATCAGCCTTTTAAGTACACCGTCTCCCGAACTATTCTCAAATTACAAATAATCTACACGTGCGTCTGCAGGACCTCTTAACTATAAGGATACAAGATTGATTTTTGAATGCTCTAACAGCAACGTTTAGAATTGCACAGAACGGCAACGTTGCACTTCATATCATGCATTCCAAATTTTCACCGGAAAAATGATTTTTGTTTCTAGCATCGAAACCATAAGACTCACTTTTCTTGGTGCTTATTGCATCAAATATGCACTCTCTATTGGTATATCGCTCAGCATTCTACGTGCAGTACTTTTTGAGTTACAGCATGGGCTTGCTGGCGAGACGTCTCCCCAGCAAGCCCATGAAAAAATACAAATATCTCAAAAGTTAGTGGAGCTAGGATTTTGAAATATTTGCTACCTACTGTTCCGAGTAGGTAGTAAATATTAAGCTTTGTTTCATCTTCCTACCTACTATATGTTCCGAGATATCACATGGGCTGGCTGGGAAAACGTCTCTCCAGCCACCCATAATTATTGATGAAGTGCTCCTACCATATGGACATTTTCGATTCGGCTTTTTTGCAATCAATTGCACTAGACATGCAGTAAATGTGGAACTATTTTGCTTTTATGTAATCTTCGTAGTTTTCCCTGTATAGAATGGGCTGGCTGACGAGACGTCTCTACAGCCACCCAAAGTTTTCACCTCGTAGTGTCATCAGTTTTGATGCACTGAATCTGACACTTTACTGATGGAATGAACCAATTTCCACTAAATTTTGGTGTATGCCACTTGGCCATATCTCGCACGGGTTGCTGGGGAGACGGACACTTCTTTATCTTTATACATTTTAGTAGCAACATTGTATTTGACGGCGAAATTCCAAAAACTTTTTATTGGCCCGTAGCGTAGCATAGAAAAAGTAGTTTGTGTGGTTGTTGTAGATTTTTAAGCTATCATTAAAACGGAGTGATTTATTTCCTCTATGGCTATCATGGCGGTCCTCCAGCACCACAGACGCTCTCCTTTATAAATCTGTGTCCAGCGCACGCCACGCCCATTTCCCTACCATAATAATTATAAAAATAGAAAAAAAAATACAATATCAAAAACCCGTGAAATTGATTCTACTCTTAATTCAACTTTCAACTTTCGCTTATTCTGTGATTCAGAGAACAAGCGATAACCGGTGCGAAGGCAAGAAGAATACGTGAATCGGCTCCACATTAACGTTTCTCTGGTTCTTCTTGCTTTCTCGCGAGATTCTCGTGTGGATGTGGAGAGCCCTCCCCTTCATTCGTTTTCTCTGAGAGATCGCAGTCGTGTGCGATTTAGGGTCTTTGTCGAATTCGCCTTTCCTTCCACCAGTTGCACTGCACAACGTCTTTAGAGTCAGAAATAGTTTTAGAGGAGCTTTACGTCAGTGACGTCATATACCAGGCCACTCAGAAAGTATTGCGAAAAATAGTTTTTATATATGGGAGACTGGCCGGTCAGAATCTTTTTCGAAAATATTATTACTTGTAAGTAAAAATATGTGTGTTCCATTTTCAAAATTTCCCTCCACATTTTTTGCGAGCCAATTCAAAGTATCGTGTCTTACTGAAAAATGGATCTGCGCCGGGAACATTTTAGAGCTATGATTTTTTACGATTTTAAGTGTCGCCTGAAACCGGATGAATCGTTCGATAGACTTCAAATGGCATTTATGGATGAAGGCCCCTCCAAGGCAACCGTGTATCGTTGGTATAACGAATTTAGGCGCGGTCGACCAACCTTGGGGGATGAAGAAAGAAGCGGTCGCCCTTTGACGGCTATTACGGAAGAAAACGTGCTAGCAGTGAAAAATTTAATCCAAGATAATAGGCGAATTACATATCAGGAGATTCAGCACATATTAAAGATTGGATCGGGAAGCGTTCACGAGATTCTACACGGGCATCTTCGCGTGAGGAGGATAGTATCGCGCTGGGTGCCGCACTACCTCACCGACGCTCAGAAGCAGGCCCGGGTGGAATGGTGCCGTGATATGCTGAACAAATTTGAAGCAGGCTCGTCTCGGCGTGTTTACGACATCGTAACAGGTGATGAGTCCTGGATTTATCAATACGATCCAGAAACCAAGCGCCAGTCGACAGTTTAGGTGTTTCAAAATGAACCAACGCCTACCAAAGTGAAGCGATCTCGAAGCGGGGGGAAGATTTTGATCGCCAGCTTTTTTAATTTGACTGGCCACTTGGCCTCAATTCCCTTACGAGATCAAAGAAGCATCAACGCCGAATGGTATACTACCAAATGTTTACCAGAAGTTTTTTCTGTTGTGAGCAACAAGCGACCAAACACAGGGCTCCGCGGACTACTGCTCCACCACGACAATGCGCCTGCACACACCGCGCTCAAAACGAGGGACTTCCTGGACAGCACACCAGTCAAACTCCTGGGTCACCCTCCTTACAGCCCTGATCTAGCACCGTGTGACTTCTTTTTATTTCCAAAAATAAAAAATCAGCTCAAGGGGATACAATTTTCGTCGCCGGAAGATGCGCTGGCTGCGTTCGAGCAGGCTGTAAACGAGGTGTCTACGGCGGACTGGAAAAAGTGTTTTGAAAACTGGTTCAGACGCATGAATCTTTGTATAGAGGCTGGTGGAGAGTACTTTGAAAAGATTTAATAAAAATATATGTACCTGTAGAACAATTTTTTTTAGTGTCGCAAATATTTCTGAGTGTCCCACGTAATATCAAATATTTCGGACCTCCTTGCTTCGCTCGGAATAGTTATCTTGCTAATTTATTTAGATTTCTTAGAGGGATGACACGTCACAACCCCATCATCGATGATCCTTAGAAAATATTCAAAATAACCTGTCAAATCCATAGAAAAACGCCTACACCACCTAGTGACGAATCATTTCTTCGATCCTCCTTCTAAGTACCTATATTTTTCTGTGTATAATTAAGCTATATTAAGTTAATCTTTTGCTATACGAGTTCGACCGGGCGTATTTGATATTTACGTCGTAGAAGGATGAAATTATTGAACGCATGTGGAACGAAGCGGCAATTACGGCACAAAACGGATTTCGCCCTACAGTACCAAGCCGACCGTCACATAGAGTGCACGTCGCGTGACTTTAACGTAAGTACTTTATAATTGTTTGAAACCACCGGTTCGGAACACACGGCCTTCCATTCAACATTTTCATGTAAGTACATACGTAAATACTACAACAAGGATGTTTTGATGCTCTGAATAAGTTCTATAGTCGGATTGAACACAGAATTTCGGCCCTTAGGCACGCGATTGCTAAATTGTTTATGCTTATCCCAACGATAACGATTCGTACTGAACTGTTGGGAAACTTACCAAAATGAACGAATTTTCTGTATCAAACTAAGCCTTCAGTACCTATGTGATATTTTCTTAAACTTACTACTTACGTCTATGTAAATATTTATCGAAGCGATGATATTTGCAAAGAATTTGTTGTTTGGGTGTTCTCATGACTAGTATCCTAGTATTAAAGTTCTTATTCTTCTTTTGTTCTTATTTGTACACGAAACATATTTTACTTACTTATATAAAAGTATGAATGAAATCAAGGTGAAAATACATCACAATGGCAGCTTAACTTGGGCTGTGTTTTCTTCCAGCTAACCTTAGGGTTCACAGTATATAGGTAGGTACCATAGATATCAACAACAAAACCAGAGGCCCTACCAGCGAACTCAATCATTATCGATTCTTGCTGTTTTTCTATACAAGAAGAAAAAACCGGTCAAGTGCGAGTCGGACTCGCGCGCCGAGGGTTCCGATATACCTATAGTATTTTTGGAAGCAATAAAGTCCATTTTCAGGACCGCAAAACTAAATTTGTTTGTAAAGGTTTTTTGCAGATTTCTGAAAAACTGTGCAACTTAGAAAGATCGTTTTATTTTTGCTGTAAAGTTTATATAAACTTCTGTCAACTGTAATTAATTCAGATTTTTCCTTACTCAAACTTCGGAGATAAGGGGGGGGGAATGGTATTTTTCTTGACATTTTTCATCATAACTTTAAAACTAAGAAATTTAAAAAAATACAAAAATATATTTTAAAATGTACAAGTAAAGCCCTTTCATATGATACCCCACTCGACCTAGTAGCGACAATTTGAAATTTGGCCCCCCTATTTTGGCCCCCTTTATATTAATAATCATACTTTTTTCAAAATTTTTTCTTGTGCAATTAAGTTGGGCAACTATATTCTAAAACTATTCCAAATTTCAGGTTGATAGCATAAGTGGTTGCTGAGATATAGAGGTGTGACAGACAGACGGACAGACAGAGCGGCACCATAAGGGTTCCTTTTTTTTACCATTTTGGTATCGGAACCCTAAAAAGAGATTCGATAACGATTTCGGCGGTAGCGCGTCTGTTGTACGGTCAACCGCACGTCGGTAGAATCTTTTTCAACTCTATTACCATGCCATACAGTCCAAAAGTGTTTCTATTGACTTGCTGTTGTGTATACATAAGCTGAACCAGCGCTACGCTACAAAATCGATCCATATTTATTTAAGAAAGTACTTCAGTTCTTGTTACGTTCTGAGTTCTGACTTATCTTAATATTTTTATAAGGCTTGATAGCTTCGTTAGTACTTTGTTTTTACGCCGTGTATGAGACAGCCAGCAGTAAAGTCACAATCACACTTATCTTAATTCAAGGACTAATTCGGCATATTATATTGCTGGGAGGCTTGGTTATGTTAAGAGGCTACCTCCCGTCCACTAGCGCCCCCATCAGTTAAAAAAATATTACTCGTTAAATACAAAACTTATCGAAAATCCGGAACGACAGATTGAAGTAAAAAATGCGAAAAACGGCCACTTTTAGCAGTTTTTGTATCTGTAACTATATAGTGAACTTTATTTTAGAGAGTAAATATAGTTTCTAAATAAACGAAGGTCTGTCTTTCCGAATTTTTGATAAGTTTTGTATTTACCGAGTAATATTTTATTAACTGATGGGGGCGCTAGTGGACCGGAGGTAGCCCCTTAATTGCAATATCCTTACTTCAACGAGCAATGTAAGCCGAATTAGTTTCTGAATTAGGGAAGCGAAGGTGTGATCGTGGCTTTTTTGACTTACCACTCAAAATACGCTATCAGCTCTTACGTGTTTCGACCTATATTCCATAAGGAAAGTTTGCATGGGTGGAGCAACCACCCGAGAGGATTGCATTGCAGACATAATACTAATAATGTGTAATTTTAAGTAAGTAATTTGAAATTTAATTAATAAATACACCCTGTATTGCTCGTTAGGATTTTTTTTTTGAGTTTTGGATGTATTTTATTTAATAATAATAAATAAATAATAAATAAATGTTTATTTGAGCCAGTTACAAAATTTCCGTGACATAAGAGAACTTAAGTGTTTGTACCAGTTGAGATAACATGTCAGCTTTTCTTTCAGAACTAATTCGATCTACAAATATATAGAACATAGGCTTTAATGTACCTAATCTCTCCAAATATTTACCTACCCAGTAGATTGTTGACTCAATTCAGGACTATCTTAAGCCACGATCACACCTAACTGAATTCAAAGACTAATTCGGCATATTAATATATTACGTTTACATTCAGCCGAAGTGAGCAGGGAAGTGGGCAGGAAAGTGGGCAGGACGAGTATGTAAACACGATACTCTTCTCATGCCACTGCCGCTGCCACTCAGGGTTGCCAGATCCTATTTTTGTGATTTCCCCAAACTGACAATATTTTTTCCCTAAAGTGATACGTTTTCGATACCAATTCCCCAACATTTTTTTCATAGAAATAACAATAAAACACGTCGGATTTTCGTCGGTTAAAAAGACAATTAGCTGCTAACCACCCTAAACAGATGATTTATACTGACAGTTGGGTCGATTCCTGCGTATTAGCCACTAATTTTGAGCCTGAAAGAGGTTAGGTCTAACGAGTGTTGTTATCTCTTATTTGGCTTGTAGAGGAAAACAGAGACTGCAGGCCTTTTAGACCTATCAAATTTTAGGCTTAAAATTAGCGACTTCGCAGCAATCAACCCTAGTTGGACTTCACCGGATATTGGTCGATTAATTTTTTGGTCTAGATTCCAGCTGATGGGCCAATTTTGTAGGAATGGTCGTTTAATTATGATTTTTTTTGTTACGTGCTCTGAATATAGTGATACTAAGACGTTACCCCCAAATTTCCCCAACAGAGAATTTCTTTTCCCCAGAAATTTCCCCAACGATTCCATTCCCCAAACTTTCCCTAAGAATTAAAATTTTCCCCAGAATTGCGAAAAAAACCCCCAATCAGGCAGCCCTGCTGCCACTCGCGCTGCCTGGCGCTCTTCAAAAAGGCGGTTTTTTTGTGCGGAAGTTAAAGGACGGTCGTCCAAGCGCCGACTCCGACCGGTACGCCAAAAAACGCTGCAAATGGTGTTAAAAGCATGAAAATCGGAATGATTGATCTTTAGGCCATAAGAATTAATTTGGTCCCGTAGCAAAAAAAAAACAAAAAAAGGAGAGGAGTTATGACGTCATCTTTTCTTCAGATAAATGACCGAGCGCAGCGAGATTCAAATCTGTTTGGTTTTACGTAACTACTTAAGCTTTCGCTATTCGAAGACAGGTGTCACTAGTGGCGTGACGATTAACTTCTAAAACGCGCTATCGTTTTGTCTCACCGAGGTTTTATAAGCTGTCCGAACATGGTCTAGGCCACCACGAATAGCTTGTACCGCATAACATTAGCATACAATTTTTGAAGGTCAGTTTAACAAGCGACTTTATGTAATATGCGAGTGAGTCTGTCTCGTTTGTCAAAGGTTGGTTAATTTGGTTATGTTACTTGCAATATCCTTACTTCAACGACCAAGGTAAGCCGAATTAGTTTCTGAATTAGGGAAGGTGTGATCGTGGCTTTAAAAGAGTTGTTCCAGAGCATAATAGCCATTGCGTCACAAGGTACCTATAATGCCTTTGCATTACAGTCGTTCAATCTATAGATCTATAGACCAAATGAGTGTATCAACAGGCCGCACCCTTTGTCAACGTACTAGCTATTTGTGTACATTTAGGTCTCTTGCTTCAATCAACTACGAGTGATGGTGAATGGTGATGGTTAGGACCTAAGCACAGGATGTATTTCCAACAATCTACACCCTTAAAAAACCAGCCAAGTGCGAGTCGGACTCGCGCGCTGAGGGTTCCGTACTACCACATAATCATAATTGTATTAGTTGAAATTTCAGTAAGTTAATGTGCTAGATTTTTTGAGTCCGACACGCGCTTGACCAAATTTTATTATTTCTTGTTATTTTATAGCTGATGCACTATAAACATACCAATTTTCAAGTTTGTAAGTGTTCCCGTTTCTAAAATAGAACAAAAACAAAAATCGCCTAAGCGACCATCCCACTTGACCCCTCTCATATATGAATGTTCTTGAAACGGGAGCTCACCATAATTGGTTACTATTAGTTGTGAGAAAAGTTGTAATATTTAATAATTTCAGACTTTTCCCTTTATTTGTACTGTGAGACCTAGCTTCTTGCAAAATTTCATAATTTTAGGTCAACGGGAAGTACCTTATAGGTTTTGCTTTTTTGCATAAATGTATGGAGATGAGGACATAAAGTACCATATCTTTTGATTGCGTCGTTGTAAAAAATTGAAATTTTCTGATCTTGTGTGGTTCATGGACTATAATAAAATATGGTATTAATTTCAACCTGATACCTCTACTCGTTCGTGAGATAAAGGGTCTTGATAGACAGACAGACGGACTACAAAGTGATCCTATAAGGGTTCCGTTTTTACCTTTTGAGGTTCGGAACCCTAAAAACAATCAATCGAACTTTGTTTGTGTTTGTTTCCTTAAAGAAGCTAGCCGCTTTATGCAGAAAGCTACTACTTCAGTTGGTATTTGAGATAGGTACTTTCTGTTCACGTGGACGTTGACGTCGGGGAGGTTGAGGGAAGGGGGTTAGGGAGAGGTTGAGGGGAATGGGGTGAGGGTAGGGGCGTTGAGCGGGAGGAGTGGGGGCGAGTGGGTGTGGGTGGGAGCTTTATATGCTCTTAATTATACCTACCTTAGACGTATCCACGTAAAACTTATGTATGTATGTATAAAGTTGATTAGCAACAGAAATCCAAATGTAAGAAACCTCGGAACTTGGCCCATTAATAGAGATAAGGTGATCCGTTTTCCATACAAAAATTCAAATTACTTGCATTCTTACGCGGGACATAAAGTTCTGTTGAAAAACGAACGAATACTGCTATTATTAGTTAAATTATTCGCTATATAATACAAAAATACAGTTAATGTACTGAAAGTACTATTTTTGTTAGCAATTTTTGGTTCAATATTACGATTGTGGGCGTGCGGTCAAAACTGTACGTAATTGACTTTAGTGGACATATGGAGATATTTTTTTATAGAAATTGTTGTTAGGCGTTGAAGTTGCACGATGAAATTTACGCGAATAAACTTTTTGCACATATATAGTTGGTACTTATTGCATAAAAAAATAAAACCTTATATTTGCAGCAGTGGCTCCATCTAGTTTCGTTCGGGGCTAAGCTGGCCGTAACAGATCCCCTAAAGGCCGTATCATGGATCTACTCAACCCTTCTAGACACGCCCTTTAGAGCACTGGACCTTTGGTCTTGGCATACCACGGACACTACACATCGAGCGCGAATTTGAAATTGGAAGGTCGCGTAGGCCCGCATATTCAGTACAAAAGACCCTCAGAAGGATCACGAAAATCTCGCGGGCGGGTGCGCGCGGGGTAGATTGCAAGGGGGGTGGAGAGTGTCCGTTCTGTATGGATAGTAGGTACTATTACTTTATTTTGTGGTCTTGGTCTGATTTTCATTCGAGCGTCCCGAATTTGCTCTTCCAAAAACCTCCGCGGACCATATAACTAAACCTAGGTACGTCTTCTGTCTGACCTTTCAAGGGCTGAATCTTTTTAACCCTACCGGATTAAAATTTTCACGTACAGCTATTTTCTATACAAGTAAAACATGCATACTATGGTGGTATGGAACCCCGGTGCGTGAGTTTAGACTTGCACTTTTTTTTGTTCAGCCGTTTTGAAGCTCAGCTTTCTTGGTTCATGAGCTCAGCAGACGGCACACTTTTTGTCGTGACGGTCCATGAACCAAGATTCTTGGTTCATGTGACGGTCGTGACAGTCCGCCGGTGTGGCTGGTACTGCAATTTTTTTCGATATTATTATAGTCACTAGCTGTGCCCGCGGCTTCGCCCGCGTGAAATTCAGACAATGTGCAGTCTCTCCCTCTCTCCCTTCCTCTCCCTCTCCCCCTCCCTCTACCCCTGCCTCTCCCCCTCCCTCTTCCCCTGCCTCCCCCTCTCTGGTATTTCACGTCCACCACGTTGGATTTCAAAATTAATTTAGTTTTCGTATTCAGCGACCCGATAAACCATACAAACGACACCCATATTGATTTTTAGACATTTCAACCCTATCGCACCGATGATGGTATTTCACGTCCACCACGTTGGATTTCAAAATTATTTAGTTTTCGTAATCAGCGACCCGATAAACCATACAAACAATACCCGTATTGGTTTTTAGACTTTTTCACCCCAGGGTTGAATTTCGATAAAAGTGATGCACTCGTACGTTCCACAGAATTACAACCTAGATGCCTAAATAATAATTTAGTGGATTTTAATTTGAAAATGAAGGATTTTCAACTTTTTATGTTAGTCCTTTTCTCCCTCCTGCTTTTCACCCCTTCGGGTGTTGGATTTCCAAAAACCCTGAGACACAAAAACTTTATTTTTAGACCTTAGTTTAAATACAAAGTTTGAAGATCCTAACTTCAAAACTGACGGACTTTCATCCCTTATTTCACCCCCTTAGGGGATGAATTTTGGAAAATTCTAAAACATACTTTTTATTTTTTACCAATAGCTCAAAAACAAATTTCTATTATTCTGCCTTTAAAAATGAAAGACTTATAGACCACCATACGGAATAAAATAATCCCCTTTTTCATCCCCTTTAAGGGTGATTTTTAAGAAATGCTAAAACATGTGTTTCTCTATTTTTTAACAAAAGCTTGAATTCAAAGTAATGTGAATCTAGCTCAAGAAACAAAGGACTTTCATACAAACTTTCATCCCTTATTTCACCCTCTTGGAAGATTAATTTTCCAAAATCCTTTCTTAGTGGGTAGTTTTGACGTACAAAGAACCTGTGTACAAAATTTCAGATCTGTATCTATAGCGGTTACGGCTCGGCGTTGATGAATCGTCCTTCGCCCGCGTGAAATTCAGACGATGTGCAGTCTCTCCCTCTCTCTCTCTCCCTCTTCCTCTCCCCCTCCCTCTCTCTCCCCGTCTCCCTCTGGTATTTCAAGTCCACCACGTTGGATTTCAAAATTGTTGTAGTTTTCGTAATCAGCGACCCGATAAACCATACAAACGACACTCATATTGATTTTTAGACGTTTCAACCCTATCGCACCCCAACCCCATCCCCAGGGGATGTTGGTATTTCACGTCCACCACGTAGGATTTCAAAATTGTTTTAGTTTTCGTAATCAGCGACCCGATAAACCATACAAACGATACCCGTATTGGTTTTTAGACTGTTTCACCCCATTTACCTCTTTTAGGGGTTGAATTTGGGGTGGAATTTCAATAAAAGTGATGAACGTTCCACAGAATTACAACCTTGATGCCTCAATAAATAATAAATTTAGTGGATTTTCATTTGAAAATGAAGGATTTTCAACTTTATCCCCCTTTTCACCCCTTAGGGTGTTGAATTTCCAAAAACCCTGACACATGAAACTTAATTTCTAGTCCTTAGTGCAAATACAAATTTTGAAGATCGTAACTTCAAACTGCCGGACTTTCATACAAACTTTCATGCCTTATTTCACCCCCTTAGGGGATGAATTTTGAAAAATTCTAAAACACGTACTTTCTTATTTTTTACCAAAGGCTTGATAACAAATTTCTATGATTCTACCTTAAAAAATGAAAGACTTATAGACCACCATACGGAAAAAAATAATCCACTTTTTCACCCCATTTAAGGGCGATTTTTAAGAAATGCTAAAACACGTTGTACTTTATTTTTTACAAAAAGCTTGAATTCAAAGTAATGTGAATCAAGCTCAAGAAACAAAGGACTTTCATACAAACTTTCATCCCTTATTTAACCCCCTTGGAAGATGAATTTTCCAAAATCCTTTCTTAGTTGGTGGTTTTTACGTGCAAAGAACCTGTGTACAAAATTTTAGATCTGTATCTATAGCGGTTACGGCTTGGCGTTGATGAATCAGTCAGTCAGTCAGGACAAGCAATTTTATATATGTAGATTAACATGAGAAAAACCCTCCGCTTTTATGCGCGTATGTTCTAAAATCTTTGGTTTGGAAGCAAAACAGCTTGAATAGTTGTTCAGTTCAAATTATTCTTTAGTCGAAATCGTTGTTTAGATTTATTGTTATTTAATTTAAAACGTAGAGCAATTTTGAAAAATGATGTTTGAATTTTATTCTGCAAAGTCCGTGACTACCCGTGTCTGCCTGGCTTTCGACTGCTGAGCCTGTGCTGCTACTCGTACGCACAAAGTAAGATAGGCCATCCACTCCCATTTCAGCTTCACAGCTTTGCCATTGTTAGGGGTCCGATACCAAAATGGTAAAAAAAGAACCCTTATGGTGCGACTTTGTCTGTCCGTCTGTCACACCTATATACCTCAGCAACCACTCATGCTATCGACCTGAAATTTGGAATAGTTTTAGAATATAGTTGCCCAACTTAATTGCACATTAAATAATTTTGAAAAAATTATGATTATTAATGTAAAGGGGGCCAAATTTCAAATTGTCGCTACTTGGTCGAGTGGGGTATCATATGAAAGGGCTTAAAATATATTTTTTGAAAAATGTCAAAAAAAAATATTCTTATCCCTCTATTCTAACCCTCTTATCTCCGAAGTTTGTGAAAGGAAAAATCTGAATTAATTACAGTTGACAGAAGTTTATGTAAACATATAACGCGTGTTCTTATTCTATAGCGTCTATTTTCGACAGAAATACCTAGCTCGAAACAAACAACCAACTCTATTCTATCGCCTGATAAACTTGTCAAGCCCCCAACGGTTCCGTTCCACCATACAATACAATACTACTTATTGCACACAAAAATACAAAATTTACAAAAAATACAAACATGAAATACGGAGCACAATAGGCGGTCTTATTGCTAAAAAGCAATTTCTTCCAGGCAACCTTGGGGTGCAGGAAACAAAATAATTGTAATACGGAGACGGTGCACAAAGATAAACCATAAACTGAATAAATATTAGGTACATACATAGTATTATAATTTATAATAGACATACATATACCTACATAACAATATACTACCATTAACAATATTACGTCACAAACCCACCTCTTATTATTGGTTTCATCGTTCATGATAATTGATAACAATAAATCTCACGGGATTATACAGCGTTTTAGTTTTATACAAAATCTAAATCTTTTAGGAATTCAATGAAACTGGAAATCAACTTTTGTATGGAATCGAGGCATGAATATTATATATGAGGTTGGGAAAAAGTTTCTTCGTATTTTATATGAAAACTCAAGACTTTTTTTTTTCAAAGTTTATTTACATTTAATACAGTAAGTATATATGTGCCATTTTGTTAGATGACTTTCTGCGATCTTGTAGGTAGTAACAGATCCCGTTGCTGTAGAAATTTTGGGACTTCTGATCAAAAAACCGGTCAAGTGCGAATCGGACTCGCGCGCCGAGGGTTCCGATATACCTTTAGTATTTTTGGAAGCAATAAAGTCCATTTTTAGGACCGCAATATTAAATTTGTTTGTAAAGGCTTTTTGCAGATTTCTAAAAAACTGAGCAACTTATAAAAGATCGTTTTGTTTTGCTGTAATATTTACATTAACTTCTATCGACTGTAATTAATACAGATCTTTCCTTTCAAAAACTTCGGAGATAAGGGGGGCCACTAACACCACCCAAGAAAGGGTTTTCCAAAACTCATTCCCCATGGGGGTGAAATAAGGGATAGAAGTTTTTTAAAATTTTTACTTAGCTTTAACTTTCATCCTTTGTTTCACCCCCTTGGGGGATGAGGAAAATCCTTTCTTGGGTGGTGTTTGTGGCATGCAATAAATTAGCATACTAAATTTCACACGTATAGCTAAAGCGGTTACGGATAGACGTCAGTCTGTCAGTCAGTTAGTCAGTCAGTCAGGACATATTATTTTATTGACATTTTAGTGAACTATACTCATACCAAGTTTGACACTCGAATTACTAACCGTTCTGACGATAGAGCAGACACAAAAAAAATACGTTTCTTGCATGGTGACCCCCCTTATTTTTTTATATATTTTGTTTATTTTTATTATAAGGTGATATATTTGTTTAAAAAATACATATTCTGTGAAATATTAAACCAGCTACCTATGTCGGTTCAATAGATACAATTTTCAACCTAGTAAAAAACTACACATTATGTGTCTTGCTAAAATACACAGTGTTGTATGAAGAAAGCAATTCGTAAATGGCTAGATACCAGATAAATACTACGAGCTTTTTTGATTTCCCGCGATTGTCTCACCCATAGATGCAAGTGTCATAGACAAGCTGTCAAATCTAAAGACGTCATTGGCATTTGTAAATTTGTGCAGAAAGATACCATATTTCCAAATTACGGTGAAAATCAAACATATTAATATGTTTTTATGTAAAATATAATATTTCAAAGCTTAGATAAGTTTGTGCGTGAAGGTGATGTGCTAGCTTAGTGAAATCTGAAGACGGAAGAATACCTAAGCCTCCGTTAGAGGTTACAAAATTATAACCTGAAGACAATTACTTATATCCTTTTTCTTTGATGGAAAGAGGGCATATGTCCCTTTTATTTAACGCTGTGCACCACCATAAATACCTATCCATTATCTATCATGTTCACATAGGTATATCATGTGAGTTTGTTTGTACGGTATTTATCATACCTATTCACTAAATTACGGTTTCATCATTCATTGAATGTTGTTTAAAGAAAGGTTGAATGCTGTTCTTTAGAAACTTTCTATACCTACTGATTTCCATTAAAACGCTGTCAAAACCGCAGACAGATTGTACGTACTTAGGTACTGTAACAAGTACACCGCGCTTGCTATGCATTCTCCGCGGTGATTTCTTGTCGAAAGGACATTTGGTCCAGTAATATAAAATAATTTTTAAACGCCCTTCATCGAATATGCCAATAAAGATTCTCTTGGTGTCTTTGAATGTGATAACACGTGTTTTATATATGCGCATTTCAAGCGTTCTTGTTTTACTAAATGTGTTGCGAATTATAGGCTGATGTAGCCAGAAGTGTTTTAATTCTTTCAACAGTGTAATCAATGTTTACATCGTAATAAATGTGATATTCGTTTAAACTCGAAGCGTTGTTTAAATGTCGAGGATCTGCTGATAGGACTTACAGGTAGCAAATTCTATCTATGAGCCAACGCCCCCACGAACCACCCAGGTTCATTATTATTATATTTTGGTGAAATATCTCCATTATTATAAATTGGTGGATAGCGCCGTAACCAAAAGATTTGGTAAAGATTGCCGACCTCACCAATAAAGACATTAAAGATGGAGATGCAATTCTCAGGAAAAGAAGACATTAATGATTTTGTTGAACAATTCATCGCAATCGCCACCATTAAAAAACTTGACGATGCAGAAAAGTTAGCGATTCTACCAGCTGCACTTAAGGGCTCTGCTCTAGCCTTCTATAGAACTATAATCAAGGAAGATTCAACATTTGATGTAATTAAAAAGGCTCTAATAGACGAATTCGCATCTGGGGTAAGCTTCCAAGAAAAGTTTTACCAAAGAAAGCAAGAGCAAAATGAAAAACCTTTAGAATTCTATTACAACCTCTTAGAATTAGCACAGAAAGCGAAAATCGACGATGATGCTGCGTTTATAAAGCAATATATCAAAAATTGTAAACCCTTCTATCGTGGAAAATTGGCTAATACTTTACATTCGTCGAAAAAAGACTTAAAATTGCTACTACAGCAAATGGATATGATTTATGAAGAAAAAACGAACCAATCCCTAAATATTGCAGCAAATCCAAATATAACATGTTTCAATAGTAGACACCAAGGAAATTACCAATATTCTCCTTCGAATCAGTGGAGATCTAATCAATATGGCGAACCATCGGCATCTACGCAGTTTGGAGGTCGTATGTGGCAACAGCCACCACCACAACATACTCCGTATGCCTCTCCGCAAGGTTTTACACCTTCGCAACGTACCCCTTATACTTCGCCCCAAGAGAGCTCTACTCCACAACATCATTTACCCACGGGAGAGAATAGGACTCCACAGCGTCAATATAATTTTCGACCTTCGACATTAAATCAAAACCGACGGAATGCGGAAAACTTCACTGGGAGACGCTGAGAGGTGCAACAGCGCCTTCCCATGCTGCCATTTTGTCAGCACCACCTGTGGCTAGCGTTTGCAACAGCAGCACGCAGCCACCTTGCCAAGCTGAAGGTACTGCAGCATCCGCAGTGCCGAGTTTGAAGGAAGCCGCTACGGAGTCTTCGAGTTCTTCGGTCGCCGAAAACAAAGTTAAGCCTTTTATTAAAGTTTATATTAATAATAAACCCTATTTAGCACTCATTGACACTGGTGCTACTTTATCATGCATTGCAAATTCATTGTGCATTGATTCGAATATTGTTGTACTGAAGGAAAATGTTTTACAATTGAAAGCTGTAAATAATATTTTTTTAGATGTATCAGGGGAAACTAAAATCTCTTTGCTAATTGACGATTTCAAATTTTTGCACAAGTTTATTGTAGTGAATGACATTACCTGTCAAATAATCCTAGGTCAAGATTTTTTATTTGAAAATAAAGCTATAGTTGATTTTTGTAACAATTCAATATCTTTTGATAAAAAAAGGATAACCTTTTATGTCCATAATGATTGCGACAAGTCAAATGGTTCGATAGATTTCATTGAAGAAAAACTTTTATCCAAACAGGATTTTATTTTCTTAACAAGTAGGTCTGACTCCAATGTTCTATCCTGTGAAGAGCCAAATTTTTTAATAGACGATCTTTTGGATAAGCCTTTAAAGACTACGCTCTTGAATGTTTTGAACGAGAATGTTGATAGATTTGCGTTCAACCCGTCGCAACTAGGTAGGTCTAATATTATTGACGCAGATATACTTACTACCGACGAGATTCCTGTCAGGTGCCCACCCTATAGAGTCTCACCTGCACAACGAGAGCTCATCGATCAGCAGGTAAAAGAAATGCTAAAATTAGGCGTCATCCAGGAATCTAAAAGTCAGTATGCTGCTCCTGTTGTCATTGTGCCGAAACCAGATGGGGAGCCTCGTTTCTGCATTGACTACCGTAAGTTGAATAAGAAAATAAATTCAGATAATTATCCAATACCTATCATTGATGATATTATTTCTTATTTAGCGGGTTCTCATTATTTCGCGGAATTGGATTTAAATTCGGGCTATTGGCAAACATGTATACGCAATGGTAAGCATAAAACAGCTTTTATAACACCATCAGGTCTATATGAGTTCAATGTTATTCCTTTTGGCTTAAAAACTAGTCAAGCGGTTTTTCAACGTATGATGGATAAGGTGTTAGGCGACATGAGATACAAAAACGCTGTCGTTTATGTGGATAATATAATTGTATTTGGGAAATCATTTGAGGAGTTTTTGTCAGCCCTTATCACTGTTTTTGTTCGTTTCAGACAAGCGAACTTAACCTTCAAACCTTCAAAATGTAAATTTGGTTTTAAGGAGATAACAGTTTTGGGTTATCATGTTTCAGGAGACGGTATTAGGCCCGACTCTAAAAAACTTCAAGCTATGCAAAACGCCGCGGTTCCAAAATGCACTAAAGATGTAAAGCGTTTATTGGGCTTATTTTCGTATTACCGGAAGTTTGTCGACAGCTTTGCTGAAACCACTTTACCACTTGTGAAATTACTAAAAAAAGGACAAAAGTTCATTTGGTTGAATGAACATCAGTTAGCGTTTGACAAAATAAAAAGATGCATGTGTAATCCGCCTATATTGTCTTATTTTTCTAGCGATCTTTCGTTAACTACGCGTTTACATGTGGATGCCAGTAATGAAGCTTTGGGCTCATGTATTTTGCAAGGAAAAACCATCATGCACCCTGTGGCTTTTGCTTCAAGAAAGTTATCTGATGCAGAAAAAAATTATTCAACCACGGAGAAAGAGTGCTTAGGTTTAGTATGGGCTTTAAAATATTTTAGACACTATCTTTGGGGAATGAAGTTTGAAGTAGCAACAGATCACAAAGCACTATGCTGGTTACGTGATAAAAAAGATATGTCGGGAAGACTTGCGAGATGGTCTTTATGGATTCAGGACTGGAACTTTGACATTGTCCACTGCCCAGGAAAAGAAAATGTCTTAGCGGATTTTCTTAGTAGAAATCCTTTGTTAGACCAAGAGTCTAAGCTTGACCGAAAATCCGTTATTGATGAGTCGGTTCATTTCGAATTATTTCGAATTGAAGCTGTCCAGCTTCGTACGGAGCAAAATACAGACTCATTTTGCTCAAGGATTTTGTCCGAAGTGAGACGAAGTCCACGAAATAATTATAAGGGATTTTTCATACGTGACAATGCTCTTTATAAAAGTATTAGAATTCGGGGTATGATAAAAAGTGTTTTTGTATTACCACGCTTGCTTTTTAATGATATCATGCAAGAGTTGCATGATGACCCATGGTCAGGTGGTCATTTTGGCTTAGCCAAAACCTTGGAAAAATTTAGATCACGATTTTTCTATCCAAACGCGGAAAAGGAAATAGAATGCTATATTAAAGCTTGTGTCCCTTGTCAAGAGAAAAATAAAATCAATAACATTGCTAATCTTTCTCCTATTAATATTTCTAGCTTTCTCGAAAAGGTTGGTGTTGATGTCCTCGGGCCACTGCCGACTTCTCACCAGGGTAATAAATTTATTATAGTATCTTTGGAGTATGCATCTAGATATGCTATTTGTAAAGCAGTTTCGCGTGTCACGGCTGAGGTGATATCTGATTTTCTTATTCAAGAGATTTTCTGTAGGTTTGGTGGAGTCAAGGAGATTATATCAGATCGAGGCACGGTTTTCACTGCACGTTTGGTAAAGGAGACAATAGAGATATTTGGTGCAAAGGCTGTCAATACTACTGCTTTCCATCCTCAAACTAATGGGTTGGTAGAAAGATTCAACAGGACTTTACTTACTATGTTGTCCAAAGTCGTTTCATGCCATCAAAGAAACTGGTGTAACATACTTCCGTTCCTGGTTTATGCATATAATACGAGCGCTCAATCTTCAACAAAGATGTCGCCATATCTTGTTATGTATGGACGAGATCCAGCTACAACAACTGATATAGATTTAAACGTAAATATGTATGGCGTTAATTCTTTCAATGTTCAACAGAAAAGAAGATGGACTTCCCAACTTACCAGGGAAGCAATTACAAACATAAGAAGGGCTCAGTTACAGCAAAAGGCTGTATATGATAAAAAAACGAAGCCCCAACACTTTGATACAGGTAACCTAATTCTTCTATTTACACCTAGAAGATTATCACGAAAATCATTAAAATTATCAAGATGCTACAAAGGCCCATACCAAGTGCTACGTCGCATCTCAGTGGCGTATCTTCGCATCGCGATGTGGTCCATGTTAACCGCATGAAATTGTTTAGAACTAGGTCTCACTCACATATAGTTTAATATTTTATTAATATTTTTCCACCTTACGTTGCCCCTTTTGCAAATCGTCAATTATGCAACATTTTTAACGAAAAATACTCTTTTATTTAGGTTTGTAGGTTTTATTTTTCCATTTTAGGTGAGTTAGGTAAAATGCCTACTTTATGAAAATGTGTATTATAATTTTTCCCTTTGTTTTCATGTGTACTGCTTGAGAGAAAATAAGAAGACTAACTAACACTTCCGTGTACCTAAGAAGATATAAACCAAAAATATGTAATGTATAAAAATTATAATGTTTTTCTTGGCAATGGTCACGTGTTTGGCGTGGGATCCCATTCTTGAATGGATTTTCTTGGGCATAGTTCCTGTATGAACTTCCTTTCGGGTATGATTTTTTGCGCTTTACTAGTGATTGTGGTATGGAAAATCATTTATATAAATTGAGAAATTGGTACATTTGGGATATTCATCTTACTAAGAATTCTTATTGTGAAATTTGTTATCACACGGAATTGTTAGCTAATTTGAAATTTTTTCAATCGTACAGATTACTTAGTTTATTTTATTTTTTTTTTATTACGTGAGTTCCATTCAATTTTATTTTTTGGCACTTGTCATTCTTAAAAAAAACGTCCGTGCGTTTTTAGGTTTAACTGGTTGTTGGCAAATTCGTCCTCTTATAAAAACGACGTTAAGCCATTTATTTTTACCTTGGCATGTCAGTCATTATGACATTAGTTATTATATTATTCGTTTTGTGTAAATATATTTTGTTTTCGTTTTGGTGTATAAATTCCATCATATTCAAAAAAAATTCCTTATTGAATATTTGATAGACGGACTTTTTAATTGTGTGGAACTTATGAGTATATTACGTAAGTAGATAGCGATTATTTTGTAACTATTTTTTCACAAGCGTTATCCGCGACCGCATATTGGCTATTATAATAATATTGTTTTCAAAATTTTTATTAATATTCATGCATTGTTTGGTTCAAGTTTTTTTTGCCAGGTTTTTGCTTGGATAGCCAACCTGTAAAAAGCCTTGATCATCTGCTATTTTAAAATTCTTAAAAGGTTGGTTGTGTGTCAGTGAACACCTCGCATGCATGTTTATCTTGTAACTTTTTTTTCCTGGATAAGTAGTCTTTTAGGTTAGTTAGGAAGGAAATAGATTGTAAATGGAAAACATTGTTTTATGAACACTGCTTTTATAAATTGATCTGGAATTGATATAGAGGTTCAAACAATTTTACACCCTCTAATTTGTTCTTTTTCTTGGTTAATAATTTTTCTTGTACAGGATACTAACTTAACTTTGTTGCTTCTTTAACTAACTTGTCTTATGAAGAATATCCTCATAAAATATTCTTAATTTTTGTAACTTTTCAGTTAATGAATATAATATTTTAGTATGTTACTTACTTAGGTATTTAAAAAAAAATTAAACATCAGAGATGTCTAATTTTTTTTCGTTGAAGGGAGGAATGATTGTAACAAGTACACCGCGCTTGCTATGCATTCTCCGCGGTGATTTCTTGTCGAAAGGACATTTGGTCCAGTAATATAAAATAATTTTTAAACGCCCTTCATCGAATATGCCAATAAAGATTCTCTTGGTGTCTTTGAATGTGATAACACGTGTTTTATATATGCGCATTTCAAGCGTTCTTGTTTTACTAAATGTGTTGCGAATTATAGGCTGATGTAGCCAGAAGTGTTTTAATTCTTTCAACAGTGTAATCAATGTTTACATCGTAATAAATGTGATATTCGTTTAAACTCGAAGCGTTGTTTAAATGTCGAGGATCTGCTGATAGGACTTACAGGTAGCAAATTCTATCTATGAGCCAACGCCCCCACGAACCACCCAGGTTCATTATTATTATATTTTGGTATTACACCTAAATTTTCAAGAAATTAGGACAAGAAAACTTTTCACTCACGTTCATATACAAAGCAAGTCCAGGATTATTGACATAACAGTTTATAAAGTAATGAATTGCTTTGCCTCATCTAAGACTAAGTGAGTACTAACAAACTGCTTACTAATAAGGATTGATTTTATTATCAGCAATGCTATCACTATAGAACAAGTTGTAGCTGGTATATCCCATGCTTTACTGTATCAAAAACGGCTGTAAAGTCAAAGATCAAGGCCACAAAATAATAAAGTATTTATAGTCAGAGCATCAGAAAATGGTGATTGATGCGTTGAATGTATGTATTTTGGGTAAGTACCTATCTTCTCTAGAATTTTGTACTCATTTCAGTTTCCATAGTTTCTCACAATGCTCCTCCTCCTCCTCACAAGAATGCATAATAGTAAAAGGCATTAAATCCTCTTCCTTCAGGTAAGGGAGGGGAGTGGGGGGGGGGCACAGACATGGCTGAAACCCTCTGCTTCCATGCAAGCCAAGAAAAATGCTTCTTTTCAAAAGAATCTTTAAGATAAAAGTTCTTAAGATTCATAAACAGACAAACTGTAAATTTATGAGTGTTATTGTGAATTGTTACTTCTTTTTAAGGGTGTCAGGTTGCGGAAACTAGCCCAAACTTATAATAGAAAGTAGCTGCTGATGCCTACCGTATGGCTCGGATGATGCCATGCCAAAATGCAAATCTAATAGCGTGGATGTGTTTGGAAACTAATCTTATAATTTTAAACTGTACAATACCTACCTTATTTTATATCCCTATATATTAGACCACCAGGTTATAATAACTAAAGGAAAATGACTAGACACACCGCGGTGTGTCAGCCAAGTTCATGAATTCCTGTTTTTCAACTAGACGGGTTTAATAAATTAATCTCGAGTTTAAGAGACATGGTTGGTTAATATCCTATGGTATATGCAAATAAATACTAACTAGGCAATTACAGATTGGCGAATATGGCACCTCCAGCATTATACCAACTTCTGTAAGGACCAAATAATTTTTAAGAAGAAGTGTTAAGAGATAAATAATGAACTTTACTACTTCCGTGCACTTTCTTTAACTCCACGCAGTGGTAGTCTGGAATTAAGTTTTTGAAATAAGTTGACCAGGTCTCGGAGACCCTTATAGTCATCATCATCATATTATATGGGCTGTTAGGTCAATGACCGACCTCATAAACCTTGTGTCAGAATTGCTGAGCCGCCAAAGGCCTCTGACATGGTACATGTTTGTAGTCGAACGAAGGACTCATATGTTGGCTGACCGGTGGTCGCGGAGACTACCAACTCCTATATAGCACTTGCTACCCCTAACTACTGCGGAGGTATTGGGGCGGGGCCAGACATTGACCTGTTAGCATCAAGGTCGCTCTTTAAATAAGTTATAGTGCGGGACTGTTTTGTTATCTAAACTTAAGAGAATCACTGGCTCTAAAAACCTGAAACCGAGAGAACTGTTAAGTATACCAAAATAAACCCACTTGCTTAAAACGGACAGAGATTGTTGGAAGAACGAACACGGTGTCAAGACCTGGTTGTTGTTATTTGAAAATACCCATGCTGATAGGTTATTTGTAAGAAACCATTTGTGGGAGTAAATAAACTAATTTTATTATTATTAAAGGTGTGTACGGATTAGAGGCAGCCTCAGGCGAGGCATGCCTCACCACGCACGACTCGCTACGTGGCGGCCTCGGTAAAACAGGGCCTGTAGGGCTTGCACAACTGTTATACTGACCCTGTCCTTAGTGCGTTGGTGGGCCAGTGAATGAAGAAAAAGTTAAATCTTACTGACACCACACACAGAGAATGCAGTCAGGTGCGAACCGAGCAGCTCAAACCAACGCTGTCGGCCGCTTACTTATAAATCAGTCAACGGAAAAGCGGATTGCCTTTAGGTCGAGAAATCGACCAGCTCCAAATTGTTACCTGTTACCTCAGGCTGCGGAAGCCTGCTAAAAAACCTAACCTAATGATTTCAGCTTACCAGGGAAGGTCTGACGAAATGGTGAATCATCAGCAGTCGACAAATCGATAATTCGAGTGGGACCTATGACTACGGAAGCCATTACATATATTTATAAAAGTGAGCGTGCTCTGGTCTAGTGCGGAACTTGCCCACGTTCAAAAAACAACTCAATGTGACTATCAAACCTTGCTTGAGTTTATTTTTCTTTTCTCCTTAAAACTTTGAAATAAATAGTATCAAAGACGAATATACCTACATACATACTTAAAAGTATAATATTCCCACATATCTGAGTGGAATCAGTGCTATTAGATGGCGGACGTCTAGACACTTTGAAGAATCCATTTTAGATATGGTCTTATGAATCATCCTAGCGGAATATTCTTTACTGTTCCTGCAAGTGTGAAAACAGACGGAACTACTGAAACCTAAAGTAGATACTAGTAAGCAATAGTTGACGGACATCTATTCTTACTACATTGTAGTTGTGAACATTATAGCACAACATGGATTTATTTGTGTCATAGTAAAGTCTGCCTCAAAACAGTGGTAACACTTTGGCCTGGAGCGGGTATGGAGCTCCGGAAGTTGTAGAATGGCACAGGTTCAGCTTATACTGGTTTTGCTATCAGTTACTTGCTGACATGCGTGTCAATAAAATGGTGTTATACTGCGTGCAAAATAACTCCGTCTGTGTCCGTTGATGCGCAAAAGTAAAAAATAATAATAATAATAATAAATGGCCTAGGCCCGTGAGCATTCATACTACCGGTGAATATTTAGAATTCGAGCTGAATCAAAAAACAGAACACTCAATAATAATAAAAAATAAAAATAAATTAGGCGCGGGGGTGAGCGAATCGTTCATTGGCTCTCCGCCTGTCACCCATGCGCAGAAAATAACCGTCATAGACAGGCTTACCCTGAACGCGCTGTACTGATTTTTAAAATTATTAATTTGTAGAATGTGTAATCTTACAAATCACATAACTATACATGGAAACAAATTGATGGGACAACCCATTTCATTTAAATTCTACTATAATTTTATGAGTGTTTCAGAAATATCCCAAAAAGAACTTTAAGCGACCCTTGGAAGTATTCTGTACGGTACCTAAAATAAAGGTGTTTACTGTTGGTTAAAAACAATAAGTATAAAGTTTAGAAATGCTATTGATTATATCAAGAAAAACTGTACAATTCCTTTTCTTCGCCTTCGGAAGGCAAAAACAGTCGAATTTTACCTGAATCCCAGGCATTTCCAGGTAGAAATACCATGTACCTACATAGATATTTATCATTACGGCAACCAATCTAGTAAATTCAGATCTAAAGCAGACTCCTACGCAAAGGATATCAGGACCTACAAATATGTACGATAGAACAAGTAAGCAAACTTTGACTATGTACCTACAACAGGCACCAGTTTGGATTACGAGTCCAACTTGGATCGTTTCAATTAACCGATAACTCGGCGTCAAAAAGCTGAACAAAGAATTTTGCCATCGGAAAAGACCTGAGCTAAAGTACCTACCCGGGAAGTGTCTGAACATTTCGAAAATATTATAATGATCTTATAGTAATTTAAGATAATTCACCAGATTGCCATCTCAGTAGAATTTAATGAATATTAAATACAAGAAATAAAGAAAACCTCTTATTTTTTCCTCTTATCTTCTTTTGAACATATTTTCACTGTGAAATACTTTCAGTCCATCATGGAACTATCCATTACTTGCTATAAGTATCAGAACATTGCAAAATCTTTGAAAAAATAATATTTTAAAGCCCATGCCATGGGACTATTTAACAGGGTAATTAATGACCTTAATCACAGATTTTCTACCTTCAATTGATTATTAAAATATATAACATTCTTTCATTTTATCTCTTGATTTGTTTTGCTAGTCTAACATCATTAAAAAATAAATAAGTTTAAGATTCTTACTTTCATCTAAAATTAGTATCACACTGAATAAAATACACTACCTACTACAAGTGGATCATACATAAGTGTTGCCTTTATTGTATCGTTTGTTTATTCATACGTGGGGCACCTTATTACCACTAAAAGTTAATTATTCACATTGGCATTTGTATTTGTCTCACCAGCAGATATCAAACAGGTCTTCATACAACACTGTGTATTTTAGCAAGACACATAATATAAATGTTTTGCATTACAACAAAACAGTTATTATGTGTCGAATAAAATACACAGTGTTGCACCAAAGGGCCTTGCTGGTCTATGAAGACAATGACGTCATTCAGATTTGACAGCTTGTCTATGACACTTGCATCTATGGGTGAGACAACCGCGGGAAATCAAAAAAGCTCGTAGTATTTATCTGGTATCTAGCCATTTACGAATTGCTTTCTTCATACAACACTGTGTATTTTATTCGACACATAATAACTGTTTTGTTGTAATGCAAAACATTTATATTTTCGACATTATGCCCCACTGTGCATCTCAGTCGCGTCCTGCTGGGGAGCACCACTTCTAATATGTTACCTATGGGTATGTACTTGACTCCTGCCAAGTTTCATTCATCCCAGCAGGTTTAGGCGCAAGTTCGCCTTCTTAGATCTTCTACTAATATCGTCGAAGCCCGCGGAGACCTTCATTTGTAAGAACAAAAGACTGTTTTGCAATAACAAAGGAATTTTCCTTGCAAAACCTTTTTTGTTTTCTGTCTGTGTAATCTATAATCAGTAGTATTACAAATAGACGGTTCACGCATTGTAAAAAAAAAGGACGGGTTGCACTCCGGGAGTGCCGGCAGAAGTGAAAACTTAAACATCAACGTTGTTCATTTTTGAATATTTTGGAATGGTTAGGGAATAATTTCGCACGAATTGTTTTATTTATCAGTATAAAAGTACATACCTACAATATTAATTTATTGCGCTATCGTAGACAAACACGACAATTTATATTACAAATAGACAATATTCGTCAGATCTGACGCGCCGCTAATGAAGTTTTCACTTCAAAACTTAACCATCTGACGCGAGGTCTGACGCGACATCTGTCGTGATCTAAAAAAGTGCCAAGCGCTGCCAAAGAAGTTTTCACTAAAAAAGTGCCAAGCGCCGCCAAAGGAGTTTCACTTCAAAAATCGTAGTAGTGCCAGAGCTCTTCCCTTCACGCATTAGCGTAATATTACATGGTTTAAAAGTACGATGATCCTTCTAAGGATTGATTCTACGCTAAAATTGAAATTCGGTTTATTTTTTTATCTACTCCCGTACCGAAATATTCCGAATTCGAAACCAATGACAGATTCGAAATTGAGGTCATTGTCCGCTATCATTTTCATTTCCACACTGTTCCATACTACGAGCAATACGGAAATGGAGTATGGATTTTCATTCCGCAACTGTTATAATACATAATTTTCAATCTGCATAGGCTAAGGCAATACTACCACAGTACTACATACAGCCTATTTTAAAGTAATTTTGTAAAAATACTTTTTACTGGGGTGACGACTGCCTACCTATATTTAAAAGAAAACGGAGAGTACCAGGCGTGACTAGGAGTACATAAATCGACAAGAAGCTGACAGTTGGCTCGCTTCTATATAAAGTGTCATTGGCAACAAAAGAAGTGATTTGAACAAAATGGAAAGTATGTACCAGGAGAACATGATTCTACAAGAGGCTGTCAGTAACCATATACATGAAATTAATGTTAAAGCAACGCCATCCACAAGCTCTGGATTTGGAATAACTTCTGGAATAACTTTAATTAACTGTACTAACTGTCCTCTTAGTTCAATAAATTGATCACTACTCTTTAAAAAAAAAAAAAATTCGTCGGTCGTAGATAAAGTTTTGTATGCAACTATACGTAATTAGTCATTTTAACACTCGATCTATACTATTTTGATACTCGGCTGCGCCTCGTATCAAAAACCAGATCTCGTGTTAAAATTACTCTCATTACGCAACAGTTGCATAAATAACTATAGTAAAATACTCGATAAGTCATAATAACTTCCCGGACTATTTATTTATTAGCGTTATCTAGTTTTCTGTCCCGTGTGGTGCCGGCAAAGAATAGTACCAACCCTTACATAACCGTGGGTGTCGTAAGAGGTGACTAAGGGTTATAAACTGGAGGATGGGCAGTATCTAACATCTTACTTACTGCGGTCACCTACAATCGCGGTCCATGGTGCCAGCAGTAACGCTAACAAGCAAGGTGACTATGGCACTTCCCCTCTACATTTTTCCAGCAAAAGCCTAATTCTAGAGGGAGCTCCCTGTCCTGTAGTGGACGTTTCATGGGATGTTATGATGATAAAAGAAACTCTAGGTTGGCCACTAACCTGGCAAAGCCCAATCTAGGATTGGATCGGGTTTCCCCTCTGGGTTGCGAATGTCAGACTGCAGTCGCTCTGTGTAAAAACCAGTGCTCTCGTCAAATCCCCTAGGTTAGGTAGCCGACTCCGTAAAAACCGTTGACAAGGAATAAGGCTAGCGAAATGAATGAGTGTTACGAACGCGAAGACATGATTCATTTCGGTCTTTCCGATTTTCTCGGACGCTGACGTAGTTGGACAAATTCATCGTTCTTGGCCGTACACGTGGTCGGTACCTATTCATAATATTATACGTACTTACATAATAGGAAGAATCATTTAACCTACTAGGAAGTATTTTTTATCCGACTGCGGCGAAGACTACAAGGAGGGTTATGACTTATGACGTTTACTTGTTCCCTCGCCCCGTAACTACTAAACGGCTGAACCAAAGAAATTCGAGCGAAGCAAGGAGGTCTTTGTTCTGAGGGCAGAACCGATTTTTCATGTATTTTAATGGTTTTAATAGCGCGAGTGACACTGAATATATTAAAATTATAAAGTCTTTATGATGCATTTTGGGGCCACCAAATTGAACAACATGAAAAAAAACTTTTCTTGTAATATTATAAAGTGTCGTATCAAAAAGGGTTTTGAAAGGTGATTATACAAAAATATTATATGTTTAAGCAAATGTTTAAGAATAATTTGATGTAACAAATTTTATAACCAAAAAGATTCAATTAACAAAATATAAAAAAAAAAAACAAAAAACCCGACTGCGTTACAGAAAAGAGGAGAACAAACTAGGATCTATAACATTTGTTAACTTGAAAGTTGTAAGATGTTGCAGGCGGGGATGGAAATACGTTTTCTGGTGGGTCACATACCATACCTAAACCACAGATTAAATAATAGTGAACTAACGCCCTATACATAATTTTGTTCTTTCCCGGCTGCAATTTTTTTTTATTGTCAATTGGATTATTCTTGACCTCGATCTAGTTTGGAGGACAGAGATGAGGTCGACGATGGGAAGCGCTTGTCCAGAAGAAGCCTATTACTCGCGACTTGAATAGGTTCGGGTTATTTGAACTCGGGAACATAGACGCAGGCAGAATTCCACTCTTTAGCCGTGTGTATAATAAAAGATGTTTCAATACAATGAATATCAAACCAGTGTGGGTGGATATCCTGCGGTGCGTCTGGAGAAGGGTGGTAGGATGGTGGAATAAGCTCGTGGAGCTCATAGCTCAGGACATCTTATAACTTTCAAGCTACCAAATACAGATCCTAGCTAGTTTTCTTTTTCTCTGTTACGCAGTCGGGTTTTTGTTTATTTAAATAATTTTCTGCGATATTACCCACAACACACCCAAGGCCTGTCTACTTAAGATGTGACGTCTCATTACGACATAAAACAAGGAAAAAATATAACAAAATTGTTCTGTCTTGCACGAACGCGTCTTGATCCAGTGGGTTCGAATTAGGTACATAATGAAATGAGTCAAACTCGGTGAACCGTTATTGCATTGCATCATCTCATTTGCTGGTCCAGACACTATAGACACAGATTAGATAATAGTAAACTATAGATAGATATTTATTTAATGGAATCAAATCTCATTACAAGTCGTATTTCGCCAGACACTATACTGCTGGCTCAGCACGATGCCCGAGAAAAAAAATATATCTCTGAGAAATGTCATTTTATTAAGGGAATGACAACATCTTTATATATAAGAATAAGATTAGATAAAATTTATTTTGTATCACTTAGGCTAAAACATACAAATTATAACACAGATGGATATGGGTCTCAAACAGCATTGTAATGCCTAAACTAAGTAACAATTTTACTTGTATCTTAGGCATTGACAAAGACAGTTAAAAATTTATCACCAGAAGTAGCTATCTAAACGCAAAAGATGCCCGCACACAGTCAGTCTTAACTTTTTGACATTTTATCTGACATGGATTTTTCTTTTTTTGTGTACATTTTCAACATATTTATTATAATTTATTTCTATTTGTTTTTTCTCTTGGATTTTAATTGATGATGTAATTGATATTTTTAGTAATAAAATTTGCACGCTTGACGCAAGCAGAATACTGTACCTACTGGAATCTATTTTATATTTTAAAAACTTATTATGTATTGACATTTAATCTTGCAAATAAATAATTTCTATTCTATTCTATCTTAATCACGATCGGGTAGAGATGCAGCTATAACAAAGAAAGAAAAAAAAAGCAATATTACCACCGCGAACCGTTGTTTTTCAAATAAATCTATGATTACCACAGACTAGATGCATACGACTATTTCTTTCTTTCCTATAGCTGCATCCTGCAGGAGACGATGACTAAACTACCAAACAGCCTACTCTTCAAATTATTTTGAAATTAAGTAATAGGTACTTGCCTACGAAATTGCCGTTTTGTATGGCGAATTTTAGATAAACTCAATTTTCAGTACTAACATTTTTGCATTTTTCTTAGGTATTATGAATCCCATTTTTTAAAGCATTATTGGGAAGACATTAGCTAACAGAAGCTTAAATTTAATTTTCGAAAAATATTGTTTGTAAAAAAATATAACAAATCTAATGATGAAATCGGACGACATTTAAGACGAACAATTTTCGAACCTTTAATTTTATATATCAAACTAAAATAAAAACTTTATTTTATGCGTAAATTGATAACCTTGAAGTCAACTTTCAAATAAAAGACAAATGAAAAAAATTGCATTAGAACTATACTAATCTACTACTATATTAATCTGTAAGAAAATTTCTGCAATTTCATAGGTAGACCTATTATTTTGTTACTTTAAAGACAAAGTTTATTAAAATAAGCATTTTTGTGTAATTAACGTTTATTTATCATATTATCGAACACAGTTTCTTAATTCATGTAATAATTATGAATGTTATAGATATGGAAAATTCTTGCACCTTGCCGCTATTAAAAATAAAATAAAAAAACACTTACTTTCCAAACAGCCTACTCCCTTGAATTATTTAAATATGAATATATTTTGTTAAGACAAATTTGTAGTTAGTTTGTTGATTAATATAAATATTTTCATGTAATTAACATTTATTTATCATATTATCGAGCACAGTTTATTTATTCCTGATAAAATTATGAATGTTATAGATATAGACACTCCTTGCATCTTGCCGATTAAAAAAAACCGGTCAAGTGCGAGGCGGACTCGCGCGCCGAGGGTTCCGATATATCTATAGTATTTTTGGAAGCAATAAAGTCCAATTTTAGAACCGCAATACTAAATTGGTTTGTAAAGGTTTTAAGCAGATTTCTAAAAAACTGCTTTTTAAAAAGATTGTTTTATTTTTGCTGAAATATTTACATAAACTTCTATTGACTGTAATTAATTCAGATTTTTCCTTTCACAAACTTCGGAGATAAGGGAGGGGGGGAATGGTATTTTTTTGATACCCCACTCGACCTAGTAACGACAATTTGAAATTTTGCCCCCCCTATTTGGGCCCCCTTTACAGTAATAATCATATATTTTAATTAAATTCTTTCATGTGCAATTGAGTTGGGCAACCAAATTCTACCACTATTCCAATTTTCAAGTCGATAGCTTGCTGAGATATAGAGGTGTGACAGACAGACGGACTGACAGACAGATAAAGTCGCACCATAAGGGTTCCTTTTTTTACCATTTTGGTATCGGAACCCTAAAAAGACAAAAATTACAACACTAGTGCGGTGATAAAATGAAAAAGCACGCGTGTTTAATAAGCTGGATTATGGACCTTAATGCAGTGCAAATAGAGCTGTTTTATAAGCAAATGTGTTGAAAATGTTTTTTTCGTTCATCACTTAATCTCCTCTAGCCTCCTAAGGCCCCATGTACATTAAAATTTTATTTTTATTTATTAATTTATTGCAAACTTCACAGCATAAAAAAATTAATCTGACAAACGTATTAAAATTTTGTACAGCCAATTAAGAAGTTCAACATATTACAAATTACCTTAGACAGAGGGCGAGAGAAAAAGGAAAATAACATTGCAAATGCTAAACAAATTATAAATGGAATGTAGTGTGTTGTATGTGTGTTACTGTGTGAATGCGATGCAAAAAAAAGAAAAAAAGAAGTATTTGTCACTCCAACTCAGATGCATCCTCATTGAAATGAGGAAGACTTTTAATAATAAATTTTATGAACTGATTACGCGAGAGGAAGAATATATCAGCGGTTCTAAAATCGGACTCACATATGCGAACTAATCTATGGAGAACTGAATTTTGAGCATAGTTAGTACGAACATACCCAGCGTATAGGGATCGCGTATGTCTAGTGCGAGTAGTACAGGCAATAATACCAATCTGGGTTATCATGGCAGGGCAGTCAAGTTTCGAAGTAATCACGTCATAAAGGAACTTCATGTCAGTCACTTTCCGTCTGTCTTCAAGTGAATGAATTCTGAAATGAACTAGACTTTCGTTGTAATGACCATCTCTTTTGAACCAATAGCTTAACCGCCTAATGAAAATACGCTGTACGGATTCAATTTGAGCTATATGGGTTACATATACTGGTGACCATATTGCTGAAGCATATTCAAGTATACTTCTAACGTATGCAAAATATAGTATTTTTAATGTACTAACTTTTTTGAACGGTCGAGCAGATCTATAGATGAACCCTAACATTTTACGGGCTCGCTGACTAATGCAGTCAAAATGAGCCGTTAAGAGCATTTTACTATCTAGAATAACACCAAGATCCCTCACCAGAGAAACTCTAGATATTGTTGTATTATTAAGTGTGTAATTGTAAGTGATAACCTTGTTTTTTCTGGTGAAAGTAATAGCTTGGCATTTCTTGACGTTCAAGTCTAGTTAGTTTCGACTACAATACTCAGCGAGTCTGTTTAAATCTTGTTGTAGTTTTTCACAATCTTCCACACTACCTATAGGCATATAATTTTTTTTATCATCGGCGTACATTAACACATTTGAGTGTGAAAAACACGACAAGATATCGTGCAAATAAATATTAAATAGTAGAGGTCCCAAATGGGACCCCTGAGGTACCCCCGAGGGGACAATCGAAAAATTTGATTTGAATGTTCCAATTCTCACTGCTTGTAACCTATTTCTTATATAAGAGTCGAGCCATCTGAGGAGATCACCGTGTACACCCACCTGAAGAAGTTTTGTTACCAACACATCGTGATTTATTCTATCGAAGCATTTCGCATAGTCGGTGTACACGGCATCTACTTGCAAGCCCATATCCATATGACGAGTGACAAACTCTGTAAAGACGGCCAGATTTTAAAATAAATAATAATCAAATTTTATCAACACTATACATACTATTGAGATCACGGAAAATCTCATTTGTAAGTATCTTAAAAGTCTCGAGAAGACTAAAGGCGCCGGCAGTGACGGAATACCCTCGATCTTTGCAAAGAACTGTGCCAAGGAGCTTTGTGTTCCTTTGTGTATCATTTTTAAAAGATCTATTGACGAGGTTATTTACCCTACTAAGTGGAAGGAGGCTTATATAACCCCAATCCATAAATGTGGACCTTAACAAAGTGTTGAGAATTATAGACCCGTATCAATACTATCCGTATTTGGTAAAGTTTTTGAGGCAATTGTTGTCGATCAATTATACCCAGTTGTTGCTGCTTATATACCGGATTCACAACATGGCTTCATGCGTAGGCGCTAATTTTATTTTAAAATGTACATAATAAAGTAAGCGCTTCAGGCCCAACTTAATAAAGTAAGAGAACAGCTAACCACCTAGTATGCACTGCAATGTACATAATGTTTATGTATGCTTCAGGCCCAAGCAATTTTTTAATTTTTTTTTTTTTTTCAGAAAAATGCATTTAGGATTTTTTAATTTTTTTCCTGTTATTCTATGGTCAAATAGAGTACAAAGCGGTAAAATTAACAGCGATATCTTTTGTTCATTTAAATGCACAGTGGGCGTTTACGGTATAAGATCAGCAGTAAAATTATAGTATATAGACTTTCATATTGGTAATTATACTTCAATTAAGACAAAATAACTTCACACTATTATCACCACTTTCTATTCCTATTACAGATTGGTATCAATAATCAGTCTTAGGATTCTTTTAATCTTAATTTTTAACTTAGTTAACACAAATTTTTCATCAGTCAACTCGCAGTGCTTTTACTGTATTTCAACTTGCAATTATTGAGGATTATCAGTTTCACAATCAGTCTTTATCTTAGGTAATGTTTAAAAAAAACCTCAATCTTCTTTCGAAAATAAAAAAGATAGTATTTTGAGCCATGGGCTATTATAAAAAGAATAATAAATTCATAAAATTTTTACTAATTGACGCTCAGTGTGCACTACAATGTACATATTTTTATTTTGCCAAATTACAAATAAACTAACAACGCCAACGTTAAATGAATAACTAAATTCAATAATATATATAGAATACACGAAATAAAACAATAAAGCATTATGAATAAATTCAAAATAGATTAAACTTACGTCGTCCACTTCTGCTCGCCATTTTCGCTAAATATGCACTGTTTTAACTAGTAGATGATTTTAATTGGTCAGGTGTCATATGATCCAGTCACGCTATAGATACCAACCAATGAGAAAAGAGCATTTTCAACTATGGCGACTGGCGGTAGTTTGATTTTTAGACGAAAATATATTTTGTTCATTATAATGTAGGTACAATGAGAGTTTACGTGACGGTATGGACCAAAATGTCTGGGCTTGAAGCACTATCGTTATTTTGTACATTTAAATGACCATTGAACGTTTAGCTGATATGTTGATTTTTATACTTGGGCCTTAGGAGGCTAGAGGACGCTACAATCAATTTAATGTGACATCTAATATCCTATAACTAGCGGATGATCAAGATACTTCTAACGATACCTCATTTGTCACATTACGATAAGTACCTAGTTTAGAAGTTATGTTATGAGGGAACAGATGAACATACATACCCTCCTTTTTGCCGTAGTCGGGTAACAATTCATTCGACTGAATTTCTAAACGTCACTGAATATAGTTAACTTAACAAATGCAATTAGAATTGACTGAATTAAGTAACTGAATCATTCAGTAGAATGAATTTAGGAAGGGGTATTAAATAAATATGGGCATGACGGCCTACCGACCATTACTCCTCCTTATGTCAGCCTACCGTAAATCCAGATAGTCCGTCCAACACTTCTTGGGCCTTCCTTTACTCGCGGCGGCGCCGGAGGTGCGGCGGCGCTGCCAGGAGAATTAATTCAAATTGTGTGTGACTCTACATTTTTGCTGGTTGGCAGAATTTCGCTACAAGTTAAAATTAAAACAACGATAAATGAGTCAATTACTTACGTAGGTTCTTACATAATTCTTCGAAACAAATAGGTAAGTAATTGACATCTGTATTCTGTCTGTGCTCTTACTTACGAGTACTTTATTTTTGGTTATTATGACTCTACTTATGCAAATTACGCGTAGTTAAATATTAAATATAAGAGAATATTTTCTGATCGTAACAAAATATAAAGAAACTCGTCAATTTATGCAAATAATAGCAACTAGGTGTACATACGTACATACGTTTAGGTGGTCATGAATGGAAAACCTAATAACAAATAGGTACCACCTAACAATAGAACATCTGAGGTCAGCTTAACCGTTAGCAAAACTGGGTTACAAAGTAATGAACAGTACCAACATTGTTCAACACAACATGATCTAATAAAGAATAAAGTACTGGCTTCTGGAATAATCTGGCGGAAAACAGCTCGCGCCGGCGCGGCGGCGACTGCAGGATGGTGACCATTATGTTGATTGTGATGTCCCACTCGCCATTCCTACAATGCTCGAGTTAATATTGAGATACAGTCTCGAAGAAACGAACGAATCCGTATAAATTACTGATGAAATGACGAAAATTGCTATAATTCTCAGCTATTTTCACTGGCATTGTAGGAACGGCAAGACAAATTATTATTAGCTGAATTCAAAGACTAATTCGGCATACATTGCTGGGAGGCTTGGTTAATTTAATTGCAATATTCTTACTTCAACAAGCAATGTATGCCGAATTAGTCTTTGAATTCACCTAGGTGTGATGTGATGGTGGCTTGACTCGCGCCATTCCTATAATGCTCTCACTCTCACTGACAACAGCGAGTACAAAGCATCCATTTGTTGAGGAGGTGGCTACATATTAATTTACCATAATTTTTGGTGGTACCTACGGCTTTTGTGCAAAGTTCGTCTGAGGAAGTACCATCCCCTTACCTTTTTCTGCCGTACAGCAGCAGTGTTTGCACTGCTGTGTTTCGGTTTGAAGGGTAAGGAAGCCAGTGAAATTACCGGCACATGAGACATACCATCTCAGTTCTCAGGGTGGGTAACGCGCTTTGCTGTCTTATTAGTGTCAAATTATTTCACTAATAAGTCAGTGGGTGTCATGGGCGGTGGTGACCACTCACCTGTGGCCTACCTGCTCGTTTGGCCACTTGTGATTGTGACATAAAAAAAAAGTTTTTCATTTTGATGGACGGATTCACATCTATCGGGATTGTTTTTTTTTTTTATTGAAAATGGGCTTACTCTTGTCTTCGATCTAGTCTTGAAGACAGAGATGAGGTCGACGATGGAACGAGCTTTCCCAGAAGAAGCCTATTCACTCGCGACATGAAGAGATTCGGGTTATATGAACTCGGGAACACAGAGGCAGGCAGAGAATTCCACTCTTTAGCCGTGCGCATTATAAAAGATGTTTCAAAGCGCTTTGTGCGAATGTGCGGAATATTAACCAAGTATGGGTGATATCCTGCGGTGCGTCTGGACTAGGGCTTCCACTCTCGAACCTATTTGGCGATCCCGGGATCGAGACGAGAATTCATGGCTGGATCCCGGGACTCTCGAGATTTCGAGAGTTTCGAGACTTTAGGAATAAAGTAAGAAACTTGAATATTTGGAAGATATTGTAAATGAATAATTGATTTTTATGGTAAGTATAGTTCTTAGTCAAAAGAAAAAAGAAGACTACGGAGAAAAAAATAATAATGTGAAATCAAATAAAACGAAGTACGGTTAACGACAGATCAAGCTTGACACTCGTAATGCGACTCTAGCCCGTACGCCTATTGAAATAAGAACGGTACAAAGTCCAATGTGTCAAGCTTGATGTGCTCTTGACTGTACCACGAAGCGGTTGATAATATAAACAGTTTTTTCATAGAAGCAGAAAAATATCATTATTTTCTCACTTAGTTTGACCTGATCATAATGCAAAAGTATCCTGATGAGCAGGTTTCTTGCTACAATATTAGTGGTCATTAGATAATCATAGCATTTTAAAAAGTATATTTAAACAGCAAAACGAAACAAGTTATTGTCAGTGCCTTCTTTCATTGCTGTCATCTATAATAAATAACCATTTTAAAAAAGAGAATTTTCATTTCTGATTGCAATACTTACACGTAACATCTTTGCCACATCTATAAACGTAATTTAATACTATGATAAAAAGCGAAAGCTTATATCTTCACTTGAGGAACATAAATTTAGGCACTTGTGGCCAAGTGGTAGTTGCTCTTTCTTTCCGATCACGAAAGTTAAGCAAAGTTGACCGTGGTCAGAAGCCGAATAGGTGACCACTAGTAGAACAACGAAAAAAACGTTTTCGTGCTTCAAAATTCACTTTATAAGCCGTTGGTGCCGTCTATAGTCAATAATTTTAGTCGTAAACCCAAGTCAGAGGTCATTTGGTGGCTTGAAAACTCAGACAGCCAGTTTGACAAGGGTCTGTTTTGCCCTCTGGGTGGCAGTCGTTCTGCGCATTGTTCTTGGATATCTGACTCTACTACCTAATGGCTAATAACGCCGGGTCCCTCAGGGGTCTGTTCTTTTAGCGACTCTTCCTGCTATACATCAACGACAACTTGGTCCTGGTATTATATGGGTACGCAGATGACAGTACTGTCGTCGAGAAATTTATGTCTAGCACAAAAGCCAGCAGAGACGAGATACGTTCTTCGAGAGAGACGTGTCTCTGAGTTGGGTGACAAAAATCTGGTGAGTTTCAACGCTACCAAAACACAGGCGTGTCGGTTAACCGCCTTAAGGAGTCCGTTTAAACTAGCTTCTACTTTTCGAGGTACTTACAACTGTACCAGTTACTGACAGCCTCAAGCTTCTTGGCATGAATTTGTATGCAAACCTGAACTTCAGCGCCAACATTGAGTCAAAAGTCCGAGCTGCGGCAAAAAGTTGGGTATCCTCAATAAGGTTAAACGATACTTCACTCCTGGATAGCATCTTGTTTTGCACAAGCTCGATCCTGCATGGAGAATTGCTGTCACTTTTGGGATGACTCAGCCAAATACCAACTAGACGCACTTGACTCAATAGATCGCAGAGCCAAGAAGCTCGTTGGAGATGCTGGTGAAGTTTCACAGCCTGTCCAACCGTAGCAAAGTTGGATGTCTGTCGGTCTTTTACATATTGCGTTTTGTGCGAATGTGTGAAATATCAACAAAGAACCTCTTCAACCATCGGGAGTCCAGACGCACCGCAGGATATCACCCAAACTTGGTTGATATTTCACACATTCGCACAAAACGCTTTGACACATCTATTATAACGCGCACGGCCTAAGAGTGGAATTCTCTGCCTGCGTCTGTATTCCTGAGTACATATAACCCGAATCTATTCAATTCGGGAGTGAAAAGGCTTCTTCTGGGCAAGCTCGTCCCATCGTTGACCTCATTTTTATAGACCGATTCAAGAGTAAGCCCTTTGACAATGAAAAAAACCAGTAACCTCCTCAAATCTCCTAGGTTAGGTAGCCGATTCCGAAAAACCATTTATAACTGAATAAGGCTAGTGCAATGATGAGGATGAAAGGAAAAGGTTTGAAATTTAAAAGAATTTAAAAAATCGTGTCCATGAAGTAATTCATTCAAATTTTTTTATCCGTGTTTTCAATAAATAATTTGAAATCATGTCTAAATAGACATAATATGTTTGACATATGTTTCATATTTTATAGTCAGAATAAAATTTAAGTAGGCAGGTATGCCTTTATATTTGCTCCTACGTAATTTTTGCGTTTTTTTGTAATAAAACAAAACGGATAGGAATGTATTAACTTATACAATAGTTTTGACAGTTTCATAATATTAATAAAACACCTTAATTATGAGTTTAAGTTGGAAAAAGGTTTTTTTGTAATCAGTCTCGAAAATCTCGAAAATCCCGGGTTTGTAAATTCAAAATTCCGGGACCAAAAATCTTTCGAGACTCCCGGGAAATCGTGACTCGATTCCCGGGATGGAATCCCTAGTCTGGACTCCCGATGGTAGAAGGGAGATGGTGGAATAAGCTCGTTGAGCTCTAGAGCACACTCTCCGAAGTACAATCTGTAGAAGACTGACAGACATGCAACTTTGCGTCGGTATACTTTCTACAAGTTGTATGAATCTCAAAATATATTTTTATGTTTACAAGTTCTTCGTTCGTTACTCTACATTTAACGACTACTTGATAGATTATTGTACAACGATGATGTATCAATACCTTGTTTGTTTGCATAGCACATACTGAATTGACTTATGTTCGTGTTTACAACTGGAATTAACGACACCTGGCTAAAACCATCGTATAATCGACACAGCACGTTTCTTTATTATCAACAATGACTTCAAGAATCTTACACATGTTGATTCTGATTACTTATAGAATAAGTATATATAATACATACAGGATGTAATGAACAGGCTGACAAAACCTACAAAGGGCATGCTCAGTTAAAACAGAACAACTTCATCCAAAACTCGTTTCAAATGTAAAAAGTTAGGATACTTATTCATGTAGAATAGAGATAGGTAGGAAGTTAAATTTCGTTGTCGTGTTATTTGCTTTGTTACTAGGGTTTGTGAGGTCGGTCATTGTTCTTACAACCCACACGATATGATGATTTGCTAGTGCTTTAGAAACAAACTGCTTTTGAACTCTCTCACGACCGTGAGTTTGCTGGAAGAAATATTTTGTAGGGAAATCCTGCCCTTGTAAATGTCCTTTAGTTATATTATGTCCTGTTTTAATTACGACAGCCCTATTTTCACATCAGGCGCTCTGTTACTTTATAGGTATTTGAAGTTTTTATTTTCTCGGTTGCAGGTTGACTATGGCTGTTTGAAGACTACCACAGACTATTTACTACAACGATAATGGCACGACTTACGGCACTGGCTTTCTACCTCATCGCGACCGGCTTCACGTATGGATTCAACGGAGACAGCTTCGAATTGGAATGCCCAGATGAATGTGACTGCCACTACTTCAGGATTAACTGGGTCACAGACTGTTCCGAAAGCAATCTTACAGAAGTTCCGTACGATGAGCTTAGTCTCAGCGTTTACATCCTCGACCTGAATGGGAACAATATCACAACCTTGAGTAGCTTCCCCAGTGACATCAAAATGAGAAGACTTCAAATCGCCAATAACAGATTAACCAGGGTTGATAAAGAGGCGTTTAAAGGCTTAGAGTATCTTATCGATGTGGACCTTTCGGGAAACAATATCAGCTACGTAGATCCTGAAGCTTTTCTGTAAGTACTTACTTATCGATGCATATTGCAGATATTTAAGTAGGTAAATATTCAACTTAATAAAGAGCCTTAAAAAGGTGCGATGTGTTCTCGAATATCTCTCAATCTCACAAAACACGAAAATTACCTACATCAAAGAAATCCAACTCGAGCAATAGCAAATAGTTTTTTAGGGAGCAGTACCTTATAAATATATCTTTTTAGAAGTGACCGATTTTATTAGAATACAATCTAATATACAAAGTTACCAACGATACAAAAATAAGTTAAGTAGTTTGGGAATAGCAAATGAATTTGATGTAAATGTAGCACTTGTCACAACAATGGCATTGTGACTCACTGTTTACCTCACATTAGAGATATTTCCCACGGACATGCGTTGTTACTTTACAACTCTGACATCCACTCCAGCATACAATGCTGATGATAAAATTGTTCCAATTACTTTTGAACTTGTTGTGGCGGTGACCAGAACCCGCGACAAATTGCCTTCGTCTTGTATGCCAATATTAGATAATGACCACATTGACCATACAAAATGCAAATTGAATCTACTAGATAGAGCCATTAAAGCTACTTTGCCAAACTCCGGATGTAGACTCTGTCTGTAACCTACACTGCTATGCAACTAACACTTGGTATTTGGGGAACCTAACCTGTCTCGCATCGCTCACATCATATCTTTTTCTCCCATGTCATGGTTACTAAGAGCCATAAAAACTTCAATTCAATAAATTTTCGGTTTGCTTATTTCAGAGATGCGCACGGCTTACTCCACTTGGAGCTCGAAGATAATCCAATCGGCGATGGCATCATCGAAGGTCCATTCCTCATATCAAGCACGCTACAGTTCTTGGACATCAGCGCCTGCAAAATATCTACCATCAACTCACAATTCTTCGAAAACATCACCTCCCTTAACACCCTTGATCTATCCAACAATCCTTTGAAAACTTTAGAACCAGGGGTCTTCGACGTTCTCACCAGCTTAGATACACTCAAAGTAAATGACTGCAAACTGACAGCACTATCGGAAGTTGTGTTTTCCCCTCTGATCAACGTCAAGAATTTAGAGTTGGCAGGCAATCAACTGACGGGAACAGATTGGCCTGAACTACTCGGTCACTTGCTCAGACTAGAATACTTGAATCTACGGAAATCTGGCATCAATTCCTTATCCGAAGACACGTTTGCAAACAACACATACTTAGTTACCCTTATTTTGGCGGATAACGAACTAAGAGATTTAGATGTTGGAGCTACTTTGGGCACAACCCTAAACCAATTAGAATTGTTGGATCTATCCAACTGTAAAATTCGAGGCCCAATATCAGGTGAAGCATTTGTAAATGCCACCAATCTGAAAACTCTTTATCTATCTGGAAATCCATTATTTGCTCCTGACTTACAAGAAGCAATAGCACCGTTGCCCAAATTAGAGAAACTATTCCTAAGCAACTGTGGCCTTCAAAATCTTCCAGATAATTTCAATACATTTGACAACCTACAGGAACTTGATATTTCACACAACCCTCTTGTAAACGTATTTACAAAATTGCTCGCCCCACTGGATAAATTAGAATATCTAAATATGGGCTACAGTAATTTGTCATACATTGGCCCCGATTCATTCTCTAAAATGACCTCAATGAGAAGACTCGTTTTATCCGGAAACGATCTTTTGTCACTAGAAGCTGGGCTTTTTGGAAACCTGACCCAATTAGAAACGTTAGAATTAGAATATTGCGGTCTAAAGAGACCTCTAAATGCAAATGCGTTCTTCAAGAACTTAACATACATGGATTTGAGAGAGATAAAACTTGGTGGAAACCCTCTTGTGATTCCACAATCGGGACCCTTGTTCCCGAAACAATTGTCCCAAGTTACAAATCTAGATTTGAGTAATTGCAACATTTCGGTATTGAACGTCGATGCTTTCAAGAATACGGAAAACCTTACCGAGCTTAACTTAGCAGGCAATCAGTTGAAGTCCGACGCAGGTAGCCTCGCATTCTTGGAAAGATTGCATCATCTTGAAAAGATCAATCTTAGCAACAATAATTTGACAACAATCGATCCTCAGATCTTTATCAATAACCCCAAACTGCATTCTTTGAATCTAGTTGGAAATCCATTTGTTTGCGATTGTAAGATAGCCGAGATGTGGGATTGGGCTAATATGATCAAGGGTAACCTTGGCGTTCTCATCGGAGCCAAGAGCGCTGAAAAAGACATCACAGTAAAGGGCAACAAGAAAAAGAAGAGTTTGTACTGTCACTATAACGAAACCCAGATGCGAAACATGACCATCTACACAAACAAGACTGTACCCGGCCGAAGGCCCTTTACGAAACCAAGAGAGCTCACACAAGCAAACAGAACTTGGGCCAAATATGTGCGTGAGTCTGGATGTGAACCAGTTGTTAAAATATTGAGACCTGTAGCACTGGTGGCGGAAATTTTCGACCATGACATTCATTTATCTATCACAGCGTTAGCTCTAGGACTTGTAGCGTTGGGTCTCGGAGTGACTACGATCCTAATGACGATAAGGTTATTCAAAAAAACTGGGATGGCTGAAGCGGACACAGAAAAGAATAGAAAGCAGAGGTAGCAGATAACAGACATAACCAATTAGGTGTGAGTGCCAATCGGACTGTTACAGTTGGTGGATCAAATGCCGACTGCAGATTCCAATGTTTATTTTTGTACCAAGAAAAGCAACATGATTTTTATTGAAAGAAAGGTCCCTCTAGAACGTAGGATAAACGTAGAACTCTCCACGTGAAAACTGTTGTACAATCTATACATTCGTAGTGTATTAATTTATTACTAGTCATAAAAAAAGATTGAGGTTATGATTCTCAACATATTCTCAAAGATTACAAATACAAAGACTTGTTGCCAGTAATATCTTCTGAACTTAAAATAAATGCCTGTCAGTATTTAAATCTGTTTTAAGCCTTACTATAAATAAAACATTTTCTTTCGTATAAATATTTTTATTTACAGTAGATATGTGATAATTATAGAACCTACAGCCTTATTGGACATAGCACCTTTAGATCTATGTTTTAAGGGTTCCGAACCAAAATGGTAAAAACGGAACTGGTGCGACGTCGTCTGTCTGTCTGTCACTTCTATATATTTCAGCTGTTATCTCAACAACCACTCATACTATCGATTTGAGAATCAAAATCAAAATGTTCTTTATTCATTGTAGGATATTAAAAATGTCTTAATGACTGATCTTAATGAATAATAGTTTTAGAATACGATTGCTTAACTATATTGCAAATGAAAGAATTATAAAAATATTATATTTGTAAAGGATGGGTGTATTATACAAAAATCAGTTTTGCCATTTCCATTTCCTACCAAGAAGAGCCTAAAATTGGTATTTTTTGAAAATATTTTATGAAATTTAGGAAACAGTGACTGGAATGTAAATATGTCCTATATTTTCAGAATCCGCTCTTCACATATGGTTTCTCAAAAATAAATATAAGAAATCCATACAAAACAAATGTTACAGCAGCACTGCACTTACTTTCTCACGATATACGAGTCATTAATTACGCAACAGTGTCCCCACCGGGAATCGAACCTAAAACCTAAGGATCAAGAGCCGAATGCTCTCATTACCAGATTATAAGACTCCGGATAGAAAACAGTAAATAAGTACCAACTGCAAACTTAGGTTTGTAATTCCATACAAATAATATGCATATACAAACTTATCTGTACCTACTAGATTAATGTAAAAATGTTTAAATGAAATATGCAGTCAGGTAGATAAAGACATTAAATTAAGCTCAATGAAACCGGTTTTGAGTAAATTATCACATTTTTACATTTGAGTAGTAAGGGAACACCCCTTATAAGAACTTCCACAGACCAATGGATACTACGGTAAGATACCTTGCACAGAGATTCTTGGTCATGCAAAGTTTCATCAAGATCGTTTGAGCCGTTTTTGCAAAAAATACAATTTTCAACACATTTGCTCATAAAACAGCTCTATTTGCACTGTATTTAGGTCCATAATCCAGCTTATTAAAAACGCGTGCTTTTCTCATTATACAGGGTGTTAATTTAATTGCGTGCCATAGCATAGGGGGTGTTTCAGTTATGATTAAGAAACACAAAAAAAATATTTAAAAAAATCCTACTTGAAAAAAAAAACTTCTGGAGGGCAATGACCCGGACGGAGCGCGGAGCACTGCGCTATCATCGAGCCAGCGCGCGAGTATCAATGTATAAAGTAGACACATACATAACTGAAACTCTTTCGCGCGCTTTTGTTAGCGCGGTGCACCGGGTCATTACCCTCCGCGTTAGTTTAGTTTCTATGAAGTTATAAATTTTTTTAAGCGGGATTTTTTTAAATATTTTTTTGTGTTCCTTTATCGTTACTGAAACACCCCCTAAGCTATGGCACGCAATTAAATTAACACCCTGTATATTACAGCACTAGTTATTTAATTATTTTTTTTTTATATTAACAAAGAGCAAGGAGTTCTAATGTCTAAAATATTTATAATTAACATTTTCGTAAATATATACCTAATGTTGATGAAAATATAATATATAAAGTTTGTTGCATGAGATTAGTTAAATTAGACAACAAATTAACATTAATTGATTTACGCTGCTGTTTGGGAGCATTGTCACTGCTTCGTCACATTTCCTCATTTGAAAAAAAAAATGCGCGCGCAACAAGACTCCGCGCGCCAGTTTTCAGAAGTATTTTCATTTGCTTTAATTTTTGTGACTAACTATTATTTCAAGCAATGAAGAAGAACTTAATTTAACCCCAACTAACAGGAAATAATCATCATCATATCGTGTGGGTTGCAAGGTCGATGACCGACCTCACAAACCCTGGTATCAGAGTTGTTGAGCCGCCAAAGGCCTCTGACATGGCTCATTAACGACTGCATCCGTAGATAGTAGTCGGGACCAACGGCTTTACGTGCCTTCCGAAGCACGGAATCATCTAACTTTTCGGGCAATCAGGTGATTCATCCTGCAATGCCCTAACCAAACTGGGGAGGTCGCACAAAGAGATTTTTGTTTGACAGTGTCCCCACCGGGAATCGAACCCAGAACCTCCGGATCGAGAGCCGAACCCTCTAACCACTAGACCACGGAGGCTAGTGTGTTTGGAGGAAATAATAACAGGGGCACAAAATGCAAGTGAGAGTCTCCTTCCAGGAAAATCAAATAAAAAATACATTCTTGCCTACATACGAAAAGTTCATTGAATGGAAGAACAGCAAAAATGCCAATTCGTTTTCAGAGAATGTCTTTTTGGCTTATTTCAATGCTGGCGAATAAGTATAAACCTAGCTCTTTGTGGTGCATTTATTCCATGTTGAAAAGTATTGTGAGAACGAAAAATGGAGGCTCAGGAATTCAGCCCGAACCGCAAAAGGTAAGCGAATTTGATTCGTTTTTATTCTCAAATGCGTTGAAAACGTCGTAAGAAGCTTGTGCACTTTGGTGATTACACCCTCGGCTCCATTACGCCCTCGCCTACGGCTCGGGCTGCAATTTCTGAGCCTTGGCCGTAATATCCAAAATAGCGCACGTGCTCTCATTTTCGCCGTATGATAGCTGCTCTCGAAATTAGAACCACCAAGAGACTACTCAGAATCCTTCGATGGATTTGCATAAAAATCTTAACTTTAAATAATATACGGTGTCAATCGAACTATGCGTTTAGCCGCTAGGCCAAAGCGTGACGGACAGACCTACCGTCCGACAACGGAAGGAAATTTTATGACGTAGGTATTAGTGATATGGAACACATTTTTGAGAAAATTAGAAAAACTTTATTTTTCACGAATACAATATACCTTTCTTGCTCCGCTCGAAAGTATTAAAACCAGCCAAGTGAGTGTCGGGCCAGCCGGGATGGTTTTTACTTTCGAGCGGAGCGAGAAAGGTATTGTATTCGTGAAAAAAAAAGTATTGCTAATTTTCTCAAAAATGTGTTCTATATCACTTATACGTCTCCCAAAAATGTCCGTCCGTCGGTCGGTCGGTCGGTCGGTCCGTCGGTCGGTCTGTCCGTCACGCTTTGGCCTAGCGGCTAAACAAATAGTCTGATTAACACCATATTTTAAATTTAAGATTTTCTTGTAAATTTATCGAAGGATACTGAGTGGTTTCTTGCTGGCTCTCTTTTTGAGGGTAGCTGTCATACAATGGAAATGAAAAATTGCGATTTGTTCAAAAACGGCTCAAACGATCTTAATGAAATTTTGCACGACCAAGAATCTCCATGCAAGGTATCTTTCGGCAGTATCCATTGGTCTGTGGAAGTTCATATAAGGGGTGTTCCCTTACTACTAAAATTTAAAAATGTGATTGACTGAAAATCGGTTTCAATGAGCTTATTTTAAGGCTTAAAATTGGAATTATAAATTGGTTAATGTATCTGACTGCATATTTCATTTCAACATTTTTACATAAATCTAGTATAGGTAAGTTTGTATTTGCATATTATTTGTATGGAATTACAAACTTAAGTTTGCACTTGGTCCTTATTTACTCTTTACTATGCGCAGCCCTTTATAATCTAGTAGTTAGAGCATTTGGCTCTTGATCCGGAAGTTCTGGGTTCGATTACTGGGACTCTCGTATATAGCGAGAAAGTAGGTGCAGTGCTGCTGTACCATTTATTTTACGATATTTTTATCGCCAAGCAGGTTTTGATTACTTATTTCATAACACATTTGAAGCCTCCACATCCTGTGAAGCCTACTTAGCTGTGATAGTATTTTTTTCACATTTCTAGAGAGAGGGAGGGGGGAGATTCTATTAAATTATTTAAAAAGAAAAATTGTTCAAAAACTACAACCCGACTACTTGCAAATCTTGCTCTAAAAGGTATGAACAAGAAAATATTGTCATCTGAAATTGTACTAAATTACAGCTTTCTAGTCAGTTCTTGTACAGTCAAACGCACAGCAAGCTTGACACATTTCACTTTGTACCGTTCTTAATTCAATAGGCGTACGGGCTAGAGTTGCACTGCGAGTGTCAAGTTTGACCTGTCGTTGACAGTACAAAGGGTTACTCAGCTAAGCCGCGACGCGACCGACAACAACGCGATGCCAACATGAGATTTTAGGAGACTTGGACAACTTTAAGAAAGCCAAAATGAAGGCATATTCAAGTTTCTAGCTTATTATCTCTCATTCCGAGGTTGACTTGGAGGGACCGTAGTTTTGAAGAAGCGATTACAAACAACATTTACAAACAAAAAGTATACATAATTAAATTATGTAAACTTACATATATATGTTACGGCTAAAACCCGAAGCGCGGCTGCACCTAGTTTTAGCCGGTTAGAACTAGGTGTAGCCATTAGGTTAGGTTAGGTTAGTAATCGGCTGGTACTAGGTTTAACCAAGAGTAGGTGGCTACACCTAGTTCTAACCGGCTAAAACTAGGTGCAGCCGCGCTTCGGGTTTTAGCCGTAACATATACACAACGTGCGTAAAGGTGTGATAATACCTATGGATAATACTAATGGGTGTGTATCTTCAATGAAACTGATGGTCGAAAAATGATAATCAATTTTTGACCTGCCTTAGAAACTGGATCATTTTGTATGGGAGGTCAAATTTGGTTTTTTCGTATTTCGACCTGTTCCTTTGGGCCTTTAGAAAAGTTGTACATTTTCATGGACAGATCCTTCAGTATTATCACAACTTTTCCAAAAATTATATTATATAAACCGACGGTATATATAGGATAAGTAGGTACGGTCAAGAACACATCAAGCTTGACACATTGGACTCTGTACCGTTCTTATTTCAATAGACTTACGGGCTAGAGTCGCGCTGCGAGTGTCAAGCTTGACCTGTCGTTGAATGTACAAAAAACCTTTTGTGACTAGAGTAATTCTTGAAAAGTTGATAAAAATATTGTCCCACTAGCTGGTGCCCGTGACTTCGTCTGCGCAGGTTTATAAATTGTAGCCTATGTGTTATTATATATATTATTGTAAATTTTCATTAAAATCCATTCAGTAGTTTTTACGTGAAAGAGTAACAAACATACATCCATCCCTACATGTTTACAAACTTTCGCGTTTATAATTAGTAGGATAGGATTTTATTTACGTAGGGGTCATAAGATGAAAAGTTATTACAGGTGTATCGTTCCTAATCAAATAAGGATCCTCAAACAGAATAAACTTAGTTGACAAAAATAATGGGAGAGCCTGAAAACGAAATAGATTCATTATAAAGTTAGTAATCAAATAACTTCGTAATATCAAACAAAAAGCTGATTTTCTACTTATTTCAAACCGTGTCCTCAAGACTTTCAAATTGCAGCGGAACGAAATAACTTTTTGCTTCTCAACGAACGGACAAGAAACCGTTTTTTGCAAGCACTTTAAAAATAGGAGCAATGAGATACTTGCGGTCACGTAATACTTACATCGAGATCTACAGGGAAAGCTTCATTGCGCAAGTGTTCGCATTCAATGAAGCGTAATATTTCGGGAAGATATAAATAAAATAATAATCAAAACATTAAACTTTATTAAATTACACTATTCAATTTGTTAGGGCTTTTCTATAACAATAAATAAATCTTATCTGCTATCACTTTGGGATGGTTTGCTGTTCGTAGTGGTTTTCTTCATGTACCACTTTTCTCTGTACACCTTTTTTCTCGTGCCCGGGTTTTCCCTTGCAGGACTATCGTTGCTTGCCACCGCTGCCAATTCACTTTCAGCAAACAGCAGTGGCGCGTTAATAGGCTCGAAACCGTATTGTAATTGAGGCGCTACGAATTGTGTCTTCAGTTTTCTGGGATCCGGACGAGACGCGTACGCATTGTTATCTCGGGACTGTTCCATACTACCATTATATTCGTACATTACTGGCGGATCTACTTTGTACTGGACTAACTTATCTGATTTCGGTTGAGGCGATGTTGAACTAAAGAAGTCAAAAGAAGGTGCGAGTGTAAATGCGCTCTTCTTGTCAAGTTTGTCATCATCGTGGAAGAACATTTTTTTGGGTCTACGCGCTTTGAACATCTTAAAATAGTCTACCTTACTTTTTACCCTATCGGTGTAACTTTCAGGTTTATGCACACCGTAACTTAAGAAATAGTCTTCCTGGTTGTTATCTCTGGAATCTTTATAAGATAAACGAGCAAACTTTGGAAATTTGTCTCCTTCTTTCTGATATTCCTGGAAGGGTGTACTTTCACCATGGTATTGGCTGTAATAACTGGGTGTTGTGCCATAATTATCTGGATCAAAAATATCTTTCTCTATATCTTCTGTAACCTTTTCGTATGCAGGAAAGCCGAAAGCCGATTCTTTATAAGCTTTTTCAAAATCCTCTTCACTGCTATTCTCTTGGTCTAACATTTCAGCCCGCATAGCTTCAGAATGTGTATCGTCTGGAGATTTTTGCGTCTCCTGTATTATTATGTGTTTTGACTTCTCTTCAACGTGTGGCTGCGATGAAGATTGATACTTATGTTGTGGGGATATTTTTTCCCCATTTTGCGAATCATCACTTGGATGAAACTTATAGTATGTTTGCATCGTAGGACCATTTGGCAAATGTTGACTTGGATTTACCTTTATAGGAGCAGAATGTGGCTTATGCGTTGGTAATATGCGTATATCTTCTGCATATTCAGGTGTTATTGGTTGATATACGTTAAATGCTGCTACCTGATAATTTTGAGGTGGTCGTGCGAAGCTCTGGACTATTTGGAGTGGCTGCAATGGTTTGTGGAGTGATTTTTTATTGTGTTCTTGTTCTCTGTGTTCGGCTCTAAGAAGATGAGATGGCGTATCGTTAAAGATTACATGCTCTATTTTTCCGTCTTCATTTATTCCGAAGTCGACATGCCGCATCCCATCAAGTACGGGCTCATGATGGTATATTTGCATTTCTGGAACCTGGTTTGGTCCATAATACTTAGGTTGTGAAGGATGTTTTTGTGCAGCTTTAACGTTTTCATGGTGTAAAGGTTGCGTTCGTAACGAATGTTTCGTTAAGTCGTTATGATATTGTTTCCCCCTTTCTGGGTCTCCGTAAACTATGGAATCTAGTTCTGGTTGTGTAGGAGGTTCATAATGATGATATTCAGTAAACTGCTGTTCTTTATTTACAGGTGGGTCATTATGGGATTTGCTCTGTTGATCGTTCCCAGAATCGTATGTTTCTATAGGATCATGTGATTCATGAGGCGGAGCAGCATTATTAGCTTTGTTACTTTGTTTTTCTACTTTATCTTGCGGCGTCGAGTTGTACACAAAATGTTTCGGGCCTGCTCCATCACTATTGTACTCTACATGCGTCACTTTCAACGGTTCTTTTGAACTGTGCACATAGGTATACACCTCCGGTTCCTTGTGTGTGTTTTCACCATAAGTGTATTCCACTGGTTTCGTGTTGGTTTCTTTATTATATTTCACAACTTGTTCATTGTATGTCTCCTTGTGATTGGGTGTGTTAATTTCATAAGAGTAGTCACCGCTGTTTGGATATCCTTTCACGATGATACCTGGCTTTGATGGTGTTGGTTTGTTCTGAGTTTGTGGTTTATGTTGTTTTTTTTCCTCGTGATTTGTTTTATCCTTTACCGACCCGACATCGTAAGATTTCGTTTTCGTTATTACAAACTCTTTATGGTTATTTTTACCTTTTTTTGAATGGTGCGAAGGTAATTTATGATATGTTGCACCCTTAACTTTAGGTAAAAAATGCTGTATTTGAGGAACAATAGGACTGTCAAACTTCAACGGTTCAAGAAGATTGAGATCCAACAGAGGAACAGGTGGTTTAGTTTCTAGATTTACTACAGTTTTTTTCCCATTTACTATAGCCGTGAGATAAGTCTGGGCAGGGGATGATTGTATTTGTCCTGTATGGTGATGGTTTGTTTTATGCTTGGCGTGTTCTTGATTCGTTGGCTTCTCTTGAAATCTCTTAATAGCTTCTTCGAGCATGTGACGCACTTCCTGTTTCGATAAAAAAACATTATGTTTCGAATGATGGGGCTGATGAAAAGTGTGCGCATTTCTGGAATACTGCGGATCTACATTTGATTTCTGCGCTTGTTGGTTCGAATGTGCGTCATTCTGCGAGGTGATAGTGAACTTGTGATTTGGTGTATGCAATTCATGCACAGGCTTACTTAAGCGCGCGAGGTCGTCAACGAATACCAACGGCTGGGTAATACCCGTAAATTGCGGGGCCTGGCTTGTGGGCAGCTTCAACTCCTTGATTTTGTAACTATTTGGACCATAAACGAAGCTTGGAGCTTCTTTGAATCTGAAGCTCGGAGCGGCAGCGGAAGCTAACGGTTGAGCCAAGTGTGGGGGAAGATCCTGAAGAGGCACAAATTGCTGCGGATACGACGGTTTGTATATAGCGTGGGGCATCTGGACTAATTTTCCATACGAGTCCTTGAGACTAATGAGTCCCGAGTCGGGAGGCCCGCCATTAATTACGGGAGCATATTGCGAGCTCGCAGCGACGATCATGGGTCCTTTAACCGATTGCGCGGGTACATGAGGCACGGCACTTGCGTACACTGTTAGATGCCCTTTACGGTAAGGTTTCTGAACACTTTCCGCACTTTCATTGTCTTTAATAGCAAATGCACTGATGTCCGATTTACTTTCGTTTTCCGCGGTCCCCAGAACGCAACCGAGCGTCAGGCAGCAGATCACCACTAGTACCTGGAATTTATAAAATAACAATAATTAGTTACGTGCTTATTTTAAGTATTTTTAGTTGATTCGGATTAATGAGGAAGTAAAAGGAAACCACTGGGAGAAATACATAAAATACATCTTAAAAAGATTTGTTTAATAAATTATTTGGTGAGTATTTCAGTGAATAAAACTGTATTTACCTTTCTCCCCATTGCGGGCGAAGTGGTGTGAAGACAGTGGGAGCGGCACTGCGGGCGCGCGGTGCACCTGACTGCTTATATCGACTATCGCGCGCTTCAGCGGTTCCACGCGCCCGTCACCTTCAGAATCTATCCCCGTTATATCACCCCAACATAAAACTACTTCCAAACTAACAATCGTTATTCGATTAATATAAATTGTAGCGTAAAATTAATAAATCACTTCCTATGTCCGAAACTATTTGCTATTCCATCGTGACTCTCCGATAATAGGCTTTGGTGACTGCCTGACTGCGCGTTGCACAACAAACGAAAGCCAAAGAAAAGAGTGTAAGGTGCGACTGCGAACAAACCGATCTCATAACATAACTAGTAATGAAAATGAACAATTTACTCAGTATGGAAAAAAAGAAGCTAAGGGCGGAGGGAGAGCCAATTACATTACGGCGGCTAATTATCTACAAACCGTTTTTTGAAACAAAGCAACGACTACGCAACAGTACGTACAGACACGGCGTTTTAAACTTGAGATTTCATCGTGGCGAACTACCTAATCCAAAACCAATGACCCGAGAAATCAGTATTTGTAAATATAAGCGAGCACGTTGAAACCACGATAAGTACTATTTTGGCGTTTCTTTCATGAGTTAATGATGCATGATTTTGGAAAAGTAAGTTCTATGTTCTTTTGTCCCGTGTGGTGCCGGCGAGGAATAGTAACCGTGGGTGTCGTAAGAGGCGACTAAGGGTTATAAGCTGGAAGATGGGCAGCAGCATCCTCCTTTGTATCTAACATCTTACTTACTGCGGTCACCTACAATCGCGGTCCATGGTGCTAGCCATAGCGCTGACGGGCGAGGTGACTGTGGTACTTCTAGCTAGAATTCTGGAGGGAGTTCCCTGTCCTGTAGGGACGTTTCATAGGATGTTATGATGAAGTTCTATTACCTATAATATTTTTTTGTAATTTATACACGTTTCTTTTATGGAAGATGTCTCAATATGATACAACACGTATTTGTCCTTTGCGATCAATCAAATAAGAAAAAGCTAAATTTAAATCATGTATGAATTTAATTAAATACTTTAAAAAAATACCCACCTGGTAAGTGACGATGAGGTCCAAGATGAAGCATGCTTACTAACCTAGATAATACCTGTTCACTCTTACCTTGAAAAGATCCAGATTATACATACAACGTGTAACGGAATAGGTGTGTTAATACTCATCATGACATCCCATCAAACGTCCACTACAGGACAGGGAACTCCCTCCAGAATTCCAGCTTTTGCTGAAACAATGTGGAGGGGAAGTACCATAGTCACCACGCTTGTTAGCGTTACGGCTGGAACCATGGACCGCGGTTCTTGGTGACCGCAGTAAGTAAGATGGTATGATACACAGGAGGACGCTGCTACCCATCCTCCAGCTTATAACCCTTAGTCGCCTCTTACGACACCCACGGGTATGTATGGGTTGGTACTATTCTTTGCCGTCACCACACGGGACCTATAATACCTACCTATAGACCTACGGGACCGGGATAATATTAATATTAAATTAATATTAAATTAATCTGCCCATGAAACTGAACAACTTTTCCCAAGCGGGAAAATTTGGGCCATAGCCGAAGGCCTTAGCATATAAAGTAAAAAAGAATCTTATTTCGACATACCTAATGGTGCTTGGTATATATCTGCAATCTACCCATGAAATGGATAACTTTCCCTAAGGAACATAGGTCGAACGAAACACGAAAAAATAAATACTACGTCCCATAGAAACTGCAACGTCTGCAACATAGCGAATTTTGTATGTCAGCATATTTTTTAGGGTTCCGTACCTCAAAAGAAAAAAACGGAACCCTTATAGGATCACTTTGTTGTCCGTCTGTCTGTCTGTCTGACTGTCAAGACCCTTTATCCCACGAACGGGTAAAGGTATCAGATTGAAATTAATACCATATATTAGGATCTATGAACCACAAAAGATCTGAAAATTTTTTTTTTACAACGACGCAATCAAAAGATATGGCATTTTATGTCCTCATCTCCATACATTTATTCAAAAATGCAAAACCTACAGGTTGACCTAAAATTATGAAATTTGGCAAGAAGCTAGGTCTCACAGTACAAATAATGGGAAAAGTCTGAAATCATTAAATATTACAACTTTTCTCACAACTAATGGTAACCAATTGTGGTGAGCTCCCGTTTCAAGAACATTCATATAAGAGAGGGGTCAAGTTGGATGGTCCTTGAGGCGATCTTTGTTTTAGTTCTATTTAAAAATGGGAACACTTACAAGCTTGAAAATTGGTATGTTTATAGTGCATAAGCTATAAAATAACAACAAATAATAAAATTTGGTCAAGCGCGTGTCGGACTCAAAAAATGTAGTAAAAACTTACTGAAATTTCAACTAATATAATTATGATTATGTGGTGGTATGGAACCCTCAGTGAGCGACCTATTGCTCAGTTTCATGGGTAGAGCAACCAACCAAAAGGTTTGCAGACATATACCAAATACCCTGTATATTATAAACCTTATAATATTCTGTGCCTTGGTTTGCAGACATAATACCAAACACCCTGTATATTATTCTGTGCCTTGGTTTGCAGACATAATACCAAACACCCTGTATATTATTCTGTGCCTTGGTTTGCAGACATAATACCAAACACCCTGTATATTATTCTGTGCCTTGGTTTGCAGACATAATACCAAACACCCTGTATATTATTCTGTGCCTTGGTTTGCAGACATAATACCAAACACCCTGTATATTATTCTGTGCCTTGGTTTGCAGACATAATACCAAACACCCTGTATATTATTCTGTGCCTTGGTTTGCAGACATAATACCAAACACCCTGTATATTATTCTGTGCCTTGGTTTGCAGACATAATACCAAACACCCTGTATATTATTCTGTGCCTTGGTTTGCAGACATAATACCAAACACCCTGTATATTATTCTGTGCCTTGGGAAAACCTGAGGTTTAATGGACCACAGTGCTCTTTCTAACAACACACTATACAAGGTGTGACAGGTATATATCAATCCTGAAGGATGTGATTCTGCCCCTGAAACTGAACAACTCTCCCTAAGGAAAATAGGACGAAATACGAAACAAAAATTTTGAGCTCCCATACAAAATCCGCAGCTAATTCAGTTTTTGTGTAAGGTCAAAGTTAAAAATTATTTTTCACTTCTCATGCTCTGAAAGTGCTTTTTTGTGCAGGATATAGGCTGCACAAAATCGAATTTTGTGCACTAGGGCATGCAAGTAATCGCGGTGGTGTACGCCCTGCGCGCGGGCCTGCTGCACCATGTGTCAACATATTCTTCACTAAAGCAGAACAACTCATTCTTCAGTTACATTTAGAGAGTACTTTTACGTTTTTTTCCTCGCAATCAAAGTGAAAAGCAGAGTTTATAACTCGTCCACAAAACCATTTTATCCTCTCGACATTACCATGGGGTCTCATTCCGTACTACGGTTTTTTCGACGGAGTAAATAGCCCGAATTCATTTGGCCCTTTTGTTTCTAATAATTAAACTAAATATTACTACTAGGTTGGGAGGTAAAGGTGTAAACTATGACATTAATTCAATTTTAACATCCAGATATCAATTTATTCTAAGAAAATACCTTATGGAAAAAATAGCCCGAACAATTTTCGGCACAAATTCATTCTATGACGTGAGGCATCTGTACTAGTATAGTATTATATTATCTGTGACATTACTATCAGCTATCAGCCCTCGCCTTCGGCTCGGGCTGCTAAAAGTCTCGTGAAAATGGTTCGTTTTGTGCACTTGTTGTAAAATCTACTATTTCATATTTCAACCTTTAGGGAAAGTTGTTCAGATTCATGGGCAGATTCACATCCCTCTGGGTTGGTATATAATACACTTTTTGTTATACCTACAGCGTGAATTTTCATTGGTTTAGCTCCCGAAGCCCAGTGATTCTACTCATGACAACAAGCAACTTTAGCGAAAAAAAAAAATGTTTTACTCGAAAAAAAATTTCGTCTCCCCATAGTAAAGTGGTCACGTGATCGACTCATTCTGTATGGGAAGGCGAAAAATTTTTTTCGCGTATAGATAGATAGATAACACATTAAGTATAAAATTTTTACTTCGAGAAATGTTTTCATGAGTAGAATCACTGTGCTTTGGGAGCAAAACCAATACAAATTCACGCTGTATATAGGGTGACTTTTAATTAGTTCTTGATAGAAAAAGGTATGAATGTACTCATGATACTGAACACCTTTCCCCAAGGTACATGGGTCACAAATTTTGACCTCCCATAGAAACTGCATCAGCTGATTACGCATTTTGTATGGGAGGTAAAATTTGGTTTTTCGTATTTTGACCTATGTTCCTTGGGAAAAGTTGTTCAGTATCATGAATACATGCATATCTTTTGCTATCAAGAACTAATTAAAAGTCACCCTATATTATTCGTAAGTAACTCTCCCTAAGACTTTCTATGTCATGGTCAATGCACGAAGGAAACCTTAGTCGTAGGTAAATAACTAAAGGTAAACCTATCCGAGCTCATAAAGTAGTCTTTCATTGAGTGAAAGTTAAATGCATCAGTTAGTTAAGCAAAAACCTTCGCGGATGCGTGGCCTCTGGCTAAATGCGATAATTATGCACCTATGTGAGAACTGTGAGTTCGTATACAGGGTGTAAAAAACCGGTCAAGTGCGAGTCGGACTCGCGCGCCGTGGGTTCCGATATACCTATACTATTTTTGGAAGCAATAAAGTCCATTTTTAGGACCGCAAAACTAAATTTGTTTGTAAAGGTTTTTTGCAGATTTCTAAAAAACTATGCAACTTAGATAGATCGTTTTATTTTTGCTGTAATATTTACCTAAACTACTACCGACCGTAATTAATTTAGATTTTTCGTCTCGCAAACTTCGGAGATAACCCCCCCCCCCCCCCCCTTTTGGGCCCCCTTTACATTAATAATCATAATTTGTTTCTAATTCTTTCATGTGCTTGGGCAGAGGCGGCTCGTGACATTTTTTAATAGGTGTGCACAAAAAAAATTAAATACTTAAATAAATTTACTTACCTACTATTTATTGATGAAATATTTTTTATGGCTTTATTGTTACCTACATATTATGCGCGCCAGCGCCAGCTCCAAATACCAGACACGGGAAACAAAACAATTGATTTATAACCGCACATCCAAGGTGTTTTTAAATATTGTTCTGGTTTGAAAACACGATTGAAAGTGAATTTTTGTACTACATTTTTGAACTAGCGCGATTTCAGGTTGTGGCGGCCCCTTTTCATTGAGTTCAAGTCGTATTTGTAAAGTCTTTTTCGCATTTTTTAATGTAAACGACACTGTATACGTCCATTTTTACAGTAATTAAGCACGTCCACTATTAAAAACAATGATTTCTAAATTTTCAAGCAAGATTGCGAACAGTAACTGAAAGCTGTATACGAAAAATTTGTTTACGTATGATCGGCAACAGCGCCTTGTCACCGAACTGCATGCGCATCGCGCGCGACCTGGCAACGTAACATTGAGGCTTGAGCAGCGCTCCTGATTAGGCTTATTTCTCATAGAAAATCTTTTGTTTCACGCGCTCGAGCGTGTTGATGTTTCTCTTTCACACTCATTGAATTCTGTATAAGGAATTGTACTGAAGATTTCTTCATAGGAGCGGAATCGCTGGCGCGCCACTTGGTACAACTTGACTACTTATTTGTTGCGTAATTATTTCTTAGGCTATTACAAATGTATACAACGTATAGGGTTATGAAAATAGGTATGTAATCGTATGTAACTTAACTAGGTAGGGAATACATCCTAAGTTTGAGTTTTGTGAAAGAGGGAGTGCACTGCACCAGTGCTCTTTAGGACGAGCCGCCTCTGTGCTTGGGTAACCATATTCTAGAACTATTCCAAATTTCAAGTCGATAGCATGAGTGGTTGCTGAGATATAAAGGTATGACAGACAGACAGACGGACAGACAGACGGACAGACAGACAAAGTGGCACCATAAGGGTTCCTTTTTTTACAATTTTGGTATCGGAACCCTAAAAAAGTACGATGATCATTACAAGGGGTGATTCTACATCACCAATAGATTGCAAAAAAAATACTAAATTTTTTTTATAATATTTTTATTTTGGGTCATCATGAAATTTGATTTTTCTTCGAATTACATTACATTAATTTATTGAAATGAGTAGGTATAGGTGTGGGCAAACTACTTGAACAAGTAACTGCACCATCCCCTTGCTTTTTAGCACAGAAGTGTTTGCACTGCTGTGTTTCGGTTTGAATGGCAACCAGTGAAATTACTGGCATATGATACAAAACATCTTAGTTCTTAGGGTGAGCAAAGCGCTTTGCTGTCTTGTTAGTGTCAATTATGCTGCTAAAAAGACAGTGGGCGCTATGGGCGGTGGTGACCACTTACCATCAGGTGGCACAAGCTCGCTTGCTCAACTGTTATACAAAAAAAAATCGCATTGCGAGTGTCAAGCTTGATTTGCTCCTAACTGTACAATGAAATGCAAAATTTTCTCAAAACGTTCAATCTCTTTAATGCAAAATTAAATGGTCCAAGGAACCACGCACGGAACCGCGTTAAGGCGATCCGTTTTCCATACTAAATTCAAATGACTTGCATTCTTATGCGGGACATAAAATGCTGTTGAAAAACGAGTGTGTACTGCTATTTTTAGTTAAATTATTCGCTGATTAATACAGCTAATGCACCGAAAGTACTAGTATTTGTTAACAATTTTTGGTTCAATAGGTATAAATATTACCATTGTGGGTGTACGATCTATACTGTGATCCATACTGTGTACCTACTTTCGGTGCATTAGTTGTATCTTTGTATTAATCAGCGACATAGCAGTATACACTCGTTTTTCAACAGCATTTTATGTCCCGCATATTCAGATTCAGATAATTTTATTCAATGTAGATTCTTTACAGAATACTTATTGAATGTCATGCAGAATACAATGCAAATAGAGCGAGTCTACGCCGTTTCGGATCGTGCTATGGCAGCGTAAAAGAAACGGCAAGAAACCACTGCAGCACGGCCTACTTTTTACAATTATTCTTGTTTCGCTGGAATATCAGAGCACCATACCTCTTTGTCATTCATATAGTCATCCAATCTATGGTAAGCTTTTTTACATAACGTTTGCTTTACACATTCTTTAAACTTTCTCTCGGGTAATTGCACTATATTGTCAGGTATTTTGTTGTAGTATCGTATACACAGACCAACGAAAGATGTATTGACTTTAGTTAATCTAGTATATGGTTGATCAATTTTATGCTTATTTCTAGTATTAAAATTATGCCTGTCACAAATTTTAGGTAATTGATGAATGTTCTTTCTAGCATACATTATATTTTCATAGATATACTGGTTTGGCACTGTCATAATGTTGATTTCCTTGAACAGTTCTCTCAGGAAATCACGAGTAAACAGGCAATAAATTGCTCTTAAAGCCCTCTTTTGTAAAACGAATATTGAATGTATATCAGCTGCCCGGCCCCAAAGCAGTATGCCATAAGACATAATGCTATGAAAGTAGTTAAAGTAAACCAGCCTTGCAGTAGCTACATCAGTAAGTTGTCTGATTTTTCTAACACTAAGAATGAAAGTCATTTGAATTTAGTATGGAAAACGGATCGCCTTAACGCAGTTCCGGTTCAACACTACTAGCGTAAATGAATTCAAAATCAATCGATTAATGAAAGGAAGAAACGTTGTCACATTTTGTATAGAGTGCGTGCTGTGGCTGTGGTTATGGTTGGCAAACTTAACAGTATGAAGAGCATTAATGAATAATTACTTAATTTTTTATGACGAAAATGTTTTTAGATGCAAATACACATCAACAGAACTACTGCAACTAAAGGCATCCTGATAAGGCAAAACATCCATAGCGCTCAAATTTTAGAAGAAATTGTATTCCCTTCCAATTTATGATAGTTGTAAATATCAACTAGGGCTTACTAGGGAGTCAATCCTAAAATATAACCGGGTGTTAAAATATCACGAGATTTTCTATGAAAAGAGAAAACTATTATATTCTAGTAGTTGTGAGATAGGGAACGATTTAGTAGTGCGTAGCAGTTGTGCATGATTGTGCCATTGGGAACACTTATTTTGGATGGCACAACTAGTAGTGCGTATGGAAGTCGCCCTCAAAATGTTCAAAATCATAGATTAAATTAGTATAGTTGTTAATTTTCATATATTTTTTAAATTTTATTTACTTACCTACCTACTTTTGAACAGTTTATCAGGGTGAATTTGAAATTTTAAAGTTTGAAAAGTAATAAGTACCTATTTATCACCCGGTGATATTTAAGAATTGGCTTTGAAATAATAGTTTAGCTGCGCTAAAACCACCAGTTCAAAACCAAAGCTCTCTTGCGACTGCTTCTCGGAAATCGATCTTGGGGACTCAAGATACCTACCCCACAAGCATTGATTTTTCTAACCAACTGAAAAAGTCATCTAAACAACTATTTACAGACATACAATAATAATGACAATTTTCTTTATAAACAAGACAAAGAATCATTTTCAACTTAACACTTTGAACACGCATAGACGGTTACAACCCTATTCGAAGCTATGACCACACGTTCGTGCAAATCGGAACTATCTGTTCCTATGTTTTTTCTAGCAGAAGTTGGCGCTATTGACTCTATATGGCCGCATAATAGACAAGGCAACATATAATTAGTATAATTACCGCTCTTTAATGCATCGGTCCAATCAGTCAGTAGAACGCCTAAGGTAGGTAAGTTAGTTCTTGGGTACAAAAACCTCAGTGAGCGAGTCAAACTCTCACTTCGATGTAAAATTGTGAATTATAAAGTAGAATTTAAAAAAAAGACCAAGTTTCATAGTTATTTTATTAATAAGAATAAGTATTTCAATGATAAAAAATCACTATTCAGCTACAGAGACAACATAACATTTCCATTCTTGAAATTCCACTATTCTCTACTCTTTCGCCATAATCTCAAAATGATAAATAAAAGAGAACAAAACTTTATACAGCCGGCTTAGCACGTTGCCGAGAGAAATGTCACTTTATTTGAGGAATTATGTCATCTAATCTATTACCTCCAAGCGCGAAGTCAGTGGTGGAAAATGTTTAGCAAATCCACAAATTACGTTTGTCATATTTTTAGACAGCGATAGCTTTATACACTAATACATGTAGTCGTCCTTGTCTTTCAAAATGTGTCGCACTGCTTGGATGTTAAAAAAACGTGACCGTCTTTAATCTATGGGCCTAGATAAACTGACAACTGCAGCGTGCTAAGCCGGCAGGTGTTTACTTTTTTGCAAACCTCTCTGCTGCTTGCTCTACTCATACAACTTAACAACATTTATCCTACATCTCTTCGAACAAGGCAAAAAGAAAAAGAGATGTAAAATTTTACTATGGAGGTTGGATTTTTATTTCGAGGGAAGATTAACAGGGTTTAAACCAAGTTCATATGGTGGATAGGATAGTAGATAATATTTTGGTGAAGAAAGAATATTTTTATAGGCCACCATTTTTTTACAATTGATTTTTAAAGTTATTGAAATACGGCATCACTGATTGGAATTTGGCAACACTGATTAGACTATGACAACCCTACTTACAACAGGGTTTTAGGGTAAGTAAGTATACAGGGTGTTAGATTAGGATCACCATATGTACAGGGTCTTAGGGTAAGTATACAGGGTGTTAGGATAGGATAACTATACAGGGTTTTAGAATAGGATCACTATATGTACAGGGTTTAAGGATAAGTATACAGGGTTAGATTAGGATCACCATATGTACAGGGTCATAGGGTAAGTATACAGGGTGTTAGGATAGGATACCTATACAGGATGTTAGGTTAGTATCACTTTATGTACAGGGTTTTAGGGTAAGTATACAGGGTGTTAGGATAGGATAACTATACAGGGTGTTAGGTTAAGATCACTATATTTACAGGGTTTGAGGGTAAGTATACAGGGTGTTAGGTTAGGATTACTATACAGGATGTTCGGGTACGTATACAGTTTGTTAGATTAGGATCACTATATGTACAGGGTCTTAGGGTAAGTATACAGGGTGTTAGGGTGTGTACAGGATTTTAGATTAGGATCACTATATGTACAGGGTCTTAGGGTAAGTATACAGGGTGTTACTACACAGGGTGTTAGGACTAACACTAACACCCTGTATAGTTATCCTATCCTAAGACCCTGTATAATTACCCTAAGACTCTGTACATGTGGTGATCATAATCTTACACCCTGTATACTTACCTTGAAACCCTGTGTATTTATCCTATCCTTACACCCTGTATACTTACCCTAACATCCTGTATAGCAATCCTAACCTAACACCCTGTATACTTACCCTAAAACCCTGTACATATAGTAGTCATCCTAACCTGACACCTTGTATACTTACCCTAACATCCTGTATAGTTATCCTAGCCTAACACCCTGTATATTAACAAATAATGACCATAAGAAGCATTTTTGATAATACCGAGACTTATAAAAAAATATATTCATGGTATCTTACTAGAAAAAAAAAAAATCATCGACATCGTGTGTCGATATTATTTTGATCGATCACCTCTCTAATTATCATACAAGAAATCGGCCGACAAAAATACGGTCTTAGATTGTAATAATACTATAAATACGGTCGTGAGCGGGAGCCCTGAAACACACTGCTTCAAAAAATTATTACTTTGAAAAACTCATAAACATTACCCTTTTGCCACAAACAAAAAAAAAATTACCCTTTGACAGCAGTCTGTCTTGACCACGCACACGGGCGTCATATACAGCTATCCTGCTGTCAATGTCAAGGTAATATTTTGCCGCACAAATCTTTGGTGTTGCCAGTACTTAAAAAAAAGTCCACTATCAATATTTAAAAAAAATATTATAAAAAAATGGCGGCCCCAAAAAAAAAAATTTTTGTTGTTCTTCTTTCTTTTTTTTATTCTCCTTTATATGATATAAATTTCAAGTCTGTTAGTTTTATCTCGGAATAAAAAACCACTAGTATACATGTCTTTTGCTACTTTTAACTGATTAGATATACTTATAACTTTGGAATATGCAGGGTGTAAGGGACGGTGTACCGAAAACTGAAAGGGCGTGCTCAGTCAACGAAACTGAAGAACTCTCCTTACTTTTGGGAAATTAAAAAAAATTGGCTTCTCCATACAAACTGTACGATCAAAGTGAGCATTTGTTTGGAGAGGTAAAAAAATTTTTATTTTGACAAAAGTGTTTCTTTGGGAAAGTTGTCAAACAAGGATTTTTCTTATTACAAAAGTTGGCGGTATACTTTATGCGGCCGTAAGCTTTACGTAGATATGTTTGTGTAGGCATATACAGTCAAGAGCACGTCAAGCTCCCACTCTCGTCCACTCGCCCCCCCCCCCCCCTCTTTTTTTTTAAATTGAGATTGGGCTTACTCTCGATCTAGTCTTGAAGACAGAGATGAGGTCGACGATGGAACGAGCTTACTCAGATGAAGCTTATTCACTCGCGACTTGAATAGATTCGGGTTATATGAACTCGGGAACACAGACGCAGGCAGAGAATTCCACTCTTTAGCCGTGCGCATTATAAAAGATTTTTCAAAGCGCTTTGTGCGAATGTGCGGAATATCAACCAAGTATGGGTGATATCCTGCGGTGCGTCTGGACTCTTACCCCACCAACAAACACCCCTCCCCTCACCTTCTGACTCATCCAAAGCTTGATGTAGTACCAATTATTGCCGCCAGAGGGCCTATAACCACTTGGCACGAAATGACCCCCCAAAACGAAAGTATACCTATAGATATATCCACGTCAAAGTTGTAGAACATAAGTTGTTCAGTTTCATGAGTAAAGCATCCAGCAGAAAGGTTTGCGGAATTATAGGGTGTATTGCCCACTCTGGTCGAACAGTTTATATGGAGAGGTCAAATTTTTTTTCATTTCCCAACATATGTTTCTTTGGGAAAGTTGTTCAGTTTCGTTGACTGAGCACGCCCTTTCAGTTTTTGGTACACCGTCCCTTACACCGTTTATACGGCGTACAAAATAACTCTGGCTGTGACCGTTAATGCGCAGAAGTCAAAAAATGAGTCGCGGGGGTGAGCGCAGCATGTGGGTGGAGGCGAGCGAATCGTTCATTGGCTCTCCGCCTGTCACCCATGCGCAGAAAATAACCGTCAAAGCCAAACTTATCCTGAGCGCGCTATATTGAACATCCTGTAGAAGGGACCAATCTTAAGGTCAGTTAGCTTCAGAATAAACGCGTCCTACTCTCTCTAATCTCAATACTATTCACGAGAGTGAGATAAACATACTTATTTTGTTATGGTTAAAGTTAATTCGTGCAACTCAGCCTTAAAATCAGGGAAAAATGCACTTCTACTTCCTTCTTTTCGAGTCAACGGCAAAAAGTGACAACAAAATCTTAGCACAAAACGTGGCCACATCAATAACCTTTAGGATGCCTTCTGAAAGGTCCCTCCGAGTGCAGGAAACTGGAAAGGTAGGGCGCGACAGCAAGTTTGACAAGGATTGCAGAACACCGGACTCACACTAATCGTTATCAGAGAAGCCCCACCTCTTCCTAAGTTCCCCAAATCTGCCAACGCCCGATCGCAGTCTAATAAGAGACTTCCATCACGTACAGTATGTTCGAGGAAACAGTGAGTTCCATGAAGGAGGTAACTGTGTTTTGTTGTGAAACTTTCGATATGAGACCGAAGTCAAAATTAAATTTTTTTTCAGCTCCCAAACATTTCTTGACACAATGTCGATTAAACATTGAAACCTCGATCACGTGACAATAGATCTCCACGCATACCTCCAAGGTCTTCGGGTCTTTGATGTACAGATTGTACTTCGGAGAGTGTGCTCTAGAGCTCCACGAGCTTATTCCACCATCTCCCTTCTACCATCGGGAGTCCAGACGCACCGCAGGATATCACCCATACTTGGTTGATATTCCGCACATTCGCACAAAGTGCTTTGAAACATCTTTTATAATGCGCACAGCTAAAGAGTGGAATTCTCTGCCTGCGTCTGTATTCCAGAGTTCATATAACCCGAATCTATTCAAGTCGCGAGTGAATAGGCTTCTTCTGGGCAAGCTCGCTCCATCGTAGACCTCATCTCTGTCTTCAAGACTAGATCGAGGTCAAGAGTAAACCCATTTTCAATATATAAAAAAAACCGGCCAAGTGCGAGTCGGACTCGCGCACCGAGGGTTCCGTTACCACCACATAATCATAATTGTATTAGTTGAAATTTCAGTAAGTTAATGTGCTAGATTTTTGAGTCCGACACGCGCTTGACCAAATTTTATTTTTATTGTTATTTTATAGCATACACTATAAACATACTAATTTTCAAGTTTGTAAGTGTTCCCGTTTTTAAAATAGAACTAAAACAAAAATCGCCTCAGCGACCATCCAACTTGACCACTCTCTTATATGAATGTTCTTGAAACGGGAGCTCACCACAATTGGTTACCATTAGTTGTGAGAAAAGTTGTAATATTTAATGACTTCAGACTTTTTCCATTATTTGTACTGTGAGACCTAGCTTCTTGCCAAATTTCATAATTTTAGGTCAACGGGAAGTACCCCGTTGAAATGGAAATATGGTATGGAAATGAGGACATAAAAAGCCATATCTTTTGATTGCGTCGTTGTAAAAAATTTAAATTTTCAGATCTTGTGTGGTTCAGGGATCCAAATATATGGTATTAATTTCAACCTGATACCTTTACCCGTTTGTGAGATAAAGGGTCTTGACAGACAGACAGACAGACAGACGGACAACAAAGTGATCCTATAAGGGTTCCGTTTTTTTCTTTTGAGGTACGGAACCCTAAAAAACATAATGCCCCTCCTTTTCCCAAAACGTCCCACCACAGAACATTTTAACAGAAGATTTCGAAGATGTAAAAAAAGGGTATACCAACCCTGAAGGATGTGAATCTTTTTTTTTATTAAATTATTACACTTAATAAATATTAAAAATACAATAAAACAATGCCCCGCAAAACTGTTTCAACAGTTTGACTGCGGCAAAGCAGATATAAGAAATAAAAGTCAAAGATACAACTGATAGGTTACGTAACTAGTTACTGTAAGTATTATACAGGGAGTTTATCTAACAGATACTTCTTTAGACGGCTCTTAAATTTTTTCTTACATGGCTCGAGGCGGATGTCCTCGGGCAAACGGTTTAAAAAATATGGTATACGTTTTTTCAGGGTTCTGTCACCATAGTAATTATGAACTCTGGGCACCTCGAATTTTCCCGTGGACATCGATCTCGTTCCATTGTGGACATCGATCTTACCAGAAAACTGAACAACTTTCCTTAAGGACCATAGATCGAAATACGAAAAACTTCTTTTTACCTCCCATAGAAACAGAATCACCTGATAGTGCATTTTGTATGGGTCAAAAATTATTTTTCGTATTACGACCTATGTTCGTTATAAACCGTAAGGGCACTGCATGTAATCCTACGTCATCTAGTACACGAAATTTGCAACTTTGTAGCGATAGTAGTGGCCTAATAGGTCCACAAAACGTTGGTCTGCCAATCCGAAACCTGGCAGGTTTTGTACAGTTGGAGAGAAAAGCGGTTAAATGACAGATTACACGAATGAAATCTATTCGTAGAAATAGAAGGTACCTATAGTAAAAAACAACAGGTCTGCCTTGCATCCTCTTGGCAGTTTCGCTAGTGGACCACAAATTTGGTCGGACTGGCGAAACTGCCAAGAGGTGCAAGGCAGACCTGTTGTTTTTTACTTATACAGGGTGATTGGAAATTCGACGTATTCCTGAAAGGGGGTTGTTCTGCAACTCATATGGAGCAAATATGCCCATGGAACCGGTGGTCAAAAATCAGTGGCCGCGGAGTCATCCGAAGATCAGGTATCTTGACGAAAATTCCCGCCTTACTACACTAAAAGGCAAAATGTGAAAAAAGTATACCACTCTGTATAATAAATGTGTCATCATCATCATCATATCAGCCGAAAGACGTCCACTGCTGGACATAGGCCTCCCCTAAAGATCCCCATGACGACCGGTCCTGCGCTGCTCGCATCCAGCGGCTTCCCGCGACCTTGACAAGATCGTCGGTCCACCTTGTGGGGGGCCTGCCAACGCTTCGTCTTCCGGTACGTGGTCGCCACTCTAGAACCCTTACACCCCATCGGCCATCGGTTCTTCTTGCGATGTGCCCTGCCCACTGCCACTTTAGTTTAGCGACTCTCAGAGCTATGTCAGTTACTTTTGTTCTTCTGCGGATCTCCTCATTTCTGATTCGATCTCGCAGAGAGACTCCGAGCATAGCCCTTTCCATAGCTCTTTGGGTGACCTTGAGCTTCCTGATAAGGCCCATCGTGAGCGGCCACGTCTCGGTTCCATATGTCATCACTGGCAACACACACTGGTCAAAGACTTTCGTCTTGAGACACTGCGGTATTTTGGACGTGAAGATGTTGCGGAGCTTCCCGAACGCTGCCCATCCGAGTCGGATTCGACGAGTAACCTCTTTCTCTAAGTTGGATTTACCCAGCTGGACTGTTTGTCCCAGGTATACGTATTCATCGACAACTTCGAGCGTAAAGTCTCCAACTTTGAGTGGAGTGGGTACAACAAGGGCGTTAGACATAATTTTCGTCTTATCCATGTTCATTTTAAGACCCACTTGTTGTGAAACTCTACTGAGGTTATTGAGCATCGTGCCGAGATCTTCCAGGGTCTCAGCCATTACGACAATATCGACGACTTCCAGCCTCCCGAACAAGCCGGTTTCCGTAAAGGCTTCAGTACCATAGACCACATACATACGCTACGGCAAGTTGTACAGAAGACCGAAGAGTATAACCAGCCACTTTGCCTAGCGTTTGTGGACTATGAGAAGGCCTTCGATTCGATCGAGACGTGGGCTGTGCTACGATCTCTCCAGAGGTGCCAAGTCGACTATCGGTACATTGAAGTGTTAAAGGATCTGTACAAAAACGCCACTATGTCAGTCCGTCTTCAGGACCAGGACTCGAAACCTATCCAATTGCATCGAGGAGTGAGACAGGGAGACGTCATATCTCCTAAACTGTTCACCGCTGCATTGGAAGACGTCTTCAAACTCCTGGACTGGAAAGGACTTGGCATCAACATCAATGGCGAGTACATGACCCACCTTCGATTTGACGACGATAAATGTGTACTTTTGTGATAAAGGTTAAATGATTTATTAATTGGAACATAATTTATGCCTTATAATTATGATAAATACCGGAGAAAATAAGTCCTAAACAAAAAGTAGTGTTAAAAAAATTCTAAATATTTTTATGTCCAAGGGAATATTTCCAAAAGTCATACATACACTTGACGTAAAAACTGCAAAAATAAGTTCCTCGTTTCATAAGCTTTCTAAAAAGCTATAAATATTGTAATCAGATTGTGGCGCTTGGAAATAAATGAGCCGAAAGTGCGCTGCGGCACTATTTCTGGTCGGATTCATTTTTCTGATTGCGTGTGAAAGTAATGTTAATAAAGAAAATAAATAAAGACAAAATGCCTTATAACACTTTTGGGCGACAAAAATATATATTTTTTATCCAAGGATAACAATTTTGGAACGTACTTTCTTCATTATCGGGGTACTGGACACATCTGAGTAGGCTACGGAAAGAAATAGTAGGAATCTTTACTTAATAGTAGCAACTGTTAAGTAAAGATAGTCATTATAACACGAAAACTAGTTTGTGACATGAGGCACAGCCGAATATCAAGAACGACGCGCAAATTTTAACGATGCGGAAAACGAGAACGGAAGTTCGAAAACGGCTTCGAGCATGCATACGCCACCAAGGCTCTCACTTCGAGCAAGATTTGTAAAACTGTATGATAATTTTGATAATTAGTTTTTTTTTGTAGGCACTAAAGTAAAGTTTATTTAAATTTTCCATTTTTTTTGTTTACTTTCTACATAAGCACCACACTTGCACTCAATCAGAAAGATGAATCCGACTAAAAATCAAGGAACATATAATACTCACCTACTACCCTAAGAGCTATCTTATATTTTGGAGAAAAAAATCATATCAGGCCAAATTTTTGTAAACGGCTTTTAAATGCAATTTTAAGAGACTATATTTTTGAATCCACCCAAATTTCAAACTGGAAGGTACAATTTCAATTTCTGGAGGTTTCAATTTCCATATTTTTTTTTTTTGTTGAATTTAGTACACTATATGTTAAGGGACGTTAATGAAACAAAAGCATTGAAGAACTGATCTGATAGCATTTTTATCATAGGTCTAATGCAACTTTGAGATTTACGTAAATTTGTTTTTTAGATTTAATTGTGTTTCTTTTACAAATATAGGAGGATTATATACTTAAAAAAAAAGATTAAAATAAAGGTAATTAAATGTAAAGTAAATAATATTTATAGCATTTTTTCCCTTCTTTTGTGGAATTTATAATACCTTTATTATTATTTTTTTAAATCATGCGGTCGTAAATTTTGGTGGATTACTAATGAATTATTTTATAGACCAGCTAATCTAATTTTTGACGAAAAAAAAATGCTGATATGAATTTTTGTTGAATCTTCATACAGTGAAATCGTTTGACTCTTAGGCTATACGGCGAGCTAAAAATTTGTGCCGCAGCGCACCATTGGCAATTTTTTTTCTAAGTGCCACTATACAATTACAAGATTTATAGCTTTTGAAAAGCTTATGAAACGAGAAACTTATTTTTGTAGTTTCTACGTCAAATGTGTTTATGACTTTTGGAGATATTCCCTTCAACGAAAGTCTTTTGTTTTTCTTTAGCACTATTTTTGGGTTAGAACTTATTGTCTTTGGTATTTATCTGAGTTTTAAGGCATAAATTATGTTGTAATTAATGACTTATTCATCCTCTATCAGAAAAGTATAATTTTATTGCACAGGGTGGTGTAATTTTTTCACATTCAGCCTTTTAATGTAGTAAAGCGGGAGTTTTCATCAAAATACCACGATACTGAAGAAAGTACCTTTCAAAAAAGTTAGCATGAAAAAATACTATTTTTTTTGCCGTTAAACGTACCAAAGCACTTTGTCTTTACTTATTCTCTTCATTAACATCACTTTAACACGCAATTAGAAAAAAATTATCCGACCACAAAATAGTGTCGCAGCGCACTTTCGGTTAATTTTTTTCTGAGTGCTACAAATAAATTGCAAAATTTATAGCTTTTTAGAAAGCTTATGAAACGAGGAACTTATTTTTGTAGTTTTTACGTCAAGTGTATGTATGACTTTTGGAAATATTCCCTTCGACATAAAAATATTTAGATTTTTTTTAACACTACTTGTTGTTTAGAACTTATTTACTTCGGAATTTATCAGAGTTATAAGGCATAAATTAGATTCCAATTAATAATTAATTTATCCTCTATCTAAAAAGTATGAATTTATTTCACAGGATGGTGTACTTTATTCACATTTTGCCTTTTAATGTAGTAAGGTGGGAGTTTTCATCAAGATACCTGATCTTCGGATGACTCCGCAGCCACTGATTTTCGACCACCGGTTCCATGGGCAAATTTGCTCCACATGAGTTGCAGAACAACCCCCTTTCAGGAATACGTCGAATTTCCAATCACCCTGTATAGGTACCTTCTATTTCTACGAATAGATTTCATTCGTATAATCTGTCATTTAACCACTTTTCTCTCCAACTGTACAAAACCTGCCAGGTTTCGGATTGGCAGACCAACGTTTTGTGGACCTATTAGGCCACTACCATCGCTACAAAGTTGCAAATTTCGTGTACTAGATGACGTAGGATAACATGCAGTGCCCTTATAGTCTATTAGGGAAACCTGTTCCTGTTTAGGTTCATGGGCAGAATCACATCCTTTAAGGTTGGTATATCCTTCTGTTACACCTTGTATTCTTAAAATATGTCAAGGCTTTTCTCGTATCCCTTGATCTTTTCGTAAGATTGTTTACTATTGAAGTCACAATGGTCGAAGAATTTAGGCAGAAAATATGGGCAAGGGACATTTTGGAAAAGAGACATTCGGTGACGAGACAACTTTTTGCAAAATGGACAATAAACAACTAAACGCTCTGGTTTTTAGTTTAATTTTAAAAAGACTTATCCTCGTCAGATCCAGCGTAGGATTTTCGGCAGTAATATTATGTACGTTCAACCGCACGTCGGTAGAAACTTTTTCAACTCTATTACAACGCCATAAGGTTCAAAAGTGTTTTTACTGACGTGCTGTTACGTGTACTTACCTACTTTACAACAAGTCTTATTTATACGGTTATTTTTTTGGACCTGATATGAGTAAGCCTACCTAGTTAGTGAGGTCAAAAGCAACAATTTTTGTTCTGCGACTTTGCTAAACTTGTTTACTATTATATATTCTGTGACTTTGCTAACAACGCACATAAAAATTTCGATTTCAAATGGGTTGGACACTTACGTTACTTTGTATGGGAAGTCGAAATTTTTCTGACTGTTGTTAGCAAAGTCGTAGAACAAAAGTTGTTGCTTTTGACCTCACTAACAAGGTAGGAATACTCATATCAGGTCCAAAAAAATAAACTTGAATATAGGTTTAAAAGGTACGATGATCCTTCTAAAGGGTGATTCTACATCACTAACAGATTGTAATAAATAATATAAAAAAATACAATTTTTTTTTTTTTTTTTGGCTGATCATGAAATTTTAAAACTTCACTAAATTACTGTAATTACAGTAATTTCACGTGTGGTGCCGGCAAAGAATAGAACCAACCCATCAGCATCTTTCTGCGTATCGTATCATCTTATATACCGCGGTCACCAACAACAGCGGTCGCCAGCCGCGACGCTTACAAGCGTGGTAACTATGGTAAATCCCCTCCTAAAATACCACGCGTTTTTGTTGGGACTTCTGGAGGGAGCTCCCTGTCCAGAATTGGACGGATTCAAGGGATGTTATGATGATGAATTTAGTGTGACTCGATATTACAACATTAGGTATTTAAAAATATGTACTTATATAAAATAACATAATATGTACTATTTATATTATTTAATATATTTAATTATTTTAAAATATTATGTACAATATTGATTTATTTATTTGTCTGTAACATACTTAATTTAAGTCATTGAGGAAGAGTCTAGTATTTAAGACACAGGCTCGGCCTAGTTTAAATGCTAGAGAACAAAAATTGTATCTTGGATGTTTTCATAAATAAATGATAAATGATAAAATGAAAAAAACCGGCCAAGTGCGAGTCGGACTCGCGCACTGAGGGTTCCGTACCACCACATAAACATAATTGTATTCGTTGAAATTTCAGTAAGTTAATGTGCTAGATTTTTTTAGTCCGACACACGCTTGACCAAATTTTATTATTTGTTGTTATTTTATAGCTTATGCACTATAAACATACCAATTTTCAAGTTTGTAAGTGTTCCCGTTTTTAAATAGAACTAAAACAAAAATCGCCTCAGCGACCATCCAACTTGACCCCTCTCTTATATGAATGTTCTTGAAACGGGAGCTCACCACAATTGGTTACCATTAGTTGTGAGAAAAGTTGTAATATTTAATGATTTCAGACTTTTCCCATTATTTGTACTGTGAGACCTAGCTTCTTGCCAAATTTCATAATTTTAGGCCAACGGGAAGTACCCTGTAGGTTTTTCATTTTTGAATAAATGTATGGAGATGAGGACATAAAATGCCATATCTTTTGATTGCGTCGTTGTAAAAAATTTAAATTTTCAGATCTTGTGTGGTTCATGGATCCTAATATGTGGTATTAATTTCAGCCTGATACCTTTACCCGTTCGTGAGATAAAGGGTCTTGACAGACAGACAGGCAGACAGACAGACAGACAGACAGACAGACAGACAGACAGACAGACAGACAGACAGACAGACAGACGGACAACAAAGTGATCCTATAAGGGTTCCGTTTTTTTTCTTTTGAGGTACGGAACCCTAAAAATGATCTTTCTCTGCATCACCAGCCAATCATAGAGGTCATTCAACTCTCCAGGCGCTTTACTTCTTCTTGAGCTAAAACTTTTTTTTTTATATTTTTTAATATACATTCTATTAGTGATGTTAAATCACCCCTTTGAAGGATCATCTTTTTTTTTACATCCTGTATTTGAATACAATGTAAAAAAAACCTAGAAATTAGAAATAAAATCCATTACAATAAAAATATTAACTACATGAAAAAATGTAAGCAAATCAATAAACATAAGCGCCCCCATCAGTTAAAAAAATATTATTATTAAATCTGTCTTACAAAATTGAAGTAAAGGTACCATAGTTTATTTAGAACCTATCAATCCTGAAAAATATAGTTCACTGTAGTTAGAGATACAAAAACTGCTAAAAGTGGCCGTTTTTCGCCCTTGTAGTATCTATATGTACAGTGAACTATATTTTTCATGATTGATAGGTGTACGAGCCATCGATCGTACAAAGTGCAGTTTTCTGTTTTAGCTGACGTGCGACCTAGATTTGTAACGCGTCACTTAAGTACTTCAGTGTAATAAACACGCTCCACTGTTACGGTTGGATTTTAATTATTGACATATCACCCTGACATCTTCACCCCTTATCCTGCCGCAACCGTCTGACATCTTGACATCTGTGCTGAGCCCATACTGGCCAGCACAATAGGTTCTAAATAAACTAGGGTACCTTTACTTCAATTTTGTAAGACAGATTTAATAATAATATTTTTTTAACTGATGGAGGCGCTAGTTGGCTGGGGGAAAGCCCTTAAGAATGCAGTATGTCAGTTACGTAAATGCAGGGTAAAGGTGTATGCACAAGGTGTGTTTTAGGTAACACACGAATGAAACACCGCTTCTTTCGAAGGTTTGCCTTCAGTTAATCATTGTGCATTTGACTTTATAATTATAAGCGACCTGATTGTTTACGGGGCTTGGCTACCAGCGGCGGAAAGCGATGTCTTACTGCATTCTTAAGATGGACGAACGAGTCGAATTCGTACTTCAGCCGAAATTCAGAAACTTCTAAATCAACATTTGCAATTTTTCTGTTCGGTAAAAACAGTTCATTCGGTCCGCGAGTTTAGTAGGTCAAAAATAAAATAAAATTCTGTTTGCATCAACGAAAGAATCGTTTCGAATTGATGAAAAGCTCATAATCTAAAATTTCGTATATACTTTTAAATTTTCATAATTAATTTAGTGTTAATACTAGATGTATATTGAGAAACAACTAATCCTACAGTCAAACTGTTTGTGCGGTTTTGTGGGACTTTGTATAGTTTTAAGGTTATATCTGTATTTATATGTATCAATATAAAAAAAAAATAATGACGACATCTTTCAAAAACAGAGAATGTCGCTTGTTTATATGAGTAGAATCACTGGTCTTCTTGTAAATTATATAAATATACGAATGTGCCGTACCAGCAATTTTCAATCCCTTGTTTTATTAGATTACTTCCAATGATTACTTCAGGATATCTTACTTCATAGAAGAGGTCAAAATGACCGTCAGGTGGTCAGTGTAGCGAAAACTATCATGTCTTTATCAATACCATCTTAGTTCTCAAAGTGAGCAACGCGCTTTGCTGTCTTATTAGGGTGGTGACCACTTACCATCAGGTGGTCCACCTACTCGCTCGTGTGCTCATTTGTAACATAAAAAATAATAATTAACACTAATCAACTTTTCGAAATGGCACCACGATTTTAACTAAATAACTATCAAACTGAAAGTAGAGGAAGCGAGGAAAGTATGTCAAGATCGTAGCAGGTGGAGGGCTGTGGTCTCTGCCTACCCCACAGGAAAAGAGGCGGGATGTAAATACTGAAAACACTGGCGGACTTTTTGACCTCGCCTGCGAAGCCTTATACAACGTGTTAATGGAATAAGCGAAACCCCATACACCCCAACTGATTTTTATTAAAATAAATCCATTGCCGTAAAAAAATCTTAAAAAAATATTATTTTTCTAGATATTGCTATTTTAAAGTTTCATCATTGTTCGTTTCTTCGTTGTTCTAGTCCGCGCACTCCGCGCACGCCACGCCCACTTCCTTCCCCTCCTCACCGCTCATGAACCGCGCGCCTCGCGCCGTCCGCGCGCGAATCCACAGAAATATTTAGAATAGAAGCGGCAAAAATTTAAATAATGAAAATTTAAAAAAATTACCCCTATCAAAAACCCGTGAAATTGATTCTACTCTTGATTCTGAACAAACTATTTTCTCAGTTTCGCTTATTCCGTTAACACGTATAGCACGAGAGGTGAGCGACCTAAAAGTGCAAGCATTTTCAAACAGAAATATGCCCCCCGTCAGTCAGCTAGATTCATTAGCATTTGGCGAGGAGGTGGGCTTTGATTTTTCAAAAAAACATTATACACCTTTTCAAACACAAATATGCCCCCCGTCAGTCAACTAGATTCATTAGCGTTTGGCAAGGGGGTGGGCTTTGATTTTTCAAAAAAATATTAAACGCAACGCAACTACTATCTGAAATCTGAAATAAAGTATACAGGTGAAGATTATTATATTCACAAAAATAATAGTCAGTCAGTATAGTTCTGAAACAGAAGCTGATCAGTCACCGATAAAAGGTTGCGTGCGCCTTGCCATGAAAGCGCGATTGGTCTGTTAAAATTCTTAATCATTTAAGCCAGTCAAAATCTGAGTTTGCTATCTGAAACTATAAGTCGGTAGTTATAAAAGGTTATACAGGCCTAACACTAACGAATCCAACTGACTGATGGAAGGCTATTTCTCTAATCCACTAGACGTTATATAAAAAGATCTGCTTTTAGAAAATGCTTGCAGATTTAGGTCACTCGCCTCTTGGGCTAATATGGTATGGAAGTCGCACACCTGGCCGAAACAGAAAATTTGACATCTTTATATAGGTACAAATAGTGGTACAAAATGCTCAACACTCAGCTTAGTTCTTTTGTGATGAAAAAGCAAAGAAAAACTCACCTGCCGAGTTTTCTAGCTTGCCTTGCTTCATAACACTTGAATGTATAAAAAATATTCATATAGTTTTTCCTATTACACACTCATTTACACCCCTACATCTCACAATACAATAACAAAACAAAGCCCATACTTTTAAATTCGTAAACTTATTCCAGGAATACGAACAAGCAAGAGAAAACAAAACAAAAGTTCTTAAATAACACACAAAATTATTACTTTATCAACTATGTTATCGGTTAAAAAAATCACATTATTATCCATCTTATCTTCGATTTTTAAACTTAAAGCACTTTCACTCCACTTTATCTAAGTTATTAAACTCCTAACCTATTAAAGACATTCCTTGTAATGGTAAGATCGTTGGGTTTCATTCCCAACCTTTGCTTCACACTGTGAGATCCTTCGGGCATAGACAACCTCCTTTCTGGTTTGTTGAACACTGTAGTTATCTTCGGCCTCATCACAGTGCCAATTTTTTTATTCGCTTCAATTTCTTTATACTGAATTGTGTTTGAAAACTTAACGGATTTCGCTTGAGGTAAAGCTAGCTTTTCTTTAACAGGAATCGGCTTTTCATCGGCTCTCATAGTGCAAGCAATCTTGCGAACATTGTTGGTCGAGGTGGTAACAACAACTTTTTTGACAAACGGTGCGCTTTTCAATATACCTTCGTATTTTAAAGCGTCTTTTTGTATGGGGATATTGACTTGTTCGTTTGACTTTGAGCCTAGTCGTGCGAAGATTGGCTTGGTGTCCGGTTTCGGTACGGTCACAGTTTTACTGGTGGTGACAGTTGTTTTGGTGGCTACTGGTGCGACTGGCTCTGAGTTGCCGAGGCGTGCGAAGACTGTCTGTTTTTTTGTCACTGCTGAAAGCAAAACATTGCTACATTAAATAGGTGTACTATCGCACTTTGCTGTCAGTTAAGATTTTCAGTACAGTTTACTAATAGCTTACACGTAAGCATGCTAATTTTAACAATTACAAGATCATTACTTACGTGATATTATTTATAAAATTAAACTAGTCGTTAAATTTAAATTTTTAAACCTTCTTTCACACTGTAAAAGCAATGTGATTATAGCCATTTTGTCAAATTAATTTTCGTTACGTCTTTGGTCATCACATCATAATTATAAAATCTCATCTGGATCTTTTGGCAATTAGAAATGAGTTACCTTTGTGATAAAGTTACCCCTTTCTATCGTTATTTTAATTATTTGCAAACTGCTTGAGAGCGCTTTTACTGACATATTAAGCTTAAAAGTACTAACATAATAAACTTATCGTACTGAAATTTTAGGCTGAAAAACATATTACGCTTATAGTAATTAATGGCCGCATTAATACCTACTAGAAACAAAAAGACGACCCCAGCGAAGAGCTAAAAGATTTTTAATAATAAATAAAAAAAATAAAATTGTTTATTTCTCTCTCACTATTTTATGACAAACATCTTAATTAAGCACTTAAAATAGTCACAAATCACAGTGCCAAATACCTACTTTCATATTAATAAAAGCTTATAACCCGGTTAAATTGCCGAAATTTTCTTACAGATTAATGAGATCATAATTCCTATAATTCTAATGCTATTTTTTTCATTTGTCTTATATTTGAAAGTTGACTTCAAGGTTATCAATTTACGCATAAAATAAAGTTTTTATTTTTAGTTTGATATATAAAATTGAACGTTCGAAAATTGTTCGTCTTAAATGTCGTCCGATTTCATCATTAGATTAGTTATATTTTTATACAGATAATATTCTTCGAAAATTAAATTCAAGCTTCTGTTAGCTTAATGTCTACCCAATAATGCTCAAAAAAAATTTAAAAATTGGATTTATAATTCCTAAGAAAAATGCAAAAATGTTAGAACTGAAAATTGAGTTTACCTAAAATTCGCCATACAAAACGGCAATTTCATAGGTAAAGACCTATTATTTACTCCATATATGCACATGATGACAGTTGACAGTCTTGTTTGAATGGAATTGATTAGATGTAAAAAACAAGGTAAAAACCTGGTTTTCACTAGTATAAACCTGGTTTTGCACTAGTATAAAGCTGATTTTGCACTAGTATAAAGCTGGTTTTGCACTGGTGTAAACCTGGTTTTGCACTGGTATAAACCTGGTTTTGCACTGGTATAAACCTGGTTTTGCACTGGTATAAACCTGGTTTTGCACTGGTATACCTGGTTTTGCACTGGTATACCTGGTTTTGCACTGGTATAAACCTGGTTTTGCACTGGTATGAACCTGGTTTTGCACTGGTATAAACTTGGTTTTAACTTATTTACCCTGTTTTTGTAAAACCTGGATAGAAACCCTAATTTTGAGGTCTTTAAAATAAGTACTATACCATTGTAGTACTTTCTTTAAGTTGTTCACAAATCCCACGAAACGTCCACTGCAGGACATGCCCACTCCAAAACTCTAGCAAAAACCCATGGTACTTTGGCGGGGATTGACCGTAGTCACCACGCTTGTAAGCCTCGCGGCTGGCGACCGCTGTTGTTGGTGACAGCAGTATGTAAGATGGTACAATACACAGAAAGACGCTGCTACTTCATCCTCCGGTTCATAAGCCCTTAGTTGCCTCTTACGACACCTACGGGTTGGATTGGTACCATTCTTTGCCGTCACCAAACGGGCAATTAGTTCTTTTAGTTAATTATTTTATTACTTAGAAAAAATTGTGTTTTTCTTTAAATTTATCGAATGCATTTTATTCTAATTATTAAATTTGCCCCGTGTGGTGCCGGCAAAGAATATATCTCTACCCGTGGGTGTCGTAAAAGGCGACTAAGGGTTAATTAACCAGAGGATGGGCAGCATCTTTCTGTGTATCGTGTCATCTTACATACTGCGGTTACCAACAACAGCGGTCGCTCTGTGTATCGTGTCAATTTACATTCTGCAGTTACCAACAACCGCGGTCCATGGTGCCAGCCGTAACGCTAACAAGCGTGTTGACTTTGGTACTTCCCCTCCACATTGTTTCAGCAAAAGCTGGAATTTTAGAGGGAGTTCCCTGTCCTATAGTGGGCGTTTCATGGGATGATATGATGATGAATCGAATGCAACAAATAATAGAATTATTGTGTACCTTCTCTGGCGGGGCCCTGAGCCGGTGGAGTACCGAAGCGAATCAGCCGCGACTTCTTGATGTTGGTATCAGTGTTTGATCTGTAAAGGCAAGAAAAAATATTATATTTATTACTGTCGAGACAGAAGACGAAGCGTTGGCAGGCGCCCCATATGGTGGACCGACGAGCTGGTGGCGGGCGCGGGAAGCCGCTGGATGCGAGAGCGCAGGACCGCGAGTCATGGAGATCTTTAGGGGAGGCCTATCTCCAGCAGTGGACGTCTTTCGGCTGATATGATGAAGATGAAGATGATGATGATGACTGTCTACTATTCAGTTATCATAGTTACAATCTTATAATAGTAGTTCATTAACAGGCTTCCAGAGGACGGAAAATTCACTATGAATACAGTGGTCCATTAGTGCCAACTGCAACTCTAAAAAGTGAAATACATCGATGGACACACACTAGACTGTCCTTCCAAATATACCATACTAACAGCAGCGAACATTTTGTATATGTCGCAGGCAAATTGTACAATTCGCCGTTTTACATTATGCCTTGGTGTTCTACAAAACGCAAAGCGAAAATTTTCGATAACGCCACGGCATTTCACAAAACGGCGCGTAATTCGTTTCTAGCACTCGCCGGCCGCTACCGCGTCACGCTCGCTCGGCTCGTGCGTTGTGGTCGAAAGATAACCTAACCCAACATAACCGATCCCTGCTCGGGATCGGTCAGATTGGGTTTACCGTGGCTAACGAACATAAAATGTACCAGTGATCTAAACCAGTTGACAATCTGCCGGCGCCGTTTTACAATTCGCAGACCGTTTACAGTTTGCCCGCCGTTTGTAAACGCCGACGACGACGATTTGCCTGCGACGTATAGATATGATCGATCACAGAGCACTGAATGCTCGCGCGCAGGCCGCTACTAGAGACGACAGTCGGCCGGCTGGCGATTCAATGGTCTGTGGTAATAACGAAATGAGACAAAATTTAATATTTATTTATTTTGTATTTATTTATTCATTGCCAATTCTTACCCAGCTTCAGCGACTTTTCTCTTCTGGATCTGCACTGGAGACGTTTCCTTTACTTGCGTGTTTCGCGTGTAATGCTCCAGAATACGACTCGCAGCTGAAAAGTAAAAGCACAATATAAATATGTATTACCGTAATTGCCCTAGCTTTCTCCGTTTTATACGAATCTGCTAGGTAACTATGGGTATTTGACGAGGTATTGTTTTTCACACAGAGCAAATGCCATCTTACCTCTGCAATACAGAGGGAAAACCAGACTTTAACAGGTTAGTGATCAACCTGGCTGTCAGTCATCAGATATCCCACGTGAGGTTGGGTGCCTGCGTGACGATGGCATGGCCTGTAACGGCAGCTGCAGTCACCTTGTTGACCGTGATGCTCACAGGTGCTCAAGATAACCTATGTGAGGTTTATTGTAGCGCACCCGGCTGCATGGCCAGTGACGTTACCTATAGTCACCTTACTCACCTTGTTGACTGTGGTGCTCACAGTAATAACGAACCAAGATAATCTATGTTGGGTTGGCTGTTGCGAGCCAGTTATACAGTGGGTGACGGCAGCTAACAACACCTTGTTGACCGTGGTGCACACAGGTGCTGACAGTAATAATGAAACAAGATAAAATACGTGAGGTTGATTGCTGCGCGTCAGATATGCGGCCGGTGACGGTAGCTATAGTCACCGTATTGACTGTGGTGCTCACAATAACAATGAACCAACATAGCCAGCGTGAGTTTGGCGGCTGCGCGTCATTATACGGCCAGTGAAAGTCACCTTGTTTACCATGGTGCTCACAAGTGCTTACAGTAATAATGAACCAAGATAACCTACGTGAGTTTGGTGGCTGCGCGTCACAATACGGTCGGTGATGGTAGCTAAAGTCACTTTGTTTGTTGACCATAGTGCTTACAGGTGCTCACAGTAATAATAAACCAAGATAACCTACGTGAAGCTGGTTGCTGCGCGACAGTGGCACGGCCGGTGACAGCAGCAACGGGCACCTTGTTGACTGCAGTGCTCAGTACCCGGTCGCGAGCTGTGCTTTCGTGGACTTGCTTTGCATGTCTGCAATACAATTAGCATATTGTTTAAAGCCCCTTCTCAACTTATCAGGAAGTGCATCCTCCAGCTTTTCAATAAAAAAAGATTCTTATCTAACTAATACATCTTGTAGAAAGACCAGGACGAGTATATTTTGTTATTGTCAATAAGATTCATACTTGATCAAACAGTAACTAAAATTGATTTCTCAAGAGAATTTTAATTTTTGTCAAAAAGACGATGTCAATAGCTGGGTCCACACCAAAATAATCCAGTGAGCTCTATGCCCATCCAAATTTGGAACATCTGGTATGGAACCATCTAATTTTGAATGTGAAAATGACAATGTTTCTGACTAGTTGTGTGTTTAACGATAGCCCAAAAGATTTCCTGTGCAATATCTACAAAGTAAAAACCTTAAGATTGCAATAACATCGCCCATCCGTGTGATGCCCATGTCCCTCAGATATTCCTTGTTAAGGTCTAGCAGCATGTCATTTTGGATCCGGTTCTCTGTGAATGTGAGGGCATATGTAGCTGCCACGTCTGACGGTATGCCTGCTGTGGTGAAGAAGCTCACCCACATACCTGGAAGAGGAAGATACAGGGTGTAAGGGACGGTGTACCGAAAACTGAAAGGGTGATCAGTCAACGAAACTGAACAACTTTCCCAAAGAAACAATTTTGGGAATTAAAAAGAAAAAAATTACCTTTCCGTACAAATTGTTCGACCAGAGTGAGCAATTGGTATGAAGAGGTCAAAAATATATCTGTAGAAATACATGTATTATCAAAAATGTTTAGGATGCACTTTCAGTAGTGTGGCTCGTCAGTCGTTCTTGGTTCATTGTGGGGTAAGAGAATAATCAGAGGGATCACCTACAATCGAAAACCAAGCTGACTGATAAGGTTACAGAAGGGCGCCCAATGATACTGGTACATGGATAGTCACCTTGTTTCTCATTTAAATTATAGTAATATAATTGAAAAAGGTTTGTACGTCCAGCTAACAACACTGCAAATTTTGGTTCTTAGCTCAGTAAATGCTTGTCATGAATTTTCGATTTTTTTCTTGTATTGTCAAATCAAACAGAGAGTGAGTGAAAAGGAAAAAAGAGGACGAGAAGATAAACTAAATAAAAGACCGACTGCTGGGCCTATCTGGAGGCAAGTGAAGTGACGCTAGACAGAGCAAATCTGAAGAAATACTTAGATGGAAGCTTTTTCCTAGAGGCACCTTTTCCTAGTGACCTAAGCAAGTAAGTAGGTATATAGAGCACAATATTGAGGTTGGGTATATATTTGAAATCTTGCAATGACAATGTTTAAACAGCTGAACACACACATATTGAAACTTGACAGAAAAAACTAAAATACCACAAATATGTGATGTCGTATGGATGTGGTCACCTTCTTGTTATGGATATTTTTAGCTGCAACCAACTTATTATAAACAAGTAGAATAAAACCCAACTTACTAGTAAGAGAAGCATCCATCCTGCAGGATCCCAAATTCATTTCAATGTGAAGAAGGAAAATAAAATAATACCATTAATACCTCTATTTTCGCTAGAAATAACCAATGCTAGTGACTTTTTTTTTTTTTTTTTTTTTTTTTTTTAGCAATTACTCTAAAAGAGTATCACTGCCAGAGAGCAAGAGCAAAAAGAAAAAACTTAATAAAAAAAAAATAAAAAAAGAACACAGAAAAGCTTGCAATTATAAATACATAAAATATAAATAAATAACAGATTAGAGTTTTAAGTTATTATATTTACAAAAATAGGCCAATGCATAAAAAATTTTGGGATCTTTTGAACATAAAAGAGTAGCTAAACAGGTAGGGAAAGGCACTTTTAAGAAACGTAAAGAAACATAAAAATCTGAATGTGAAATTAAAGGGCAATGAAAGAAAATGTGGTCTAAAGTACCCTCCTCTAAGCCGCACTCACAAATAGAAGAGTCACGAATATGTAATTTTGATAAATGAACGGGAGAACAACAGTGGCCAAGTCTAAGACGGATCAAAATGGATGTAAAAAGTTTAGGAAGGCGAATTTTTGAAAACCACGGCTTAACGGGTATAGAAGGTTGTATTTTAGCAAAAAAGGAGCCACGTCGAACACTAGAAGATCTCCAGTACGCGGACCAGGCCCGAGAAAGGTATACTCTAGGCAAAGCTGCAAGGTCATCGGGATAAATTTTAAAATGACGTTTGTCTCCACAAGCTACAGCATCCTTGGCAGCCAAATCAGCAGATTCATTCCCTGTTATCCCTACATGACTGGGGATCCAGGCTAAAACGATATCAATGCCAAGATTAGTACACCGAAAAAGAAGATCTTTCATTTTAAATATAATAGCACCATGAGAATTTATTTTAAAAGGGTTGCCTAAAAGTGACTGCAAAGCACTACGAGAGTCAGTAAGGATCAAACATTGTTTTAATTTAAAAGATAGAGCATAATCAATACTTTCGAGAATAGCCAAACATTCACCAGAAAAAACAGAAGATTCTGGAGGACATTTGAATTTTTGATGAATATTAAACTGAGGATGAAAAATCCCAACACCCACACAGCCAGACGTAGAAAGTTTGGAAGCATCAGTATAAAGTGTATGCCATTGAGGCCAATCTCGTTTGATTAAATCAGAAAATAGTTTATTAGCATGAGGATCATTTTTACATATACCAAAATTAAGAATCACACGAGGGATATAAGTAACAACATTAAAACTAAAATCAAAGAGCGGAAGATTAATAGAACGTTCAATAGGATCTTTAAGAGATTCTTTTTTATTAAAGCTACCTACCAAACAAGGAGGATCCTTACATCTCCAATACTGAGAAGATTGAAAATATCTACTAAGAAGTGAGAGCTTAGGAAAAATTGGATGGTCAGCGAAGCGGATAGCACGAAACAAATAACGATCTGCTAAAAAACGACGTCTCAAAAATAAGGGAGGTTCAACACATTCGACCTGTAAGGCATTCACAGGGGAAGACTTCATAGCCCCAGCAATAATACGGAGAGCCTTAGATTGAACCCTGTCTAATTTCTGAAAAGCCGCCTTATTGGCCGGATCTAAGAGAAAAATCCCATAATCTAAAGAGCTCCGTATTATGGCATTATATAACAATTTTAAAGAAAATGGGTGAGCCCCCCACCAAACACCAGACAAACATCTAAGAATATTGAGATTACGCTCACACTTAGTCACAATGAAGTCCACATGAGGAACTCCAGTTAATTTTGAGTCTAAAATAACACCAAGAAATTTAACAGATGGTCTAGAAAGTAAAGGAAAATCATCAACAAATACAGGACAATTTGGAATATTTCGTTTTCTCGAGAAGACCACAACATTACATTTAGTAGGAGATAGAGAGAGACCATGCTGCGAAAGCCACAAATTTAAAGTCGTCAAAGAATTAGTAACTATATCAGTAATTTTCTTTATATCATGACCAGAATAATAAATTAAAAGGTCATCAGCATATTGCAAAATTCGACTTAAACCAACCGACTTATGCAAATCAGAGGTATATAAATTATAAAGCAAAGGGCTCAAAACAGAACCTTGAGGCAGGCCCTTCCAAATTGTTCGACTAGGAGCCACCGAAGGATCACTACATCTAAAAGTTATCACTCTCTCAGAAAGAAGGTTTGAAATAAAATTACTAAGTCTAGCCGGAATACCCAACTCACGTAGCCTCTGCCAAAGTAAAGGAAGTTGTACATTATCGTAAGCACCTGTGATGTCAAGAAAAGCAGCAACAACTGACTCGTTTCTAGAGAATGATAACCTTATGTCAGTAGTAAAAATTGCTAAGCTATCCAGGCAGCTTCTACCTTTTCTAAAGCCTAATTGAGACCGGGCCAAAAGGCCCTTATTTTCAACGAACCATTCAAGCCTGTTTTTAATAAGGTGCTCAACAAGTTTAATACACACAGATGAAAGGGCTATCGGACGGTATGAACATGGATCCTCAGGGTTCTTGCCCGGTTTTAGTACCGGCATGATCAGCTGAGATTTCCAAATATACGGAACGATCCCAGAAACAAACATAGAATTTATTAAATCCAAATAATAAATAAGAAATTTATCAGAAGCTTTAACAAAAAAGGAATATGGTATACCATCAAAACCAGGAGCAGAATCTTTAACAGATTTTAAAACAAATTTTAATTCAAATAAAGAAAAAGGACGATCCAAATCATGAGATATAGAAGGAGATGCAAAAGTGGGGAGTTCCAGTTGAACAGGAACATAAGCTGGAGCTAAAATATCCATGAAACTATCAGCCCATTGAAGAGAACTTGGACAAAAATGACGAGGAGGGCAATAAGCACCACGAAAACTGCGAATTTTTCTCCAGACCAAATAAGAAGGAGTAGTAGGAGTAATAGATAGACAGAAAGATTTCCAACCCTCCATCTTTTTTGAACGAAGGAGTAACTTAGTCTTAGCAATAATTCGATTTAGGTTGCAATAGTTATCAAGAGATAAGTCGGACGCATACATCAACTCAGATTCATTGCGAGAAAATACCGCTCGAGAGCAATCACGGTCCCACCAGGGAGGAGAAGGGATTTTCCTAGAAGAACAAACCTTACGAGGGATAGAAGAATCAGCACTAGAAATCAAGGCAGAGGATAAGGCTTCACAGCATACAAAAATATTATCCGATGAAATTGGAGGCAAGCTGGAAGAATTATTATTTAAAGCTGACAAAAAAACACTCCAGTCAGCAGAGCTTAAGTTATGTTTCAAGAGAGGGTTACTCAAGGGCGTACTAGGTAAAGAAATAGATGGAAAACGAAGTAAAATAGGGAAATGATCACTACCAAAACTGTTACTAATTGTTTCCCAAGATAGCTGAGATGCCAAATCCGGCGAACAAAGGGAAACGTCAACAGCACTTACCGCATCACCAGGGCGAACACGGCGAGTTGCACAGCCAGAATTAAGCAAACAAAGGTTACAAAAATCCATTAAATCAAGCAGCTGAAAACCAAAGGAGTCCGACTTGCCACAACCCCATAACGGATGGTGACAATTCCAATCCCCCATAATAACTATTGGACGAGGAAGAGAATCAAGTAAGTGTCTTACCTCAAGTAACAAGGAACGACTGGGATAAGGTATATAAATGGAAACAAAAGTAATCCTCCTAATACTAACAGCAACAATACAATAACTGTCACTATGAGGAACATCAACTACAGAAAATTGGATATGATTCCGAACAAAAAGAGCACAACCACTACCATGAGAACGATTATCGCAAACAGAAATAAATCCAGGAATTTTAAAAATAGAATTTGGTCTAAGCCAAGTTTCAGAAAAAGCTAAAATAAAAGGATTAAATTTATTGATAATAAAAATTATATCATGTTTTTTATTTAAAACGCTTCTCGGATTCCATTGAATCAGGACGTCCATTAAAATTAATTAACGTAGATAAAAAAGATGAAACAAGAGGGGCAACGTTGGACAACAAATCTCCTTTAAGGGAAGGAGAAAAAACTTTAAGAAGGGATTTAAAAATGGAAATAAGTTCCATGATTAATTTATCTGATTCCGAAGAAGAGAATGAATCTTTTAGGACAGACCCATTTTCAGAAGATAAGTTAGGATCCCTAACTAAAGCCTGGTGAGTAAACTGATCAAAGCCTTGCTGAACAGAAGGAGAGGGACGACGATTTATAAAAACAGTCTTTTTATAGGAGACTGGAGAAGCAGCAACAGAAGAGAATAACTTTTTAGGGGCATGGAACTGGGCTGCCTCAAAATAAGAGATATTTTGATCCGCCATCATCTTTTTGATATTGCATTGCCTGTTGTATTCAGGACAATTCTTGCTATTAGCTGGATGATTCGAACCTGAACCTTCAGGGCAATTGACACAAATAACTTCCTCATTGGAACAGCTAGAACCAGAATGATCTTTACCGCAACGAAAACAGCGTAACTCCCGAGCACGACATTTATTCTGTGTGTGACCGAACCTACAACACTTATAACACTGTACTATAGGGTAAGAATACATTTCCACGGGGAGGGAGTTGTACAAAAGAAAAATCCTCTGCGGCAGAACTTGACCATCGAAAGTGATCAAAACCGTCTGAGAAGGAGACCATACATAAGAGCCATCAGTGGAAAGCCGTTTAAAATTAAGCCGACGGACTTTGAGGACTCGACCACAACCAACTGGAAGAGTAACCAAAGAGGCAACAACTTCTTCAGATAAATCGGTTGGAACTCCACGAACCAATCCAAGCCGAGTAACATTGTGGGATGGTATAAAAGCCTTATATTTTTGTAACGTCAAGGTAGGGGATTTCAAAAAAGCATTCGCCGCAATTGCTGAATGAAATAGTAATGAAATCCGGTTGCGGCCAATTTTCTTTAATGAACCATCAATAACATCTGCAAACTCTCTAATCCTGCTGTGTGACTTATATACTCTTTGTAACCAACCACAAACACAGAAAAATAAGGGTAATTAGAAGGAGGATTAAAGAAATAATTCGTCACAAGGTAGTAAAGACGTCGTTCTATGGATTTGACGGGTTATTTTGAATATTTCTTAGTGATCATTGATGATTTGACATAAAAATTTGGGACATGTTGGCAGATGTCATCCCATAGTAAAATAAATTAGCAAGGTATCTATTCCGAGCGAAGCAAGGAGGTCCGAAATCTTTGACCACAAATTAGGCGAATTAGGCACTTTGCAGTGTGACCAACTTCAAATTGGAGATCATGCCACAAACAGGCACAAAAACTGCCAAATCCTGCCAGTCTCCGATTCACAACTTCACAAGCATGCTTAAGAGCAATAGATTTGGGTGTTTCTGCCATACAAACGTAATCCGCTGTTTTCTTCGCGAGTTTCACTACTAAACAAATAATTTTGAGATGTTATATTTTTCTATGTCAAGCATGTCTCTATGTTTTCATTTTTTTAATTAGTCTTCAAAAATATAAGTTATGCCTAGCTAAAACTAGAAAAATATCACCCGTTTTTTGTCTACCGAACTGAGCTCATTATAACTGTTGTACATCACTAGTCTATAGGCACATCACTAATGCCGCCGAAATACTTGTCAATGTCACTACATTGTCTTGTGTGAACGCTTTATAATGAAAATGTAATTCTCATATAAATGTTTAATAAAACAACAGTTTTACAGTGAAATATCTTTATTTGCTTCACTGCGGCACCCAACAATTGGTAGCAGAGCGTGGTTTCGCCTCCTTAGTTCGTTTTCGTGATGACTACCTCGGCGGCGTCGGCTTCGTCATACCACAGAATAGAAGCACTCACAAAGGAAAATTATGATACTTGGTGCCTCCAAGCCCAAGCAGTGCTCATCAAAAACGGCCTGTGGGGATACGCAAGTGGAGAAATACCCGAGCCGACTTCAACTGACGACGCGGTAAAGAAAGATTTTTTCATTTTTTTTTATTTATTTCAACTGATCTATTCCAACAAAAAGATTTGTTGGCACGTTCTGAATTACTGTTGCTTATCTCACCTTCTGAGTTGAAACAAGTCAAGGGATGTAAAACATCGTATGAGCTATGGAAAAAGCTAAAAAGTATGTACCAAAGCACAGGTCCAGCCAGAAAGGCTACATTGTTAAAGCATTTGATATTAAAAAAACAAGAAAATGGCGATGTTCGAGAACATTTAAATGATTTTATGGACACTGTGGACAAATTAGCTGACATGAACATAGACTTACACCCTGACCTACTGAGCATTATGATGCTGTACAGTTTACCAGCCTCGTATGAAGAACAAAGAGACACAAAAGGAAAAGGTAGAAGATGCATTTTATACTAAGAAAAAGGGAAAATATTGCCAAAAATTTTAAAAAAAAGGACACACGAATGATGAATGTTGGAGTAATAAGAATAAAAATCCATCTTTCAAGAAAAAGGAAGAAAAGAACTTCAGCATTATACCTACAAGTTTCTCCATCACTTCTGCAGATACGTGGTGCTTAGACAGTGGGTGTACATCCAATATGTGTGCCCTAAGAAATAATTTTGAAAATATTAACTCGGAGACTGGATCTTTAAGGTTAGCATCCGAAAGTCACACAGCACCAGTGGAAGGAAAAGGAAAAGTCCGTCTTTACATCCAAAATGAAACATATAACCTCCATGATACACTGTATGTACCTACTTTAACAAAAAAATTACTGTCTGTGACAAAAATAACTGAAAAAGGAAACAGTGTATTATTTACAAAAGACAAAGCATATGTCAAGGACCAAAAGGGTGAAATAACCTTAACTGCTGTGAAAGAAAATGGCCTATACTACGCAAAAGGAGAAAAAGCCAATACGGCCCAAAGTGTAAACAATATTGAAATGTGGCATCGAAAACTAGGTCACCTCCACAGATATGCTTATATATAGTTCTGTGGTCACCTCAATGAAAATGATCTGAAGTTAGCTGCAAACAAAAATTTGATTAAAGGCTTAGATTTATCCAGATTCAATGACAGCTATGGAAAAGAACATTATCAGGCAGCAAAAAGACTTATACGCTATCTGAAGGGAACAATGGACATTGGACTAACATACTCTAAGGAACAAGAATACCTTCAAGGCATGGCAGACGCTGATTGGGGAGCTTGCAAATTAGACCGAAGATCCTGTTCGGGCTACAGCTTCAAATATGCTGGAGCAGCAATCAGCTGGGCGTCAAAGAGACAAAGAAGTGTCGCACTATCAACAGCTAAGGCTGAATACGCGTCCCTGACAGAGGCTGCAAAAGAAGCCGTTCATCTCAAACCATTGTTCAAGGACCTGGGCATCGACTTTGGAAAAATTATAATATACAATGATAACCAGGCAGCTTTAAAATTGAGCCAGAACCCTATAGTGTCTTCAAAGTCCAAACACATAGATCTAAAGATGCACTACATAAGAGACTGTATCAAAAAAGGATTTTTGAACGTCGTGTATCTACCTACAGAAGACATGGAAGCGGACATCATGACAAAAGCATTGCCGGGACCACGAATGGCACTTCTAAGAAGCAGACTTGGTCTACTACATTAGTGTTGTGAGGAGGAGTGTTGTACATCACTAGTATATAGGCACATCACTAATGCCGCTGAAATACTTGTCAATGTCACTTCATTGTCTTGTGTGAACGCTTTATATTGAAAATGTAATTCTCTTATAAATGTTTAACAAAACAACAGTTTTACAGTGAAATATCTTTATTCGCTTCACTGCGGCACCTAACAATAACAAATACTAGACAAATATTAAACAAAATCAAAACATATTAGGAACATAGGTTGTTCCTTTCTCAAACCAATTACGAAAAAATCATTTAAATAGGTTAAGATTTGGATGAGAAAACAGCGGATTACGGAACGTCATTTTTGAAATTATTTTGGCTGCATTTTCGTTATGCGCTGCAATTATCCATTTCCGTCGAACGAGGGGAAGGCACGAGTGCGGGGAGAGCGTGGCATGTAAATATAGCATTAGTGATTGACAATGGTCGATTCATACTATCGGTACATTGGAGATGTTCTCGAGTATCAATGTTATTATATGTTTAGAACCGAACTAAAAATATACTGTTCACTTCAAGGCTTTTTATTAATAATACGGGTTTTCATTATACAATAATAAACTTCAAATTTCATTTCATAGATTACAAAATTTTTGTACGTATTTATAATAACATGAAAGCACAAAATAAAATTAAAAAAATATACGGTGTCTTTGGTCAAAATTTTTGGTTTTGTTCGATTTGCGTTAGCCCATTGTACCTACTTATACAATATCTGAAAAATAAACAAACATAAGTAGTTAGGTAAAAAGCAAACGTAACTCATATTGTATCAGATCACACAGATGTAGAAACTAATTTGACTTTCTTGAGGGACATAAATAATACTGTATTTTTGTTTTAAAAAATAATAAAAAACAAAGGAATAAGATGCCATAAAAGTCGGGATATCGGAATGCACGACCGCGGATTGTACGACCGCGGAATACGAAGCCAAGTAATGACCGCCCTTGGAATCCGTGTACACCCTGGCTGGCAATTCCCTGGCCGTGCAATCCGCGGCCGGACATTCCTTGTCCGAGCTCGGAATGCACAACCAAGAATGTACAACCACGGAATGTACGACCGCGGAATCGGAAGCCACCTCGGATTGTCCGCCCTCGGAATCGGAAGCCAAACCAATATGGCGGACCACCACCATAGACAAAAACTCTCGTGTTTTCGAGCCTTGTTTTCACTGATGTTTACAGATAATATAACTGACCATTCATATCAGCTGTCACGGCATGACGAAAGAAACAGAGATAGGTGATAAAATAAATTTGAAATAAAGAAATCCATTCACTTGACTTACATAGTATACTAATCTGTGCTTGACTTGACGTCAATGCTTGAACCACAGATTTATAAAGGAGAGCGTCTCCTTACTTGAACGCATTGGGTATTTGGTTTTAAGGTTAGGACTAAGTACGAAGTCAAAGATCGACATTTTCCATAGAAACAAAAGTTTATTTATTTGCAGTTGTTAAATACATTACGTAACAGCCTGTTACTCACAGGTAGATCATGTTAACGATAAAATTCCTGATAACAAAGAAGAGAGATAAAAAAAATACTGCTCCAACACCACCAATGTATTTGGTGTCTCGTAGATGAGACGACTTTTCCTTTGTGGAAGTTTCAGCTAAACATATTATTCAAGAGTGAAGGTCTAAACAGAAGCATGCACAAGGATGCACAGGCTCAGAAATACATTACAAGTACAATCGACAGGAAGCATAATAATCATCTCCTAAGTATGATAAAATAAGTTGATAATATCTTTATTTGAACACAGATCAGACCAACAGAAGTGTCAGTTGTAACAGCAATTTTTCACTTGTAACTTTGACAACCAACTCCAAAGATATGACCTACCAGATTACAAATGGACATCAACTGAACAAATTAATGAAAAATGTTAATGTCAAAACTATTTTTGACATTACCAGTCATTAGGTACTGCACACTGCATGCACAAACTGCATGGGAATCTACGCCCTCCGATCAACAAACTATACACCAGAATCCATTGCTTTCAAGGCTTACAAGGAAAAATAAAAACTATAATAAGTGTACAATTGTTTTAAGAATAATGCAATAATCATAAACAAAAAGACTGTTATTGGTACAAAATAATGAGCGAAAACATAACAAGTATAGTTTAATTTCTTACAGAAGTTAAAAATGAAAACATAGATGAGACATCATTGTATACCTACCTACTGAAACAGAAAACTTCAAACTTGATCGTCATCCATCACACATGACAAAGAAAATATTTTCTTCTTCTTAGACTGCTGTATTCAGATACAAATGGCAAAGAAAAATAATACATTAAAATCTACTGTTATTGGAACTATTAAAAACAGAAAATGCAAATTTCAGAGATGTTTTATTTGTGCCTAATTTAAAGAAGAATCTCATATCAGTAAATACCATAACAGAAAAGAACGGAGAAGTTATATTTACAAAAGAGCAAGTACTTATAAAGAAAAATGAGGAATTAATATTAGAAGGTACAAAGAACGAGAACGGACTTAACAACATTAATTTACTAACTAACAAAGAGATAAAAGTCTAAATAAGTTCTAATTAATCTCACCATGCCAAATAAAAAGCTCGCAAATTAGGAGTGCATTGTGTATAAAAAATAAATATTTAAAATTAAAGACATGTGTAGTTTGAGCCCCCCCTACCAATGGTAATCCAGACGCATCGCAGGATGTCACCCATACTTTGTTGATATTCCACACATCTGCACAAAGTGCTTGGAAACATCCATCTTTTATAATGCGCATGGCTCTGCCAGTGTCTGTGTTCCCAAGCTCATATTACCCAAATCTATTTAAGTTGCAAGGAAAAGGCTTCTCTGGCCAAGCTTGTTCCATTGTCGACCTCATCTCTGTCTTCAGGGCTAGATCGAGGTCAAGAGTAATCCCATAGACAGTGAAATAAAAAAAAGTTGTTTAGGGGCCATTTAACAGCAGTCTGTCTCATTCACATTATGTAGGAATTATGTAAACGAACCCTGTTTTTATTATTAGAGTAATTTCTAACTGTATTGGAATGCAGCCTAAATAGACTAATAATTAATAAATAAGAGTATCCATTTCAATTATAAGTGTTTTATTGTGTTCATTTTAAATTTTTCAGTTACCCTACATAAAAATACATTTAAGTACAGTCAAAAACAAAAACCTTACGAAGTCCAAAGTGTCAAGCGTGATGTGCTCTTGACTGTACCTAAAGATCTGTGGATGCAAGGGTCAAATAGTAGATTGTATCATACTCGTAAGGGAGCAAAATAATATTTTTACGGCGAGGGTGCTTTTTTGAATCCAGAGCGAAGTGAGGGATTCTATTCTTTAGTAGAATCCTGAACGTAGCGAGGGATTCAAAGTACGTCGCCCGAGCCTTAAATATATTTGCGCCCGAGTGATACACTCTACTTTTCATCACCCACTATGAGAAAATAAAAGTCGCCTCATATTTTATTAATTGCTAAGCAACTGATAAAATCAAGACCAAATTATATTTAGCAGACAGGTTTGTATAAAATGTTATGTCACTTAGTCACCTTTTATCACACAAGGGCAGATTAAAACCCTTAGTCGCCTTTTATGACACAAGGGAAACTCAAGTCACTTAGTCGCCTTTTATGACACAAGGGAAGGTTCAAATCAAATCAAATCAAAATCGTTTATTCATTGTTGGATATTAAAATCTCTTAATGACGTCAGCTAAACTACATCGCTTCACAAACAATGTGGCGCCATTGTGGGAAAAAACTTCACTCACTTAGTCGCCTTTTATGACACAATGGAAGATTAAGACACCTAGTCGCCTTTTAAGACACTATGGGGCAGATGAAAACACTTAGTGGAAGATTAAGACACTTAGTCGCCTTTTATGACACGAGGGAAGGTTAAGTCACTTATAGCCTTTTATGACAATGTCAGATTAAAACACTTAGTCGCCTTTTAAGACACTAGGGAAGGTTAAGTCACTTAGTCGCCTTACTATATTTGCGTCCGATTTCTTTGGCGCTGAACACTAAGGCGCTCAGCAGATGAAGGGGCGGACATACGCGGGCAGTCACGGACATTGTCACCAGTGTGGCCGGTATTGCGAAAATTATAGTTTTAATCAGAATAAAATTCAAATATAACAAGTTTAAAAGTTGCTATATGTTTTAAACTAAATGAAAATCCATCTGAACAATCTTTTCGAGTGATTAATTCTTTGAATTCAAGCTGTTTTTCTTTCCAAACTAAAGATTTTGGAAAATACGCACATAGAAACGAAGCGTTTTATTCATGTCAATGATTATAGTAATACGAAAATAATTGCAGTACCGGCCACACTGGCGGACTGTCAGAACAAAAAGTCTGTCGTCTGCTGTGCCACTAAGATGTACCAAATAACTGCGCCGCAATAGTAGATTGTATCACAAGGCTGTAAAATAATATTTTTAAGGCAAGGGCGCTATTTTGAATCCAGAGCGCAGTGAAGGATTCTTTAGTAGAATACCGAGCATGGCGAGGGATTGTAAAGTAGAATCCTGAACGTAGCGAGGGATTCAATAGGTCGCCCAAGGTAAAAATATTTTTGCAGCCGCGTAATACACTCTACCTACTTTTCATCTCCCTCTATGAGAAAAGAATAAGAGGCTCATTGAGACACACTCGTCATTAATTTTAAATATAAAATACCATTACAATATTATTTACTTGATAAAACAATACTCAAAATCATATTAAGTACAATATTATTTGTAACAACTGAAATTGACATTTTATATCAACTAGGAACAGAACCTCTTTGGTTGGTAGTCTTGTTCAAATTTCAAGCATATTTCTTTTTTTATATTCATAATAATTTTAATAGTGCAACCGGCCAGTATCATTTTTCATACAATATTTTGGTTCGAGTTCTATGGTTGACCTAAAGTATCCCTATGGTGGACCTAAATTCAAATTCTTATTTTAAATCCCATTTTTACCCGCTACGAAAGTCTCTTGGAGAAAACAGCTATTTTGTTCGCCTTTATTGACGAACCGTTTAGCGATTTTCGAATAGATGGGATGAAAAGTACTTTCCGGCGCACTTATCAAGTTCCATAGAAAACACAACCTTAGGTTGGTTATAAAGGAGAACCCAGTCGTTCTTTTTGAATAGATGGGATGAAAAAAACATTGTGAGAGCATTATAGCTGCAACTACTACAAGTAATGAACAACCTTGCATAACCCTGATTTTAAATAATGATGAATAAAGCCACGATCACACCTAGCTAAATTCAAAGACTAATTCACCATACATTGCTCGTTGAAGTAAGGATATTGCAATTAACATAACCAAGCCTCCCAGCAATGTATGCCGAATATGTCTTTGAATTCAGCTAGGTGTGATCGCAGCTTAATTTATTGCCTAATTTTTATGACATAATTTACTAACATAGAATAAGTTTATACTAATAATTTTATGGATCTCTGTCATCTTGAATTAAATAAATAATAATTATAATAAGTAAGAACAGATGGGAAATTAATTACGTAATTAATAAATAAATAAAGCCTTTATTACCTAGGTACTGACATTGTTTTTTACACTCTGTTTTTTAACATTTGCCATATTCTATCTTACCTTTTTTTTTGTATTCTAGTAAACATAGTATATTTTATTCTTCTCTGACAGCCCTGTTGTTAGTTTTGTCAGTTTGCCCTTTGGCAAAGGCCTCCCTTAGAATTTGCCACAATTTTTTGTCCATGACCGTCCTCCATGTTGTTCCAGCTAATTCTCTGATATCATCCTATATTTTTCTTTGCCTCCCCTTCCTTCTTTTTCATCGCGAGGGTACCACACAGTGGTGTCACAAGTTGGACCATTTGTATGTGACATCTGCCCAAGGAGGTTTTAATCCACGCTACGCTCTATCTAGTAGCGTGGATTAAAACCTCCTTGCATCTGCCACACCTGTCTGTCACATCAGTCAGTTTAACTCTGTCTTTTAATTTGATGTTCAACATACTTCTCTCCATCCTGTTTTGGCACACTCTTAAAGCTTTTTTCTCTACTCCGTGGTTAAGTCCCATGTTTGGCAGCCATAAGTCATGCATGGTAGTATCATCATAACATCCCATGAAACGTCCACTACAGGACAGGGAGCTCCCTCCAGAATTCCAGCTTTTGCTAGAAAAATGTGGAGGGGAAGTACCATAGTCACCTCGCTTGTTAGCGTTACGGCTGGCACCACGGACCGCGGTTGTAGGTGACCGCAGTAAGTAAGATGTAATATACAAAGGAGGATTCTGCTGCCCATCCTTCTGTTAACCCTTAGTCGCCTCTTACGACACCCACGGGTATGTATAGGTAGGTACTATTTTTTGCCGGCACCACACGGGACCTATACGGCATGGTAGTATACAAGTGTTAATTAAACACTTTCTTTTTATCTTTCATTGAGAAGTGGGGTTTCTTCATTACTTCTTTGAGCGACCAGTATCTTTTCCATGAGTTGCTTATCCTGGTTTCGATTACCTTCTGGGTATGATCTTCTGGTGAAATTATTTGACCTAATTAGGTATGTGTAGCGATCTACATATTCTATCAGGTTGTTATTAATTTGTATGGGTTGGGTTCTTGTATTCTGTTCGTCCTTAATTTAGATTTTTCCGTGTTGTGAGGCCCACTTGTTCACTTGCCTCTGCCAGCTGTTGTATCATGATTTGAAGATTTTCTGATGTCTCGCTTAGCAGTATGAGGTCATCTGCAAATCTTAAATGATTTAGTTTTTCACCATTTACGTTTAATCCATAGTCTAAATATCTGTTCTAGCACAGCCGAAAACAGCTTGGGTGAAAGTGGATCCCCTTGTCTGACTCCTTTCTTTATTTTAAACTAGCTGTTGCCCGCGACTTCGTCCGCGAGGGATTCTATCTATCTATCTGACCATCCATGCATCCACCCTTCCGTCTATCTTTCGTCCGTCCGTCAAACCATCCCTGTCCCTCTCCTCCTCCCCTTCCCTCACCCTGTCCCTCTCCCACTCCCTGTCCCTTCCCCTATCCTCATATAAACATAGAAACGACACCCATATTGATTTTTAGACATTTCAAACCTATCGCAACCCAACTCCATCCCCAAGAGAGGATGGTATTTCACATCCACCACGTTGAATTACAACCCTAATGGCTAAATAATAAATTATGTGGATTTTTCAAAAACCCTGAGACTTATTTTATTTTATTGTCGTCAGCCTAAATACAAAATTTGAATATCCTAACTTCAAAACTGACGGACTTTCATACAAACTTTCATCCCCTATTTTACCCCCTTAGGGGTGGAATTTTGTAAAACCCTTTCTTAGTGCACCCCTAGGCCTCATAAGGAACCTACACCTAAGGGCTCCCGCACACGACCGAGAATCATTGAAAACGGTTCACTTAGACAGAAAATGCCCGAAGTTCCAATAGGCGGCGCCAATACCGAACAAACTACTGTACCGACTCCAACTGGCATTTCCATGACGTGCTTGGATCAGGTACTTCCGTGTAACATATAAGCATATAAGGTTAGTTGAAAACGGTTCACTGAGATAGAAGTTACGCAAAGTTTAAAGCAAAGGCGCGAATCATTCAAAACTTTTGAGCAGATTCAAACGTGGCTTTCAATAACGCGTTTGGCTTACTCCTGTGCAATAAATATGCTTACTTTCATTGCGATAGGTAGGTTCACTCTGACAGAAGATACGCAAAGTTTCAAGCTGCAGAACCAAGAACTCACTTATTGAACTGGTTCAAAGTCAAACGAGGTTTTTAATGACGCGTCGGGCTTCTTTCTTTGCAACATATAAGCTTTATTTCATTGCAAAAGGTTCACTCAGACAGAAGGTTCGCGAAATTTTAAGCGGCCTCACCAATACCTCACAAACTACTTGAACGACTTAGGGCTCCCGCACACGACCGAGAATCGGTGACCGATTTTTTGTAGGACAAAAATGGAATGTACTGATTGCCATACTTCAACGCACACGACCGACAAAAACTCGGTGAGAAATAAAATCGGCCGTCACGGCCGATCCGTTTGTCGGTGAGAAATGGAACATACGTAAATCTATACTTCAACGCACACGACTCACCGTCGCCGGCCGTCGCGGTCTCGTCAGTCAGCTCCGTACACTCGCTAGGGAGGGGTGCGTGTTGAATCACGCACGATGGATATTGACATAGAGATTTTGATTCCTGTATTACGTGTAAGTAATAAACAACGTATGAAGAAAAGTCTCAGACAAAAATAAAAACCGAACGTTTTTCTGTTTTCCGCCGGACGAATGAACGACGATAAATAAGTAAAATTATGTACCTATTTTATTCTAGATTTGCTTCACGTTTGGTTTTCTAGGTAGGTTTACATAAGTACCTCTTGGTAAGTATCTACCTCATAGAAATTGGAAATCCTTGTCCTACCTACAGAAATTGTCGTGCCACTACGATCAACATTGCCAGCCGTGGACGAATGTGAATACAGGATGTAAAAAAAAAAGTAGGATGATCCTTCTAAGGGGTGATTGTTATTACTAACAGATTGTAAAATAAAAATACTTTAATTAATATTTAATTTCTGATTTGTTTGATCATTAAATTAGTTTTTCCTCCAAATTACATTCCAGTAATTTATTGAAATGTGCTAGTGAGTGGATATTGAATAACAATAAACATCCTTGTCTGCGTCGTTTAACCCTTGTGCTTCACTTCTTCTTGAGCTAAAACAACTTTTTTTAAGCAAAATATTTTTTTATATTTTATACGATGTAGAATCACTCCTTAGAAGTACAGTCGAACTTTTTTTACACCCTGTAGATTAAACAGTTCCGTGAGATATACAATGTATGCAAAAGCTCTCGAGTGGTACTTTTGTTCAACAAAAATAAAATACAAAATTCCGATTCTCAATTTTTTATTCTAATCTCCAATAAAGTTGTTCAGTTTCATGAGTAGAACGAGTAAAACTACCACCCGAGAGTTTTTGCGTATTGGTAATTACAAGTTGTATAATAATATACCTTCTTGGTAACCTAAACCTACCTAGTCATCATCAGAGTGATTGTGTATGTTTGACCAACAACCGCGGCCCTAGTGGGTAGGTACAGTCAGCCGCACGTTAGGTAGTAACACTTTGACCTTGAGCGGGTCTTTGGTTTCGGGGGTTTGTAGCTTAGCGCTGGTTCAAGTTATAGGTACCTACTTGCTTTGTTAACACTTACTTGCTACTGTGCGTACCTTGTAGGTAGTTGTAATTATACTGTTTTTACATCTTTTGTGGTACAAAGGTACTTAGGTAGGTGTCTAGGCTAGGTCCTAGAAACTTTAGTAAAAAAACATGAAACTCGCACTGCCGGATTTTTTAATTAGTAGATATATCATATTCCAATATGTTTGTATGCTTGGAGATAATAACAAATAGTTCAATCATTATGACATTTATGACCCGTGAATAATCAGTTCTTGGTTTTTTTTTCGTAGGCCCTCGGGGGGGTCACTGGGAGTGTAAATTTAAAAAGTAGACTGAATCAGGCTCCTGTGTTTATTCGAAAAGTGTTTTTTTGAAATGGGTTTTCTTGAATAACTCGACCATTTTTGAATTTATAGTAAAACCATGAAGACAAAAATTGTAGAAAATTTGATTCTCCACAAGTTTGTATTTAAAAATTTTTCTTCTAGGATCGATATTTTGGAAATTAAACCTGAAAAACGCGACAAATTCAAAATATTATCATTATCTCCTATGTTCTACGTTTTACGGCATGAATGAAAAGAAACAAAGTTGTAGAGTCAAATTTCGAACAATTTTGGTTTCTACCTTTTTTCCCAAAAATCGATATTTTGTAAATTAAACCTGAAAAAACGCGACAAATTCAAAATATTATCATTATCTCCTATTTCCAACGTTTTACGGCATGAATGAAAAGAAACAAAGTTGTAGAGAATCAAATTCTGAACAATTTTGGTACCTACCTTTTTCCCCCCAAAATTGATATTTTGGGAAAGAAACCTGAAAAACACGACCAATTCAAAATATTATTCATTATCTCCTGTTCCTGTTCCTCATTCTTGCCGTAAAACGTGGAACATAGGAGATAATGATAATATTTAGAATTTATGTCGCGTTTTTCAGGTTTAATTTCCAAAATATCGATTTCGGGAGAAAAAAGGTAGGGACCAAAATTGTTCAGAATTTGATTTTCTACAACTTTGTTTCTTTTTATTCATGCCGTAAAACGTGGAACATAGGAGATAATGGTAATATTTTGAATTTGTTGCGTTTTTCAGGTTTAATTACTAAAATATCGATCCTTGAAGAAAAATTGTGAGGACTAAACTTGTAGAAATTCAAATTTTCTACAATTTTTATCCCTACGGTTTTACTGTGAAATCAAAAATGGCCGAGTTATTCAAGAAAAACCTTTTTTTTTTTTAATAAACCATTTTTCGAATATACAAGGGAGCCTCATTCAGTATTCTTTTTGAATTTACACTCCCAGTACCCCCCGAGGGATCTACGAAAAAAAATTCTAGAACGGATTATTTACGGGTAGGGTCGGTTTTTGGACTGGAACAACCGAAACAACCGGTTTTAATTGTTTTTTTTTTTCAGTTTCGTTTCAGGTTTGGATAGCTATGCTAGGTAGGTACGGTCAACAGCACGTCAGTCAAAACATAAACAAGACGCTCGAAACCAGAGACCCGCAATGGACAAAGTGTTACCACTGAAGTGCGGTCAACTGTACGTAGGCACTTTTCTATAAATATGCGTCTTACTGCCAGTTGCAGAAATCTTCTTAAAAATAAAAGCTCCTTTAGTATATTACGATGTTCGTAATATTATCATGACATCCCATGAAACGTCCACTACAGGACAGGAAACTCCCTCCCTAACTTTCTATAGCAAATAAATATCTTTATCTTATCTCCAAAATTCCAGTTTTTGCTAAAACAATGTGCAGGAGAAGTACCATAGTCACCACGCTTGTTGGTGACCGCAGAATATAAGAGAGATGATACGATACACATCCTCTGGTTCATTAGCCCTGTAGTCGCCTCTTACGACACCCATGGGTAGAGATAGGTTGGTATTTTTTGCCGGCACCACACGGGGCGTGATATACTGTGCCGAATTAGTCTTTGAATTCAGCCAGGTGTGATGCCTGCGCGCGCACCCCCCCATAGAAGCGAATATAGTAAAAAACATTGGTTCCTTATTGAATAGGTATACTTTCCAATTTATTTAGGTGCTTATTTTGAATGCACATCATAAACACATTCGTTGCCATAGAGACGCTGTCAAATTTGATTTTTCGTATTTCGAACTATGTTCCTTGGGAAAATACTATTAAACGAGCAATATTTGTATACAAATATATATGTTTGCAATCTGTTTCTCGAAAACGGTTCTAACAATTTCGATGAAATTTACTATAAGAGAGCTTTCGGGGGCGACAAATCGATGTAGCTAGGTCTCATGTCTGGGAATTTTTTTTTACCCCGTATTTTTAAGCATTCTTTTTAAACACAGATATTTTAATGTTCAGGCAGCTATTATAGAGGGAAGCTCGGTCGACCAGGTACTGTACAAATATTGCTCGTTTAATAGTATAGGATATTTGGAAACTAACAAGATAGCAAAGCGCGTTGCTTACTTTGAGAACTAAGATGGTATGTCTCATGTGCCGGTAGTTTTACTGGCTGTCTTACCCTTCGAATTGCTGCTTCACGGCAGAAATAGGCAAGGGGGTGGTACTTCACCAGAAGGACTTTGCACAAAATCCCTACCACTAAGTAATTTAAAAATAAATCCAAATCGTTTTTACTCTTTTTTAGTAAACCCCGACACAAAAGAAACTATATATACCCGTGCGAAGCCGGGGCGGACCGCTAGTCCTACTATACCCAGCGGATGATCAAGACGCTCCTAACGGTACCTCATTTGTCAAATAACGATCACTAGTTTAGAAGATATGAAGGACCAGTATACATACATACCGTTCAAAATCATAACCCTCCTTGTTGCCGTAGTCGGGTAGTGAATTAAAAGTTTATTGTATTTATTGTGAAGAATGTATTGGTTTAGGATACCTGCAAGTACTATCAATCGATCAGTGATACCCTATGGACGGTCCATTAATTTTATTTTCCGCTGTTGCAGGCCACACGATGTACACATCGTAATATCATCATGACATCCCATAAAAGCGTCCACTGCACGACAGGGAGCTCCAACCAGATCTCCAGCAAAATCACGTGGTACTTTGAGGGGGATTTACCATAGTCACCACGCTTGTAAGCGTTGCGGCTGGCGACCGCTGTTGTTGGTGACCGCAGTATGTAAGATCGTACGATACACAGAAAGATGTTGCTGCCCATCCTCCGGTTCATATGCCCTTAGTCGCCTCTTACGACACCCACGGGTATAGATGACTCTGGACATATAGTTATCCTAATCTAACACCCTGTATACTTACTTTAAAAACCTGTACATATAGTGATCCTAACCTAACACCCGGTATAGTTATCCTATCCTAACACCATGTATACTTACCATAAGACCCTGTACATATAGTGATCCTAATCTAACACCCTGTATACTTACCCTAAAACCCTGTGTATTTATCCTAACCTAACACCCTGTATTCTTACCCTAACATCCTGTATAGTAATCCTAACCTAACACCCTGTATACTTACCCTAGCACCCTGTACGTATAGTACTTAGTCATTCTAACCTAACACCTTTTATACTTACTCTTACATCCTGTATAGGTATCCTAGCCTAACACCCTGTATATTAACAAATAATGACCATTAGAAGCATTTTTGATAATACCGATACTTAAAAAAAAATATTTTCATGGAATCTTATCTCACTAACAAAAAATAAAATCATCGACATCGTGTGTCGATATTATTTTGATCGATCACCTCCCTATCGTCATTCGTCATACAAGAAAATCGGTCACCGATTATCGCCCGTGTGCGTTGGGTCGGTCACAAAATCGGTCGTAAAATCGGGGGAAAAATGTGCCCGATAATCGGACCTACAAAAACTCGGTCGTGTGCGGGAGCCCTTAGGGCTCCCGCACACGACCGAGAATCGGTGGCCGATTTTTTGTCGGCATCCCGCTCTGACGTGTTATCACCTGGATCTTCCGTCCTTGTCCTGGGCGATAATCGGCCACCGATTCTCGGTCGTGTGCGGGAGCCCTTAGAGCTCCCGCACACGACCGAGAATCGGTGGCCGATTTTTTGTCGGCATCCCGCTCTTACGTGTTATCACCTGGATCTTCCGTCCTTGTCCTGGGCGATAATCGGCCACCGATTCTCGGTCGTGTGCGGGAGCCCTTAAACGGGGTTTTCAATAACGTATTTGGGTTGCTTTCGTGAAATATTTGAACTTTTTAGGGTTCCGTACCTCAAAAGAAAAAAACGGAACCCTTATAGGATCACTTTGTTGTCCGTCTGTCTGTCTGTCTGTCAAGACCCTTTATCTCACGAACGGGTGAAGGGATCAGGTTGAAATTAATACCATATATTAGGATCCATGAACCACACAAGACCTGAATATATGAATTTTTTACAATGACGCAATTAAAAGATATGGCATTTTATGTCCTCATCTCCATACATTTATTCAAAAATGAAAAACCTACAGGGTACTTCCCGTTGACCTAAAATTATGAAATTTGGCAAGAAGCTAGGTCTCACAGTACAAATAATGGGAAAAGTCTGAAATCATTAAATATTACAACTTTTCTCACAACTAATGGTAACCAATTGTGGTGAGCTCCCGTTTCAAGAACATTCATATAAGAGAGGGGTCAAGTTGGATGGTTGCTGAGGCGATTTTTGTTTTAGTTCTATTTAAAAACGGGAACACTTACAAACTTGAAAATTTGTATGTTTATAGGCTATAAAATAACAACAAATAATAAAATTTGGTCAAGCGCGTGTCGGACTCAAAAAATCTAGCACATTAACTTACTGAAATTTCAACTAATACAATTATGTTTATGTGGTGGTACGGAACCCTCAGTGCGCGAGTCCGACTCGCACTTGGCCGGTTTTTTTTATTGCCATCGGTTCGTTCAAACAGATAATAGACGAGTTCAAAGTTTCAAGCTGTGAAACCGAGCAGAAATCAAACAAAGCTTATAGTTTTGTACGAAAGAAAGCCAAATACGTTGTTGAAAATTCCGTTTGATCCGGTCCAGTTGTTTGTGTAAAAGTCGTGGGTACAGCTAAAGATTGGTAAAATCTAGATTTAGTTTTATTGTTAAAAATAATAATAAAAAAATTCCTGTTTCGGCATGGCGGTGCAACAAATGTAAAAAAAATTATGAAAGTTCTAAAGTTTTGAAAACTTAGTACTTATAAACGAAATACTTCAAAACATAAAGAGAGAAAAGAATCATTGTTTTTTAGGAATTGTCTTTTAAGGGGAGAGATAAGTTACAAAGATTGTACGGAAGTGAAGTCCAACAGTTTTGTATGTAGGTACATGTTGACACGTTGGACGTTGGACTTTGTGCTCTTTTTTCAGTAGCCACAGAAGCTAAAGTGATTGAGTCTCAGATTAGTTAGGCTTTGTTTTGTATAAGAAATAACGAAACCCGTATCATAGTTACTCCGCGTGGAATTCGACTATGATTTTACACTTACGAGGATAGTGGGCGACCTAACAGTGCACACGTAAACAAGAGGTGTTTAATTTACAAAAATCCGTATTATCGGTACTCTGTATACCTAATTACCTAATAATATAAAGGCGTGAACTGCACTGTCTGTCTGTCTGTTACGCTTTTATGACTAATCCGATAAACCGATTGTGATACAAACTTGGTACGAAGATAGTTTGAACCATGGGAAAAGTCATTAGTACATTATCTGAACCCCACGCGGACGGAGTCGCGGGCAACAGCTAGTAAATATATATATTTGTAATCGGTTTCTCGAAAACGGCTCTAACGATTTCGATGAAATTTACTATACGGGGGTTTTCGGGGGCAAAAAATCAATCTAGCTAGCTCTCATGTCTGGGAAAATTCGTTTTCCCCGAGCTTTTAAGCAATTTTTAAAATACCGCAACCTTACTCAGCCGATGATATTTTAAAGTTGTGGAGGATATTATAGGGCGAAGCGCGGTCGCCCAGGTACTGATTACTACAGGTACCTACTCATTTTACACGTGATTTTTAACACGTTTAGTCCTAGGTTATATATTTTGCTGTGTATGGAGCGCACATTCTGGTTCAGTCCGACAGCAACACGATGAAATACCGGATACACGGTCGGAGACGTTACCAACGACCTCTATTTGACCTTAGTTTGGGGAGCTGCTTTCACGACCAAGGGCGTTGGAAGGTCAATTTTCAGAAAGGAGTCAGGCAGGGGTGTGTTATTTCCCCCATCCTATTTAATATCTACGGAGAGTACATCATACGTAAAACTCTTGAAGAATGGGAAGGAGGCATCAAAGTCGGTAGAATCAAAAGTTAGTAGTTAGTAATGTTAATAGTTAAAATAATTTTATCAGATTTGTTTTCATTTGCCACTTTTTTTTTTCATTATCACATGTAACTCATAGACATGAAAGGGCTATGTCTAACTCGCACATTTCTTAAAAAAAATATAGCAAAATTCGATTAATTTGACCTCTATCTAGCCCTGAAGACAAGAGATGAAGTGAACGATACAATGGACTTTACCAGAAAAAGACACGCTTTTTTATTTTGTCAATGGGCTTACTCTTGACCTCGATCTAGTCCTGAAGACAGAGATGAGGTCAACGATGGAACGAGCTTGCCCAGAAGAAGCCTATTCACTCGCGACTTGAAGAGATTCGAGTTATATAAACTGGGGGACGCTAACGCAGGTAGAAAATTCCACTCTTTAGCCGTGCGCATTATAAAAGATGTTTCAAAGCGCTTTGTGCGAATGTGCGGAATATCAACCAATATTCATAAGGGAGTTTTCTGCGGTGCGTCCCTCCGACCCTCAGACTCCCGATGGTAGAAAGTAGTGGTGGAATAAGCCCGTGGAGCTCTTGACCACACTCTCCGAAGTAATATCTGAAAAAAGACCGACAGACATGCAACTTTGCGACGACCAGACTGTGAAACTTGATTTTTACCTCTAATGAGCTTCATCACTAATGAGCTTCTAGGCTCTGCGATCTATCGAATCAAGTGCGTATGTAGCTGAGCCATCCCAAAGGAAATCTTCATGCAGGATCGGACTTGGACTTTATATAAAACTGTAAGTTGTCGGAAAGAAGTAACGCTTAACCTTATTGAGAACGCCCCACTTTTTTGCCGCAGTTCGGGCTTTTGACTCAATGTTAGCGCCGAAGTTCAGGTTTGCACATAGCTTCATGCCTGTTCGTGGCTGTCGGTAATTGGTACAGTTGTACCTCGAAAAGTAGGAACCAGATTGAATGGTGGTATATTGACGATATAAGGGTGGAACCCCAATCCTCGTCTAGCCGCACGTAGGAGGGAGGGGAATGGTGGTATAAGGTCGTACGGTCAATCACACGTCGGTAGAAGCTTTTCATCTCTATTACAGCGCCATAAGGTCCAAAAGTGTTTTTACTGACGAGCTGTTGAGTGTACATTTCAGACGCACTAAATGAGATGTATTCTATAGAATACTGATAAGTACATAAGGCACTATGTGTCGGTGTTCAAGGCTCTACAGTTTCTCTGTTTCGACAAGAGTCTCATCACCAATGAGCTTCCTAGTATGTTTGTCGATTGCAGTAAGATTGGCCAGCTGGTATTCTGCAGACTCATCAGTACTCCATACCGGACTTCTGTTTGAAGCACAAGCACAAGTCTGATAGGGTATAAATGGCTGTAGAAACTGTCCCAGTGTGATGTACCACCTGGCGTTGGAGAGTATGCCAAGTTTCTTAGCTGCAGATTTGGCCAAGGACTCAATAAAATGCCAAAAGTACAGATTGGACGATAAGTGCATCATACCAAGGAGCTCCAGGTGGTCTGATATCGGTACGAATACATTTCGGAACTCTGGAGTCAGATTGAAGGGACTTCGTTTGACTGTAAAGAAACACGCCTATGTTTTGGCCGCCACAGTCGGACACTGAGTGAACGGTCAGAAACAAACGTTCAACCATGGTCTATCGACCGACAAGATGGTATTTGTGCCACACTGGCTTTTGCATTGGGTATGTATCTATCCGTAACTGTGCTGTCGTCTGCATACTCAAAGATTCCAGGCACCAGTTTATGTACATCAGGAATAGAGTTGTGGACAGAACGGATCCTTGAGGAACTCCGTCATAGATAGCCCTCTGATCAGACTAGCAATCTTCCAAGACCACTTTATTCAATCGTACACTCAATAAGTTTAATATCCAATTGCAAAGGCCAGGTATTTCATACGATGGAAGATTGTTTGTTTGTGTGATTTCTGTCGTAAAGTAACAGTGTTTACACCGTTGTGTTTCGGTTTGTAGGGTAAACGAGCTACTGAAATTACCGACACATGAGATGTACCGCTTTAGTTCTCAATATGGGCAACGCGTTTTGCTGTTTTATTAGTGTCAATTATGCCACTCATAAGACAGTGTATGCTGTGGGTGGTGGTGACCATTCACCATCAGTTGGCCCACCTGCACCTGCCTGAAACTTTTTCAACTCTATTACCACGCCATAAGGTCCAAAAGTGTTTCTACTGATATGCGGCCGTGTGTACGTATTTCCAAATTTTAAAAGAAAGTAAGGAATTAAGTATTTTTGTGCCAACCCTATATGGTTTCTACGATTTCCGGTCATTTCTTACAAAAAAATGCTTTAGAGGTCACGCCGCCGATTTCGCCGCCGCCGCCGACCCTAAAAAGACGGCGGCGCCCCGCCGCCGACCTTATAGCCATCGGCGCTCATATCTACTGTCATGTCACGTCGACATTTAACAAGGGAAGAACATATTAGAGCTGTAGGCATGCTAGAAGCTGGCGCTATTCAACGCGTGGTTGCTGACACTCTACGAACCCACCAAAACGTGATCTCCAGGTTGTGGTCACGCTATCGTTTCACAGGAGACGTAGCGGCATGGCATTCCGGCAGAAATCGTGTCACCACTCCAAGACAGGACCGTTTTCTGCAAAATATGGCCAGGAGACACCCCAATGTCACGGCTATGCAAATGGTTCAAAGGCTTCAATCTGAACAACATTTGTTAGTAAGTGACCAAACTGTCAGAAGAAGGTTACATGAAGCCGATCTTCATTCTCGCAGACCACTGCGAGTTCCAGCTTTGCGGCGTGGCAATCGCGGGCGAAGACTTTTGTGGGCTCGCGAACATTTGGCTTGGAGCGACGAGCAATGGTCAATGGTTCTTTTTTCAGACGAGTCTCGGTTCGGATTTCATCCGGATTCGCGAAGAATAAGAGTTTAGCGACTTCCAGGTAGACGGAACCGTCTCCAGCATCCTCCATTCCAGAGGTCCATTCGTATCAAGGCGGGACAATCATGGTATGGGCTGGAATTCGTATGGGAGCGCGAACCGATCTCATTTGGATTAGAGGGAGTATGACTTCGAGGAAATACCGAGAAGAGGTAGTGGAACCTGTTATTATCCCACACAGGATCCAAATGGGCCAGGAGTTCGAACTCATGCACGATAATGCGCGAGCACATACGGCAGAGTTGGTATCTACTGCGCTTCGGGAACATGATGTCAGAGTTATGAACTGGCCTGCTCAGTCCCCTGACATGAATCCCATAGAACATGCATGGGACATGTTACAAAGAAGGGCTTTGATCAATTTCCCTCCAAATTTGAGGACTGAAGAGCAACTTTTCTTGCACTTAAAAAGAACCTGGGACCTTATACAGCAGCAAGACTTGGACAACCAAATTTTGAGTATGAATAACCGATGCCGAACACTTATTAACGTTAGGGGAGGAAATACTGATTATTAAATTTAATAATATGCATTCTTTTGTTATTCGCGACCTTTTTTTTTCAAAACTTCATCAAAAAAGAGATATTGTGTACTTAGTATTAATTAGAGACTTTTAATAAATTAAAAAAAGAAACAACGAAACATCTCTGTTACAGCTCTTTATTTTATTAAACGCGTAAAGCATAAAATACACTTTCATTCTGTATATATGTCCTAAGAAATAATCAACAGGTTTTCTAAAAATTGAGTAACATTAAAATATCCCTAGGCAAGTTGATGTGTGTATTATTATTATTGGCTAGTTTGAAAACAGCGCTAAAACACGTTAGTATTATATAGTCTAAGGCTAAAACTATCCGGTTCGTAATTGGTTGCCTTGCCTTTGAAGTAAGTGTTGCTAATAACATAAAATAAAAGCCGGGTTCCAAAACGGGTAATTATCCTTTGACAGCAGTCTGTCTCGACCACACTTATGGATGTCAGATAAATCTATCCTACCGTCATGGTAATTTCTCAGGCATCAGTTTTTACGTTTTTGAAACGTGCCCTATAGTGTTTTTGACGTTTTTTTTTGTATCGACTTCAAATTGTCCATGTTGACAGAAGCCATATTACAGATATTTGATTTGATTCAAAAGTAAACAATGGCAATGGATGGATCAAGGATTTACTTGTAAAATTGATGCCCAGATTAGTACATATAGTACAGGACCGATCTCACACTCCCTGGTGTAAAATTGTTGAGCCGCCGAAGGTCTGCTGAGATGGCTGCAGAACCATTGGCCCAGATCCAATTCAGAATCATCTTCCTTTTTGGACAATCATCTGATTCATTCTGCAATGTCCTTACCTAGGTACCTAACTAGTGGAGTCTGTTTTTGTTTGACAGTGTGTGTTGTTCCTTCCTACCACAAACCCAGAACCTCGGGATTGAGAGCTGAACGCTGTAACCCCTAGATTGTGTGAGCTGCTTGGTTGTTCATTTTCATGGGCTGAATCACAAAACTGAAATGGAAGTCTTTAAATTATTTTGTATAACTTTCTGTAGCTTTTCCATTATTGTACACTAGCACACTGTATATCCATTTACTATATTGAAGAACATTGTAGAAAAATAACTGTCTTATTATAGTACTCTTTGAAAAATAAAATACAAAATGTAACTACCTATTTAATTTATTTTTAAATTTTAAAAAATAATAAAAAATCCTACACAACTCAAAGGTTTTAATTTTAGGTTGACTCTGACCACCTGATCTGCCAAAGAGACAGATGTGAACAAATCATATGGCATCAAAGTGGTTCCTTACCCAGTATCATTTAGTACCTTAAATAATGCATGTGGTTATATAGTACTAAAGGTAATCCACACACCTACAATAATTATATTGCACAATTTTAACAGAAGCATTCAGGTACACAGACAATTCTCACATAATTATTCTTAGTGTGGGCCGCCTATGGCTCTTATAATAAACAACAAAATTAAAAATTATGATCAGCAAAGGAAAATGTGCCCGATGTGGTGTAAAGGAACTCATCCTCTTCAATTTATTTTGTTGCACTCCTTGATAGTTTAAGTTTACACTTGGAGGCCAGACTAATTGCACTATTACATACTTTCGCTGATTCAGGGACCCAAAGAGGATTTTGGCTTCCTAAACCTTTAGCTAATAGATCCTTGTGTAAATGTTGTTCTACATGTTTGCAAAAGCCACTCATCAAAAATTTAATTGAACCCTCTATCAGCAATCACACAGATACTTGGTTCAGCATAACATCCCAACGTCCACTGCAGGACAGGGAACTCCCTCCAAACTCCTTGTTGGTGACTGCAGTACGTAAGATGGTACGATACACAGAAAGATGCTGCTGTCTATCCCCTGGTTCATAAGCCCTTAGCCGCCTCTTACGAAACCCACGAGCATAGGGCCTTCACGAGCTGTTTCCACTTCCCCTTGTCTTGCGCCATCCTTCTTGCTTCTTCCCACATCAGTCCAGCAGCCTTGAGCTCGCCCAGGTCTACATCTGCCACTCGAATGCTATTGACGCCGTGTTTCCGTCGTTACGCCGGAGGGTATGCCCAACCCACCACCACTTTCGCTGCGCAATTTCTTGTTTAATAGGCCTTTGCTGGCATCGGGTCCACAAATCTTCATTACTGACCGTGTCCGGACAGTAGATGCGGAGTCTGAACCTAAAGCACTTGTTGACAAACACTTGGAGCTGGTCCGTCAGTGCCTTCATCACTCTCCACACGTCTCGCAGCCAAACAGCAGCAGCATGCTCTTGACGATTGACTCTAAGAAGATTAGTTTGATGCGACGGGTGATTATGTGCGATGGGTAGAGATGGGTTGCTGCTATTCTTTGCCAGCACCACACAGATCACCCACAGGAGATGCATACTTCAAAATTCAATAATTTGGAGACATTTAGGCTGTGTGTTAACTGTGCTTTTTATGAACAATAATAATAATAAAATAATAATAATGAATATCAATATTTATATAAACTAAATTATAATAATTTAAAAAGAACCAACACTGAAGGACTCATCAGCAAAATTGCTGCCTGCCTATAATATTTTTTTTTTTAAGTAGGTATATACAGCGCGCTCCTCCTGGGGGGAACCGCGCTCACCCCCGTGACTCATTTTTTTACTTCTAATCATTAACGGTCATGGACAAAGATATTTTGTACGCAGTATAGCAGAGATACTTGTTTCTTTTTCAATTATATCTAATCTACTAGTTTGTAACAGCTTTTAGGAACACCAATTGTAACTGAGTGGATTTTAATATTTCAAAATTTTCAATATCTCTTGTTTTTTACCATCTTTAAACTCACTGCAATCTGAAGTAGATATTATTGATGGTTATGATTCTTTTTGTGACGTATGGTAAGTATGAAGTATTAGTATCACTAGGTATGGAATTGTTTTTCAATGGGAGGTAATGCTTTTCATCAATGGTTTCTCAGCGATATCAATCAATGAATCAGCGGGAACAGATGTATTGTGTACATGTATTGGTTTTTCCAATGTTTTATCCTCTTGTTTATCTTCTTCTATGGGTAAAACTGAAAAAAAGTTAAATGTAAGTATTATTGAAAGGAAAATTTAAATGCATCATAGCAAAATTGCTACCTGTCCTATTTCTAATAGTAATAATAAATAAACAGATGAGTACCTGAACTTCCAGATGAAGTCTCATTGTGCTATATCTTTTTCACATTGTTCAATTCAAACCTTGCAGAAATAAGACACTGAACCCATCATATTATCATCCATATAGCTGTCCATTTCATTCGGAAACTGAAACATGATACCCAATAAGATAAACAGTTGTGGATAATGAAAACATTAGAATTGGTTTAGCCCTCAAATATAATCAAAGCTCTGTAGTGATTATATTCTCTTTGAAAGCTCTTTTTGAGGATATACCTACCTAACTACTGAGCAAGGAACCACGTATATTACCTAACCACTACGTTTTTTTAGCTATTGGTATACGTAAGTAGTCAGTTCTTGAAAAGGACCATTGCGGTACGTAATATTTTAAAGAATCTCTGACTGTGCAAGGAACATATATACACTGTGCATGCAGTTCTTTGTCTGCTATGCAGTAAAAAAAAACCACAGGCACGTTCACAAAACTTACCTCATTTATGATCCTAAAAAGATCTTTCAATTCTGATTTTAGCCAGCTACGCGCTATCCATCTTGTAAGTTTAGCAAAGAAGGATACAACAGTGTGAAAGAAAGAGAAAGCAAGCGATAAGAAAGCGGCTATTTCTTTCTCTCGTATAGCTGAAAATGGATCATGCGTAGCTGCCTTTAATCGGTGTGCCAACAAAACGAGGCTCTAACCATAAACAACAGCAAAACAAATTGACCAATAGGTGTAAAGTTTCATTGGCCAATAGGAGCGAAGTTCAATTTGACAGCTCTTTGTTTGTACACGGATTCCGAGGCCGGTCATTGCCCTCAGAATTCATGTAAATGGATCCCGATTCCGAGGTCGTGCAATCCGCGGCCGGACATTCCTTGTACGAGCTCGGAATGCACAACCAAGAATGTACAACCACGGATTGTACGACCTCGGAATCGGAAGCCAAATTGTTGGCTTCCGATTCCGCGGTCGTACAATCCGCGGTCGTGCATTCCGGGCACTCTAAAAGTCAGCTGTTTTTACAAAATTTTGTTTGAGTTGTATATCTAATGAACAGTAATAGCTAGAGTCTAGCTATTGTCTACTAGACAATTAAAATATTCACAGATTATGTATTTCTGTTGCTGCTATAACAACAAATACTAAAAATAAAGTTAAATTAAGGGGGGCTCCCATACTAACGACCTGTTTTTGTAGGCGATTTTTGTTTTAGCTCTATCTTAAAAACGGTAACTGATATAAAAATGAAAATTGGTATATTTATAGTGCATAAGCTATTAAATAACAACAAATAATAAAATCTGGTCAAGCACGTGTCGGACTCAAAAAGTCTAGCTCAGTAACTTACTGAAATTTCAACTAATACAATTATGATTATGTGCTGGTACGGAACCCTCAGTGCGTGAGTCCGACTCGCACTTGGCCAGTTTTTGTATTAAACTGATGATCAAAATTTTAATCGGACCATTAAATTTTAACGAAAAATTTATTTACCATACTTTTTGAGTAACAAGTAGGAGTGTTAGGAGGGTTTTTATTTTATGTATGAAAGTTACGTTAAAGGCAATCATGACACAAAAACAAAAAAGAAAAAATGTTTTGTAAAAAAAAATATAAATTTTAAAAATTTATTATATAATCTTTTACTCGAATTTGTATGGAGAAGCCGATTTTTTTTTCGTTTCCTGAAAGTTTTGGTTACTGAAAGTTGTTCAGTCGTTGGTTGTTGGTTGATATTCCGCAAATTCGCACAAAGCGCTTTGAAACATCTTTTATAATGCGCACGGCTAAAGAGTGGAATTCTCTGCCTGCGTCTGTGTTCCCGAGTTCATATAACCCGAATCTCTTCAAGTCGTTTCTTCTGGGCAAGCTCGTTCCATCGTCGACCTCATCTCTGTCTTCAAGACTAGATTGAGGTCAAGAGTAAGCCCATTTTCAATAAAAAAAAGTCTCGTTGACTGATCATGCCTTTTCAGTATTCGGAAGGCTGTCCTTAACACCCTGTATAGTGCATAAGCTATGGAATAGCATAGGGAATAGCAACAAGTAATAAACACTGGTGAAATGCGAGTTAGACTAAAAATTTATCGAAATGTCAAGTTTTAATAAAAGTAATAAACGTACTTAATTTAAATAACGTTAAATTTAGTTTCGAATCAAATTATGTGTTTCACTAAAACCAAACAAAAGCTAAATTCAATTCGATCCAAACAATATAAAATTCGCTTGATTGTACTTATTAAAAATGTCGCACTGCCAGTGACAGGTCAAGCGTGTCACTCGCAGTCCGACTCTACACCGTAAGTCTTTTGAAATAAGAACGGTACAAAGGTACAAAGCACCGCATCAATATTTGAAGAAATCAAAAAGAAAAGGTATATTTTTTTAATATGCTTCAAAAAAAAACGTAAATTTTTCATTTTCCGGGAACTTTATGGAAAATTGATATAAAGAGATCGAATGTCAAAATTTTCACTTATCGCATAATATTAAGAGTCGGAAAATGAAATATTTTTTATTGTTTGTGATGGTTATCTTTTTAAATTGTAAAAATACAGTGTTTTAAATAAATTCAAATATACTAACTAATCCAAACTTACCGTTGCATTAAAAATAGTGCAAATAATACGAGAGCAAACTAGCAGCATACTTTTTTTTAACAATTCAACTAATATGCGTACAAAATAAACAATGCATCACTTTCGCGACCAAATATTCCGTTTTTGCAATTTCACAAACACTTGCCGAAAGTGCCGAAACCGGTTGTGAAGATCAAGCACGCACACGCGCGTCGACTGCTGCACACATCGACAGCGCGCTCGCAGGAAGGCAGTGAGAAGCTAGCGAAACAGCAACATAGTTCGGAAATATTTTCAAATTCCGTTGAGCAGCTCGTATGCTCTTAAAAGAAGTAAAATGACAGTAAAGTATTATTAACTTTGTGAACAAACTCTTAAAGTTTAAAATCAAACGAACTGCAAATTCAACAAAAGAGTAAGGAAATTGCCATAACATCTAATCTAACGTCTAAAAACTGCCAGAATTTGGCAGCCAGATCTGCCGGCGTATATTGCAATTCTGCCAAATCCTACCAGACTTAGAAAACGTCAACCGAAACTGCCAGAGACTAAAATAAAGAGCTAAAACTACCAATAAAGTAGGATCCTGCCACAAGCAGTCACACTGATATATCCTCATTGACTGATACTTTGGCAAGACAAGTGACAGCTTAACATTGCCATACGAAAACCATTTTTGGTCTACAACCGGAACTTCTCGGAACTTTTGATCTAAGTGTAACTTATTTGGATGGCTCGCAAGTGCATTCAAAATTTTCAAAAAGTGTTTTAGTGAAGGAAATTTTTGAGAAAAAGGCTTACCTTTTTCGTCTAGACGCAAAACTAACATTTCTTATTTTTAAGGTGTTTTTAGACCAATACGACCCTGCTGAATTCATACATACTTGTTACATAAATAAACAGTTTTCAAGATGGCGCACAGTGTGAGAAATGCGAATTCTAGCGGGATTTAATATAGAATTGAAATATTTTATAATTTGAAAGCAAATAGTGTTTTATTTTACCTAAGACTATCCCTGTCAATATGACATTTATTTTTTTTTTGTAGGTACTTTTAAATTTAAAATAGACTACCTCGAAGTCGGTAAAAAAATCTAATTAATTTGATCACTCGGTACGCAGTGTTAACTTGTGCGAATTGAAAATACGATTACGAAGCTATGTTATATAAAAACATTGTTTTTGTTTTATAAAACTATTATTTGGTTCTTTTATGTAAGTACAAAACAGTTTATTTGCCTTGACGTTCACAATTAACGACATTTATACTAATTTCAATGAAGGGGCAAAATGGACATGGTTTAAATATTTTAACGGATATTCAGTAGACCTGAATACTATTTATTCCGCATTATTCCGTGATAAATACTATTATTTATGATAGCTCATAGTGTTAGCTTTCTGCTACAGTTGACACTTTTTGCGCATTTTTGCGCTCCCCATACAATTTTTTTCATTTTTCAGCATGGCTGTTGAAATATCAAAATGCCAAATTTTTGATATTTTGGATTACTTTTCTTGGTTTAATATGCCCGTTAGTGTACATAAAGTGCTATTTCGTGGCAAAGATGTTATATCATCATGTATACTTCCAATTGGACAGTTATCGGAAGAAGATCAAGAAATAAGAAATAAAGATAATAGACACTATCGAGAATTCTTTACGAGAAAATCTTCAAGAATCGACTAACACGGATTTAATAAACAGGCTTTTAATATCATCGGTCCCATATTCAGCAAGTTTAAGGTGCATTCGAAAGAAAAAAAAAAGTAAAATTGAAGCGGATATCTTAGATATGCTTTTCCTTTCCATAGAAAATGACTTTAATTCATATAATAACATTAATTCAGTTGATGTTTCTTGAATAAATAAACCACAATGCGTTATTTCCATTATATTAACATCATTTATAACTTTTTATTGCCAAAAACGTACGATCCGCGTCATTAAGAATTAAATCCCGCTAGAATGTGATTTTCTCACAGTGTGTGGCGGCCAAAAATTGAAAATCAAATTTTTAACGAACTTTAAAAATGAGGTAATATGCACGGAGCAAAGATGCTCCGTGGGTGATATGTCTTTGAAGGCAAAAAAAACACACCGATGCAAAAAAGTAACAATAGTCTATGCCATCCGTCTGTAGTGTCTGTACGCCTGTCTGACTGTGCTGCCCTTGGTCCTGCCTTAAAATGGCTGTATCTTTTGATCCCAAATAGATAGCCGATAGAAATTTTCGTAAAATATATATTATTGTAGTGTATAACTTATCCATAATAAAAAGTAAGAAAGATGCGTAACCCATTGATTAAAAAAACGGGTTTATTTTACGTTTTTTTTGTTTTGCTCTATCGCAAAAACGGAGATACGTGCAAGCATCTGACTTTTGGCCCAATATTTATTTAATCGTATGGCATTTTGAATAGGCGATATAATTATAATTCTAAATTTAAGTCTTTCAGCCAATTGGCGACGTCAGGTGGATAGTTGAAAAGATCTTCTGGTGGTCCTGGGTACGAGAAGAGGGGGCATCTTTGGACTATGTGCTCCATAGTTTGCTCCTCTTCGCCACACTGGCACATAGCAGAGTCTTTCCATCCCCACTTGTGCCGGAAGTAGTTACAGCGGCCATGTCCTGTTCGAAGTCTATTGAGCCGGCACCATAGGTTGCGTGGCAGGTTGGAGCCCGGAAGTTTGGACGTAGGATCTATGTCTACTGGAGATCCATCTTCTGAGACTTCAAACGCAGACAGGCTTTGAGCGGCTTGGTATGCTGGATGTCGAGACTTAAGGCGATGCGGGGGCAGCTGGTGGAAATATGGATTTGAAGCAATTTTTTCAGTTTCTCTCTTCAGTGCATGCATTCTACGCAGATGTGGAGGGGCGATGTTGCACAGCGTTGGTAGCCAGTAAGTGGGCGTGCTCTTTATAGTGCCTGATATACAGCGCATGGCATCGTTTAACTTTGTGTCTACTTTGTGAACATGCGCGCTGTTTAGCCAAGCAGCCGCGCAATATTTTGCCGCTGAGTAGACAAGCGCGATGCCTGATGTGCGTAGGCACTCCGCTGATGCTCCCCACGTGGTGCCACATAGTTTGTGGAGGATGTTGTTTCTTGTGGCCACTTTTCTGGATAGTTTGCAAAGGTGTTCTTTGTAGGTTAAGGATCTGTCCAGGGTCACTCCAAGGTACTTCGGTGTTGGGTTGCATTTTAGTACCTCTCCGTTAAAAAACACCGTAGGTTGGTAGTTGGCCATTCGGTTATTCAGATGAAAGCAGACTACTTCGGTTTTGCTTGTGCTGGGGATTAATCGCCAGGATTTCAGGTACTTTGCTACAGCTAACAGGTCAGAAGTTAGTACTCACTCTGCTACCTTAAAATCACTGCTCTGTGCCACTAATGCGATATCATCTGCATACATGAATTTAATGCTCTCTGTTTGCGGGAGATCATGGATGTAAAGATTGAAAAGTTGAGGTGCTAATACCGAACCTTGTGGTAGGCCGTTGTGCAGTATTCTGGTACGGCTTTTGGCACATCCTAAGTGAACTTTGAATTGTCTTTATGTCAGCATGTTTGAGATAAGGTCTGCTATCTCTCTGCTAGGAACGGTAGCCAAGACTTTGTAGACTAGTCCTTGTCTCCAGACCGTATCATAAGCAGCAGTCAGGTCTATGAACACTCCAGTGGATTTGAGCTGGGTTTGAAAGCCGGCTTCTATATGGCTAGTAAGAGAGAGAACTTGATCTGTGCAGTTTCGGCCTTTTCTGAATCCGGCTTGTTCAGGTGGCGTTACAGCTTCAATATATGGTTCAATTCTTGCAAGGAGAACCCGTTCCAGAAGTTTGTAAAGACAACTCAGAAGGGCGATTGGACGGTAGTTTTCAGGTAGATTTTCGGATTTACCTGGCTTTAGCACAGCAATCACTTTTGCCATTTTGAATTGTTTGGGCAGCTTGTTGTTTTGCAGTATGTTAGTGAAGAGGGCGGCTACCCAACTTATACTGACTGGTCCCATGTGCTTAATAAATTCATTAAAGACATTATCTGGCCCCGCAGCTTTATTGTTCTTAAGAAATTTAATGCCTTGAACAATCTCACCTATCTCAAACGGTCTAAATAAGTGAGAGTTAGTAGGAGAGTTCTCTTTCAGGGATTTTAGTTTAACTTTAATCTTCTTGGTGAAGACTTTATCCCGTTTCGCTCTTGTTACTTCTACCATTCTAGCTGCGATAGCATCAGGGTGCGCGCTTTTGCAGACTTTCTGAGGTTGCTTTTTCCCCGTAAGGTTGTTTAGGGTCTTCCATGCCTTGCGACTTGATTTTTTAAAATCCATGTGCTCCACAATATCTCTCCATTTCTCTTTCCTGTTTTCGTCCAAAGATTGCAACAGTTGAGCGCCTTTGCTATGATCTCCCGTTAGTTCAAACTCTTTATAAAGTTGTTCGCTTTTGGAGTTCCAGCCTGGTATATATTCTTTCCTGAATCCTCTTGGAATACATCTTTTAGCGATTTTGATAATTAAGTTAGTAAAATGCTCGTAATTTGATGGGGTAGGGTCAAGATTGGCTTTAATAAGTTCCGAGTCGAGTAGATCTTTAAATTTTTCCCAATTAGCGCGGTTGAAATTCCACCTTGGTAGAGGCATTGAGTTCATAAGAGGGATTTTAATTCCGAATTTCAAGGGCTGTTGGGAAAGTTTGAATGTACAGAACGATTCAAAGCAAGAGGTTGATCTAGTTGGTCTTTCGAAGAAAATGTGAGGTCGGGGTTATAATCTTGTTTCCACCTTGCGGATCGGAAAGTACCCTTTTCTTTGGCGTCAAACACCAGGTGTAAATCATTCAATTCAGCCCAATGCACCAACGCTTCGCCATTATCATCCGATTTCTGATAGCGCCAAGTTGTATGATGGCTGTTAAAGTCGCCAGTATATAAACAGGGATGACCATATTTCGGCAGGCAGATATTAGGCCATTTCACGCTAGGTGGTTTGTAGACATTAATTACTGTTAGAGCGTCAACTTGTACGGCTATAGAGAAAATATTGTCTTTATCATCAAAGTTTAGGAGTTGTACTTTATCAAGGCAAGATTTTGCGTAAGTTGCTATGCCGTATTGGCGATGATGTAAAGCTTTAATTAGTGTGTATCCAGGCAGATGACCTCTTCTCTCCAGGTCAGAATCGTCTATTGTATGCGTTTCCTGCAAGTTAACTATGTCGATGTTATTGTCATTTAGGATTTTGAACAAGTAGTCACTTTTGGCTGCACTTATGCCTTCTATATTTAGCTGTAGGATGCGGACAGAAGGCCCGACATCTTTTGTCAGCGGGCTCTGACAAGAGCCTTTCATTGGTGGGTCTTGAAAAGGACCGTTTGATGATGGGCTCTGAGGAGAACCGTTCGCATTAGTGGTCGCATTCATATTCGCATTCGTATTAAATAGTACTTATTAATTCGCCTATTTGCCTATTAAGGCGTTACTCTTTTAGCACCACCCAGGGGACACGTGCAGGGTAGCGGTGGGTAACTCCTGCGGACGCGAGCAACAATAGTCCCCCAATAGTTGGCCCAGTGTGAGTAAGAATCATGTTATGTGGTCCTTAAATGCGTAGGAACGTACGTACGTGCCTGTACCGGTAGGTATTTTGAATTCGTCATCATACTAGTATAGTAAAGAGGTAAATCCTGATTGATTAATTGAATGACTGATTAAGTGGTTGATTGACTGACACATTAACGCACAACCGAAACTACTGAATCTGGAATCACAAAATTTGGAGAGTATGCGTCTCATGTTATGAAAATTTGACATTAAAAATAATTTTGAGAAATTCATCCTCTACGGGGGTGAAATGGGGGAAAATGTTTTGTATGAAAATTCTTTGTTTTTGAAGTAAGACCTATACAAATTATTGTATGAGGGTTTCTAAAAAAGGGGACGAATTATTTTTGTCGGGTTATTGGTCATTTTCTTTTCCAAACATTTTCCCCTTACGGGACGAATTTCTCAAAATGTTTTTTTGTGTTAAACTTTCATGACATTAGACACATACTTTCGAAATTTTGTGTTTCTAGCTTCAGTAGTTTTGGCTGTGCGTTGATGTGTCAGTCAATCAATTAGTCATTCAATCAATCAATCAGGACTTACCTCTTTACTATACAGGGTGTCCCAGGAAACACTGTCAAGCGCTGGTCCAGAGGTGGACCACCCCTTGGGCTACCCGAATCACTCCCATGTATAGTAAATAAAAACTAACTAACCTAACCTAAATTAAGATTCATATTTTTCTCTAACATGTTTTGAACGCCAATTTCAGCGAAAAATACCATTAAAAGTATCAAAATACTTTCAAAATACCCTATCAATTAGTAATTCTTACGGAAAAAACAACCAGATCCTGAAGGTCCACCCTAAGAAATACTCGTAAAATAGAATCGCTCATGTGCCTGAAATTTTAACAGCTGTCTTAAAACTTCTACCGAAACACAATAGTGCAAACACTGCTGTTTTACGACAGTAACAGGCAAAAGGTGGTATTTTTCCAGACGTACTTTGTACAGAAGCCTTACCACTATCTTAATTTGCAATAGGAATCACCAAAATAGGCAAATTATTTATTTGGAGCCTAAATTAACATTCAGGGGTTTTTCCCTCTCAATTTTATAACGCCAATTCCAGCGAAAAATACCCCATTAAGCACCAAATTTTTTTTTATGTTTCGGATTGATTAGAGACCTGAAAAGTTTTTAAAATCAACTACAATCTTTGAAACATCCTTTTTGTATTTTTAAATTGATGATCAAAATTTTAAACGGCCCATTCAATTGTTCGAAAATTTTATTTACTATACTTTTTGAGTATCAATTACGTATGTTAGAAGGTTTATTATTTTATGTATGAAAGTAACGTTCAAGGCAATTATGACACAAAAAGGAAATTGGAAAAATGTTTAGTAGAAAAAAAGATATGAATTTTTAAATTTTCTTCGGCAAAATTTTTAAAAATTAATAAAATAATTTATAACTCGAAAACTAGAAATAATTGCGGAACATACATGGGGGTGATTCGGGTAGCCCAAGGGGTGGTCCACCTCTGGACCACCGCTTGACAGTGTTTCCTGGGACACCCTGTATTATAATTATGACAAATTTAACATACCTACCGGTTCATGTACGTACGTACGTACCTATGCATTTAAGGATCACATAACATGATTCCGAGTTACACTTGGCCAATTTTTATTTTATTTTTTTTGGCTGTGTATTGACGTGCCACCAAATTTGAGTAAATTTTTACCAAATAATAACCACCAAATTTTGTCTACCAAAATGAATGAATGTACACCAAATTTGCTTCTGGCACTTTGCCGGCCGCTGCCACAGCACGCTCGCTCCGCTCGCTCGGCTCGTGCGTTGTGGTCGCAAGATAACCTAACACAACCTAACCGAACCGGTTACCCAAATTTGGTGTACGTTCAGCCAATTTGGTGTACATTCATCCATTTTGTCTGAAGTGTATTGGGGTATAAAAAAATATTTTGGGAATCATTTAATTTGTTGCCATTTTTTTTTACTTAAGATTATGCGCTATGAACTCACCAAGTCAGACGCTTGCACGTATCTCCGTTTTTGCGATAGAGCAAAACAAAAAAAAAACGTAAAATAAACCCGTTTTTTTAAGGGATTACGCTTTTTTCTTACTTTTTATTATTGTTTAGTATATCCACTATAGGAATAGATATTTTACGAAAATTTCTATCAGCTATTATCTATTAGAGATCAAAAGATACAGCCATTTTAAGGCAGACAATTGTTATTTTTTTGCATTGGTGTGTATTTTGTGCCTTCAAAGACATATTTCCTCATTTTTAAATTTCGTTGAAAAGTCACCTTAGGCCAAAAAAAGTCGATATTCAGTTTTTGGTCGCCATCTTGAAAACGGTTAGTATGTTTATCTACTCCCATACCGGAATATTCCAAAATCAAAACCAATGACAGTTTCGAGATTGAGGTCATTGTTCGCTATCATTTTCATTTCCACACTGTTCCATACTACGACCAGTTCATATTCATATTCGTTTATTGCATGTCACAGTCATTTAGTTGTTACAATACAGAAATGGTTATAAGTACGTGTGACACCCTGTAAGGGTGTAGCAATAGAAGTGCTAACGAAAATTACAAAAGTTCGGCATTTAAAATTTTGTCAGAAATTAATTAAACAAGTCAAATAACAATTAAATTATATCAAAATAAATAAATTAAGTCAATTACATTCAAAAATCAAAATCAAAAAGATATTAAAACAAATAAAATTCACTGTCAAGTAAAATAAATAAGACAAGACAATTTATTTATCATTTAAAAATTCTTCAATTTCGTAATAGCATTTTTCTATATATAATTAATGAAATATTTGGTAATCGGTTTCACTTTTAATATTGTCCAGGATTTTATTATATATAGTTATAGCAGAGTAGTATGGGCCTTTTCTAAATATTTCCATATTTGATTGGGGGGTACGAGGTCGTGTTTATATTTTGATCTGAGATAGCGTTCCGGTTTTGCGTCTTGTTTTGTTGTAAACAAGTTTATATTTCTACGAACGAATAAGGCTGTTTCCAAGATATAAAGGGAAGGTAGTGTAAGAATTTCTCGTTCTTTAAAATGTACGGAAATGGAGTATGGATTTTCATTTCCAAACTGTTATAATACATAATTTTCGTTCTGCATAGTCTAAGGCAATACTACCACAGTACTTCATACAGCCTACTCTAAAGTAATTTTGTAAAAATACTAAAGTGGTATTTTTTTACTCTGGTGAAATTTAAAAGAAAATGGAGAGTACCAGGAAAACATAAATCGACAAGAGGCTGACAGTACCATGGTTGGCTCGCTTCTATATAAAGTGACCATGGCAACAAAAGGAGAAGTGGTTTAAACAAAATTGAAGTACCAGGAGAACATGAATCTAAAAGAGGCTGTCAGTAACCATATACCGGGTGTAAAAGTATGAGAGTTCTCGTCCGCAACTCGAAAGAGACGCACCTACGTTGGTTTTTGTCCAGCAATATTTATTAAAAACGTGATAAAATTTTAAGTAGCCAAAAAGAAAGTGGTTGCACCAGATAATACGTTTCAAATATAGTAGTGAAAATGAGGAATTGTGTCGGATGCGGTACTCATATCGGGATAGGTGAGTTATTGGAATAATGTAAATGCAAAGCCAGCTTCCACTATATGTGCGTAAGAATAGAACGATCTGAATATTTATCTCATAAACATGAATTTGATCGGACATGGGTATGCCCTGAGTGTGGCCTCGTCACCCGACACATCCCTAGAAATGATTCAACGCCAGTGCGAACGCAGATGTCACTACTGCTTGATGACACAACTATGTCGATTGATGAACCAACTCTTTCAAAAAATATCGATAGCTCCATAATTACAAGCAACAATAATAGTTCGTCATGTACTGAAGCAATAATGAGTAATGCCGCGGTACTCGCTGAATTGCGCAAGTCAATGTCCACTTTGAGAACCAGGAGTCGTGTTTTGATGCTGTTAGGACCGATATAAAAAATCTCCAAACGAATTTCAGCAACCTCCATCAGTATCTTGCAACGTTAAAAGAGGATGTCGATAAGTTGACCGCGAGCATAAATGACTTGACAGAAGAAAATGACACACTTAGAACGACGTGTGAGCATTACGACAAGCGATTACAAGAACTTGAATCTATGAAATGTCGCATAGAGCAGGAAATGTTAGAGGATAGAAATCGTATCAACGCAATCGAGTGCAGTATTAGACATGCGACATATGCGAAGGTTACTAAATCTAACAATCCTACATCACCAAAGGCGACGCAACAACAACTAGGTGGGCAAACACGCGCGCAGCCAACCGCGAACAACCCATACTCAACCCTCAGTCTACTGAAACGCAGAAGAAAACCAACCCCCTACCATCAGAGGTTCGTCGGCAGCAAGCTCGTCGTTCTGTTATACGTGCGACCGGTGCTCCGGACGAGGAGCTGAAGACCGTGGAGCTTGTAAAATACATTCACGTGTGGAATCTTCACCCAGACACTACATCAGATGCCGTGCTCGCCTATATGCATAAAAAAGGACAAGGGAGCAACTTTTCCATATCCGTTCCTAAGCCTCAACACGAATCACATAAGTGCTTTGTCATCGGGGTCCCAGCAACATGCGTCGAATATTTCTTATCACCATCAAACTGGCCCAAGAACACGGCACTGCAAGAATGGTTCATGTATAGGAAGCGGCACAACTCCACGAACACTAGCAGAACATTTTTTCGAAAAAAAAGCCAGGACAACGCATCGTAAAGTGGAACTCTTTTACCAGAACGTTAGAGGCCTCAAAGGAAAAAAAGATGACATCAAAAACATACTCTCTACATTTTCCCCCAACATACTGGCTCTAACAGAAACAAAACTCAACGATTCAGTACACGATTCAGAGTTATTCCCACCAGGATGGAGTGTGATCCGCACAGATCGACCTGACAGAGGTGGTGGTGTTGTGTTGATCGCGGCGCGTTCTTCCTTTGTTCTACGACGCCTAGAATGTGGAGCTGTGTCCCAGGATGAAATTTCATGCGCGCTGGTTTCTAGAGGTTCAACTAGATTCGTCTGCTGCGTGGTGTATTTACCGCCATCTATACCAAACTCGCGTTACAAATCTATATTTGAATGCACAAATAAAATTATACAGGACCATATCAGCTTACCCGTTGTTGTTGTGGGTGATTTTAACTTATATTCGACTACAGTCACTACTCGCAATGACTTTGAAATATTCTTATCTTTAAGTGATTTACGTCAAGTTTGTAATGTAACAAATGATCTCCCAAGTGGCATTCCGGGTTCTATATAAGATGCCTACTGGTTCACATGTACTCCACAAGCTGTGTAAGTCAGCTGTATAAGAGCTGTATAGCTTGCTATAATGCTCTTATAGAACCAGTTTGGGCACAAATTAGACAGCCTTAAGTTCACTATGGCTGTACATTAGCAGTATAATAGCATTATAATAGCAGTTTAAGTAGTAACATCGGACTTAAGCTGACTTACGGCACTATATGAGACGCAGTGTGAACCATACAACGTACATGAGTGTAATAAAGAGTAACAAGTGGCTAAATACACAGCTTTCAGAGTTATAAAATCTGACAAAAGTACTCCAGTGCTACCTAAAATTCACGTGTGCCCTAAATTATTTCTTTATTTTATTAATTATTCCTCATTAGTTTGGTTTTGTGTGTGCCATCAGAAACATATACAAATTTATGATAACACGCGGTAGTACCTGTTTTAAATACTTAATAATGTTAATGCCATGGGAATGCAACTTTATCGTGAAATGTATACATATTTACAGCTAAAATATTCACGCGCCTCTGTAAAAATGGGATATTCATTTTAAAATATTAAAAACTAGCTGAGAGGAAATCTACAATTTTCAGTTTTTGATATTATATTGGCATTATAATTATACTACGGTAATTAATTATAACATGAAACCAAAACTCAATCGCTCTATCTGCGTATTTTGTGATAAATCTGCATGATAATTTTGGAGATTTATTTGGTAAATATTTTAGGTTACGTAGAACAAAATGGTGGAAATGAAATACGCCTATGTGAACTGTTCAACTCCAATTTAATGCGCTGAGCGTATATAGGTTCACATGTGTTCTGTTAGAATGCTGTTATCTATATGAAGTCCCACATTTGTACCACTACAGAGCCAATGTCTATAAATTTATTCTAATGTGAACTTATGTACAGCTTTAAGATGTAGTTCGGGTCAATTGTGTATCATCGTTTAATATTTCTTTCAATATACTGAAATTTTAGAGATCCGCAATAATAATTATTGTCTGTTAAATCGCCTAGCCCAGGTACTAAGTCAATTTTTTAACCAAGGTACTAATGCAATTTTTCTTCTTATTCCACCGGTTTTCTCTCTTATTTTCAAGATTTTTTATTAATTTTTACAAATTTTTGCACGCGACGTAACATAAACACAGCTTGTGGGATAAGTGTAATAGAATATCACATTCACATTCATGTTCAGCTTACAGCAAATAAGAGTAGTACTTGTGGACAAATAAACTGCTATTGATGTTAATGGACAACACATATAGTCCGTTTAACAGCCTACAGTGCACATGCGAACCATTTAAACACTTCTGTACAGATAGTAAAAAAGGTTATTTTAATGATCACAAACAAGTCCTACTACAGCTACTAGCTGTATGACAGTCTAAAACAAGTAAACATAACAGCCTTTGGCTTTATAAATGACCACGTGTGTTCTATTAAAATGCTAGCTCTATAACATCGTACAAGTAGGCCGTTAAACAGCGGTTGCCGTATCTCTACCTTCCTATAATGCTCTTAGTCAGACGGCTGACTAAAGGATAGTTGTTAGAGTATTATAACACCAACAATCGTATAAAAGTATAATTCTACACTCCTATAAGTCCCTTAGACAGGTATAGGTGTTATGAATCGCAATAATGCAGCTTATACATCACGAGTGAACTGTAATAATGCTTTAAGTACACCTGGGAACTAAATGTGTACTCTTAAATGGAGTAAAATGCTATTTGGGCTAGGCCGCACCTTAGATTTAGTCTTAATAAACGAAGCGGTATCAGAAATTATAGTGAAGGAATCCGAAAACCGTTTGGTGTCAAGCGAAAAGCATCATCGTCCATTGGATGTATTATTTAATGTACCCAAAATACAGTCTGTCATACCAGAACGTCCTAACTGTTCTAACATACCAATAAGACATTTCAGAAAAGCAGATCTTTGTCAGCTGTACATAAGACTGGCACAGATCAACTGGACATTCCTGTATTCTCTTGGTGGCGTGGACGAGGCGGTTAGCCATTTGTATCACCACATAAACAAAGTTATTGATGAGATTGTTCCACTAAAGAGGCCGCATAAACCCAGGCAGTACCCAGAACGGTTTTCCCCCGAAACCATCACGCATAACAAACTTAAAAACAAATATCATAAAATGTACAAACAAACTGGCAACCAGTTATACTATGGTCTATTCTATTATTATAGAAAGATAGTACTTAAAAATTATTTTTCTGATCTAGTTCAATACTGTCGAAGAATTAAGTCGATTATTTAAGTCAACCCATGTGCTTTTTGGTCATTCGTAAAGCGTAACCGTATGTCTTACATGCCTGCCACTTTCGGTTCCATGTCGTCGCAAGAAATTGCAGACTCATTTGCTAAATTTTTTCATAGTGTCTTTCTCTCAAGTCTGCCACGCCTAAGCTCAGAGGATGCATGTAACCTGGCTTCTAATAGGACGCAATCAACTTTTGTCCGCCTTGTCAGCATTGACTCCGTTAATGAGAGTGACGTATGTAAAGCGTTGCGGCGACTAGAACCTAAATTAACCCAGGGTCCTGATGGAGTGCCGCAATTCATCGTCAAGGGATTGCTGTGATGTGTTTGTACAACCACTCTGTCACATATTTAATCTATGTATTAAGACTAAATTATACCCTCTACAATGGAAAACCTCCAAGGTGATACCTATTCACAAAAGTGGCTCGAAAAGTGACATCCATAACTATAGAACTATTGCTGTTCTGTCAGTTTTCGCAAAGGTATTCGAGTCTGTACTCCACACTGCAATAACTAAGCAGTTACGAGGATATTTTTGCGACGAGCAACATGGATTCCTCCCACAGCGTTCGACTGCCTCCAATCTTTTGAATATAACAACATTAATTGGCTCTAATCTGGATCAGAAAACTCAGGTCGATGTTGCCTATTTTGATTTCCGAAAGGCCTTTGACCGAGTTAATAATGATCAACTGCTGGTAAAAATGGCACTTGCAGGATTCTCATTGCCATTGCTGGACTTTTTTTGTTCATACTTTGCGGACAGAACCCAATATGTCGACTACGAGAACTTCAGATCTGCCCCATACAAAGTTAGCTCATGTATAGGCCAAGGAAGCAGCCTAGGACCGCTTCTATTCCTCTTGCTCATCAACGATCTGCCTACATCAGTTGAGTCCGCAGTGTGCCTTTTATTCGCGGATGATGTCAAGTTGGCTCTGCCTGTCAAGTGCAGTGACGATTTTGCCCGTCTTCAGGTAGGTATAGACAACGTCCTCGCATGGAGCATAAATAACAGCCTAGAATTGAAAATGATTTATATTTTAACACTTCCTGTGTTCGGATAAATCTACAAAGTAGAAAATCGCAAAATTTCACAACCACAGGCAGGATTCGAACCTGCGTCTTCTGCGTAAGTACCGCAGACGCTTTACCAACTAGGCTACTGTGGTCCTGCCCGATGTTGTGAAATTTAGCGACCTCTTTACGCATTTCAACGTTGCGTTTGTGCTGCCACCTAGTAAGCGTTTTTGCTGTACTAGCTCAACTAGTCCATCATTGCAGATAGATTTCGAGTTGAAAATTGGTAACACTACGTGTAATTGAAAATGATTTATATTTTAACACTTCCTGAAAAGGTTGTGAAATTTTGCGATTTTCTACTTTGTAGATTTATCCGAACACAGGAAGTGTTAAAATATAAATCATTTTCAATTACACGTAGTGTTACCAATTTTCAACTCGAAATCTATCTGCAATGATGGACTAGTTGAGCTAGTACAGCAAAAACGCTTACTAGGTGGCAGCACAAACGCAACGTTGAAATGCGTAAAGAGGTCGCTAAATTTCACAACATCGGGCAGGACCACAGTAGCCTAGTTGGTAAAGCGTCTGCGGTACTTACGCAGAAGACGCAGGTTCGAATCCTGCCTGTGGTTGTGAAATTTTGCGATTTTCTACTTTGTAGCCTAGAATTGAATGTCAACAAATGTTCGGTGATGTCTTATTCCCGTATCAACCCCACAATACACTCATACCATCTGGGTGCCCTTCCATTAAATCGTGTACAGTCGATGCGCGATCTAGGTGTAAGATTCTATCCACAACTTAAATTTAATGAACATATTATCGATGTCTGCTGCGCTGCTAGTAAATCTGGGTTTCATTAAACGTCAATCCAAATTCTTCTGCCATCGTGAGCCAATATCAATTCTATATAACGCTTTTGTCCGCAGTAAGCTAGAGAGTAATTCGATTGTATGGAACCCTCATAACAATCTGTACACTGATATGCTAGAAAGGGTACAGAAGTCGTTTTTGTGATTTCTATACAAAAAACTCTACGGATTTTATCCATATATGTACCCGACACTTTTTGTCCAGGGTATGGTCTCCTATAGAGCACTGTAAGTTAAGCGAAAACTAGCGCTTATCAAATACTTTTACTACCTACTCAATGGTAAGACCAGCAACCCCTTACTCCTGGCGCAAATACCATTTTATGTCCCTCCACCTCAAAGATACTCCCTACGGCCGCGCCGCGCCGTCACCCCTTATTTGCAACAAATATTCCTCGGACGAGAATGCTTGAGCACACCCCATTCTACGAAACCCTAGCACTCATAGACAGCCTTGCTCTCGTGAGTAACCTGAGACGAAGTTTCTTACAGCCGCCGGCTGCTACCTGGAGATGATCACTGTCCGAAGCTCACTGGTTGAAATACCGCATCCAGTGATAACGGACAGTGACCGTCTTTAACGCCTATGACGCCTCTTCTTAGTATATATAATATAGAAATTGACTATGGCTTACATGTTTAGTTTTTTAAGACTGTTAATGTAAACTGTATGAATAAATAAATGAAATAAATGAATGCAATCAAATTAATGTTGAGCTCTGGATTTGGAACAACTTCGGGAATAATTTTTAATAACTGTACTAACCACGGAATATAAAACAGTAGAGGAAGGGGCATGAATGTTATTTCTAAGAGAACCGGTGTCGCCAAATTCACACATAGACAGCCATGTTATAACAGTAAATTCACACAAACACATTTCGCAGAAACCAATCAGAGGCGGTCACATTTTCCGAAACCAGAACGATGTATCTTAATGTTCTCTTATTGCAATAAACACTCAACTTCCTTAGAATAGAGTTACTTTTTGCATGCTGGAAAACATCAAATAAGCCTTTTTGTCATTAGCTCTAGTTACGTAGTGATTACTTGTTAGTTCAGCCACTTGACGCTAGACGACGCTCTTCAAGCTGCATACGAATTCGTACCTTAATAGCGAGTGACTAATATTATTTTAGCTTGCCTGATAGGGGGAAATTGGGAATTCACTAAGCCATCCGCTAAACTCGCGCGGGCGCACGAGCGGCAATCACTGCGTGCTTAGTTAGAAAGTTATGTAAGCGCGGTGCTGTGTGACACGCAGTGAATGCCGAGACATGCCACCCGCTCCGTGCGTAGCGGAACAATCTAGAAAGGAACTTGTGCCGTACGAGTCAGCACGAGTTCTAATATCGAATTTATTGTGTCGTGATAGGGTGAAAATTTCTTTTTAGTTGAGCCATTAAATTGTTTTAATAAATAAATTGTAAACAAATTGATAAAATAAAACAGAATAAAGACTCATATATGATATGAAATGTCGCCTTGCTGTCGGTTATTAGTCCAGCTTTTATTTTGGCATTGAAAGATTGCGCAATTGGGAATTTTCCCATTTCTTTTTAAATTTCGAGAAGTTGCATCCACCACACGTAACTTTCGCTTTGCGTAAAACTCCAACTGACTGAAGCGTGGGAACAAAGTAAGCAAAACTTTTACTACTTGCGATACACTCAGCCACCTACTGTGCTTGAACATGCCCCTTCCTTAAAATTTTATTTTATTTTTTCTGTCGTAGATAAAGTTTTGTATGCAACTTTACGTAATTAGTAATTTTAACACTCGATCTATACTATTTTAATACTCGGCTGCGCCTCGTATCAAAAACAAGATCTCGTGTTAAAATTACTCTCATTACGCAACAGTAGTTGCATAAATAACTATATTTATGTAACAAGCATGTATGAATTCAGCAGGGTCGTATTGGTCTAAAAACACTTTAAAAATAAGAGATGTTCTATTTGCGTCTAGAAATTTTTTAATTCAAAACTTGGACCTATTTCTAAACTTCATATTGGCATTAATATCCAAAAAAATCATTCGTTGCTTTTTACTCAATCGAAACTTTTCGGATCTTTTTAAGGAGGATAGCGGAACAAACTGGAAAGAGCTTCCGGCAACACTCAGGACCAGCGTTGAAAAAGCCTAAATTAGCTCTTATTTAGCTTTTGCATTCAAAGTGAAGACCAAAATAAATATGTGTTCTTGCCCATTTGACGACATACCGAAAGTGGATATCGACCCTCAAGGGGTATTCAAGTACATCTTACTTAAGATTCACGACACCACTAAACGAGGAAATGAAGAAACCATCACCGTTGTAAGGGGTTATCGGAGGCACAACTACCATTCGGATATTTATGACGAGGTCAGTAATCAAGTCTTATTGTTTCTGAAGACTGCTTTTTTTATCCAGATGTTCCTATTTTTTTTTAGGTTAGGTTCTTTTCCTGCAGAAAGTGACGCTTTACAACCTTGCGGAGTTATGCTTCTTTACGCATTACCTCAATATTATTGTATCAGGTCCATGTAAAAAAATTCTACACTATCTTAGCCTTTTTTTATGCGACAAGTGATCAAATGAGCAGGTGGCCCACCTGATGGAAAGTGGTCACCACAGCCCATAGAGCCCGCTTGTTAGTGGCATAATTTGACAGTAATAAGACAGCTAAGCATGTTGCTCACCCTGAGAATAACTAAGATGGTGTGTCTCGTGTGCCAGTAATTCCCTTGGTTCCCTCACCCTTCAGACCGAAACACAAGAGTGTAAACACTGCAGGGTGTAAACAAACAAAGGGGTGGTATTTTCTCAGATGGGCTTTGCACAAATGCCCTACTACCGCCTGTTACTTAGACTGTGAAACTGAACAACTTTTCAAAAAGAACATAGGTCCAAATATGAAAAAAAAATCAACTTCCTATAGAAAATGCACTAGCTGATTACGAATTTTGTATGGGAGGTTGAAAATACTTTTTCATTCTTTGGGTGTAAATAGGTTAGGCTACTTCCTAACGGCCACTGCAACCTCTAAAGAACAAAAACTACTGTAATATACCTTGGTCCTCCATCTCCTTGGCTTGATATCTACTTAGAGTAATGCTTCTTTTTTGTCTGCAGGTTCAAGAAAAACTCCATCCACTAGACTGTGAGCCTCTTGGAGGAGGCAGGATAGCACATCAGCCAGAACTTAAGAAAATACAGATTTATGGGTATTCTCAAGGCTATGGCAAGGCCGACCATGAAATAGCAGCCAAAATGATCAAGGAAGCTTATCCAGATTACAAGATTATAATTGATGATGATGACAGCTATTATGGCTCAATAGGCTCAATGCCTGATAGTAGTTTTTCTATTAAAGAATCTGTTGCGCATCAAAATACTGACGAATCTGCTATAGAGGACCAAAACAGCTCTGTAGGGGCATCAACATTAAATACAAGTGGTTCCTAGTAATTTATAGCATTTCCCTATGTTACGGCTAAAGAAAGGTGTGAACATAAACTTAAGATTAGCTGGCTAAACTTAGGTTTATTTTCGAGAAGCGGCTAAAGTTAGTTTCTTCTATCAGTAGCCGGCTAAACTTAAGTTTAACCGCAGGCCCTTGGCTAAAAATGTAGAAGCAAATGAAAGGTTGATAATGAAAGGAAAATGCATTTTTTCCCAGCGTCAACAAAAAAAAAGGTTAGGTTAGGTTCCCCCCGATGGGGCTCAGTACCCGTTACTCGGTCTCCCACGGCGAAGCGAAGAGGGCCGTGCCGGTGTTGGGCCGGACGTTACTGCTCCTCTGGGCTTTGGTCTCCAAGCCCGCGATGGAGCGGCCTGGGGCGGTAGGTTGCGGTAGTGTATGAGTGTCGTATGGGAGGCATCGCGGTTGAGATGTAGGGGCCGCGGCGGGAGAGGAGTGTCAGTGTTACGTTGTGCCGCTCTCTCTACCTTCCGTGGCCTCGGCGGATGATGACGGACGCGTTGGGGCCGCAGGGGAAGAGGAGTGCTGGTGTTACGATGAGCCGCTCTCCCTGTCCTCTGCGGCCGAAGTGGCAGGCGGCGGGGCCACTGACCTGACCCGTCGCAAGAGACCCCAGCCGTCCAGTCATGGGAATGTCTGGCACCCATTTGGCTGGGTCCCCCACGGGCGGGATAGCCGGGCATTAACGGTCATTTCCGGCCCCCTCCCTATGCGGAGGGGCGTGAATGACCTGCGGTAAAGGCGGGCGGTCGCCGGTGTGGAACTAGAAGTGAAGCCGCCGCCATTCGGGCGATGCGGCAGTGCCGCTGGGTTGTTTTAGTGGGTGGGAGTCCCAAATACCCCTCTCAGTCCCCGATGGGGAGGGAGATGCATAAAGATTTTTTTCCCAGCGTTAACAAAAGAAGAAAGGTTAGGTAAACAAAAACATTGCATCGTGCGCGCATCGTCTCCCCTCCGCCCCCTCAAGCGACGTGTTCGCCCCTGCGCGTCCATCGAATACATGCTCCTCGCGCTACCGGCAATAATTCCCTGAATAATGCCGCAGCAGGATCGAGAGAAGTGCGTGTTTACATACTGCCCTACCACTCACATCGCTTTGGACGTTCCATGATGGCAGACGTCGAAATAATTTCAGCCGCCGCTCTGTGTCTTTTTTGCAATACATAATTATGTTCGATGTTTAAAAAAAATAAAGAAAATTCGTCGTCGTAGAAGATGGTGGATGATATCTATTCATCGTAATAGAACTCTTTAAGTACCTACCAACCTTCTTAACAGATTTTTAATGCATATCCGAATTCGTAGGGGTTTTAAAGTTAAGGCTCCATTAAATCTATTAAAACAAAAAATGTAAGTGATAGATAAACAAAACACACACGTGTTTCTCCTCCAGGCGCTCGGCGAAAAGTGAGCGACAGAGCTGAATGTGAACACGCACTGCCACTCGCGCTGCCCGTCCTTTGACTTCCGCACAAAAAACCGCCTTTTTGGGGAGCGCCGGGCAGCTCGAGTGGCAGCGGCAATGGCATGAGAAGTATCGTGTTTACATACTCGTCCTGCCCACTTCCCTGCTCACTTCGGCTGAATGTAAACGTAGTATTAGCCATTTCGTTTCGGTTAATGTGCACATTAGCCGGCTAAAGATGGAAATTCACGGCGCAAACTAACATGATATCGTACTTTAGCCGCTTCTGGAAAATAAACCTAAGTTTAGCCGGCTAATCTTAAGTTTATGTTCACACCTATCTTTAGCCGTAACATATATACCTATCTGAAGAATGTGCATCTCTTTTTTTTGGTAAATAAATAAGTTTACTTTTCCTTTACTTATTTTAATATTGGAAAGATTTTTAAAAAAATCACCGAATGACCATTTTCCTAAAATGAGCACTTCCCAGTATGATCACATAATTAGTACTACTCCAGTAAAATTACGAGAGATTGTATGGCGAAACGGAAATAATTGATAATAGCCGTGATTCTTTTTCAGATCGATAGATTATATTTCTGTGTAAAGGTTTTTAATGGAATCCACCTAAATTTACTTCATTTATTTATTTATTTTTCCGTCCAAACATTAAAAAAATATGGAATTTCGGAAAAAAATGTTAATAGATTATTTTTTTATTTACGGCTTGCTATATATTCAGAATTTCATATTATACATGAATCCACCTAAAAATATTAGCTTTTTTGTATTGTTTAACTTTTATAGCACGAAATTTAAATACAGCTTATCTTCGAAACCAAAAATAGTAATAGATCCGTTTTGCTTTCTAATAATTTAAATAGTGCTATATAATCACATTTTTGGCAAATCCAACATAAATGTTTACAAAATCATTGTAAACCAGCGATTACAAAAAACTATTTTTTTATTTACTATGGCATTTTTGTGAATATATATAAGAATCACTTACATTTAAAAAGGTTGAGTTTAGCTCAGTTTATTCCTATTATTTTACCTCGACTTTATTGGCCCTTATATGTAAAAATAAGTGGAGATTTTATATTTTGAAATAAATTGATATTTTTAAATATATTTATGGTGGATTTTGATGCCTATATGTAAAGTATACGTTTATCTATGATATAAAGTATATAATTGTCTATTACTATTTTTGCCTTAGCTGTTATTCGAAAAAAATATTCCGCTTTAAATTTTAGGTGGATTCGTAAATATTGCGTCTTAACATCATATTTAAATACGATATACACAAAAAAGTAGCTATTAGCATTTAATGTTTTGCAAAACCGTATTTTTACTGGACTATACTCTCATTTTGACCTCTTTCAACGTCTATGATCCAAGTCTGCGACCCCTTTTGAATGTGTAAATGATCGTGTTTTGAGGTTTTGGTAAGGTATAGCGCGTTCAGGATAAGTTGGGCTATGACTATATATAAGTAAATGGCTATGACGGTAATATTCTGCGCATGGGTAATAATAGGCCAATCGCTCGCCTCCCCCCACTTGCCGCGCTCACCCCCGCGACTCATTTTTCGATTTCTGCGCATTAACGGTCACAGCCCGAGTTATTTTGTACAGCGCCTTCAGAACAAGTTTGTCCATGACGGTTATTTTCCGCACATGTGTGACAGGCGGAGAGCTAATGAACGATTCGCTCGCTCCCTGGGAGGAGCCGCGCTCACCCCCGCGACTCATTAGGGTTCCGATACCAAAATGGTAAAAAAAAGGAACCCTTATGGTGCCGCTCTGTCTGTCCGTCTGTCTGTCACACCTCTATATCTCAGCAACCAACTGACGCTATCGAGCTGAAATTTGGAATAGTTTTAGAATATAGTTGCCCAACTTAATTGCACATGAAATTTTTTTGAAAAAAGTATGATTATTAATGTAAAGGGGGCCAAAATAGGGGGGGCCAAATTTCAAATTGTCGCTACTAGGTCGAGTGGGGTATCATATGAAAGGGCTTTACTTGTACATTTTAAAATATATTTTTGTATTTTTTTAAGTTTCTTAGTTTTCAAGTTATGATGAAAAATGTCAAAAAAAATACCATTCCCCCCCCTTATCTCCGAAGTTTGAGTAAGGGAAAATCTGAATTAATTACAGTTGACAGAGGTTTATGTAAACTTTACAGCAAAAATAAAACGATCTTTCTAAGTTGCACAGTTTTTCAGAAATCTGCAAAAAACCTTTACAAACAAATTTAGTTTTGCGGTCCTGAAAATGGACTTTATTGCTTCCAAAAATACTATAGGTATATCGGAACCCTCGGCGCGCGAGTCCGACTCGCACTTGACTGGTTTTTTTTTTTGACTTCTGCGCATTAACGGTCACGGACAAAGTTATTTTGTACGCAGTATACGCCGCCGTAATGACAAGAACGGTAGGGAAGTATGTCAACATCGTAGCAGGTGGAGGGCTGTGGTCTCAGCCTACCCCGCGACGGGAAAGAAGCGTGATGTTATGTATATTCAAAAATGGTTATTCTGGGAAGTGGGCATTATTTATTTCTTGTGTTCAGAACACTAACAGTCATAGGTAGGTACCAAAGATTTCGGACCTCCTTGAGTACCTTTATTTTTCTGTGGTAGGTACCTACATTAAAAATATAGGTACGACCACAGAAAAATAAAGGTACTCAAGGAGGTCCGAAATCTTTGGGTACGACGCACAAAATAACTTTGGCCCTGTCATTGATGCGCAGAAGTCAAAAATGGCCTATTTTTGACTTCTGCGCATCAATGACAGGGCCAAAGTTATTTTGTGCGTCGTATACAGCTGAAAAGACCTGGAGGTTCATAAAAGATACGAGATTCGTAGTAACAACAGTAACAAACATTCTTGCTTTAGATTCTAAAGTTAAGATAGAACAGATATGAGTATACTTTATCTGAGGTTTAGAAGATCAAAATCAAGACATGATTCAATGTGTTATTTTGCCGTCTGTAAAATACTCGGTACAGTAGGTACCTAACCTACCACAATGATTTCGTTTTACATACATACATAACATCACGCCTCTTTCCCGTTGGGGTAGGCAGAGACCACAGTCCTCCACCTGCTACGATCTTGACATACTTCCCTTGCTTCCTGTACTTTCATCAATCCTTTCATACATGCTCGTCGGTTTAGGGTACTTTTAACCTGGCCTTTATTCAGAACGTCCTGAATTTGGTCCTGGTACGTTCGCCTAGGCCTTCCCCTTCCAACGTTTCCATTCACTCTCGCCTGGTAGATCTCTTTCGTCAATCTTCGTTCATTCATCCTCTCTACATGACCAAACCATCTCAGCATCCCTTTCTCGATTTTGGTCGCTACGTCTTCTTTTACGCCACACCGTTCTCTTATCACACTATTTCTAATCCTGTCACTCAATTTAATACCAATCATACTCCTTAGCGCTCTCATTTCCACTGCATTAATTCTACTTTCATGCTTCTTCTGCCATACCCAGCTTTCACTGCCATACATCAGCGTTGGTACCAAAACACCCCTATGAACAGCCAAACGAACCTTGTGAGACACCTTCTGACTCCTCATAAAGGCGTGCAGGGCACCATTCACCATGTTTCCAGCATTCACTCTTCTTTCAATATCACTTTCACACTTTCCATCTCTCGTAAACTTTGAGCCCAGATACACAAACTCCTTCACTTGTTCGATTTTGTTTTTATAAAATAAAACCGGTCAAGTGCGAGTTGGACTCGCGCGCCGAGGGTTCCGATATATCTATAGTATTTTTGGAAGCAATAAAGTCCATTTTTAGAACCGCAAAACTAAATTTGTTTGTAAAGGTTTTTTGCAGATTTCTAAAAGACTGTGCAACTTAGAAAGATCGTTTTATTTTTGCTTTAATATTTACATAAACTTCTATTGACTGTAATTAATTCAGATTTTTCCTTACACAAACTTCGGAGATAAGGATTTTTTTTTTACATTTGTCATCACAACTTGAAAACTAAATGGCCCCATACAAAGCTCTGCCTGCAGTGCCACTGCCAATCGTACTTTGTGTGGGCACGCAGGGCCGACAAAAACGCCGTTACATCAGCCCTGCAAGACCACACACGGTACGATTGGCAGTTCACACTGCAAGCAGGGCCCTGCAGGCAGGGCTTTGTATGGGCCGTTTAAGAGTTGTAAAAAAATACAAAAATATATTTTAGAATGTACGGTCAACCGCTTGTCGGTAGAAACTTTTTCAACTCTATTACCACGCCATAAGGTCCAAAAGTGTTTCTACCGATGTGCGGCCGTGTGTACAAGTAAAGCCCTTTCATATGACACCCCACTCGACCTAGTAACGATAATTTGAAATTTTGCCCCTCCTATTTAGGCCCCCTTTACAGTAATGATCATATATTTTTTTAATTCTTTGGGCAACCAAATTCTACAACTATTCCAAATTTCAAGTCGATAGCATGAGTGGTTGCTGAGATATACCTACAGGGTGTCCCAGGAAACACTGTCAACGCCAATTTCAGCGAAAAATACCATTTTAAGTACCAAAATACTTTCAAATACTCTATCAAGTAGTCATTCTTACGGAAAATACAACCAAATTCTGAAGGCCCATCCTAAGAAATTTAAAACAATGGCTCATGTGCCAGAAATTTTAACAGCTCTCTTAAAACTTCTACCGAAACACAAGAGTGCAAAATTGCTGCTTTACGACAGAAACAGGCAAAAGGCGCTGCTTTTCCAGACGGACTTTGTACAGATACCTTACCACTATCTTAATTTGGAATAGGAATCACCGAAATAGGCAAATTATTTATTTGGAGTCTAAATTAATATTCAGGGGTTTTTCCCTCTCAACTTTTTAACGCCAATTTCAGCGAAAAATACCCCATTAAGCACCAAATTTTTTTTATGTTTTGGGTAAACTAGAGACCTGAAAAGTTTTTAAAATCCTCCGGCAGAAAATTCTAAAAATTAATAAAATAATTTATAACTCGAAAACTACAAATAATCGCGGAACATACATGGGGGTGATTCGGGTAGCCCAAGGGGTGGTCCACCTCTGGACTTGCTCTGGACCACCGCTCGCTTGACAGTGTTTCCTGGGACCACTGTGGGCTGAAAATCGACTTTCATAGACTTAGAGATTTCGAATTTTAAGGGTCGTGCTTTTGTTGGATATCGCTTCTTTAACAATGACCGTACTAGAATAAGGCATGCGAATTGGTTTTGAACAAAAACGAATGAATTATAAAAAAAAAGTCGAAAATTTTGTATGAAGCTAAGAAGAAATTTCCAATTATTTTTGTAACCGCTAAGAAAACCGTAATATCCTTAGAGATTGCCAAAGTACAAAATAATTATTGGTGATTTTTTGACATACTACATACAACGGTCACGGTTGCGGTTTTTTTTTAAATGATGAAACATTTTTCTTACCTATGTTTTTTTATTTGTAACCAGAAAACACTGCTTTAAGCCTCTTATATATAATGAGTTACAATTATTTAACACAAAAAAGTAAAATAAAAGTGAAAGAAATTGAGTAAAAAATGAAAAATTAAATGAATTTTTCCTTTATCATTAAAAAAAAAACGCAACATTGACCGTTATGTGTAGTATGTCAAAAAAACACAAATAATTAGTACTTTGATGATGTCCAAGGATATTACGGTTTTCCGTGCGGGTCAAAAGATACTTAATTGGAATTTTCTTATTACCTCCAAACAAATTTTTCAAAAAAAATTACAAGTCATTAGTTTTTGCTCTAAATCAACTCACATGCCCTATTCCAGTATAGTCATCGTTAAAAAAAGCGATATCCAACAAAAAACACGACCCCTAAAATTTTAAATTTCCAAGTCTATGAAACTCGATTTTCAGCACACAGTGGGACACCTGTACAGGTGTGACAGACGGACAGGCAGACAAAGTCGCACCATAAGGGTTCCTTTTTTTTACCATTTTGTGTATTGTGTGGTGGTACAGAACCCTCGGTGCGCGCGAGTCCGACTTGCACTTGGCCGGTTGCTTTGCAGCCAGTGTATCCGAATTTTTGACAGAAGACGAGGCTCGCTCGTATTATGGTAACAATATTTTTTTCCTCATCGGGCCGGATTCCAAAACGGGTAATAAGTGTACCTTGACAGAAGTTTGATCTGACTCTACCACACTTGTACTTGACACGGACGTCATATAAAACGCGCCCTCGCGCTTGGTTTTTTTTCTTTGTTTGTTGTACCAGTTTTATTACATTCTTCATAGCTCTTAAGTACCGGATACACAGTCGCCAACCAAGCCCCGACAGAGGTGACGTTGGTCGGTTCCGACCGTGTAGTTCGTGGTCGCCACCCAAATTTTTAGTGACCTTCCAACGCCCTTGGTCGTGAACGCAGCTTCCCAAACTAAAACACCGGATACACGGTCGGCGACAAGCTCCCGACAGAGGTCACCTTCGTTTGCAACCATTTGGGTCCGTTTCAACTACACGGTCGCCGACGTGTTGACAGCAAGCATTGAAATAGATTAAAAAACACGATGTGGTGATACAAAATGACAGTTGACACTGACAGTTCTTGTATTCCCTAGTTCGGTTCAAAACAAATCACTTTTTAGAAGACTTCATATCTTCTTTGTCACAAAATTATCAATTTCGTTGTATTCTTTTGTTTTTAATTACCGGGAAAGGCAAGAAACGTCAGTTTATAATCTGTGCGGTCGCCAACCGCCAGCTACACGGTCGGAGACGTAACCAACGTCCTCTATTTGACCTTAGTTTGGGAAGCTTTCATAAACAAGGACGTTGGAAGGACACTAAAAATTTGGTTGGCAACCACGAACTACACGGTCGGAACCGACCAAGGTCACCTCTGTCGGGTCCAATAGATGACGTTGGTTACGTCTCCGACCGTGTAGCTGGCGGTTTTTTTTTAATCTTTATTTATTTATAGAGGGTTTGTTCAGTATTGAACACGTCACCCTCATAGTTACAAAGCAAAAATTAACAATAAGTGTTATAACATATTACTGTGAATTATTAGTGCTACGGTCCTTAATTGTGATTTTAACTAAGCGATACAAATATCTTGCTTCACTTGACGTTGGAGACGCCAATATGGCATTGCAAATACCCACATTTTGTTGGTCAGCAGGAAATATGTTGCGTCTTTGAGACTGATTACGTTTGCATTCATAAAGAATGTGATAGATATCCTCAATTACTCCACAACTAATACAGTTAGGTGAATCAGTTTTACGCATCATAAAAGCGAAACTATTCAGTGGGATATGACCAGATCGAGTTCTCAAAGCCGTAACAATCTCCGGCCTGCCCATCTTGCTTCTTTCAAACCAGAGGGAATGAAGAAGAGAAGGCTGTATAGTTTTGTACCAAATGCCTTTACTCAAGGCTCTCTCATCGAAATATTCTGACCATACTTCAAAACAGTCCGCCCTGAGATCTGACAATATTTCGGAGTACCACGGTAAACACCCAAAATGTTCACCTTCCGATGCAGCTTCTTTGGCTAAACGGTCTGCTTCTTCGTTCCCCCGTAGACCAACATGAGCCGGTATCCATTGCAATACAATCGTTTTATTACTAAGTCTAAGGGTGTCTATAGTATTTATGATATCATAGGCCAATGGAAGCCTTCTAAAAGGTGACGTACATTTATTCAAATGTTGGAGTGTGTATTATATAGTCTAAGGTTGGAGTGCACTTTTTGAGTCTGTAAATATAACGAACTTGTCAAAGCAAACCGAATTTAAATACGACAGAGCTTCTGCGATCGCTATAAGTTCAGCGTGCATTATTGAGATCTTATCAGTACTAACATGTAATTTCACACGCATATTAGTTTCGGCATCTAAAAAGGCTACTCCTACATTATTATTACATTTTGATTCATCTGTGAATACTTTATAATGCTGTGAATAGGTCTCATGCATGTGTTCAAGACAAATGAGTGCCAAAGAATGTTGGTGAAATAATCTTTTGGGTTTGTTCACCGAGTCTAGTTTGGTTATAATGACATCAGAAAGGTCCACATTGCTAACCCATGTGTTTAATGAAAACATCTCAATTGTAGACAGTAATGGGTACTTTTTACGTCGCCAATAAAGATTGTTGCATAAGCTAGTTAATGTATTCAAAAGTGAAATTAAAACATTATTATACAGAGACTTCGACTTGAACACAAATTTTCCAGCTTAATATCGCCGTCGGATAAACAACGGTTGTAGATTTAGTTCTGATTCCATCACATGCACAGGTGTGCTCCTAACAAATCCACCATTATATCTCATAAAAATATTTTGAACCTTATCTAATTTTGATAAATGTGTGACGCAGCTATTGTCATAAAGGAAACAGGCATAATCAAGTCTACTTCGCACAAGAGCAATGTATAAACGCCTTAAATGTACTGGGTGAACTCCCCAACCTGCGGCTCTACCGCCGAACGCAATCGTTTTCAGCTGTCTCGGCTTCCCTGATTCCAATTGAGTTGTAATCGTATTCAACGCATCGGTACCGCGTGTTCGTCTCCCCAGCAAGCCCGTGCGAGATATGGCCAAGTGGCATACACCAAAATTTAGTGGAAATTGGTTCATTCCATCAGTCAGATTCAGTGCATCAAAACTGACGACACTACGAGGTGAAAACTTTGGGTGGCTGTAGAGACGTCTCGTCAGCCAGCCCATTCTATACAGGGAAAACTACGAAGATTACATAAAAGCAAAATAGTTCCACATTTACTGCATGTCTAGTGCAATTGATTGTAAAAAAGCCTAATCGAAAATGTCCATATAATATGGTAGGAGCACTTCATCAATAATTATGGGTGGCTGGAGAGACGTTTTCCCAGCCAGCCCATGTGATATCTCGGAACATATAGTAGGTAGGAAGATAAAACAAAGCTTAATATTTACTACCTACTCGGAACAGTAGGAAGCAAAAATTTCAAAATCCTAGCTCCACTAACTTTTGAGATATTTGTATTTTTTCATGGGCTTGCTGGGGAGACGTCTCGCCAGCAAGCCCATGCTATAACTTAAAAAGTACTGCACGTAGAATGCTGAACGATATACCAATAGAGAGTGCATATTTGATGCAATAAGCACCAAGAAAAATGAGTCCCTAGGTCTTACGGTTGTGTCTGTCTCCCCAGCAACCCGTGCGAGATATGGCCAAGTGGCATACACCAAAATTTAGTGGAAATTGGTTCATTCCATCAGTAAAGTGTCAGATTCAGTGCATCAAAACTGATGACACTACGAGGTGAAAACTTTGGGTGGCTGTAGAGACGTCTCGTCAGCCAGCCCATTCTATACAGGGAAAACTACGAAGATTACATAAAAGCAAAATAGTTCCACATTTACTGCATGTCTAGTGCAATTGATTGTAAAAAAGCCTAATCGAAAATGTCCATATAATATGGTAGGAGCACTTCATCAATAATTATGGGTGGCTGGAGAGACGTTTTCCCAGCCAGCCCATGTGATATGTCGGAACATATAGTAGGTAGAAAGATGAAACAAAGCTTAATATTTACTACCTACTCGGAACAGTAGGTAGCAAATATTTCAAAATCCTAGCTCCACTAACTTTTGAGATATTTGTATTTTTTCATGGGCTTGCTGGGGAGACGTCTCGCCAGCAAGCCCATGCTGTAACTCAAAAAGTACTGCACGTAGAATGCTGAGCGATATACCAACAGAGAGTGCATATTTGATGCAATAAGCACCAAGAAAAGTGAGTCCCTAGGTCTTATGGTTTCGATGCTAGAAACAAAAATCATTTTCCCGCTGAAAATTTGGAATGCATGATATGAAGTGCAACGTTGCCGTTCTGTGCAATTCTACATGTTGCTGTTAGAGCATTCAAAAATCAATCTTGTGTCCTTATAGTTAAGAGGTCCTGTAGACGCACGTGTAGATTATTTGAAATTTGAGAATAGTTCGGGAGACGGTGTACTTAAAAGGCTGATTGGTTAACAAGAAGTTTTTATTTATTTGTGGACAGTTTTTATAAATCAGTTTTCTTAACTTATTAATAACAGGACAATTTAAGAATACTTTAAAAATTTTAGTTTGTAGCTGAGACCATTAAACCTACATCTCCTCCTAGAATACAGTTGTCACGGTTGCTAAAAAGAGATTGAGGCACCAGTTAGTCTTCACGTGAGCTAAAATACATATTATCTCTTTCGTTCTTAACATGTCGTCCACAAATAAATAAAAACTTCTTGATAACCAATCAGTCTTTTACTAAGTACACCGTCTCTACTGTTCCGAGTAGGTAGTAAATATTAAGCTTTGTTTTATCTTCCTACCTACTATATGTTCCGAGATATCACATGGGCTGGCTGGGAAAACGTCTCTCCAGCCACCCATAATTATTGATGAAGTGCTCCTACCATATGGACATTTTCGATTCGGCTTTTTTACAATCAATTGCACTAGACATGCAGTAAATGTGGAACTATTTGGCTTTTATGTAATCTTCGTAGTTTTCCCTGTATAGAATGGGCTGGCTGACGAGACGTCTCTACAGCCACCCAAAGTTTTCAGCTCGTAGTGTCGTCAGTTTTGATGCACTGAATCTGACACTTTACTGATGGAATGAACCGATTTCCACTAAATTTTGGTGTATGCCACTTGGCTATATCTCGCACGGGCTTGCTGGGAAGACGGACACACTACAAAATACAAGAACTGTCAGTGTCAACTGTCATTTTGTATCACCACATCGTGTTTTTTAATCTATATCAATGCTTGTTGTCAACAAGTCGGCGACCGTGTAGTTGAAACGGACCCAAATGGTTGCAAACCAAGGTGACCTCTGTCGGGAGCCTGTCGCCGACCGTGTATCCGGTGTTTTATACATGGTCGTCAACCAAGCCCCGACAGAGGTGACCTTGTGGTCGTTTGCGACGGTGCAGATCGTGGTTTACAACCAAATTTTTAGTAACCTTCCTTAGTAGTGAAAGCAAAGCAGCTAGTTACTCTATGAAGCAGCTTCCCAAGCTAAGTTCAAATAGAGGACGTTACAGTGCGGTTCATTAAGGAAATATTTTACCAACGCTGCAATCGGCGCATTCGAGTCGGATCGTTTTCATTAGCGTGCAAACGTCGAACACAATCGAATATCTAAACGATCCGATATGCCTGCTCTTATGTCAATGTCACTGTTCGAATCAAAGTACTTTTTAGCCACAAAGTATTTGGACCCTGTAAATTGTATCCATTTCTTTAGTTTGCTTTCGAACTCCAAACAAACCGAAAAAAATCCCACGAAACTCAACCAAAATTAATTTTGACGTTTAATTTGACGTATCGCACACACTGCACTACCTCATTTTCGTATGCAATGATAGCGCGCTAATGTGACGTCACCGATGACGTCACGTTGCTTGAACGAGTGAATACGAGCAAGGTATGATCCGACTTTGAGCGCGCACACACCGCACACAGTGCTCATATGCGGGTGACGAACCGTAGTGTTAGTTACGTCTCCGACTGTCATCCATCATAAAAAGCTATCCTGCTGTCGGGGTAAATATTGACCGTTTTAAAACGCGCCCCTGGTTGATAAAACGAACATACACTAACCTAACACAAAACATTTCTAGGGTATTTACTACCAGTTTTCATAAATAATCCGATAAAATGGCGAACTTTACAACCGACGGCAAAATATGCATAGAACGGGAGCTTGAAGTTACTCATGTTGACAAAGATTTCGTTGATTTAGTGCCCAGATTTGATGTCATCGAAACGTGCAAGTGGATTCAAGAGAATAACTTCTTGAAGGTGTGTTTTACCATGTATTTGTCTTGCACAGTCCATTGTTCTACATCCACTACTGGGTAAAGGACTTTTAGAAGAATATTCATTGAAACCACCACCACTGCACCTATGACTGCACCACTCACCATGAATCACCACTTTGCACATTTGCTGTTAGTGTATTAATGAATAATATTTTGGTAGTACACATTTGATAATTTGTGATTAGCTACCTCTGTTACAACTGTAGTATGGTAATGCGGGCTGGGATCCAAAACGGCTAATAATTACTCTTTGACAGCAGCCTGTCTCAATCACATACATGGACGTCATATAAAGCTATCCTGCTGTGAGGGTAATTTCTTTTCATTTTGAATTGCATCCTCAATAAGCAAGAAAGGTATAGGTACTACTGACATCCTCCATTTGAAGATTGTTTCGTACCTATCAACTGTGATAACTAAAACTTAGTATTTTTGTTCTAAGGTTTGCCTTCAATTCCCTGATGAATTGCTACCTGTAAGTGCAAACATTTATGAAGAAATTAAAAAAAGAATTGATGTGGACCTATACATTCTTGGAGACACGTCATATGCAAGGTATAAGTTATTTACAGCATATTATATAGTTTACTTGCTGTGACCACACTTTTGATGGCTCAAGAGTTTTGTTAGGCCTGTAGTGACCAGTCATACTGCTAGATAAGACATTACAATATAAATAAATTTCCTGCAAAATTAAATTTTAATGTAATAATGGGAAACCCTTAACTAAGTTCTGATATTGTTATTTTTCAAATACTATATTATATGAAAATGTAGATAATGAGTATTCATTATCTACATTTTCATATAATATATTTAATATACTTTTATTTCAGTTGTTGTGTAGACACTGTAGCAGCGATGCACGTCCAAGGAGATGCAATTATCCATTACGGCCACAGCTGTTTCTCAAAAGCCAACATCCCCGTTTTCACTGTGCTGTTAAAGAAGCACCTTGAGATAGAAGCAGCAGTGGCTAATTTGCAATACCAATTCGAAACTGATGAGGCTGTAAAGTTATGTCTATTTTATGATCCTGAATATGAGCATTGTAAAGGTATTTATGAGTTGTGAGATCTATTGTTTATAATGGTCCTGTAGTTATGTCTTTACTTAAATCATAGCTGATGTTATTTTTATCTTTCTTTAGGATTTACAGTATACATTGTGTTCCTGAGAATATGCATTAATTTTAAGAGCATGTCCAGTTAAAGAAACTGTACAACTTCTCCTAAGAAACATGGGTTGAAATACGACAAAAAAAGTTGCCTACCCATACAAACATTTTTTTTCTTCGTATTATGCATTAACTTTAAGAGCCACAGCGCCTAGCGATTTTTAGGTGGCCGACAGTACAGTCGCAATCGTACTCTTAATAGACAAATTGTCAACTTTAAATCGACAAATGCGCGCACTACCATATTTGATTGCTCTGGGAATCAGTATGTACCCCATACTGATTCCCAGAGCAATCAAATTAGTGGGCAACTAAAAAATCGCTAGAGCGCGGTGGCTCTAAGTGCATGTTCAGTCGACGAAACTGAACAACTTTCCCTAAGAAACAGGTTAAAATACGAAAAAAAAAATTTTTTATGGGAGGAAATTTTTTTTTCGTAATTCAGCCTATTTATCTTAAGGAAAGTTTTTCAGTTTCGTTAACTGAACATGCTCTTAAAATTAATGCGTATCTACAGGAACGAGGTGTAAAAATACTATCACTAGTATAGCTATAGGATTGCTCCATTTGACTAGCAACGAATGGAGCAATCTTATCTGTTGGATTTTTTCCAGCTTACACGTTAGCTACGTAGCACAACTCTGGTGAAAAGGCACCCTTAAGTCTTGCTACCACATGCTATGATGGTCTGTTTTCTCAATATGAAACACTATGTTAACCTTACAGATGCAATAACAAAGTACTGGTTCCAAAAATATCCTCGGAGCTACATAGCCTTAGTAGAGCTGGAAGAAAAACCTAACAGATTCCTGGGCAGAGTGATAAAAGACAGAGTCGGACAAGACTACACTGTGGACACATTAAAAGACTGCATCTGTGTTCATATTGGAAGCAGAGGACAGACTGTATTTAATTACACTGTGTCAATTGAAGGTAATTACACTGTATTGATTGCAAATGCAGGTGATAGAGTTAACTTGATTACAAATTTTCTCTTAAAATTAGCAATGATAAGGCGACGCGCGACGCAGTGACTACCTCGATTCATTTGTCAAGGGCTGGTAAGGTAAGCTTTTGACAGTGAAGAGAAAACCTAAGTAAAAATCCGCTTTGTGCTCTGGAACAGCTGGATGAGTCTGACGATCAGCATGGGACTCTTCTTAATAGTACGCGGATTTTTTGTATGGCGAATTCATTCTAAGTATTCTACTATCACTAACGGAATTACGGAATAGTACGCTGCGGCATATCCCCATTAAAATAATAATTCATGCTTGGCCAATCCTATTATAAGTCAATCCTACAAGTTGAAATATTCCAGTACATTTAGGAAAAAGATTTACTGTACTAAATCAACGCTTTAACATGTTTTTTCAGCAAAAGAATGGCATCTTTACGACCCAGAGACAGCATCAATAGAACGCATGGAAGAAACGACGTGGTTCAAACGACGAAGATTTCTCGTGGAGAAGTGCAAAGACGCCAACACTGTAGGAATCCTTGTATGCAAACTGGCTGGAGACCAGACGAAGGATATTATCAGCAGGATGAAACAACTGTGCAAGGTTAATGGAAAGAAGAGCTATATTGTGTCTGTTGGAAAGCCTAATGTTGCTAAATTGGCAAACTTTCCTGAGGTAAGACATTCATATGTGACAAGTTAATAGAGAATGTTCAGTATTAAAATAGTCCTCTTCTGTTGCCTGTGTAGATTAATTTTAATTTCTTACATTAAGTCAAGTGCTTTATCATTTACTCAATTATTAAGAGGCACTAAGAGCGGACCATCAACGGCAACCTATCCGCATCGGGAAACTAGCCGCGACCATTTTTTCCGACTGCACAAAACATGCCATGTTGCGCCCAGACAACCCGGACATTTTAATGGATGGTTTTGATGTACAATGCAACTAGCTATATTGGTCACGATCGCATCTCGGTACTCGATGAGATAGGGGTTGTCGGCGCCCCATTTTTCATTCTACGCGAAAAAAGTTTGAAACCTCGACTTTACTATGCATATAGTCCTTCAGGACCATTAAGTTGAAATCCCATGTGTAGGTTTGGGGGAAATATTAAGAAAAAAAAAACAAAATGGCCGCCATTTTAAATATTTTTTGCTGGACCGATTGTCTTCAAAATCGATATTATGAGGGTTCAAGTGGCCTTTCATATCGAATCAAATGTAAAAATTGGAAAAATGGTCGCCATCTTTGTTTCTGGACCGATTGTCTTCAAAATCGATATCTGAGAGTCCGAGAGGACCCCAGTGACGAATCTGATGTCATATTTTTTTAAATGGCCGCCATTTTCAATATTTTTGTGTCTGGACCGATTGTCTTCAAAATCGATATCTGAGGTTCCGAGAGGTCTCTCATAACTAATTGAATGTAAAAATTTTAAAAAATAGCCGCCATCTTGATTTTTTTTGTTCCTGGACCAATTGTCTTCGAAATCGATGTGTGGGTCCTAGAGGACTTCAATGACGAATCAGATGGCAAATTAAAAAAAATGGCCGCCAATTTGAATATTTTAGTTACTGGACCGATTGTCTTCAAAATCGATATCTGAGTGTCCAAGATAATTTTATATCAGATTTTTTTAAAAATGGCCGCCATTTTGAATATTTTTGTAACTTGTACTTGTAACTTGCACTAGTTATTTGGAACTTGAACCCTACACTTGCAACTTGTACTCGTTACTTGTACCTACTCGTAACTTGCACATGTAACTTGCACAAAAAATATGCGTATCCTTTAGAACAATATATTTTTTTTAAATCACAAAAAATAGAAATAAGAGGAACTTCTTATAATTAGAGGGAAATTTACACTTATTAAAGATGGAAAAACTAAAAATAATGGTACCACCTGGGCACCACGCGCTGGGAATGTACCCAAAGAAACACATTCTCGGCTAGCGTTACTCTCAGTGCAGATAAAAAAAATATAAAACGGGAATCTCAACATACTTGCACAAGCTATCGAGAAAAACATAAAAATAAAAATATTTTATCTTATCTTTTATCTCTTATCCTACTTTTTTGATTCGGCGGCGGCCCCGACTAAGTAAAAGATACATTTTAGCGTCAGTTTCTCTCTATAAATTATCGAATAATCATTATTAGAAAATTCAACATAATGGGAATTCAACATAGTGGGAATTCAACATTATGGGAATCCAACGTTCGGAGAATTCAACATAATGGGAATTCAACTTAATGGTCCTGAAGGCATATAGTAATCTGTTTTTCGGATATTTTGCAGATTGACATTTACGTTATGATAGCCTGCCCAGAAAATGACCTCTACAGCAATCGCGATTTCTACAAGCCAATTGTGTACCCATTCGAGTTAGAAGTGGCTTTGAACTCAAGAAGAGAACCATACTTCACCCATCATGTCACTGATTATGATGAACTCTTGCCTGGAAGAAGATATTACTGTGAAATTGATCATGTAAAAGAACTTACAGATGTTAGCCTTATCACTGGAAAAATAAGGGAAACAAGAATCAATCTTAATGAAGGTCACAGTATGGCTTTGGAAGAAAAACAGAACTGGGCCTTAGAAAATATTGGACAGAATCTGCAAGACAGGTCTTGGAAAGGGTTGGAACAGAAACTCGGCGAAACAGAAGTCAAAACAGCAGAAGAAGGGCGTAAGGGAATACCTTTACAATATACACATGAACCGGAGTAATTTAAGTATAATTTATTTATATTTACAGATTTTTTGGGTTATGCTAGTTCATTACATTATTTTATAAGAATATAAGACTGGATGCAGAAATTAATTAAATAGAGAATCAATAATCAGAAATTCACTTCATTATTACAATTTTAGTGAACCTAAATTGTACCTTCAAGTGTTTTTGTATGCACAACAGCAAGCAAATGGAAAGAAGACCAGTGTAAGCTGAACTAACACTACGCTACAAACGCCCGAAACCAGAGATCCGCTTTCCACGGCGGCAGTGCTTGGAGAATGCAAAACTGTCCACGAAGCTGAACAACTTTTTCGAGGTTACATAGGTCAAACATAAAAAAACATGATCAACTTTTTATACAGGGTGTCCTTCTTGGAGTGAGAGATTTTGCTGAATTTTGGCAGGAACAAAGTTCTAGCTGTAGCATACAAAAATGTGCAAAACTGGTATAATTTCGGGACAGCTATTTATCGACAAAGTTTTTCCCCGGCATACTTTGATAGCTAGGCATGTCCGCTTTCAAGGTTTTTTCTTTGCACCACTCCAAACAGGATACCCTGTATAAAAAGCTCTATTACCCGACATATATAGGCATATATATTTTTTTTTCGTATTTCGACTAATGCCATGGGAAAAGTTGTTTAGTTTCATGTCCAGATTAGCGTCCTTCAGGGTTTTTATAACTTGTTGCATGGGTATTAATAGTTACTCCATTTTTACAACAACATCAATATTTTTTCATAAAGCCTAAAAACAATTTGATTATGGCAACACTTGGTATTGTCAATAAGTTCTTGTCAGGCTGCAGACTTTAAAATTATGAGATATGAAAGAATGACCAATGTTAATACCTAATTTTGACCATTTCACATGGCCTTCTGATTGAGTGGATTTTGGGGAGATTTTAGCCATTCCTTTCGAAGCATTTGCTTGAGTTGAGATAGTCTGAGTGTTGGGTTTTCAGCCTTAAGTATTGGAAGGTTTGCTTCTTCAAATGCTGTGTATGCTGCCTTTTGCCTCTTTTCGGGATGGCGATCCACATCTGACTTATCACTGAAATATAAAGTTTTGAATAAATACCACAAAATCGAGCTAGGGCTCAGAGCATAGCAGGTCATGTCTTCCATTCCTGGGATCAGAGGTGAAATAGATCCGATCATCCCTGAGTGTGTCACAGTCCCACCAGAAATAATCATTAGAATAAATACTGAGCCAGCACTGGACTAAACTTCAGTTCAGATTTAGGTCAGTTTTAGCTGTCTAATATTATAAAAATGTTAAATCTCCTACAACTATTATCACTAAGAAAACAATCTTGGTAAGTTTAAATAAGTTGAGTAGAAGTAGTATCCTCCCTACTGTAAGATAGCTACAAACTGAATCAGAATGTTAGTTGAGAAAATGCTACAGACTGGAAAAATCCAGTGTGGGACTGTCTATCGTAATAAACTTACTTCAATGCAGTTTTAAATAGAGAGTATTCTCTAACATGTTTCTAGATAAACTGTCAGCTGCAGAGATCTACTTTATAATTAATATTCCCTTAAATCTATGAATTACACATTTTGTTTGGAAATACAATGTCAGCAATAGATAAAGGAAGGTTTAACTTAAGGAGCTATCTAAAAGAGACTGAATGACATATGAACACAGCTATACTCACGTCAAAATGGCTAAAGCTTCATCGACAGACTGTGCCACTTCGCCTTCTATCTGCAGCCTGTTGAGATTCTCCACCAAAGGTGGTTCTTCCACCACCACTCTGGCTGGCTGCAAAAACATTAAACCAATAACAATTCACTGATGGTATTTAATGATTATCATAGAATAACAATAAAACAATTCTTTTTCGAAAATTTGAATTATTTTTACTTTCAATAAAGCTGGCAAAGGTCTTTCCTACACCAGAACAAACATCAAAACTTTTCTGTATGTTATTTATGTATAACTCTTTCGAGTGTTTATAGAGGTGTCTCTGGCAGTTTTTCTCCAATAGTAAGTGAGTGTTGCTGTCTGCACAACCATTGAATGGTTCCATTTAAAAAGAACAGAAGTAAGCATGTTTTCAGAATAATGAGGATTTCTTACCACAGGTTTCTCTGGCTCTGCTTTGACAGTTTTTTCCTTCATTTGTGAGATCTGGGCCCTTGTGACCTTGGCAGGTGGAGGGGCCTTTGCAATCTTAGCTGTCTTGTTGATAGTTTCTAACTCCTTCTCAAGCAATGCTTTTGCTTCAGCCTTCTTTTGGAGCTGTTCCAAGCGCTTCTTTTCTTGATCTTCCTGCGATAATGGAAAATATGGAGACAGATATTTCACACAAGGTCATCTCATCAATAACACCCAGATACAGAACAAACACTTGTTTGTCACAAAGATGTTTGCACTGGAGGGAATTAAATCCCCAACCTATTGTACAGAAGGCATGGCCACAACAACCATCAACAGGCCCGTCAATATATTTATTTTATTTACTCTAAACAGCATACTCACAAAAAGCAATGGTCTCAGCTAAAAATACCCACCTTTTTCTGCTGTTTTTTCTTCAATTTATCATCATCGTCCTGCCACTCTGCTTCCTCTATCATCTTCTTTAACTTCTGATCCTTCTCCTCCTTCTGCGCTTCCTTCCTCTGGCGTGCTGCTACAGCCTTGCTGTTCTCTCCTTGAAACTTTTTCGGCATTTTGATGCTGTAAAATTGAGATACAAGTACTTTTATCTAATTGTTAAAGAGCGTAGGTTTAATGCTAGTTTACAGAAGAGTGCATTAGTTCTTAAAGTGAATCTCTACAGAAAGCTTAGGAAACGAAACTTACTGTAATCAAAGAAACTTCTTGAACAAACGAAATTTTAGAAAAATAGTGAAGTGGAAAAATTCGAAAAACCTGTATATTTATTTAATGGCATCACATCTCATTACAAAACGTATTTCGCCAATGTCAAAGTAAAGGAATTGTTACAAAAATATGGCGACACACCATTGACGTAAGAAAAAACGCTGCCCCCTGGCGTAGTTTCCAAAATCTTTGCGACACACCAATATCCAGTGAAAGAATGATTTACACAGGAATCCGCATCTCGAAGATCGACGACGAGGAAAGCCTGTGCACCACGATGACTCCGATAAGTTGATAGGGTAAATTATTGAAGTCACGAAGAAAGCCGCTTCTCACCATCCAAAAACTTTAGTAGAAGAATATATTTCACATTTTCTATTAAATGTCCACTTTGTAAGACGTTTATTGGATAATATCCTATCAAAATTACACTATAAACTCTCAAATCAACAGATAAAACCAAAATTGAAACAAATCCACGTCTGCCATCTTCAAATGCTGACAAACGACCCTGAGGCAGCTGGCAGGCACAAGGCTTTTTGGCGGGAACTCGACATGGGCGTTTGCCTGCTTAGTTGAAATTTTGGTTTTTTGTGCATTCAGTGATTTAGTGGATAATAAAGATACTTAGTGTGTTATGCAGTTTTGCTACGGAGTGCGCAGCTGATGAAGATTTCAAGTGATCTCGTGTTTAAGCCCCGTTTGTGTTGTCCCAAAAAGTCACGAACATTTTCCTTCGTAAAGTCTCAGTAAAACGGCCCATACAAAGCCCTGCCTGCAGGGCCCTGCTTGCAGTGCGCACTGCCAATCGTACCGTGTGTGGTCTTGCAGGGCCGATGTAACGGCGATTTTGTCGGCCCTGCATGCCCACACAAAGCACGATTGGCAGTGGCACTGCAAGCAGGGCCCTGCAGGCAGAGCTTTGTATGGGGCCCTTCGCTTTACGAGGGGAGCAAAAAGAAAGATAGATTAAAGACATGGCTGTATGGGCTTTGTACTCTTTGCCTCTCCGAAAGGAAGAATGAAACCAAAAAAAAAATGGCAGGCACAATTTTTCTGACACCTGTCAATTTGACAATCGATTGACATTTCGAAAAAAGTAACAGATTAAAAAAAAAAATAATTCGGATACATGGAAGATCTAGGAAAAACGGCTCGGCTCTTTATCATCAATGATCTGTCTGACAAAGTAAACGCGATACACAAATTACTAGTTTTGTCTCAGTCTATTTTTTTTGCCGGAATTCCTTAGCCTACAAAAAAACTAGTATTGTTTTGCTTAAAGGTCTTTGTAACCAGGTCATAAAATTCCTCAAAAAAAAAAAAAGTGCAGTTGGCAACACCAATGCCGTATAAAAAAAAAAAAAAAATATTAAAGAAAAAAAAGTTGTTTTCATTAATTTCAGTGTGTTTTCTACAGTATTTTTTCTGTTCCATGAATCAAAGAATTGAATTTTTTCTGTTAAATAATTGCTATTACAGCTACATACAATGGCTCTAGTCGCATACGATAATAGTGACTCTAGTGAATACGAGGACGAGGAAAACGAAAGTGCCCCAGTAGTGATATTGAACAAAAAAGTTGAAAGTTCCAGCGATGGTAATATTTGTCCATACTTCTCAGTTTTCCTATAAAAGCTCTGTAGATTTGTGCAACAAATTAACTGACCTTTTCCACATTGACATACAGGTTAATATTTTGTGTACCTTCCTTTTTGACCCTCAGGATCATCAGAAACGAAACGGTCAACGTCAGAGCCTCAGACGAATAGCACTGAACCTGTTCAAGAAGGACTTGGTCTCTTCAATTTGTTACCTTCAACAACAAAAAAGATGGCAGTGATTGAAGAAGATGACGAGTTTCTGCACAAAAAAGAAACTGCGCCTAATATTGCGAAACCTAAAGCTAAGATCACAGTGCCGTCCCTTAGTGATGTAAGTATCATTCAGAGACGTTTTGCTAGCATGGCAAGGTATTATGATAGCTAGCACTACTTTCCTCTCTCATTCTCTGCTTTCACTCGTAAAATCTCATTCAGAGTGACATGTTTTTGCTAGTATTAATCACCAGTGACCGAGATAAACCAGGGATTTGCTTCCTTGGCTTTGGCCTTATGCTAGCAAAATGTCTATGAACAACACCATTAAAAATAAATTACTACAAATGCATAAAAAAACTAAATTAGTAAAACACATAAAATAAGTAAGTAAATATGAATGCGGGGCAAAAATATATATATTCTTTATTGCACATTTAACATACAGAAAGTAAACAAACAAAAGGACATTTACAAAGGCGGGCTTATCTCAAAAATGGAAGAGTTATGCGCTTAATTCATTGAGAGCCTTAAGTGTGACAGAAATAAAATGCACAATGGTCTATAATCAAGAATTAAGTGTAGACTGAAACCAAAAAACATAACTTAGAATATCTTGTTATCTAATTAAATCCTTTCCTTTTTCCAGTTCAGAGATGTTGAACACAGGCCAATGGCAAGACCTAAAGCTACAAATGGGGTAAGTAAAAAAAACCTTATCACGGTGTTCACATTCATGAAAATCAGGGAAAGTCAGTGAAATCGAGGAGCCACCTGGAAAGTCAGGGAAAAATTGAGAATTTACAGTTTGCTTTCCAAAATGTCCCAGTGATTAAAATGAGGGAGAAATCATGCTCTAGTCTGACTCTTAATCCAGATTTTTTCCCCAATCCAGTATTTTTTTTCCAGTTTTAAGGCATATTTTGAGGTCACAATAATTAGATTAAAACTTTTCATTTTCAATAGTTTTGGTTCAGTGAAATCTTTTATTTACTCCTTTAATTCATGCTCTAGTCTGACTCTTAATCCAGACTATTGAAGCATTATTTTTCAGGTTTGGAGTGACCTACATTATGACATTGTTTTTGATCAAAAATGTTTTTCTGATTATACATACATACAATACATATATATTTTTTTTCATTTATACTTTATTTTTCTTTAAAATGAATAAAATTGGTCAGGGACATTTTTTAAAATGGTCAGGGAAGTGTTTTGGGCATTAACTGTGGCCACACCCTGCTTATGAATAGGAGTAATGGGGTTAATACTCATCTCTTGTATTTTCTTTACTAATACAAGGTTCTTTAGAATCTCATTATGCAGTATTATATTGCTTTTATTAATAAAATAAAATAATGTAGAAAAACCACTACTAGAAGTACAATTACTTATTTTATTAATTTAACAAAATTGAATTACAGAAAAAATCAGGTTTACTTAGTATGCTGCCACAACCAAGAAATGCTGTCAAATCATCTACTACATCTTTAATCCCCAATGCAGTTACAAAGAAACCTGCGCCTCTAGTACCAACTAGTATAAAGAAAAAGACAACCTTGCCGTCCCCTATGAAAAAAACAAAAACAGAATCCAGTAACTTGGTTGACTTCTCAGATGACAGTGACAATGATGATGAAGGCAGTACAGACTTCTTCTCAATAAATAAACCTGTGGATATAGCCCCTATTGAAGATGGTCCTTTAGATATAGATTTGCCAGTACAACAAGCAAAACCAGAAAAGAAATCAGGCATAGAATCATATTTCAAGAAGGATGTTCCACAGCATGTCGATTTGCAGCCAGGTTATGCAGAAACCTCTGCCAATACTTCAGAATATAATAGTCAGGATAGTACCAGCTGTTCAAATGGATACATACCATTTGAGACATCAAGCAGCAGTGAAGTTATGTTGGATGATGAAGCAGTAAGTAAACTCTTAAGTCTGAATTAGGGAAACAAATATCTTTTTCATCCCATCTATTCGAAAATCGCTGAACGGCTCGTCAATAAAGGCGAACAAAATTGCTGTTTTCTCCAAAAGACTTTCGTAGCGGGTAAAAATGGGATTTAAAATTAGAATTTGAATTTAGGTCCACCATAGGGATATTTTAGGTCAACCAAGGAGGTTGAACCAAAATATTGTATGAAAAATTATACTGGCCGGTTGTACTATTAAAATTATTATGAATATAAAAAAAGAAATATGCTCTAACTAAATGTAAACAAGACTACCAACCAAAGAGGTTCTGTTCCTAATTGATACAAAAATGTCAACAATAAAATTTTCAGTTGATACAAATAATACTTAATATGATTTTTAGTATTGTTTCATCAAGTAATAATGTTGTAATGGTATTTTATATTTAAAATTAATGACGAGTGTGTGTCTCAATGAGCCTCTTATTCTTTTCTCATAGAGGGAGATGAAAAGTAGTGTGTATTACGCGTCTGCAGAAATATTTTTACCTTGGGCGACCTTCACTTCGCTCTGGATTCAAAATAGAGCGCCCTCGCCTTAAAAATATTATTTTACAGCCTTGTGATACAATCTACTATTAAGTTGTGTTTGAATTTTTCTAAAGATAGATTTAGGTTTAATTGACAGATACTAATAATATTTTTTATTGTTATTGATTGTAGGTAATATGATTTGTATCTAATTTAAAGGCTAATAAATAATATTGTTTATAGTGATTACTATTAAAAATATTATTAGTAACTGGAGCTTTAGCGCATTTGACAGCAACCTGCCTTTTGCTCTGTGGGTTCGACCCCTGCCTAAAGCAAACCTTAGTGTGACCATAGAGTAATATAATACTGGGCGTAAGTGTGACCAAATACAATATTTGCGTGGTGTGACGAACGCAAGTGTTTGTTCTGTGTCTGGGTTATATTTATTTCTACTTGAATTAAATGAAATGGGCAAAATACTCATAGGGCACTACTACGAACACTAGTCGCAATTGTTTCGTCCGCGATTTCCATTTTCTTTTTCGTATTTTACCTAGCTTTTAACTTTCCAGATGATGTGCCCTATAATTTTAACCAAATTCGTTCTTTTATTTCAGCTGCGCCAGTTGGTCGGTTCCCGCGCCAAGAGAAAGAAGGAGGACATACAAATAGTAGACATCAACCAACAAGAGGTCCTCGGGGACTCCAGAGAGTGGCTTCTCAAGGGCCTGATGGATGACACCACCAAACGCGTGTCTGCCAGCAAGAAGAGCGGTCACGAACCCTCCGCGCAGCAGAGAAGAAAGCACCAGATCACGTATTTGGCTCACCAGGTATGTGGAAACTGGACAATCAATAACCGTGACGAGTATTGCGCAATGGTAGTGCAGCAAAGTGAACTCCCGATCAAGCTTTTCTTCTGTAATACGTCTATCTACTATCAACTTTGTTTTGTTTTTCATACCTGGGCCAATAACCTGATAAGATAACCAATTTATGATGAAAAGCATAATTTATTGTTAGAAAAAAGAAAAAAAGGAGGACATTATGACATTATTCGTCCATGACATAAGAGAACTGTCACTTGACATGTACGTTCCATTTCACAAGATCAACTTAAGACATTCCGTTTCATTTTTTCTACAACAGCTGCATGCTATGCAGAAAGTTTTGGGTTCGGTCACAGAATTTCGGTTCCAGTCAGGGTATATCAGGTGTTAGTAAGCACTATTTACGCTTGTTACTTAGACCATGAAACTCAATAACTTTCCCTAAAAGTCAAAACGCACTACCGGCGCGCCAAATATTCTTGTTTATATGACTGTAACCGCACTATATCGACGCGGAAGCGGAGCTGTGCGGCGCGGAGAGTTGCTTCCGGAGGCAACTTTAGTCGCGCCGCGCCATTGCGCTCCGCTGCCGCTAGTGCGTGATACCTCGCGTCAGCGATGCGGCGCGGCGCATTCTTCTTTCAGTTCCGCCCGAAGTTTTGCCGTGTATGAGACCGAAATCGTGCGTACCGGCCTCCCCGCTGCAAGTGTCGGGCCGCGCCGATATAGTGCGAATGGACAAGGACGCGCCGCTTCGCTGCAGTGGTAGTAAAGAGCATAGGTCGAAATACGAAACATAAATTTTAACTTCTCATAGAAACTGCATCAGCTGATTACGCATTTTGTATGGGAGGTTTTTTTTTTAAGAATAAATAATAGGCGTAAACTAATTTTTCTCTAGAAATAACCAATAATACCTATGTTATATTTTTACGTTTGGCACTTCGCGAAACCGAGCGAGATGCCCGCTCGAGTTTCAGTGAGGTCTAATAAGTTTGTTTTCATTTCAGGCTAAAGCAAATGAATCTGAACTGCAAAATCAATGGGCTAACAACAGAATGTCCAAAAGGAAGACACAATCGAAATATGGATTTTAATTCTTCTTTTAATCATTTCATACTTAAAACTGTAAATACTTTATTATTTAGCATAAGGAAATAAATCTGTTTTTTAAGTAAGTTTTTTTTCTTAGCCTACTAAATCCCACTGCTGGGCAAAGGCCACCCCCGCCGCGGCTTTCCATTGGTCACGATCTTTTGTAACCTCTTCCCAATTCTTAAAGAAGGCATCAAGGTCGTCACGCCATCGCTTTCTTGGTCTACCTCGGCGTCGGCGCCTGAACACTACGTCGTTTTATTCCAATAATACTACGTTCCATCGCTCTTTGGCAAACCTTGAGTTTGGACTTGAGGTGCCCCGTCAAAAACCATCTTTGGGCGCCGTAAGTTACTTAAATTTCTAAAATACTTTTTTTTATATTTTGAGATTAACACAACGGATCTAAATCAAATATTTATTAATTACTAATATAATACAACTAATAAAATTAAAATTACAGAATAAATTACAATCTTTTAGCTTTTCTAGGACGTGGAGGGTTCCAAGAGACAGGAGTGTTGTCGGTCACTGAGACTACTTCTAGTCCTCCCATTGTGAGGCCTTTAACAGCAGACTGTAAATAAACAAACTTCTATTAAACACTAGTGGCTCCTCAAAACACAGTGCTAGTCAAAATAAAGAACTGATACTATGAATAAGTACATATCTATACAGGATGTAAAAAAAGTACGATGTTTCTTCTAAGGGGTGATTCTACATCACTAATAGATTGTACAAAAAACATAAAACATCATTTATTTGTTAGAAATTAAAAAATACTTTTTTCATATTTTTTTTTGGTGATCATAAAATTTGATTTCCCTTCGAATTACATTAATTAAATTAAAAATGGATAGGTACTTGCTAATGACTGGATATTATAACAAAAAACATTTTTGTCTGCATCACCAGCTGATGCCAGAAGTAATTTAACCCTCCAGGTGGTGCTTCACTTCTTGAGCTATAACAACTTTTTAAAGAAAAAATATTTTTTTTTATACAATCTATTAGTGATCTAGAATCACCCCTTAAAATGATCATCATACTTTTTTTACTGCCTGTGTGTATTTATAAGAACTATGAAAATTAATTCCTTAAACCTTAGCTGATGAAGAAAATAGTTTAATTTTGAGGAAATCCTCAATAAATCTTATTACATTATTATGATAATTTCTAATATCAGGGTATGGAAAGTTCTTACCAATCTTCCTGGTCCTAGTCCGCGCATCCTTACTCTTATAGTTTTAAATCCTCTGTCAATGGCTTTCTGAAACACAAGATAGTCCAAATTCTGACAAACATTACATTATTATTTACATGTTACTTTGTCCAAAAAGGAAATGCTAAATCTATTTTTTATCTACCTTTACTTTTTTAACTTCTCTCAAAATATTTTTATTTTTTAATAATGCTATAATGTAATTAATTTATGAATTGAGAAATAAATGATTTATAACTTGTATTTTTCCAAATTCCCTCACCAAAATAAATTTTTTTCAAAGAAAAGTTGCATTCATTTATTTTATCCAATGAGTGTTTCTATTCTAGAGGTTTTTTTGTCAAGCTAACAATAAGAAAGGCAAAATTTATTTTCTCCAGCTTTCCAGGTGACCCTCTTAAATACACAGATATTCGCTGACCACCCTGGGCTTTTCTGACTCGAAGTGGACACCACAGAAGAACTATAAGAAAATTTAATAGGAATGGTCTTTTACTTACAGTGGCTATTGCAATAGCTGTTGTTTGGGCAGCAATATTAGTTCCTTTTTTGGTATTCTTGAAACCTTCAATGCCGCAGGACCTGATAATCTTCACAGTGCCCACAGCATCAGTCAGAGTGAAGATTGTGTTGTTGTGGCTGACCCTGATGTTGCATATTGGTAGATCTTTGTAGACGGTGCCATTGAAGATTAGGTTATCAGAATCTGCTGTTGGGAACAAGTTTTGTTTCCTGAAAGAAAGTAAACATTACCCATATTCTTGCTTTTTAGAAGATAGATAAAACGTTTATTAAGAAGCGGTACAAAAGCAACAAACACACATAATCATAAAGAAAGAATGAAACACAATCAGGTACTTTGTACCGCCACCTTAAATAGGCCCAAGCCTGTTGAATGATACTTGTTATAGATAATCTTGAATGATACTCCATTAGAACTTTAGACAATGATAGGCACTAGTTACGATTGAAGTAGTAACTGAAAAACAAGCTCTGCATGAAATGATAAATCAAGCTTGTGTCCACACAAGCATTTTGCCTCAAAAATAATCAGAGAAATTTTTTTTTAATGCTAAAAAGTCATTTGACTTGGTGGTGATCTGACTGATCTCACCTGGTGGTAAGTGTTGATGGGGTCGAAGATATAATCAAATGTGGAGCATAAATGTGGCTCTGTACGTAATAATAATACATAGCCTCTTCAATTTGTGATGTTGTGAGGAGAGGAAATATCTAAGATCACACCTCTTTCCTAAATACTTCCCTCGCATCCTCTACTCTCATAAATTTCTTCATACACCCTTGTCGGTTTAGGGTAAGTATGTACTTTTTTGATATAGAACATCCTGAATTTGGTCTTCGATAGGAATTTTTACTAGCTGAACTTACTTCTTGAGCGCTTCATCAAGGTCTACGATCTTCTCTCCTGCGACACCTTCGTCGTCAGCTGGTATCCTTTTGTGGTTGAACCTTTCGGTGGCTGCTGGTGAAGATGTTTGAAACAACCGCGTCAAATTGCTCACACGGACGTGTAAACTATTCTTGAGAACGTTTAACATTGTTACGTGTTCCTAATAACTAACTAACAATGTAAAAATATTTTTTTTGTAGATAATTGCAAAACATAACCTCAATTTTTTTACTTTTTAAAGTTTTCTGGCCTGGATTCAAGTCTATGGGGCCGTTTACGCATTTGACAGCAGTGCTGCCAGAAGTCTACGCAATAAGTTCCGATACAGTGTTTGTTTTGCCTATGGAGTTGTTGCGCGATATTTTGAAAAAAATCAGCACTGCTGATATCACAACCAGATAAAAATTTGGTTCAGTCCTAAATCCTAATGTAAATATCTGCAACGTACCATCAACAAAGTTGGCGCCTGACTACCTTAGTTCAGTTTTCTGTGCAGTAGTGGTTCGCGGGGACCTCCGCTGGCACCGACTGGCTACTTTTAATCCATTGAGTGCAAGTTGTAACTAATCATAAAACGTATATATACGTGGTTCCTTGCTCAGTGAATAATCAATGGACAGATAGACCCTGAAGGACACCAAAAGGACATAACATGTTCGTAGCTCCTCCAAGTAACATGTCATAAAACCGAAAACGTTTTCGTCTCTCAATGTTAAAGAAAATAAAAGGCGGAGCGGGAAATGCAAAGGTTTTGAAACTGGTCAGGCGGCAACTTTTCTGATAGTACATACATACGGACGCTCGGCACTAGAAACACTTTGATCTTGAGCGGGTCTCTGGTTTCGGGCGTTTGTTGCGTAACGCGGCGCTGCGCGCTGGTTCAGTTTATACTGGTTTTGTTTTTACGTGTATGCTGCCGAGCGTACTATGCGCTTCAAATAAGAATAAGGAGATTTGCGGCCGTAATCATCAAAGTAGTAGCTATCAAACTAACATGTTGATTTGGTCTTGCTCAACCACTTAGAACCGAACCACTGTGAAGTTGGCTATCAACCAGCCCTATTCTCGTTTGAAACGCATAGTTCAAACTCTCAGAACAAAGATTTCTTTGTTCAAACTACAAATAGGCACACTTATTTTACAATCTACAGATTGTCTAAATAAAACTCTTACTTGTTCACGATTCATTTAATAATTCAATAACTTATATCCTTATATTTAAATTACGCATAATAGACAAGAAAATACATGGTCTTAAAGACATCAACATTTAGTTAAACATGTTCTTCACATAAAGTACTGACTGGGTGAATCCTCTCAGAGCAGCGGGCACACCTAAGGACAAGAGGCGAAGGTTGCCAGCTTCAGCCAAATAATTAGCCCCGATCAGCTGATCAGTGGCCCACTGAGTTGTATACTCTGTGGCTGGTTCCCCAGAGGAATCTTGGTTTATAATGTAACTTAAAATTACTGAGTATAATGGGGTTGGGACTAGCTTGGAAAACATTCCATTATCGAGGAGTTCTTTGATCAAGTCTTCCTCGATATCTTGCTTGAGTATTGTATCCTGAAATGAAAACATTTGCTTAGAAAAGTTTTTTTTTTGTCAATTAAAAAACGGGGCGCAAGGAACAGATTTTCGAAAACTGAAAGGACATGGATCAGTCAACAAAACTTAACAACTTTAAGGTAATGAATAATTAAATTGGCGTCCATACAAACTGTCCTTTCAAGTTTTGAATTTTGTATGGAGAGGCTGTTTATATCCTGTTTCATTCGCTGAAAGTTGTTCAGATTAGTTGGTTTATCAAGCCCTGAAAATGGGAACTAAAATAAAGTTTCTTATTTATTCATACAAAAAATAACTACAGACGAAATAATATAGCCACCATTATTTGTTTGATCAGTAGGTATTACTGCATTACTTCTTCTTCTCTCATTACCTGTTTTAGCTGGGGCTATTACCATACTTTTAACTGATCGTAATCTTAATACATCATTTTTCGATCCAGCTGGAGGAGGAGATCCTATTTTATACCAACATTTATTTTGATTTTTTGGTCACCCTGAAGTAATAAGTATTACAAATAAATGAGTTTGAGTTATAGCTTGATTAGAATGAGAGCAGAAAAAATTATGCGTGAGGGCAAATCGGATCGATACGTGTCTCTGTCACTCCCATGTATAGCGCATCGCTCCGTCCTGCTCTCAACTGCTGTCATTGTTATCAAGATACATTACTTCAACTATAGCGTTGTCACGTAATAGCTATGTATTTTAACGTGGAATTTAAAAGTAGCACACATTTTACGTATTTTAAGTAGTACTCTTTATTTGGCAAACTGTAAGGTCTAGCGCACACTGATCACTTTTGAGCCTGCACTTTTGGAATAATGCGCCGGAAAAACGCTACTTCAAGAAACAAGGCGTGATATTATGTATGTATGTAGTGAGCTCTTTGTCAGATTTTTGGAGAACCAAACATCAGCATTACTTTCATTTCTTTTTTTCTAGCAGTAGCTGGCAGACCGAGCTTCGCTCTGTACAATATTTACTAAATTACCAACAGATGGCGCTGTAGGGTTACTGAAACGCACTATTTCCAGAATACTCAAAAACAAAAGCGGGAAAGACATTTTCTCAACCTGAGTCCTGGCTAAATCGATTTTTCACCCCCGAAAACTCCCGCATAGTAAATTTTATCGAAATCGTTAGAGCCGTTTTCGAGAAACCGATTACAAATATATGTAAATACAAATATTGCATGAGGCTACCAGCCATCCACTAGCGCCCCCATCAGTTAAAAAAAGATTACTCGCTAAATACAAAACTTATTGAAAATCTCAAAAGACAGATTGAAGTAAAGGTACCCCAGTTTATTAAGAACTTATCAATTCTGTAAAATATAGTTCACTGAAGTTACAGACACTAAAAGTGCGAAAAACAGCCACTTTTAGCAAATATATTTTACAGACAAATAAACAGAAAATATAAAAAGACAGATTGAAGTAAACACCTTTACTTCAATCTGTCTTTTTAGATTTTCGATAAGATTTGTATTTTTTTTTCTTAGCCTACTAGATCCCACTGCTGGGCAAAGGCCTCCCCCGCGGCTTTCCATTGGTTACGATCTTTACTAACCTCTTCCCAATTCTTTAGGAAGGCATCAAGATTCTTGGTCTACCTCGGCGTCTGGACCAGTCATGACGTATCCAATGGGTGAGTTTCTTTGCCCACCTTTTAGGGCACATTCGACAGACATGGCCAGCCCAATGCCACTTAAGTTTAGCGGTTAGTTTTGTATTAAGTGGGTAATATATTTTTTTGTAACGGCGGCGCTAGTGGACGGCGGGTGCCCCTTAATAGCACAGAACGAACCGGGTCTTTTTTATGCAATGCAGGTAACAGGAAAGAGGCGAACCTCGTACCCGGGCTGCTTCTCATTGGGCTAAGTAGCCCAACGGTCAACTAATTTGGGCTATGTGCCCTGATCGTGACTCCTCTGAATCGGAGCTCCGACGACCAGCGGGCTGATCGTCGAAGACTGGCCAAGTCAGAGGAGCCTGGGCCTGCGCAGCCGGGGTAGGGGTGCGTCTCTCGCACGTCCCGTGCCTGCTCTGACGCGCAGGATTGGTACTGGCGCGGATTAATAGCATAGGATTTATTATTCTCGCCATACCTTGTGTAGCTGCACCAAACTGACGATGTCTTGTTTGTTTTGTTCACACTTATTCAGCAATGCCACCCAGATGGCGTTCACGACACCCTCACTCGATGTATTCTCTATTAAAAACTTCACTTCCTGTAACGATACGTATAATATTTATTTCAATATGTTTATGTAATAATTAAGAGATTTTAAACTTTTTTTAAAGCTATACTTAATTTACAGCCAGGAAAAATCCCGTAATAAATATATTGGACCGACTTTCTAGACCGGTTAAAATTTCATTTGTTTTGTATTGAGAATTTTATTGTTTACAGTGGATTAAAACTTGTTTCGTTTAAGACTTTTTCCCTATTGGTGTTAATTAACCTTAAATAATACAAAAGAAAGACTAAGAGAAACAGCTTTTTTAACTTTTTACTACCACTTAAACAATTTTGAATTATCTGCAGTTCATACAGCGTGAATTTTTGAGGTTCCCCCAGCCAACTAGCGCCCTCATCAGTTAAAAAAAACATTACTCGCTAAATACAAAACTTATCAAAAATCTGTCTTACAAAATTAAAGAAAAGGTTTTTTAGAACCTATAAATCCTTAGTTCACTGTAGATACAGATACAAAATGTGCGAAGAACGTCCATGTTTAGCAGTTTTTGTATCTGTAACTACAGTGAACTATATTTTTCAGGATTGATAGGTTCTAAATAAACTAGGGTCCCTTTACTTTAATTTTGTAAGACAGATTTTCGATAAGTTTTGTACTTAGCGAGTAATATTGTTTTAACTGATGGGGGCGCTAGTTGGCTGCAGGAAAGCCCTTAATCCCGAAGTCCAGTGATTCTACGTATGAAAACAAGCCACTTTCCCGAAAAAAAAAATTATTCGTCTCCCCATAGTAAAGTGGTCACGTGATCGACTCATTTTGCATGGGAAGGTGAAAGCGGTAAAGTTGCTTGTTTTCATGAGCAGAATCACTGGACTTCGGGATTAAAACGAATAAAAATTCACGCTAATACATTCACGATAAAAGTTAAGTCAGTTACATTTTCTTAATACAATATTTTAACTCGACATAAATTGAAGCAAAACACATTCGTAATAAAAACATTTAAGAAATCCACTTTCTGTTACTATGGGGAACTTGCCTATAAATGTAATTAAACTTTCTGTAAATAAAAAAGAAATCGGCCATAAAAACTGTCCAATCAAGTTTACAATTTTGTATGGATTTGTTTTTTTTTTTCAAATACTCAAAGTTTCAATCACTAAAAGTTGTTCAGTTTCGTTGTCTGATAATGCCCTTTCAGTCTCTTGCACCCACATAATACGACGCTTAATTCGTCCGATGTACACCCAGCTTTAATGTAAAGGACGAGGTTTTACCTAGCCAAGGTGTCTTCTTTCAATTTTCGATATGTCGATACGATACTACTTTGATACAGTCGAATTCATGATTTTGTTCACTGACAATAGAGTAGAATATTGGTTGCATGAATTGTCAAATTGGCAGTGATTAGCATTCAACCAATATTCTACTCTATCGTCAAGGGACGAAGTTTTGACGTTTCGAACAGTATCGTGTCGATATAACGAAAATTGTGACTAGACACAGAAGAGTAGGCAAAGAATAGTCCAACTCTACCCGTGGGTGTCGTAAGAGGCGACTAAGGGTCCATTAGACATGAGGATGGGCAGCAGAGTCCTTCTGTGTATCGTAACAAACATCTTACATTTTGCGGTCACCAACAACCACGGTCCATGGTGCCAGCCGTAACGCTAACAAGCGTGGTGACTATGGTACTTCCTCTCCACATTGTGGTGACTATGGTACTTCCTCTCCACAGTAAAAGCTGGAATTTTGGAGGGAGTTCCCTGTCCCGTAGTGGACATTTTATGGGATGTCATGTTGATCTATGGGGACACGATCACGGCTTAATAGTGTTTCCAACTATCCAGTGAATGTTCTGAGTCCATACCTGTTCATCGAGCACTGGTCGACTGAGCAGTAGCTTGATAAGCACTAAACTCTCCTTGTGGTCGCTACTTGCGAGAAGCGAATTCAGGTACTCGCAGTGAAGGCATCTATTATCACTAAAAAGGAAAAAAAAATATTTAGTGGTTATTCTTAATTCTAAATGCAAAAACTTATGGGAATAGGTACGCTTTTTTTTTCAAATCGTACCTAAAAAATTATCAGCTCAAAAGACGTAATTTTTTTGCTAATTACAAAAACACTAAGTACAAAAACACTAAGTACAAAAACAGTGTAGGGGATAAGCGTTCTGCTCGGCGACTTCATCATCATATCATCTCATGTTTATGTCTTTTGGGCTCAGGCGCCGTTGACTGGAAACAGAATTTTTATTTTTGCGCCTTTCATTCATTTTCACCCCAAGATACAACCTCAGGAAAACATTTCTAGGACTCGTAATACTGTAGCCCGTGGACATTCAAATTACGAAAAAGGTTACCGCTTGTCTTTGGGAAGAGTACAAACCATACATAAAAAAATTAAAAAACTATCTCATAGAAAAATGTTATTATAATATTAAAGAGTTTTTTGAATATAAATAAAATACATAAAATAATAATTAAAAATAATGAAAGCAAAATCTTACTATTTAGATAGAATATAAATAAACTTAAAACTATATAATATTGAAAATAAGAATAAAAATTATAAATCCACTTCAACAGCTCTATTTATAAGAAATATTTAAAAAAATATTTACATATTATGTTAAAGTAGGCCCTCGCTGCCATATTTGCTATGCCCTAACAGGGCGTCACAATTATAAGAATAAGACCATTTTGTAACTAATTTTAAGTACCTCATGATTGTGACACTGCAAATAAATAAATTGAAATTGTTATAGATTTTTTCGCCATTTCACATACTAAAAGCGAAGTCTTAGAGATCGTAACCCGCCGTAACCATATATAGTGACAAAACTATAATCTCCATTTATGTTAGTTATATACATTTCTAGGTTACCGCATTGTTTCGTAATTTATTGTCATGTTGTACAGTTGTTGAATTACCATACGTAATAGTAAGAATATGGAAATTTGCCAAAAACAAATTGTCTTAAAATCTGAACCGGCCACACAAACAGTCTTAAAATAAGTATATGGTTTGTTCAGAGGGTCTATTGACAGATGTATTAATTTGAAAAAGTGCATTGTGAATTGTGACGCGTCTTCAAAATTAACCAAGTGCTCGATATTTCATTATCACTAACACGTCGCAGATAAAAAGTGTATTATGACGAGTCTTCAAAATTAACCAAGTGCTCGATATTTTATTATCACTAACACGTCGCAGATAAAAAGTGCATTATGGCGCTTCTTCAAAATTAACCAAGTGCTCGATATTTTATTATCACTAACACGTCGCAGATAAAAAGTGTATTATGACGTGTCTTCAAAATTAACCAAGTGCTCGATATTTTATTATCACTAACACGTCGCACATAAAAGAAGCATTATGACGCGTCTTCAAAATTAACCAAGTGCTCGATATTTTATTATCACTAACACGTCGCAGATGAAAAGTGCATTATGACGCGTCTTCAAAATATAGCAATTTTACCTGAAAATAAAATTGTTGTTAAGTATACTTACCTTGTTATGAGTCTAATATTTGAGTAGCAAACCTTGTTTCCGTATCCGGTGCGACGTTTCAGCCCCAACTTCACTACTAGTTGCATGTTTTCCGGCGTGAAACCAGCTGCAAGTGGTGGGAAGCGAGCGCTGCGAGCGCCACCGGACCCACGTGCTTGCTCATTGGCACTCAAATAACGGTGCCAACGCTGTTGTAAAACGCGTTGCGCCTGTGTCGCTGCCTGTCTCTTGTACTTACGTAGGTACAGCAGAAGAAATGTACTTAGGCTCATAACAAGGTAAGTATACTTAATAACAATTTTATTTTTAGGTAAAATTGCTATATTAAGTTGCCTATACCTTGTTATGAGCCTAATATTTGAGTAGTGTTTGATATCGCTGCTGGATTGAACGCCATTGTGCTATGAGAATACCAAATAAAATATAATAAATTATTATGAATTGGTAATAAATGACAAAAGAAATATACAGGTTGTGACAGTAATTGATTTTGGGCTAGCGTTGAATAAAACTACCTTTCCATAGAAATTATGAAGGTAATAGGCGATTTCCAGTTACCGCGGGTGAAGATTTCTTTGACTGGAGTGTACATACAATGTTGTTTAGCCAGCTTACAGAAGCTGTGGCTACGCACTGGCATGGACTCAGCGCCTCGCAAAGCGGTTCGCACCCAGCCGCCAATGATGGTGAAGCGGGTGGCTGGCTTCACGCATCGCAAGTACTAATAAACAAAAGACTTGAATATGTTTTGGTTAGATTGACATCCAAACTGCCTGTAAGACGCTATGTCAGTCTTTAAATCAATTTGGGCCCCACTATTAGGTATTTAATTTACCTCCAAAAGGCAATTCGACTGATCAGTTATCAAGAGTGTCACGTTATGTACACACGGCAGCAAGCAAGTGGAAACACCACCAGAAAAAGTCGAACCAACGCCACGCAACAAAAGCCCAAAACCAGAGACTCGCTCAACGCCATTTGCTTCCACCGACGTGCGGCCGGTGTGTACCCTGCGGCCAGACCACAACTAAAGAATAACAAAGGTCTGCTAAGAAATTTTGTAAAACACAACTAATTTAATTTAGAGTTTAGCTGGCTTTTGCAAAACAAAGCCTTTTAAAGATTATCGAACTATATATGTAAACCTAATGTAGGCTGACAAAAGGTTGACTTGACACTACAGATCTGTGTTAAGTTTAGACTGTAAACAAATAGAGTTGTCAGACAATTAAAGAAAATATGATTCAGTTGTAAGTCCATTAAACGTGCCAGGCCTGCCGGCGACGGAGCATGTTAATGTGGCCACTTGCGCCATCTTACCCAAGCAGGTGATTAAAGTAGATTTTCTACAGCTCTTATTAAGAATGTCAATTTGGTATTTACCCCATGAATCTAGTGTTCAGGCGCATTTGGTCCAATTCGCAAATTGTCCAGAGGGCTTAAAATGTCTAATTCGCAACTTGTCCAACTCGCAACCTGTTAGCTGTGTTGAGGTTGAGGACTGCTCATCATACAAACTTTCAAAGTAATCTGATTTACCTGTGGTGGCGCGCGACTGGTTGGTATATCCATAAATACCTGCCGTGGTTCTGGATTACTATTGGGGGATCCTGGCCTCTGGCCTGTAGGTTCGGATGCAAAAACCCTTTTTCTAAGAACGGAACGACCATGATGTAAATTCTCGTCGCACGACTCAGATGTGAGGCGAGTAAGAAGTCTGGGAATGAAGCAAAGGGGTGGGAACAGTAACGCCAACCTGTAATGCACATGTGATGCGTAGTAAAATATCTCGTCGTGTCGTGGTCTTTCACAGAGATATACATATATACCTTACCAGTCAACTAAACGGGCTTTTTTGGATGTAAGAGGTCTATTCCTTGACTTTTGTAACATAGTGAATCGGTGCCACTTTGTAGAGGTTTTCGCTCGCGACAAGCGATCTACGTAATAAAATGGTAATGGTCTGAAATGTTAATACTGTAAGAGTAATTTGGCAGGTATCTACCAAGGACAGTCAAAGACCTTGTGCGTCAGGATCTGTAGAATCACTGATCGGATTCCACTCTCGCTTCGCCAGTACACTACCGTTCGGTGATCGCTTTGAATCATTTGGCTAGTATTTTTCTTCACATACCCTCATTGTTCCACCACCAGGAACGGCACGGCACCTTCAGGATTGCCAGCATTCCGAGTAGAGAGTCATATTATGGGGTGCCCACATACCAGGCAGTATGAGTATTGCGTTACCCCACTCGGAGCCGAGCTTGAGGCATCTGTCAAAAGAAAACATTTCGGGGGCGCAAAAAGCAAGGGCGACCGTATGAAGAAGTTTTGTCACGACCAATGTAGATTCATGACAGCACTCTGCGGAGGAGCTGATTGTAGTTTGAATTCTTAGGTCTTGAGACGACTGGTGCTGAGTTGCAGTGAAGCACGGGTATTTAGATAACATCTTGATAAAACTTGTGAAGCGGTAAGATGTCCTTTGTTGTTGGACTAAGGTACCGACACTATGCCAAGGTAATCGATTGGACGCTTCGGTACCACTATCGAAGCTTACAACCAAATCCAGACTCTGAACAGTCGCTATTATCAGATTTGTGTATTCCACTAGCGGCACTAGCAGTGAACTTGATTGGAATAACTATTAAGATCTGCGTGATCCATTTAGTTAGGCTGGCAAAGACCTCGGGTGCTGTTGCCAAACTAAAAAAAGAAGCAGTTTCATTGCCTTCATGTTCCTGCATAGGATATGCGGAGGAACCGCCGATGAGCGAGGGCTACTTGTCGATGATAGTAGTTATTTGAAAAATCTAATTTTGTCATCCAGTTTTGTGGTTGGAGGAAATCTGGGATCTTATACATATTTATCCAACGAAACTTTTCTACTAAAATAGTTAAGCGACCTCAAATTGAAGGTAGAGCGATATGAAGGTTTTCAGATTCCTTTCTTCTCTATAAAATTCATAGGCGAAACAAAACTTGGGATTAGTTTATCTGTAGCACCTTGAGTTGTAAGATTCTTATTTGGCCTGTCATTTCTTTAGAACTTTTGTACGAAAAATTAGTTAAAATTTTGAAGAGATGCACTAAAAGGAAAGAAGGTAGTCACAGAAAGGAATCCGATAATCCACTCGAAGCATGCGTAGTACATTAACGGGTGCTCCCAGACTCCTCCATACACTTACCTTGTGTTTGGACCTCCCTGCTCTAAAGTCCTGATGATAGTCCAACGCGGCGGCTTGGCGCGCGCGTAATAGTAGCGAGCTCGAGACTGCTTGGCTTCCACACATGTGGCGGCCCTGCGCGGGCGCCGGCTGCTGTCATCGACACACTGCGCGTGGCAGCACGCGCCCCACACGTGGACGGGTCACAGCTCTGTGCGAGAGGCTGCTCGTTTACGGCCCTGCGCGGTGCCGGTTGCTGTGCATTGAAACCACTTTAGGTGGCAGCACTCGCTCTACACGTAGGTAGGCTACATACCATGATCATTGGTCTGTAATTAAACCATTTAACTAAATAGGCTTTCTGCGCGCGAGGCTGTTCGTTGGAACTACCTACCTTCCTTGCGTAGGTAGTAGGTATGATGAAAAACTATGCAGCGGTCTTTGTTAATACCGCCTTGTTTCGAAATTCAATCTGAAAATGCTTTTAGTTTTCCTGCATAAATCGTCTGAAGTCGAAAATATCTTACGCTTCGGGATAAATAACTGAAAGGAAGCTTACGTAATAAAGAATCACTTATGCTTCGAGACAAAAGCCTGTAGGGATGCTTACGTAAATCTAGAATCAAATCACGTCTTTGTTGTGTAACGTCAGCACGAGACGTCTGCAAATCAGTTGAAGCAAATTCATTGTATTCAATTTTCCTACCCAAAATGGGGCAGCTTGTCGTGCTAGACTAAATATTGTGCTAAATAATAGAGCCTTTCTATAACGTTTCGTTTTGAATGATTAATCCATACAACAGAGCTGCAAGCGAACGTTCTGAAACTGCTAAGGACAATTTCTATTCAAAGAAAATTCAAGATGACCTTAAATTTTTTTAGATTTTTGCTTTGAATGTAGTTTTTAATCAAAACTCAAGTTGCATCTTTACTGCAGTTTTTAGGTCTTTAAAACGTTCACTTTAGAATTAGTAACGGCTTTACGTATTATTACGTAGTATTACGCGTATAGATAAATCTAAAAAATATTCAAGTCTACTTATCCGATACTCGTTCCTAGTAGATCTGATCCACCGACTGGGATTGCCAATACGCCGGCCACGACGGCTCCTCCGGTTCACCTCCGTCCTAGTAATGAAGTATACGTCGGACTCATCCGGACTTACGTAACGCGGGGCTTTAACTTTCACCTTTTTCAACATTTTTCTCAATAGAAAACGCTTTTATCACAAAACTTTTACTGTGAATAATGATTAAAGGCAAAATGTAACACAATAATTATAATAAATTATAAGAAATATGATAACTGATGTAAGATCACTAAAAAACGTCCGCACGGGTCGGGAAACAAAACGCCAATGAGCAAGCACGTGGGTCCGGCGGCGCTCGCAGCGCTCGCTTCCCACCACTTGCAGCTGGATTCACGCCGGAAAACATGCAACTAGTAGTGAAGTTGGGGCTGAAACGTCGCACCGGATACGGAAACAAGGTTTGCTATGCTACTCAAATATTAGGCTCATAACAAGGTACAGGCAACTTAATTAACCAAGTGCTCGATATTTTATTATCACTAACACGTCGCAGATAAAAAGTGCATTATGACGAGTCTTCAAAATTAACCAAGTGCTCGATGTTTTATTAAAGTATTATATTACTCTATGATATCACTAACACGTCGCACATAAAAAGTGCATTATGACGCGTCTTCAAAAATTGTGATAGTTTATGAAAACCAGGGCTCAAGTGCTCTTAATTGTCTTTCAACGCAAATGAAAGTGACAAAATTAGGAAGACACAACGATAGCGCGTTTCAGTTACCTAGTGGCGCCATCTGTCGTTTAACCCATTTGAGTCCAACATGATTTAATTTATGAAATAAAATATTATTTTATTTATAAAGGATTTATAGTTGTTTTTTAGGGTTCCGTACCTCAAAAGAAAAAAACGGAACCCTTATAGGATCACTTTGTTGTCCGTCTGTCTGTCTGTCTGTCTGCCTGTCAAGACCCTTTATCTCACGAACGGGTAAAGTTATCAGGTTGAAATTAATACCATATATTAGGATCCATGAACCACACAAGATCTGAAAATTTCAATTTTTTACAATAACGCAATCAAAAGCTATGGCATTTTATGTCCTCATCTCCATACATTTATTCAAAAATGCAAAACCTACAGGGTACTTCCCGTTGACCTAAAATTATGAAATTTCGCAAGAAGCTAGGTCTCACAGTAAAAATAATGGGAAAAGTCTGAAATCATTAAATATTACAACTTTTCTTACAACTAATGGTAACCAATTGTGGTAAGCTCCCGTTTCAAGAACATTCATATAAGAGAGGGGTCAAGTTGGATGGTCGCTGAGGCGATTTTTGTTTTAGTTCTATTTAAAAACGGGAACACTTACAAACTTGAAAATTGGTATGTTTATAGTGCATAAGCTATAAAATAACAACAAATAATAAAATTTGGTCAAGCGCGTGTCGGACTCAAAAAATCTAGCACATTAACTTACTGAAATTTCAACTAATACAATTATGATTATGTGGTGGTACGGAACCCTCAGTGCGCGAGTCCGACTCGCACTTGGCCGGTTTTTTAATCTTTCACTGAATCGATTCCAAAATTCCATCACTTTCAAATAAAACAGTTCATTCAATCATGAAATTGTAGCATACTTGGTGAGATTTTTCAATTTTATTGTAATTCGCACACAGTTATGTACTGTTTATGAATAAAGATGATGATGATGACTGGCCCGTTGATGTGGTTGGTAGTGAGCCTGCCTTCTATGCCGTGGGTTCGATCCCCACCCAATACAAACATTGTGCGACCCTCTTATTTAACAATTTTTTCATGTATTTCGGTATCTGGTACTCATAGTACAGGGACTCTATTCTTGAATATTGTCACCGGGTGAAAAAAGAAAACCTCGCGCGCCGAGGGTTCCGATATATCTATAGTATTTTTGGAAGCAATAAAGTCCATTTTTAAAACCGCAATACTAAATTTGTTTGTAAAGGTTTTTTGCAGATTTCTAAAAAACTGTGCAACTTAGAAAGATCGTTTTATTTTTGCTGTAATATTTACATAAACTTCTATTGACTGTATAATTACAGTGGAAAGGAAAAATCTGAATTAATATTCAGATTTTTCCTTTCACAAACTTCGGAGATAAGGGGGGGGGAGGTATTTTTTTTTACATTTATCATCACAACTTGAAAACTAAGAGTTGTAAATAAATACAAAAATATATTTTAGAATGTACAAGTAAAGCCCTTTCATATGATACCACTCGACCTTGTAACGACAATTAGAAATTTGCCCCCCCTATTTGGGCCCCCTTAACAGTAATAATCATATTTTTTTTTATTTGGGCAACCAAATTCTACAACTATTTCAAATTTCAAGTCGATAGCATGAGTGGTTGCTTAGATATAGAGGTGTGACAGACAGACAGACGGACAGACAAAGTCGCACCATAAGGGTTCCTTTTTTTACCATTTTGGTATCAGAACCTTAAAAATCAATCAAAAATTCAAGATAACTGTTTTTTGTTTTCTAAAGTGAAAATTGACATTCGATAAATATGAAGTGGCGTTCGATTGTTCATTTCCATATATTATAATTTACCTTTTAAAAGTTTGTCAAAATAAATTTTAATTTTAAAGTCCCAAGCTTTTAAAGTACAATTCCTCATGACCAAATATGCCCTGAGGCTCTTGGAATTATAATAGAAAAATACAAAAGATTATTTTCAAAATGATAATATTCATACCGCAATGTATAATTTAAAACTAAAATAAAATAGTGACACCGTTTTAGACAGCACTGTATCTAACACGATAAGCGTATAAAAATAATAATGCATTGATTTCTATAGTTAGTCATAACATATAGTTAGTCGTAACATAGACAGAGTAATTCTACTTGGTTTTCCCTTCAGCCATAATCTTGACTTACAAGAAAATAAGTTAAGAGAAAGTTTAAATATGACATTATTTAATTTGACATGTCGATATTTCACAAAATTCATCTTAATTGACATAAATAGATTTATTGATAATTATTTACATCTGACTTTAGATAAGTATTACTTATCGAAATTTTATACTAGACGAATAGCGTATGTGCTATCAAATTTTATTATTAATGTAGCCAATGCATTGGCTAACCACACGTCCGTTTCTATTGATCGGACCAGTAGCATTAGGGTGGTGCGACCATTGGAATCTGTTCCAAGTTCTTTAAACAATTGAATAAGACAAAAGAGTGTAACTCTGGCAGTATTATACCGCAAAGTAAACCTACAGCAATAGAATGCCTACCTCTTAAGAATAAAAATAATTTGAGTAGTAAGAAAACTAATTGTAAATTCAACCTGGTACACCAGAATATACAAGGAATGTTGGGCAAAGAACTACAAATGGAGCTATTCATGAACTGTAGTAAAATTGATATTTTGTGCGTGACAGAACACTGGCTCAAGAAGCATCAGTTCATGTTTAACTTCAAGAACCACCAGGTTGTTAGTTCGTTCAGCAGAGGCAATGCGATACGCGGTGGCTCCTTAATACTTGCCAATAAGTTGCTAAAGTGTAAGGAACGTACAGATGTTGTATGCCTGTCTGTTGAGCGAACTATTGAACTGGCCTGTGTAGAATTTGAGCACCTTATTGTTATAAGCGTATACAGACCTCCAGCTTCATCAGTTGATATGTTCGAAAAAACAATGGATGAAGCTTTAATTAAAGTTAGTAACAGCAACAAAGGCATTATAGTATGTGGAGACTTTAATGTTAACATTTTAGAAGAATCCAGTGTGTGCAATAGATTGAAATCTTTGTTCCTATGCTACAATCTTGTGAATCTTTTTTTGGTGCCCACCGGAATATCAGCGTCCTCATCTACTTGTATTGATAACATTTTTACGAATTTAGAACCAGTAGATGAATCAATTATCAATAAGTTGGGCTCTGATCATTCTGGCCAGTTGGCAGTTTTCAAAGTCACGACTAAAAAAGCATTGAAAAAGGATATCACGTGCGTACCTATCAATGAAGGTAGACTTATACGCTACAAAAGTAGTGTTGAAGAAAAACTGCCAAACTTACCATATTGTGATAATCCAAATAAATTGTATGAGTCTCTATTTACTTTAACTAAAAGTGAGTACGATGCAATTTTCAAGGAAAAGAAAATTACTGTAAATGAGAATCTAATGTTTAGTGATTGGGCCACAGTGGGAATACACAGAAGCAGGCTAAGGTTATATGAACTTTACGAGGAAAGAACATATAACAATAGTGATGCATTTGCGCAATTTGTAAAGGATTATTCAAAAACATTCAAACGGGTTTGTGCTGCAGCCAAATCAAATTTCATTAAAAATAAAATCAAAAATAGTTCCAACATTACGAAAACGACTTGGGAAACTATAAATAGTGAAACTGGAAGATCTAAAGCTCCTCGGAATGACTTCCAGCTTAAGATTGATGATCAGATCATAAGTACAGATATAGAAGTTGCTGAAGCTTTTGAAAACTTCTTTACGGATATTCCAGTTTCAACTACCAAAACCTTGAACTCATCTCCCACTCTTGCCAAATCTTATCTCGAACGACACGTAGATGTTTGCAATGTAGATTTTAAATTCAGTTACGTCAATGCTTTCGTTATAATTAAAGCCTTTAAATCACTTAAAATGAAAAAGACCGCCGATATAGATGGCCTGTCAGTTAAAATTATTAGTGCCGTTATAGAAAGCATTGCACCATACTTATCTAGTATTTTTAATAAATGTGTAGATGATGGTGTTTTTCCTGATTTGATGAAACATAGTAAAATTATTCCGTTGTTTAAAGCTGGTAGTAAATCAGACCCCACTAATTTTAGACCTATTTCTGTTCTACCAACTCTTAGTAAGATATTTGAAAAGATAATTTTAAATCAGGTTCAGAGCCACTTTTATCGCAACAACTTGATGAACCTAAAACAGTTCGGTTTTACCAGGGGTCGCTCAACAGTCGATGCAGGTGTTGAGCTTATTCAAAGTATATTTGACGCCTGGGAGGAGTCAAGTGATGCCATTGGCGTTTTCTGTGACTTGTCCAAGGCTTTTGATTGTGTACATCATGATATTCTTATCAGGAAATTACACCATTATGGAATTAGAGACCAGGCTCTAAGCCTTCTGGAGTCGTATCTAAGTGAAAGGATCCAGAAGGTTGATGTAAATGGGAAAAGGTCACTAGGATCAAAAATTTGTATGGGCGTTCCACAAGGCTCAATCCTGGGACCATTCCTGTTCATTGTCTACATTAACGATTTGCCAAACCTTGTAAAGGACAAGAATGAGATAGTACTATTTGCAGATGATACGTCTTTGATTTTTAAAGTCAAAAGACAACAATCAAATTTTGACGACGTAAATAGTACAATCTCTAATGTAGTTGAGTGGTTCACCGTAAATAATCTTTTACTTAACGAAAAGAAAACTAAGTGTGTTAAATTTATTTTGCCTAATGTAAAGCCAACTGCTACAAGCCTATTAGTGAAAAACGATAAATTGAGTCTTGTGGAATCAGCTGTGTTCCTAGGTATTACCTTAGACAACAAATTACAATGGGGACCGCATATTAATAAATTGTCGAACAGACTTAGTTCTGCAGCATACGCAGTGAAAAGAATAAGAGCTCTGACGGATGTAGACACCGCGAGGTTAGTCTACTTTAGTTATTTCCATAGTCTCATGTCATATGGCCTTTTGTTATGGGGTCATGCTGCGGATGCAAACAGCATTTTTTTACTACAAAAGCGAGCTGTTCGTGCAATTTATAAAATGAAGCCTAGAGAATCTCTTCGAAATAAATTTAAAGAAATCAACATTTTGACTTTTGTGTCGCAATACATTTATGAGAATTTAATATATGCTAAACGGAATATACATATTTTTGATAAAAATTGTGACAGGCACAGTGTCAACATAAGAAACAAGAATCAACTTGCTTCTCATGTCAGCCGTATTCACAAAATTAGTAAAACATATAAAGGTCAATGTATACGCTTCTATAATAAGGTACCCACTGATATTGAAAGTTTACCGTTAGATAAATTCAAAACTGTAATCAAGCAGAAATTATGTAAGAAGGGTTATTATAAAATATCAGATTATCTAGAAGAGAAAAATCCATGGGATTAGACTACGGTTCTAACAGGCTAATTCAAAATTAAAACTGACCTATGTATGTTGTATATCAACCTTGTACATTCAAACATATTTAAAAGAGCGCGTGGGTTTTTATTGTCGCTTCTTTTTTTCCCACAATGGCGCCACATTGTTTGTGAAGCGATGTAGTTTAGCTGACGTCATTAAGAGATTTTAATATCCAACAATGAATAAACGACCAGGTCAGGGGGTACACATCTCAACTACCCTCTCCTTGGGAGTTGTTGTATTGTATACGGGTACGCGACCCCGGCTCCCCGAGCTATTACTAACTCATCCTGATCCTTCCGAGAAAGTAATGTCCTTTTACCTTATTCCTTTCCTGCACCAAGTATTCCTGTCCCAACTAACCTATCCCTCCCGTTCCTTTTATCCCTGTCCATTCCGCCAATCTAAGGTTGACCGCGCCGATGGATGCGTGGCTAGAGGCGAGTCTAGTCGAAAGCGGTCACAGGCCCTGGGCCCAGGCGAACCCAGAACTAGGCTAGCCTTGTCCTGGCATGCGGGCTCTACCAGGATGGACCGTAATCCCTTGCTACTCGTGGGAACGCAATGTTTTTGAATAAAAATAAAAACTTAAAAGGCGGCGGTGTGGTTCGCAACCCATCACGTCACGTTCCTCCCGGGGGCGAAAAGCGGGCTACGGAGAGCCGCTTTGCTACGATGAATGTCAGAGGTGGAATGAATGGCAAAATAGATGAAGTATGTCAGATGATGGATGAAAGGCGTATAGACGTTCTCTGTGTGAATGAGACTAAACGGAAAGGTTGTGACACCACAGAACACGGCCCTTACACAGCGTACTGGTCTGGTGTTCCCAGTACCAGCAGAGGCTGTCAGGGAGTCGGTGTCATACTTAATATGAGAGATACGTTAGAGAAATGTGATCAGAATGAACGAGTTATCATGCTAGGTGATTTTAATGGATGGGTAGGAAGAAAGCGTGACGGTTATGAAAGAGTTGTTGGTAAGTTTGGTGATGAACGTGTGAATGATAATGGAATAAGTTTGCTTGAGATATGTTTGGAATGGAGTCTTTTTGTGGCAAACACTATGTTTGACCACAAAAGGATCCATATGTATACAAGAGAGGAGGGTGATGCGAGAAGTATGATCGATTTTGTAGTTGTGGATGAAAGATTGAGAAAAAGAGTTCTGGACGCTCGCGCATATCGTGGAGCCGCCATCGACACAGACCACCACCTGGTTGTGACCCGAATTGGTGGTCTATTTAACCGGTGGCGGCATAGACCACAAGAGCAGACGAGCGTTCTAGAACGTATCAAAGTAGAGAGATTGCAAGAGGAGGATGTCAGAAAAGAATACTTGAAAGACTTGAGTGAAAGATTTGAGAACCTGGATGAAGTAAATGATATTGAATGTTTGTGGAATGAATTTAAAGATGGAGTAGTAGGTATAGCTGTCAATGTTTGTGGGGTGTCAAAAAGGAGAAAGGGTGGAAAGAAGAAGAATATGTGGATGGATAAAAGTGTACAGGCAGCTGTTTGTGAGAAGAAGAAAGCATGGTCAGATTGGTTAGCAGTAAAAGCTAACCAAAGAATGCAGAGGGCAACAAGTGATGACGTAAGTGTAGCAAGAAAGGTATATAAAAGAGCGAAAGGTATTGTTAAGGAAGTTGTTGAGAGAAAGAAAGAGGAGTGTAAGGATGAGTTTGACAGAAGGCTTACTGAAGATTTCCAGTCCAACCAAAAGTTTTTCTGGAAATCCATACGGACAGCCCGAGGAAAGTTTGGAACATCGGAGCTGAGTAAAATCAGAAGCCAGGATGGAAGTATTATAAAAGGTGAAGAATGTGTTCTGAGGAGGTGGAAGGAATATTTTGAAAGTCTGTTTGAGAGAGAAAAAGCAGAGGCCAGCGAACCTAGGTCTTCTGTGGAAATGAATGAGAATGAAGAGGAGAATTGTGTAAGTGAGATAAGTATGGATGAGATTATGAAAGCGATGAAAAGTATGAAATCAGGTAAAGCAGCTGGGTATGATAGAGTGTCGGTCGAGATGTTGAAGGCTGGGCGAGGCATTGTGGCTAGTCAGTTGTACCGCCTTTTCAACTTGTGTTGGACGAACGGCCAAGTACCAGGTGACTGGTGCAAGGCTGTGATTGTGCCGCTGTACAAGGGAAAAGGGTCACAACAGGACTGCAAAAATTATCGCGGGATAAGCCTTCTCAGTGTCGTCGGCAAACTGTATGCAAAGGTTTTGATTGAAAGAGTGATGAAAGATACTGACGATAAAATATGGGATGTACAAGCGGGATTTAGAAAGGGAATGGGATGTACAGATCAGGTCTTTTCCTTGCGGTGCATAGCTGAAAAGTTTTTGGCTAAAAACCAAAAAGTCTACTGCGCGTTCGTGGATTTGGAAAAGGCCTATGACCGAGTGGTGAGGAATGAATTGTGGTCAGCATTGTCTATGTATGGGGTAAACGGTCATCTGATTCAAGCACTGAAATCTCTCTATGAGGATTCCAGTGCTTGTGTCAGAATAAACGGGGCGTACACTGAATGGTTTAGCATCGAAAAAGGTGTTAGGCAGGGATGTGTAGCGTCACCTTGGCTGTTTAACCTGTTCATGGATAATTGTTTGATTGATCTGAAAGAGAGTATGTGTGGACTGAGAATGAATGAGTTACTCATCAAATGTCTTCTCTACGCTGATGACCAAGTTGTACTTGCGTCATCTGCTGACGAGTTGCAGGAGATGGTAACAATGATGAATGTGGCTTTGGAAAGGAAAGGAATGAAAGTAAATGTAAGCAAGACTAAAGTAATGGTACTTGAAAGAGAAGAATGTATGACAGAGTGTACTATATTAATAGATGGTGAACAAGTCGAACAAGTGAAGGAGTTTGTGTATCTGGGCTCAAAGTTTACGAGAGATGGAAAGTGTGAAAGTGATATTGAAAGAAGAGTGAATGCTGGAAACATGGTGAATGGTGCCCTGCACGCCTTTATGAGGAGTCAAAAGGTGTCTCACAAGGCTCGTTTGGCTGTTCATGGGGGAGTTTTGGTACCAACACTGATGTATGGCAGTGAAAGCTGGGTATGGCAGAAGAAGCATGAAAGTAGAATTAATGCAGTGGAAATGAGAGCGCTAAGGAGTATGATTGGTGTTAAATTGAGTGACAGGATTAGAAATAGTGTGATAAGAGAACGGTGTGGCGTAAAAGAGGACGTAGTGACCAAAATCGAGAAAGGGATGCTGAGATGGTTTGGTCATGTAGAGAGGATGAATGAACGAAGATTGACGAAAGAGATCTACCAGGCGAGAGTGAATGGAAACGTTGGAAGGGGAAGGCCTCGGCGAACGTACCAGGACCAAATTCAGGATGTTCTGAATAAAGGCCAGGTTAAAAGTACCCTAAACCGACGAGCATGTAAGAAAGGATTGATGAAAGTACAGGAAGCAAGGGAAGTATGTCAAGATCGTAGCAGGTGGAGGACTGTGGTCTCTGCCTACCCCAACGGGAAAGAGGCGTGATGTTATGTATGTATGTATGTAATAAACGATTTTGATTTGATTTGATTTGAGTCAAAAAACATTAAGCTATTTTCGCTTTAGTAATATTATACAGAGTACAGATAGTACGGACTTTTTGTAAATTAAACACCTCTTGTTTATGTGTGGACTGTTAGTTCGCCCCACTATCCTCGAATGTGTAAAACTATAGTAGAATTCAACGCGGACGAAGTGTGATACGGGTTTCTTTATTTCTTGTACAGAACAAAACCTTTAACTAAATCTTAGGCTCTTTAGCTTTAGCTTCTATGGCTACTGAAAAAAGTGCGGTACAAAGTCCAATGTGTGTAGTTTTACATGCTTTTAAATGTACATGTACCTCCATAAAAAACAGTAGGACTTTACTTCTATTCAAACACGACTTCTAAAAAACAAAGATCCATATCTCTCTTTATTTCTTGGAAGTATTTATTTATAAGTAGGTCTGGTCTGATGTATTTATGTATAAGTAGTCAATCTATTGATTTAAAACATAAGATTTTAAATATTGATATGGTTACTATAAGATGTTGTTAGGTTAGCTAATTACGTAATAACTTAAGAAAGAAGAACCCTTAAGTAGGGACTACATAACTTAACCGACTTGATATTACGTGGATCTTACAACTTTTTACGGTAGAAGAACTGAGATGCGTGCGAGACTTGGTTTTTTTACAAGTAATGTTTTTGATGGCATCCCTTTTTCATCCCATAACGTTTTAGTTTCTCTCAAAAATCTAATCTTGGGTATACTTATGCTAATAGTCCGGTCCCTTATAGTCTTATTTCGCCAAATTCACCAAATTTCACCAAATTTTTTCCAGGTACTAGTTAGGTACATAGCTCTCAATTTTTGATAGGAGCCAATTCTTGAACTTTGTATGGTATTTTTTTGAAATTCAAGAATTGGCTCCTATCAAAAATTGAGAGCTATGTACCTAACTAGTACCTGGAAAAAATTTGGTAAAATTGTAAAGCGTGTCTACGTGAAACAGCTAAATGACCGCAGTATAAGAACAAACAAGATTTGTATCAATTATACAGTAAATAATCCTAAAATCTAGAAGACCCACAAGACGCTGGGGATGAAAATGTATGGAAGGTGTGATCTCACCCGTCTCTAGTGGGCGCGTAGCACTGTAGCACATCTACGAGCGCCTTCTTGCGTGGCCACGAGTCACACAGTGACATCAGCTTGCTGAATACCGCACGCCGCCCTATGTCTAGTCAGCTTCTCTAATGTATGGAAGGTGTGATCTCACCCGTCTCTAGTGGGCGCGTAGCACTGTAGCACATCTACGAGCGCCTTCTTGCGTGGCCACGAGTCACACAGTGACATCAGCTTGCTGAATACCGCACGCCGCCCTATGTCTAGTCAGCTTCTCTAATGTATGGAAGGTGTGATCTCACCCGTCTCTAGTGGGCGCGTAGCACTGTAGCACATCTACGAGCGCCTTCTTGCGTGGCCACGAGTCACACAGTGACATCAGCTTGCTGAATACCGCACGCCGCCCTATGTCTAGTCAGCTTCTCTAATGTATGGAAGGTGTGATCTCACCCGTCTCTAGTGGGCGCGTAGCACTGTAGCACATCTACGAGCGCCTTCTTGCGTGGCCACGAGTCACACAGTTACATCAGCTTGCTGAATACCGCACGCCGCCCTATGTCTAGTCAGCTTCTCTAATGTATGGAAGGTGTGATCTCACCCGTCTCTAGTGGGCGCGTAGCACTGTAGCACATCTACGAGCGCCTTCTTGCGTGGCCACGAGTCACACAGTGACATCAGCTTGCTGAATACCGCACGCCGCCCTATGTCTAGTCAGCTTCTCTAATGTATGGAAGGTGTGATCTCACCCGTCTCTAGTGGGCGCGTAGCACTGTAGCACATCTACGAGCGCCTTCTTGCGTGGCCACGAGTCACACAGTGACATCAGCTTGCTGAATACCGCACGCCGCCCTATGTCTAGTCAGCTTCTCTAATGTATGGAAGGTGTGATCTCACCCGTCTCTAGTGGGCGCGTAGCACTGTAGCACATCTACGAGCGCCTTCTTGCGTGGCCACGAGTCACACAGTTACATCAGCTTGCTGAATACCGCACGCCGCCCTATGTCTAGTCAGCTTCTCTAATGTATGGAAGGTGTGATCTCACCCGTCTCTAGTGGGCGCGTAGCACTGTAGCACATCTACGAGCGCCTTCTTGCGTGGCCACGAGTCACACAGTGACATCAGCTTGCTGAATACCGCACGCCGCCCTATGTCTAGTCAGCTTCTCTAATGTATGGAAGGTGTGATCTCACCCGTCTCTAGTGGGCGCGTAGCACTGTAGCACATCTACGAGCGCCTTCTTGCGTGGCCACGAGTCACACAGTTACATCAGCTTGCTGAATACCGCACGCCGCCCTATGTCTAGTCAGCTTCTCTAATGTATGGAAGGTGTGATCTCACCCGTCTCTAGTGGGCGCGTAGCACTGTAGCACATCTACGAGCGCCTTCTTGCGTGGCCACGAGTCACACAGTTACATCAGCTTGCTGAATACCGCACGCCGCCCTATGTCTAGTCAGCTTCTCTAATGTATGGAAGGTGTGATCTCACCCGTCTCTAGTGGGCGCGTAGCACTGTAGCACATCTACGAGCGCCTTCTTGCGTGGCCACGAGTCACACAGTGACATCAGCTTGCTGAATACCGCACGCCGCCCTAAGTCTGTAGTCAGCTTCTCTTCTGAAAAAAGAGAAACAACGTGTATGTCGCAGGCAAATAAGGGGATTCGCCACTTTCATTTTGTAAAATGGCGCCACGCTAATTGTTTCTGCTTGCAAAATGTACTAATTGTTTCTGCTTGCAAAAAGCTACATCAACTTTGAAATCCAACGTGGTGGACGTGAAATACCATCATCCCCTGGGGATGGGGTTGGGGTGCGATAGGTTTGAAATGTCTAAAAATAAATATGGGTGTCGTTTCTATGTTAGGGATAGTGGTTAAATTGGCGTTAGGGGTAGGGATAGGGAGAGGTAGAGACGTAGAGAGGTAGAGGTACAGGTACAGGTAAAGTAGAGGGAGAGGGAGAAGGAGGGGAAGGGGGAGAGAGAGGGGGAGGGGGTGAGGGAGAGGGAGGGGGAGAGGGATGGGCAGGGGGATGCGAAGGAGGGGGAGGGGGAGAGACAGGGGGAGGGGGAGAGGAAGGGGAGAGAGGGAGAGGGTTTTAGTTTTTCTCAGTTTCTTCTGCGAATTGGCTCTGTTTTGAAATATTACATAAAGGTATCTCTCATCTCTCTCTTTACATTTGTTAGGATACTGCTGCTAAGTTCCTCTGTTCTGAGTAACTTATGAGTAACGTCTGTATATTATATAAAAATCAGCTGGATCTTGAATTACACTCATTGATTTGCGCAGGGTTAGTCCTGTTTTTCCTTAGTTTAAAATTACTCCGAAATGACGGGAAAATATCTCATTGCTTCGGGAAACCGGTAACAACCTAAATACGAAAACCACGCGAGCGAAGCCGCGTGTAACAGCTAGTATTTATATAAACTTCTATCGACTGTAATTAATTCAGATTTTTCCATTCACAAACATCGGAGAAAAGGGGGGGGGACAGGTATTTTTTTGTAATTTTTTTTATGGTAGGAGGGGACTCCTCACCAGCAAAAGCTGGAATCCTGAAGGGAGCTCCCTGTCCTGCAGTAGACGTTTCATGGGATGTCGTGATGATGATGATGATTTATATATATTTGTAATCGGTTTCTCTAACGATTTCGATGAAATTTAGTATATACAGGGGTTTTTGGGGGCAAATAATCGATCTAGCTAGGTCTCATGTCTGGGAAAATTCGTTTTCACCGTCTTTTTAAATTTTTCTTAGCGCGTTTTAGTGCGTTTAAGAAACTTACAGCGCCATCTGGTGTTGAGTAGCATAGCTTGCTCACCCGATGATATTTTAATCATACAGAGCACAGCTCGTTCGCCCAGGTACTTTACATTAAAAAGAGATTAGAAACTCACCAGTCAACTCCTGCTCATAATCCAACTCGGGCCACTCATTCTTGAACAGATCTATCGTAAACTGCGCAATCTTCAGCATATCCCCACTATCCTGTACCCTTTCCTTTTGGCTTAAAGAGAGCAATGTAATTTGTTTGTGTGGAGGCAAGTTGTGTTCCGTAGCAAGCAACATGATGCGATCTATAAGTTCTTCGGGGAAACGGATGCCATCTTTGTGGTAGGTCGTCATACGGCTCAGTAGAATCTCAATGTCGCTGTAAATAAAAAAAAGTGATAGAGAAAAGAAAACTTAGGTAAGAAGTCAATATTTTTTTTTATGTTACAAGTGACCAAACGAGCAGGTGGGCCACCTGATGGTACGAGTAAGTGGTCACCACCGCCCATGGCACCACTGTTTTATTAGTGACATATTTTGATACTTATAAGACTGCAAAGCGCGTTGCTCACTTTGAGAACTAAGATGGTATGTCTCATGTGCCGGTAATTTCACTGGCTCCCTTAACCTTCGAACCGAAACACAGCAGTGCAAACAATGCTGCTTCAAGGCAGAAATAGACAAGGGGGTGGTATTTCCCCAGACGGACTTTGCACAAAAGCCCTACCACAACAAATCTTATGAATCTTCACAAAATTACTTTTCAGAGGTTTCAAGAGTTGAAAAAGTTTCTACCGACAAGCGGTTGACCGTACCGCCGTGTTTATTGTATTTAGCATTTTCTTAGCTGAAGTGAGGTGGAAAAATTTGTGTTTTGCTAGGCAGCAAAGTTACTTCGCGTCTCGTGCCTTGAAATGAAACCCTGGCTACGCTCAGAATTCAATTTATATGTTGCAAGGCCCTTGCGCCAAATAATTTTTTTTAAGCCTTACATAACAACCGTGTGGTGCCAGCAAAGAAGAGTACCAACCCATTTCCACCCGTGAGTGTCGTAAAAGGCGACTAAGGGATTATGAACCAGATGATGGGCTGCAGCGTCCTTAAGCGTATCGTACCATCTTACATAGGTACTGCGGTCACCAACAACCACGGTCCATGTTGCCAGCCGCAATGCTAACAAGCGTGGTGATTATGGTACTTTAGCTACACATTGTTGCAGCAAAAGCTGAAGTTCTGGAGGGATCTCCCTATCCTGCAGTGGATGTTTCATGGGATGTTATTTACTTCATATGAGGGTATCCGTAATCAAATTGATATATTTTCTGGTTGTCTAGCCTCCTTCAAAAACCAATTGCGCTTTTTGTAAAACAACGGTAAAAGTAAAGTACTACTCAATTATTATTTAAGTTAATAAGTTAGTATTAGTGTAACGGCTGGCTACTCCGGCTACTTTCATATTGTTATTACTTTTGCATGCTGTGTCTGCATCAAGAAGGGCGCAACGCCTATGTGTTGTATACAGTTTTGTGGACCATCAATAAAAAAAAAAAAAAAAAAAGATGATTGACATAACATATAACAATTCTGTCATGATTATCTAGTTGCACGAGTAAAAAAGTAAAAAAAGCACTCAAACCGCAAACTGAACAACTTTTCCAAAAATATGGGTCGAAAAGGGACACTGGAGTTTTCACTCAAAACCTTCGTAGTCACTATCGAGTTTTTTTGAGGATGCTAAAAGTTTTTCGACCAATGTTTTCTTGGAATTGTTAAGTTCCATGTTTGTCTCAATAACAAATAAAAAATAAATATAAAAAGATTTCTTTGCCGAAACCCGGGATTGAACCGGGGACCTTTAGATCTTCAGTCTAACGCTCTCCCAACTGAGCTATTTCGGCTGTGGTAACATGAGTGAAATTGATAACCACTTCGCTTGTGTCTTCTTTGTTATTGATAGCGTGTTTTTATTATAAAAAATAATTAATGAATCACTAATAACAATAGTAATCAAAATTAGTGATTCAAATATAAACAAGTTCACTTGCTTATAGATTTACCGATTTTTAGGGTTCCGGACCAAAATGGTAAAAACGGAACCCTTATGGTGTGACTTTTTCTGTCTGTCACGCCTGTGTATCTCAGCAACCACTCTATGCTATAGACTTGAAATTTGGAATAGTTTTAGAATATGATTGCCCAATTTTATTGCAAACAAAAAAAAATTATAAATACAATTTCTATTATTGATAGGGGGGGGGAGGCAAAATTTTAAATTGTCGTTACTAGGTCGAGTGGGGTATAGTTTGAAAGGACTTTACTTGTACTTTCATATTTTGTTACAACTCTTAGGTCTCAAATTATGATGAAAAATGTCAAAAAAAATACCACCCCGCCCCCCCCCCCCCCCCCCTAGAAGATACCTCTCTTCCAAAGGCACAGAGTAAACGAATGAATATGTAACTTTACAATTTACAATTTTCTTAGTGTGAGTTCTAACTAATATAAGCTATGTGTGGGTGTGTGTGAATGTGAGAGTATGTGAAATAGAATGTGTGTGAGTGAATTATAGTCGATTATATTATACAAAAATGTGGTCGGATGTGATTGGACCACAAATTAGGTCGGACTGGCGAAACTGTCAAGAGGATGCAAGGCAGACCTGTTGTTTTTTACTTATATAGGTTCCTTCTATTTCTACGAATAGATTTCATTCGTGTAATCTGTCCCTTAACCACTTTTCACTCCGACTATACAAAACCTGCCAGGTTGCGGATTGGCAGACCAACGTTTTGTGGACCTAGTAGGCCACTACTATCGCTACAAAGTTGCAAATTTCGTGTACTCGATGACGTATGATAACATGCAGTGCCCTTAAAGTCAAAAAGTTTTTCTATGAAAATTTGTACGGGAAAAGCTTTTTGCCATTTCTGGCTCTTTGGTAAAAAAAAAGTAGGTTGGTCCCATTGAAGTTTCTGTGAATCGATTGATTTAAAAAAAAAGTGTATAATTGTCATACAAAATTTATGGGAAAAGCTTTGTTTTAATTTCCAACTTTTTAGTACTTATACCTGGTAAGTACCTATACCTCCCATAGAAGTTTTTGATCAGTATTAGAAACAGGATCAATTGGCATATTTTTTTTTTGTATAGTGGCAACTTTCTTGCTAACTGTACATTTCTTTGAATATCCGTGAATGGGGATCAAAATTTTCGCGTAGCTCTAACGGTTAATGTACCACCTGCCCTTTCTGTCCCATCTCAAAAATCCACCCTGTATACTCGAGTACTTGCTCTGGTGTCACGTTGACATGCAGACACTGTATGAGGGTAGTTAACTGACAGTTTAAAGTTAGCTTTACATAAGGTCAAGTGTATTCACTCACCTAGCTCTATCGACGCAATTGTTCACTACATGCCCGAACACTTGCTCTGGTGTCACGTTGACATGCAGACACTGTATGAGGGTAGTTAACTGACAGTCTAAACTTAGCTTTATATAGGTAAAATTTATGTACTCACCTAGCTCTATCGACGCAATTGTTCACTATATGCTCGAACACTTGCACTGGTGTCGCGTTGACATGCAGACACTGAATGAGGGTAGTTAGCGCGGACGGCTTCAGATCTCCTTCGAGCAACAGTCGGCTGAAACACCCGACTATTATCTCTGTGTCGCCGTGGCTTATTTCTATGTCACTGAAAAGAAAATTGGATATTATTTAAGGGAAACTATTTAGAGTATGTATTGAAATAGCACTTGAGGAATCATCATTATATAAATTTTTCTAAAACTTTCTCTGCTGGTAGGCGCACCTAGGGTTCCGTACCACTACGGTAAAAATACCGTCTTAGTTATGAACGCGCAGTCACGCAGAAGTGTATTAAATGCGTGCGAGTCCAACACGCACTTGACCAGTTCTATGTTTTGTTATTCTGCTTATGCACTATAAACATACGAATTTTAACGCTTGTAAGTGTTCCCGTTTTTACGATAGAACTAATACAAAAAGTCAAGCAAAAATTGCCTACAAACACGTTTTTGGTAGGCAGGCCCCCCTTATTTATTATTTTATTATTTGTTGTTATAGAAATACATGAAATACATAAAACGAGAAAATTTCAAGTGTCTACCTATTACGGTTCATAAGATACAGCCGGCTAACAGACAGACAGACATTGGAGGCATATTAATATGGTTCCGTTTTTTACCCTTTTGGTACGGAACCCTAACAATGGAAGCAAGTGCACTTGTTTATATTTTGATTACTATTATTATTAGCGATTCATTAATTAATTTTATAATAAAAACTCGCTATCAATAACAAAGATAAGACACAAGCGAAGTGGTTATCAATTTCACTCATGTCACCACAGCCGAAATAGCTCAGTTGGGAGAGCGTTAGACTGAAGATCTAAAGGTCCCCGGTTCAATCCCGGGTTTCGGCAAATTATACGTTTTGTTATGTTTTAATTTGTTATTAACACATTTTACATCTCTCATATTCAGTAAGTAGGTCCTTATTAACCCCAAATGGGGCTTGTAGGTGACCAATTAGCGCTCCAGGGTAATAATGTAGCTAGAAAAGCCCTAGGGCGGTAAGTAATTGTAACGCCCCCGCCCGGCAGCACCTCCACGCGCGGCTCCGTCTTGATGGCCGCCTCCAGCAGCGGGGCGGCGGGCGTTTTAATTACTTACCGCCCTAGGGCTTTTCTAGCTACATTATTACCCTATAGCGCTAATTGGTCACCTACAATTTGGTGGTAATAAGGATCTACTTACCTCACAATCGAGATGTAAAGCAGAGTAGTTAGCTTGGGTGAAAGCATCAATTGCACTCTCGAACTATATGCGCCCTCGCTGCGCTCGTGCGCCTAAATATCTCGGGCTGCAATTGATGCCTTACAGCCCTTGGCTACTAATCTACTATTAAGTAACTTGTGGAAAACTAAAAAATAACTATATACATGTCTATCAGAATACGAAGTGTTTTACATTATGTAAAATCTGCAAAAAAAAACGTAGAACATCTCTTATCATAACATCCCATTAAACGTCCACTGCAGGACAGGGAGCTCCCTCCAGAACTTCAGCGAAAACGCGTGGTACTTAGGAGGGGATTTACCATAGTCACCACGCTTGTAAGCGTTGCGGCCGGTGACCGCAAGATGGTAATCGCCAGTCGATTTTAAAATTTGTAGGTAACCAAAAAGGGCGCGGTGGCGACTGTGTACACTTTGAAATTGCAGCCTGGGTAATGTAAATTCACCCAGAACCTCAATTCTTACACAAAACATTGTAAAACGTTGTTCGTTACGTCCCATCCCATTATGAGCATAGATGGGCTTCAACTTCATAGGCCTTGCGATTGACACCTTTTAATTGGATTCAAATTTTATTAAAGAAATGAAACAAATATATAGCCACCTTCCGCAACAATGATGGATGCTATGTACTCACTGTGCACCGCCCGCCCGCCCGCAAATAAATGCGCATGCCGAGACTCTCGGTGTTTGGCACTGGTCGGTCTAACATCTCCTGAGGATGCCTCGTGTAGAGGCGAAACACGTGTAGAGTGTTTTTGGGTGGTTGCTGTGTTGCAGTTGCCTGCGCATGCGCATTTATTTGCGGGCGGGCGGGCGGTGCACAGTGAGTATATAGCATCCATCATTGTTGCGGAAGGTGGCTATATATTTGTTTCATTTCTTTGAGATGGACTTCCGCAAAGTAACGCCTGATTCTATTAACTACCTCAAATTTTATTGTCATTAATTTGCTTCTATCGTATCGTCTACCGCAACCTAACTACGAGTATAGTGCGGGTCAAACAACTTAAACAATAATCGCGTGGGGAAGCTTTGCGCAAGTTAATTTGTATGTAAAATCGACACTGCGCAGCCAAGGTCATTGTTCAAGCAGTTTGCCTACACCTATACTACATGTGGATCTATGTTACTCTAATGCTGTCCGTTAATCCGTACCATTAAAAAAATGAATCGCTGCGCGGGTTAGGTGGCGGGAGGCGTGCGAATCGTTAATTGGCTCTCCGCGTGTCACTCGTGCGCAGAAAATAATCGTCAGCATTAGAGTTAAAAATTCAAGCTGTACACCCAACAGCACGTCAGTAAAACATTTTGGACTTTATGGCATGGTAAGAGAGTTGGAAATGTGTCCTCTGTCGTGCCGTTGATCGTACTATTACGCTACGATTAGTTTACACTACACTCAATAGCTCCTAGTAGAACACTGACTCTCAAAATACAGGCTTTCGCTTAGCTTGGGAATCACGGTTTAGCAATTAATTTGTACACCACTTGTGTAATAACCACTGTACTACCTAAGTTTACTTTGCTGATGTACAAATCCATTGAAATAAATAAATATTATTATTATATTTATAGTTCCAACTCACGGCCATATGTGTTCCTTTCGCACGGCGCTATGCTCGATGGTGCCTTTTATCGTGGTGGAGTGAAAGTTCTCTAGGAAACGCGCCCAGCGGGTCAACTCTTGACCTACTTGGGCCCAGGTCTGCTCACTAAAAAGGAAATTTTATGTAGGTACACGATGGTCAGAGGATTTCTATAAAATAGGGTCAACTTATAACCATCTGAGTGATTGAAGTCGATTCTTCTTCTTTTTAGTTATTGGCTTCCATCGTTTTTACTAACGATGATTCCGCCATCGACAAGGTGCAGAAGATAACCCAAAAATTACTGGCAGATGATCGGTCAGACTAAGTCACAGGTTTAGGACTTCAAACTGTCGCGGCCGCAAAAATTTTACAGTTCCAAAAATTATGCATTCTTTTTTCAGACTAGGGGATAACAAAGGCAGATAGATAGATAGATAGAAACTCTTTATTGCACACAAATTAAGAGTAATTGCGTAAGAAACCTTATATCTAATTGCGCGCAAAGGCGGCCTTATTGCTTAGAGCAATCTCTTCCAGGCAACCTTAGGACTGGGAATCGCACTTTGAGAATGTTTATTAATCTTTTGAGCGGCCACACTTAAATCGAATACAATAATAAAACTTTAGTATAATTACAGTCGTAATGACATAACTTAATTAGAATGATAGAAGGAAAAGCTAGAGTCTGGCAAACGAAAGGTGTCTATACAAAACCGCGGGAAATTTAAAATTAACAACTTTTAAACCCTGAAAATACTGCAAAATAACAATTTGATACTTTTAGTTGGTTTTCAGGTTGTAACTTGTAGTCTTGTTATTTTTTACTGCAAAATAACAATTTGATACTTTTAGTTGGTTTTCAGGTTGTAACTTGTAGTCTTGTTATTTTTTACTGCAAAATAACAATTTGATACTTTTAGTTGGTTTTCAGGTTGTAACTTGTAGTCTTGTTATTTTTTCCCGCGGTTTTGTATGGACAGCTTTTGTTGGCCAGACCCTATGCGTGAGAGCGGGTCGGGGGTGACCAAAATCATACGTATCGCTCCGTCCTGCTCTAACACTGCTGTCATTATTGTTGAGCTACATTATTTTAACTGTGGCATAGAGTAGCTGAGTTAAAATATTTTTGACGAAAGTATGGAATGAGCCTTGAAACTTACTTTTTATTGAACTTGAAATCGTTTTCCTGTTCTTGCTGGCAATAATCTACTGCTTGCATTATCATCAGGTTCCGAGTTCCAGGTGGCACACTGTAAAAAAAAGTTATATGGTAAAAAGGGGCTTCGTAAATATCTTCAAATGGGTTTATTCAAAAATATGACTAATTACTTATTCGACAGCCCCGTCTGGTATCGGCAAAGAATAGCACCAACCCATCTCTACCCGTGGGTGTCGTAAGAGACGACTAAGGGTAACGAACCAGCAGTCACCAACAAACGCTATGACTATGGTACGTCCCCTCCACATTGTTTCAGAAAAAGCTGGAATTTCGGAGGGAGTTCCCTGTCCTGTAGTAGACGTTTTTCATGGGATGTCATAATGATGACTTATTCGACTGAAAAACTATCCCTATTATTAAAGTCTTCATTCTAAACAAGTCGCTTTGGCGATAGCCTTAGCGTCGTAGATCAACTCCTCTGGGATTGTATGTAAAGTTGCACTCCAGTAAGCCATCTTCAGCAAAATTTTTGAAGTAGCTTGCGCATTGATGATATTGTTGCATCCACTTTTTCACTCTGGTTTGGACTGAACTTTCTGAGATTGTATGAAAAGTTAGACCCACTGTTCAATAGCGTCGTATATGAAGCAAGTATTTTTGGCGAACTCCAGTAAGTCATCTTTGGCGAGTTTGTTGAAGTAGCTCGCGCACTGATGATACTGTTGCGTCTACTCTGTCACCCGGCTTTGGCTCAACTTTCTAAGATTGAATGCAAAGTTAGACTCATCGTTCAATAGCCTCGTATGTGAAGGAAGTGTAGGTGACGAACTCCAGTAAAACATCTTTGGCAAGTTTGTTTAAGTAACCCGCGCACTGACGATATTGTTGCATCTACTTTTGTCACTCAGCTTTGGACTCTTCTTTTTAAGATTGTATGTAAAGTAAGACTCACCGTTCAATAGCCTCGTATGTGAAGCAAGTGTTTTTGACGAATTCCAGTAAGTCATCCTTGGCAAGTTTGTTGAAGTAGCTCGCGCATTGACGATACTGTTGCATCCATTTTTTATTACTCGCATTAGCTGGCACCTAGATTGAAAGTTCAGTAGTAGTTTAAGAGACAAGGCCCGATAGTAGATTACGGAGGTTCTGGGTTCGATTCCCGGTAGGGTCACTGTCAAACAAAAATTCCTTTGTGCGACCTCCCCAGTTTGGTTAGGACATTGCAGATGAATCACCTGATTGTCTGAAAAGTTAGATGATTCCGTGTTTCGGAAGGCACGGTAGGCCGTTGGTCCAGTCTGATATCTACGGATGTAGTCGTTAATGAGCCATGTCAGAGGCTTTTGGCGGTTCAACAACTCAAATCACCAGGGTTCGTGAGGTCGGTCATTGACCTTGCAACCCACACGATATGATGATGAGTAGGTTACTATAAACGAGGTGATGTTTTGTAAGCCCGATCATTATCACAAGTTTGCAATCTTCAACAAAATCCTAGAGCCGTTTTCGAAAACCCGATAACAAATACATATAATATTGCTCGTTAAATAGTACAGGAGTACCTAGGCGACCGAGCTTTGCTCTGTCTCTATTTATTTATTATTTATTTATTACAGCCTTGTTTTCCAAGCTTTTTCTTTACTTATTTACATATTTTCTATAGTTCTATATTTATGTATCTTTATTGCTTGGTTCGTCTTCTGACGAAGGCCTCCTCCAGAGCCCTGTCTCTATAATCTTAACCAAAGATATGCCACCAACAGATGGCGCTTCAGGTTTCTGAAAAGCGCTATTTTTAAGAAATGCTAAAAAAAGACATAAGACCTAGCTAAATCGATGTTTCAGCCCCTAAAACCCCCGAATACTAAATTTCAACAAAATCGTTAGAGCCGTTTTCGAAAAACCGATTTCAAATACATACACCCTTATTTTTTATCACCCCGGTTATTTTAAAAGGTGGTTCAGCCTATGAAACTGGATAAACCCACTTTTTACAAATACGAAAGAAATCTTCGACCTGCTGATGCATTTTAAATGGGAAGTCGAATGTTTTTTTCGTATTTCGACCTATGTTTCTTGGGAAAAGTTGTTCAGTTTCATGGGCAGATACAAACCCTTCAGTATTATCACACCTTTCCGTTACACTTCGTATACAAATATTGCTAATAATATACAGGGTGTTAATTTAATTGCGTGCCATAGCTTAGGGGGTGTTTCAGTAACGATAAAGGAACACAAAAAAATATTTAAAAAATCCTACTTGAAAAAAACTAAAACTTCATTGAAACTATACTAACACGGAGGGCAATGACCCGGACGGAGCACTGTGCTATCACCGAGCCAGCGCGCGAGTATCAATGTATAAACATACATAACTGAAACTCTTTCGCGCTCTTTTGGTAGCGCGGTACGCTGAGTCATTGCCTTTTTTTTTAAGCGGGATTTTTTTTGTGTTCCTTTATCGTTCCTGAAACACCCCCTAAGCTATGGCACGCAATTAAATTAACACCCTGTATAATAGGATTATTCCCACTCGAATGGCATTAGTGATGGATGATACCGTTGACACTTACAGTAAAGAAGTACTTGGTAAGCCACATGGTATAGATGGTGTTGGGCGGCGCGGGGATACTGAAGGCGGGCGGGAGTGTCCGCAGTAACTTGGTAAGGAGGCCCACATTCTCCGGCTTTATAATGGAGAGGATGTGCCCTAGGAAGTCTTCCGCTGATGGCTGGTCTAGGAGTAGCTTGTAGTCCAAATCTGGGTAGATGACACAAACAAATGAGACAAATGATAACATGTAATAGAATCATTAAAAGAGCGATACCTCCGGCACAGAATACTATAAAGGTAGTCAATATTGAGAAGACCAAATCTTTAAAAGTACTGTACTTATTCACATAAACTTTGAGAAGACCAAATCTTTAAAAGTACCGTACTTATTCACATAAACTATTTATAAGTTGATTTTTAACGTAATTTTGTAAATTAAGAATATTAGATTCTAACAGTTCCAAGCACGTAGCGTAATTTTCATTGCATTACGCATAGGTATGCCCTCCGGCTTTGTTACTGAAATAATGTGTGAGCTACAACGTCATAATGTCTAGCCGTCTTTACAAAATTCTCAACAAATTTGACAAACATATTAAACATATAACGGTTAAACGTAAACTAAATTAGTAAACTGGATTGTTCCCTCGAAACAACATTTTATTTTTGACGAAAATGTCCGTATTGTATTGTGTACGATCTATTTGCCTTTCTCGCTTTTTCGTCTACAGGAAAAAAACCCATACCTGGTGAAGCAGCTTTGGCTTTCTTTAGCACTTTGATATGATCGGCAGCGGTGAGACCGAAAATCGGCGGCTTGTCGTCGATATTTTTCAGCAATGTGAAGAATTTTATCAGAGCATTGTGGTTGTTGCCACGGAGTTGAGGCCAGATGTGCTCGACAATCCTGTACGGGCGAAAGTATTAAAAAGTACAAAGTAGAAAATCGCAAAATATCACAACCACAGGCAGGAAATTTGTGAAATTTCGCGACTTTCTACTTTGTAGATTCAGATAATTTTATTCAATGTAGATTCTTTACAGAATACATATTGAATGTCATGCAGAATACAATGCAAATAGAGCGAGTCTACGCCGTTTCGGATCGTTCTATGGCAGCGTAAAAGAAACGGCAAGAAACCACTGCAGCACGGCCTACTTTAAGAGTCGGCTTTTTACAATGTGTTTCTTGCGTTTCGCTGGAATATCAGAGCACCATACTTCCTTGTCATTGATATCATAGAGTAATATAATAGCTTTTTTACATAATGTTTGCTTTACACATTCTTTAAACTTTCTCTCAGGTAATTGCACTATATTGTCAGGTATTTTGTTGTAGTATCGTATACACAGACCAACGAAAGATGTATTGACTTTAGTTAATCTAGTATATGGCTGATCAATTTTGTGCTTATTTCTAGTATTAAAATTATGCCTGTCACAATTTTTAGGTAATTGATGAATGTTCTTTCTAGCGTACATAATGTTTTCATAAATATATTGGCATGGCACTGTCATAATGTTGATCTCCTTAAACAGTTCTTTCAGGGAATCACGAGTCTTCAGGCAATAAATTGCTTTTATAGCCCTCTTTTGTAAAACGAATACTGAATGGATATCAGCTGCCCGGCCCCAAAGCAGTAGATTTATCCGAACACAGGAAGTGTTAAAATAAAATCATTGTCAATTATACGACTTGAATTATATCTGCAATGATGGACTAGTTGAGCTAGTACAGCAAAATGCTTATTAGGTGGCAGCACAAACGCAACGTTGAAAAACGTATAGAGGTCGCAGATTTCACAACATCAGGACCACGATAGCATAGTTGGTAAAGTGTCTCCGGTACTGACGGAGAAGATGCAGGTTCGAATCCTGCCTATGGTTGTGTAATTTTGTGATTTTCTACTTTGTAGATTTATCCGAACACAGGAAGTGTTAAAATAAAATCATTTTCTTTTAAAAAGTGGTATAAAATTTGATTTTTATGAGGAGAAACTTGAAGCTGTAAAAATAGTTATAGTTGAAAAATTGAAGCTTGATTGGCTTGACAGCAGCGAGACAGAAGGATGGAGTGACGCTAAGACATTGGAGCGAAAGAGACACTTATTGCTCCGTCTTGCTCTTACGCACAGCTCTGTCGCTGTTACGAGTATTCTTATCTCCCGAAATTATAAACACAATTTTCATGGACACAGACATCGAAGTATCCATGTATTGCTTTGCCTTAAAAGCCGTCGCAGACAGCGTTTTTCCAACATACTCGTAACTGTATCTGTGGTTTTTCCTACTGTTCGAGACTATATCTGTCTGTGGTTTTCCTTCTGTTCAAGACAACATCTAGCCTTGTGTTTTAATTCGTGATTTATTGATAAAAAGAGGAAATATCAAGTGTAAAGCTTACAAAAACGTTTAAAAAGGAACAAATCACCAGGATAAGTGTTTGTGAACTATTTAAAACAGTGATAGGGAAGATACAGTGCGTCATCGATGTATTGTTGATTTCGTTCGCGTTCCATTGTAATGGCGGCGTAGACGACGTCAGTAATTTATACGCGGTGTGCCTTGGTGTTTACTAATATGCAGTGCCAAAAATGTAAGAAGTCCTTAGGGAAGAATGGATCCCATTTCGTCTGCCAAGGTCTATGTCAAGGCACTTTTCATAGGGCCTGTGTCAAAGGACTGGCGGCTGACATGAAGGCGGGAAGAATGCGAATTTATTGCAACAACTGCGATGACGAGGAAGAGGAATGTGTTGAAGTAGAAGAAAAAGAAGGTCAGACAGGTCAGGCATACGAAAAAATTCTAAAGGATATTCAAAAGAAAGTAAGCTCTCTACCGTCGTTGAAAAAACAACTTGACAGTATAAACGAAAGCATGGGCGTATTGTCGGACAAATATGACACCTTAATCAAGGAACAAGAAAAATCTAAGGAGAAAATAACCTCTCTCGAAAAGTCAATAGTGAACACAAACAACAAGTGCATCTATCTAGAAAAATGCAACTTAGCGCTCGAACAGAAAGTTCACGAATTTGAGCAGTCTTCGCGCAAACATAACATGGAAATAGTAGGTATAGAGCAGTTGCCTAGCGAAGATGTGAAGGAGGTGGTAAAAAAACTTGGGGATAAGCTGAATGTAAACTGTGCAGAAATAGAATGGGTAACTCGCCGTCATCAGCGTAAGACAAGTGCTAAACCTGCTCCTATTATAGTAGGATTTAAGTCCACGGGCACAGAGTCTCGGAACACTTGGCTGGACAAGCGACGCAAGCTAGCGGACCTCAACAGTAGTTTGATCACCGGTGGGTCTCAACAGAATAAAATCTACATTAATGAGGATTTAACTAAAACTACACGAGAACTACTCTGGAATACAAAAAAACTGCTTAAAAATGAATACAGATTCATATGGGTGGTCAACGGTAAGATATTAGTCAAGAAAGAAGAAGGGAAAAATTCATTTTGGGTTAGGTCGAATGAAGATATTGAAGACCTTATAAACAAGTGAACTTTTATCTCTAAATATTTTGATGTCTTATTATTATGTTATTCACTCTAATTAAAATTCGAGGCACTTGATAGTATTGAAATAATAACTGAGAGTTCATTAAATTCAATATGTGTCGATAACCTAAATAACTGGTTTTCAAAATTCTATAACAAAAATCATTTTTGTTTGTTACATGTCAACATAAGATCATTAAAAAAACATTTTAATGACTTATTAGTATTATTAGATAATAATTTAACTAAGTTAGATGTATTAGTTATAACAGAACCTAATATTAGTTTTACGCATTTAAATTTCTTTAAAATTAATGGTTTTACTATAAATAGTTTTACTCGAGCAGGGCGGAGAGGGGGAGGGGTCCTGGTGTACACGCGGAGAGAGCTGGCGGCGCGGGTGTGTGATCCATCAGAGTCGTGCGTAGCGGGCATGCGCTCAGCGGAGTGTGTTTCCACTACACTTTTTCATGACAATGAACTTATTTATTTAATTTCAATATACAGACCTCCCAGAATAAATAAACAATGTAAAATACTTGAATTTTTAACTGAGCTCCGTAATTTGTTAGATAGTATACCCCAAAATACCAAAGTGGTATTTTGTGGTGATACAAATATTAATCTGTTAAACAAACAGGATAAGTATGTAACTATGTATGAAGATCTTCTGTCAGAATATGGATTTATTAAGTGCATTAATAATGTAACACGTCGTGAGATTCTTAATGGAAACCTGGTAGAATCGTCTTTAGACCACATATTTGTACGCGCACCTTTGGCATATATAGAATCAGCTGTAATTACTCATAAAATATCCGATCATTATTTTGTTTCTATTGCGGTGGATTGGAACTGTGCTCTGCGTGACGGCCGGCTTGCAATCGCCGCTCCCGCTCCCGCGCAGTGCTCGTTACCGCGAGGAGCGCAACAGGTGGGCCAGCCTCCCTCGCCCTCCTCGTCCCCGAAATTTCGTCGCCGTGTTTTGGATAATCGTGCAGTGCGAGATAAATTGTTAGAAGTTAATTTTGATACACTGTTATCCATTAAATGCCCTATTAAGCTCTATGAAGCATTCAGACAGATATTTATAGATATTTATGAAAGTTGCTATAAATATACCGCAATAAATAATAGTAACAGAAATAATAAAAGTTGGATTACGGGAAACCATAAAAAAATGTTAATTGAAAGAGACAGACTATTTGTAATATGGACTATGGAGCCCAAGAATATGATTAAACGCCTTGAATACACAAAATATAGAAACAAATGTTTTAAAGTTATATCTAAAAGCAGAAATAATTATGATAGGCAAAGTATACTTGACTGTAATAATAATATTAAAAAAATATGGGACAGAATACATATATTATTGGGAAATGAAAGAAATTCATTAGACAGTATAATTTTAAACAATATGTGCAATATTGGTAATACAAAAGATATATGTAATAGCTTTGCAACTGCATTTTCCGACGAAATTAGTAGCATTAAACATGTGTGTGGTGATAAATGGCTAGATAGGACTTCTTATGTAAAAGAAACAGACATATGTATGAGATGGCAACCAGTTACACCACAGCAGGTGAAACGTGTCATTCTGAACATGAGTTCTAATAAATCTCCTGGAAGCGATCTGATACGTATGTCTGATCTTAAAAGTATTGTTAACAAGGTTAGTCCTGTAATTTCATTATTAACTAACCTATGTATAAAAAATTCGTTGTTTCCGAACAAATTAAAAGAAGCAGTAGTGCGTCCTATTTATAAAAAGGGGGATCGTAAAAACTATTCTAACTATAGACCAATTGCAATATTACCTAGTCTAGATAAAGTGATAGAAAAATGTGTAGTTAATCAAATGGGATCTTTCTTGCAAAAAAATAACATACTAAATAAATGTCAACATGGTTTTCAAAAGGGTAAAAGTACGAATACACTCTTGTCAAATTTTTGTAACGAAATCAATAACTATCTTAGTGAAAAAAAAATTTTTTGTAGTCGCAGTATTTTTCGATTTCAAAAAGGCTTTTGACACGTTAGAAACAGAAACCCTACTTAATGCTATGGGGGAGTGTGGGGTGGGAGGGCCGCTAAACAATTGGTTTCGTGACTATCTCACTGCACGGTCCTACAGGGTCAAGGTGGACGAGACGTACAGCGACGCGAGGGGGGTGGGGTGCGGGGTCCCGCAGGGGTCCGGGTGCGGGCCAGTGTGCTACCTGCTGCATGTGAACAGCCTGTGCGGCGTGCTGCGCCACTGCTCGGCACACATGTTCGCGGACGACCTGTGTGCGCTGCGCGCCGGCACCGACCTCGTCGAGACCTGTCGACTCGTGCAGCTTGACGTAGATGCAGTTGTCAGATGGTCTCATGACAATGGCATTGTGTTAAATGCTGCTAAGACTAATTTCTTGCTTATACATTCCCCGTACCTAAGTCTACCTGATATTCTTCCAAAGATCATTACTCACAGTTTCTCATGTATGCATAACCGAATGGAAAATTGTAGTTGTAAAGCTATAGATAGAGCCAAAACTGTCATCTACCTTGGAATGAAAATTGACGTAAATTTTTCTTGGTCTTCCCACATAGAATTTATATGCAATAAATTACGAATACTATTAGGTAAATTTTACCACTTAAGTTTCAAAGTTCCTACTAGTACCCTAAAATGTTTATATATGTCATTAATTGAGTCTATACTGAGCTACGCTCTAGACTGTTATGGTCTCACATTCAAAAGTTATATTCAAAAGCTGGAAGCATTCCAAATAAGATTTTTAAAATTAATTGTGTCTAAAAAAACGAAAAGGGGTTGTAAAGGAGATTATAATAAACTATTTAAAATTTGCAATGTACTTCCGGTTAGTCTAAAACATAAATACTTACTTCTAGTGAATAACCATGGCAGTCTGGAGCGTCTCTCATTATTAACACATGATCAAGGTACCAGGTCGGTATCGGCGGGTAAATTTATTGTTCCTAGGGTGCACAATTACTATGGCGATCGAACGCTTAACAAACGTCTACCGTACCTTATGAACGGTTTGCCCCCTGATATTAGGCATGAACCGAATAAAAACAAATTTTCGAAATTGTTGAAACAACATTTATTGAATAGTTTAGCCTAGCGTAACTTAATAGTTGTTCTTTTAAATTATCTAATTAATTTTAGTTCATACTCGTAAGATTTTGTCAAGACTGTTCCCGCAGTCAAACTGTATTAACAGTTTTGCGGGTGCTTGTTTAGTTTTTAAGTAAAACTGTAACATTTTTTAATAAATATATTATCTATCTATCTATGTGCGTTTGCAAAGGCAACAAATTAAATGATTCCCAAAATAATTTTTTATACCCCAATACACTTCAGACAAAATGGATGAATGTACACCAAATTGGCTGAACGTACACCAAATTTGGGTAACCGGCTCGGTTAGGTTGTGTTAAGTTATCTTGCGACCACAACGCACGAGCCGAGCCAGCGTGCCGCGGCCGCTGCCGGCGAAGTGCCAGAAGCAAATTTGGTGTACATTCATCCATTTTGGTAGACAAAATTTGGTGAATATTATTTGGTAAAAAATTTACACAAATTTGGTGGCACGTTAATACACAGCCGTTTGCAAATAACGCGCGTTTGACTCGCTTACGAGTTTCGAATGCATCGTTACTAACGAGCATTTAACGCTGTCTGCATAAAGTCTAAGGTTGATATTTGAGCGGCCACTTTTAAGAAGTGAGTTTTCTGTGTCATCCATTATTTATACAGTGATTCTGTAGCAAGCTACATGACTTACTTGTGATGTGTGTTGTGGTCTCTAACGGGCAGCGTGTCGACTGTGAGGTGTGATAACGTGAGGTCGCTCTCGGCATGTTGTAACCACACCTCCAGAGGGTCCATATTGTATTTACTTGCGAGGGAGCAAGCTAACTGCATGTGTTCTTTTGTTGGTGACCTAAAATGAGGTTTATTAGTTAGTTACGATGCGTTTCCAACCGAGTTTAGTTAGGCCGATGACCAACTTCACAATGGTTCCCAGTGGTTGCACAAAATAAATAGAAAAAAAGTACCCAATTGTGTAGAAAAATATGAACTTAAGAAAGAGGAAAAAAAAGTTCCAAAAATTTCATGAGGTATTGCAGGCAACAAACAAACAAAAACTACAAAATATATTTGATGTTTGAAAACCACCTCCAAACACATAATTTTAGACCACAGATAATATAATACTATACTAGTACAGATGCCTCACGTCATAGAACGAATTTGAGCCAAAAATTGTTCGGGCTATTTTTTCCATAAGGTATTTTCTAAGAATAAATTGATATCTGGATGTTAAAATTGAATTAATGTCATATTTTACACCTTTACCTACCAACCTAGTAGTAACATTTAGTTTAATTATTAGAAACAAAAGGGCCAAATGAATTCGGGCTATTTACTCCGTCGAAAAAACAGTAGTACGGAATGGGACCCCATGGTTTTAGTCCGCCTCGGTTTGTCACCGCCTGCAATACCTTTTTTCTCTTTTTTAGTTCATCTTTTTCTACACAGTCGGGTATTTAGTTTTTTGAAATATTTCTTTTCGATTTAGTTTTTTTTTCGGGTAAGGAAAATGCCCAAATGACTATGGGACTTAGTATCGGTCAAAAATCGGTATAAACCTTGTTGCGTCACAATGCTTTATGGCTTGATTTAAAGTTAGCTCTACGGACTTCACAAAGTAATTAGGCATTTGATTGTAGTTCTCCAGATTTCACAGTAATTAGCCCAAGAACCTAAATACCTATTTAGGACCTGAATTCCAATTCTTGAATTAGAGATTTCATACCGCGCGTTCCAAATTCGCTAGGGAAACTTATATGTAAGGTACCTTGAAACTTAGCTCATAAACAGGGAATAGGATCATTAAAGATAAATAAAAAATACCAATTTTTTTGGCCTTAAATGACGAGGTTTTAAAAAAAATCATTTTCGTCCAATATCGATAGGTCGTATGGCAGAATGTGATGAGTAGTCATTGCCTATCATAAAAAAAAACTAACAGCTGTATAAATCGACCACAGACTACTTAGAACAGTAAAGTTGTCAGTTTATTTTTTTTTAAGACTGGCCATGGCTACTTTTCATTCTGCAATACGACCTATCGATATTTGACAAAAACAAAATTATTTTTTAACTTTATTGTTTGCAACCGAAATAAATTCGTATTTTTTATTTTTACTTATTGACCTTATCCCTGTCTATGAGCCAAGTTTCGAGGTACCTTACACATACATTTCCTATGCGAATTGCGCTAATAGTGTACTTTAGAGCACTGTGAACGCGCTTAGGGCGTGAATTTAGGTCCACCATATAGGGACCATACAATATTTTAGGTCAACCATAGAGGTCGAACAAAAATATTGTATGAAAAATGATACTGGCCGGTTGTATTTTTAATATTATTATTATGAATAAAAAAAAAGAAATACGCTCGAAATGTAAACAAGACTGCCAACCAAAGAGGTTTCGTCTGTTCCTAATGCCGGATTTAGACGGAGGCAAATCTCAGGCGCCTACCTTCCAGGCAAGACAATATGCATCGTGTAAACAGTTTTTGCCGTGCCTCGGCTGGTTTAGACGACGGCAAAATATTGGCGCCAATACTCTAGGCAGGACGGTAGGCAACGTGTAAACGGTTTTTGGCGTGCGGCTTGCCTGTAGGCATGAAATAGACCAGCGGGCTATTTTGCAGCGCCAAAACAGTGGTCGCGAACCTGCCATATCAGCTATCAGAATCCAGATGTAAGGAACCTTGAAAATGTGCCCATTAAACAGAGTCATTAAATTAATATTTCAAAAATATTTTTTCGCAGTTAACAATTAGTTGCAAGATAATAAGGATTTTATTTGTATTGTTGTTTTAAAAATGAATTTTTCTACTTCGCTTGTTTATTTTTTTAGTTTGCTTTCAAACAAAAACCACCAGCCGACCACTTGACCATCGCCGTATCAATGGCAGAAAAACGACAAAAGCTTTAAACCAAAAGTATATTTTTTTAGGAATGCTTCAATTTACAAAGAACTGTGAGCCAATTCTTGAATATCACTGGGTGATTATATATATATTCTTTATTGCACAAATTATGACATAAAGATTTTAAATGAAAATTGTTTACAAAGGCGAGCTTATCTCTTTAAGAGATCTCTTCCAGCCAACCTATTAGGTGTGGAAGAATGTCATTAAAGCGGGCACAGGGATGTGCATTAATATACGTGATAATAAGAAATTTTAAAATACACTTATAGAGATTTTCAAAAATTAAAAATGCCACGGTAAGCTCATGAAACTCAAATTATTATGTTGGTAATTTTAAAACCGAACGTTATTTTACAATCAACAAATATAGTTTCTTACTTTTGAGGAGTTTAACAAAGCTTATTTTAATTTTAAAAATCTCAAAAATCACCCGTCCAGATTCTACAATTGGTCCCCGGCCGCAGAGTACTTACTGCACCACCCCGCCCGCTTCCCTCGAATCGTGTAAACAGTAGGGATAGGCAAATGAAAAAAAAATTCGATATATATCGTATCGATATTTTCAAATAGTAACGATATAAATCGAGAAAAAATATCGATATTTCAATATTTTTCCCAAAACCAACTACTAGAATATCACATACATACACAAATTCATAAGAATAATTATCGTTAGGATGATTGGATATGTGCACGTAATTGACCAAAATATAAAACGCATATGTCGATACTGAGCAGTTTTTAATCAAAAATATCGAATTTGATACTCAAGTCGATATTCAGAAAAAGATACCATATGCATCGATACATCGAGAAAAAAAATATCGAAGATAAATATCGATAGCTTTTAGAAAAAATATCGATATTTTTAAATATCAATATAGTTTGCCCATCCCTAGTAAACTGTGGTCATCACAAGACTGGCACACAGTGGACCCGAACTGAAAATTCTTAATCTTAGGAACAAATTTTGTAATACCGACCCTATTTTTTTTTATAGGTATCTACTTACATTCCTTACAACTTTTATTCTTTTGTAATTTGTTGTAAAGTTGCTAATTTCAGAGAAAAAAAATGTTTAAATTTTTTTTGTATGGAGAGATATACATTTTATTTTTTTTATCTTGAATTGTTCAAAAGTGATAAACGCGTGACTTCGTAACAGAGGCGGCTCGTGACATTTTTTTATGGGTGTGCACAAAAAAAATTATTACTTAAATAAATTGACTTACCTACCATTTATTGATGAAATTGTTTTTTATGCCTTTATTGTTACCTTCATATTGTGCGCGCCAGCGCCAGCTCCAAATACCAGACACGGGAAACAAAACAATTTATTTACGAACGCACATCCAAGGTGTTTTTAAATATTGTTCTGGTTTGAATGTATGTATTTGTATGTCAAGATCGTAGCAGGTGGAGAACTGTGGTCTCTGCCTACCCCAACGGGAACAAGGCGTGATGTTATGTATGTATGTATGAAAACACAATTAAAAGTTAATTTTTTGTACTACATTTTTGAACTAGCGCGATTTCAGGTCGTGGCGGCACCTTTTCATTGAGTTCAAGTCGTATTTGTAAAGTCTTTTTCGCATTTTTTTGTGTAAACGACACTGTATTCGTCCATTTTTACAGTAATTAAGCACGTACACTATTAAAAACAATTATTTCTAATTTTTCAAGCAAAATTGCGAACAGTGACGAGCTGTATACGAAAAGTTTGTTTACGTATGATCGGCAACAGCGCTTTGTCACCGAACTGCAATACTGCATGCGCATCGCGCGCGACCTGGCAACGTTGCATGGAGCAGCGCTCCTGATTAGACTAATTTCTCATAGAAAATCTTTTGTTTCACGCGCTCAAGCGTGTTGATGTTTCTCTTTCGCACTCATTGAATTCTGTATAAGGAATTGTACTGAAGATGTTTTCATAAGAGCGCAATCTCTGGCGCACCACTTGGTACAACTTGACTACTTATTTGTTGCGTAATTATTTCTTAGACTATTATAAATGTATACAACGTATAGGGTTATGAAAATAGGTATGTGATCGTATGTAACTTAACTAGATCCTAAGTTTGAGTTCTGTGAAAGAGGGAGTGCACTGCACCAGTGCTCTTTAGGACGAGCCGCCTCTGCTTCGTAACAATATAGTCTAAATGATTGTAAGCCGAAAAAATAAATAAATCATCTGCAAGTACTTGCAGCTATACGAGTAAAAAGGCGGCAAAGTTTCTGTATTACTGATGCATTTTTTGTCAGTATGAAGTGGAATTCGGACCAATAAAATTTTTTTATGATGTATAATGACATTTCCGACAACTTTTATTCTTATGTAATTTGTTGTACATTTTATATTTTCAAAGAAAAAAAATAAATCATGTTTGTAATTTGCCACCTCATTTCTAGTAAAGCTACAAGTTTTTGTAGAAAATTTAGTTTTACTTTACTAAAGTATATAAGTGTCAAAAAGCCAAATACAAACTCCTTACATAAATCTGATAAGAAAAATATTGAATGACAGCTTTGTTGACAAAGTTTGAAAATTGACATTTGAGTTATTTACAAACAGTAAAGATGAAATTTCCCGTGTGGTGCCGGCAAAGAATAGTACCAACCCATACATACCCGTGGGTGTCGTAAGAGGCGACTAAGGGTTAACTGGAGGATGGGCAGCAGCATCCTCCTTTGTATCTTACATCTTACTTACTGCGGTCACCTACAACCGCGGTCCATGGTGCCAGCCGTAACGCTAACAAGCGAGGTGACTATGGTACTTCCCCTCCACATTTTTCCAGCAAAAGCTAGAATTCTGGAGGGAGCTCCCTGTCCTGTAGTGGACGTTTCATGGGATGTTATGATGATGATGATGAAAGATGAAAAATATAGCCAAACTTGGCTAAAATAATATAATTAAATAAGAAAATGGCCCGCGAAATAGCTCGCGAGGCCAACACAGGTATGTATGCTACAATACATAACTAATGACTCATTCACAGCAACTATTCATAACCTTTGCCGCCTATTTACTCGTATAGCTGCAAGTACTTGCAGATGATTTATTTATTTTTTCGGCTTACAATCATTTGGACTATATTGTCACGAAGTCACGAGTTTATCACTTTTGAACAATTCAAGATAAAAAATAAAATGTATATCCCCCCATACAAAAAAAACTTAACATTTTTTTTCTCTGAAATTAGCAACTTCACAACAAATTACAAACGAATAAAAGTTGTTAGGAATATAAGTAGGTACCTATAAAAAAATAGGGTCGGTATCACAAAATTTGTTTCAAAGATTAAGAATTTTCAGTTCGGGTCCACTGTGTGGCGGCAGCGGCGGCGCGGCGGCGGCTCCGTGCCTGGGTTTTGGCGCCTGAATATTTCCGTCGTCTAAATCTGCCTTAATTGATACAAAGTGATTAATATGAAAATCATAAAAACCGACGAAAAAAAAAAACGGAGGAGGTTCTCAAGTCGACGCGTATATTTTTTTTTATGTATGACCACGCATAACTTTTAGCAGAGTAGTTCGATTTTGATAATTCTTTTTTTATTGGAAAGTGTATACCCCGAAGTTGGTCCCATATAAATTTGGAAAAAAAAATCCAACCCTAAGGGTAGGAAAACAGGGGATGATTGATTGTTCACTGACTGATTGTAATGTATGACCACACGTAACTTTTTAAAGAGTAGTCCGATTTACCCTAAGGGTGGCATAATATAATTTATAGTCACAAAAAATTGTAAAATAAAAACTTTTTAACAAAAAAATTAAACCGCCGAAAAAACTGAAAAGCAAGAAATAATAAAACTTTTTTATTTAACCTTAATAACAAAGTTCTTAAAGTAATGTAAGTATACCCGAGTAATTTTGAGTCGGCGCCCTACAAGCAAATTAATTAAATACGTAAAGCGTGATGCACGGCGGCGGCGCCGACTCAAAATTGCTCCGGTATGCTTACATTACTTTAAGAACTTTGTTATTATATATTATATTATTAGCCTATGTAGTGTCCCACTGCTGAGCAAAGGCCTCCCCTCTATCATGCCATTCGTCTCTGTCTTGAGCTACGAGTATTGTTGGCCAATCCCCAAGAAAAACGTTAAGGTCGTCTTGCCATCGCCTACGGGGCCTACCTCGCCGCCGGTGACCATCCTCCGGGACCCTTTCGGTGGCTAATTTTGCCCATCTATCAGGGTGCATACGGGCGACATGTCCCACCCAGTTCCACTTCAGCTTAGCTCTTTTTGTGCCGATGTCTGTAATGCGTGTTTTATAGCGCAGGGTCGCGTTACATATGCGGTCCAGCCTTGTAACGCCTAATATCCTGCGCTCCATGGCCCGCTGGCAAACCTTGAGCCTGGATTTTTGCAACTCTGTCAGTGACCATGTTTGCGCAACGTAGGTTAGGATGGGCAGTATACACATGTCGACGATTTTTCGCTTCAGTGATATTGGAAGCTTTCCCTTCATTAACTCCTTCAACGACCAGAAGCTTTTCCAGGCGTTTTGAATTCTTCTTTCAACCTCTTTGTCTCAAAAACAGGCAAGACAAAGACAAGACTTTGTTATTAAGGTTAAATAAAAAAGCTTTAATATTTCTTGCTTTTCAGTTTTTTCGGCGGTTAAATTTTTTTGTTAAAAAGTTTTTTTTACTTTTTTACCTGGAGAAGTGGACCATTCCTATTAATATATAAAGTTATCTTTAATATAAACAAGAATTACTGATGTCATAGACTTGTGACACTCAAAAAACACTAAGGTCGGTTGGCAGCTGTTACGAAATACGATTGCGGTCGCTCATTACAATTAAATAATTTTCGCATTTGAAATTCATGTACGCACTGTCTAGCCTAAGGCAAGCATGACTAAGGCTGCTTTTCCACCAGTGCTGTGTTAGAAGCTAAGCTGTGGTACAGCACAAAGTCATACATTCAAAACGGACAATCTTCTCTCCCCTTGCAATCCACCCCGCACCCCCGCGCGCACCCGCCAAGAGATTCTCGTACTCCTTCTGAGGGCCTTTCGTACTGAACTGAATACGCGAGCCTAAACGACCTTCCAATTTCAAATTCGCGCTCGATGTAAACTGATTTTTATTCCCACGGAAAAAATGTAAACAAAGGTGTTGCCATTAATTAAATATAGTTACAGCACTCGGTATTTTTTAGTTAAAATATTTTTAAAGAATCGACCTTTAAAAAAAGGCGCGTGCATTGCAACCTGATTGAAATAATTTATTTTGATGATTTTATATTACATTTGATATAGAAAACCTTAATATATTTATTTAAAAGCCGAATACTGTATTCTCTTGCATTTTATATTTATTGCACTGGTATCACCGTATCGAACCACAGAAGTGATCAACTGAAAAAAAAATCGGCCGGCTAAACGTCACTGCACTCGCTCGCGTACGGTAGTGATTATATCCTCTTTGGCTCGCGTGACTTCGTCTGTGATTGAGTGCTCCCGTATTCGCTTTCCAAGTGACTATGGACATATTATTTTTATACATACATACATAACATCACGCCTCTTTCCCGTTGGGGTAGGCAGAGACCACAGTCCTCCACCTGCTACGATCTTGACATACTTCCCTTGCTTCCTGTACTTTCATCAATCCTTTCATACATGCTCGTCGGTTTAGGGTACTTTTAACCTGGCCTTTATTCAGAACGTCCTGAATTTGGTCCTGGTACGTTCGCCTAGGCCTTCCCCTTCCAACGTTTCCATTATTTTTATGGTCTGAAATAAATAGTTTTTTATAACAATATAACTTCCTTAATTATATTTCGTAGCGGCCCTTACTTACAGAAACCCTGAAATGTCACTTTGACATTGACGTAAGTTTGTTTACATTTTTTCCGTGGGAATAAAAATCAGAGTTTATGTAATGTCCGGAGTGTGGCTGTGGGCTGGAAGAATTTTAACCAATAGGTTTGCACCATTTCCTTAGCTTGTCAATGCGCTGTTAAATGGAGCAATCGTATTGGTTGGAATTTTGCAGCTCACAGCTTGGTGGAAATTCACCCTTACCACAAGCCGACATACAGGGTGTATAAAAATCTCTCGAAAACTGACTCTGTGAATTCGCAACAGAAAGACAGATGTAAGGAACCTCGAAACTTGGCTCATAAATGTACATAGGGTCATTAAGTTATTCCAAAAATATTAATATATGAGAATACTAAAGGTATTTCAGAACCCTCGACGCGCGAGTCCGACTCGCTCTTGACCACATTTTTTTTAAATAGGATATAAAATGTTGAGTCAAAAAAGCTTTAATTTAAATCATCATCATATCAGCCATTGCGTGTATCAGCCGAAAGACTGCTGGTCATATACATTCAATTTAAATAATTTTAAAAAAGTTGTCACCAAGCCAATTAATGATTCATTAATTATTTTTATCTTTAAAAACAAAAATCACGCTATCAGTAACATAGATAAGACACAAGCGAAGTGGTTATCAATTTCACTCATGTTACCACAGCCGAAATAGCTCAGTTGGGAGAGCGTTAGACTGAAGATCTAAAGGTCCCCGGTTCAATCCCGGGTTTCGGCAAATCAACTTTTTAATTATTTTTTTATTTATTTGATCTATATTATACTGAAACGTATGACAGAACAAAAAACAGGGAATCATATTAGAAAAAAAGAATCTAAAAAAAAATTTTTCTTTTGTCAAGTTTTTGCCGTAAGATTTTGCACTTAGCGTTTCATTTGGTTGGCCACTTGCAACAATTTACAGCGTGTAACAAATATGAGTCCGGTGTGGTGCCGGCAAAGAATAGTACCAACCCATACATACCCGTGGGTGTCGTAAGAGGCGACTGAGGGTTAACTGGAGGATGGGCAGCAGCATCCTCCTTTGTATCTTACATCTTACTTACTGCGGTCACCTAAAACCGCGGTCTATGGTGCCAGCCGTAACGCTAACAAGCGAGGTGACTATGGTACTTCCTCTCCACATTTTTCCAGCAAAAGCTATAATTCTGGAGGGAGCCGCCTGTCCTGTAGTGGACGTTTCATGGGATGTTATGATGATGATGAACAAATATGATGTAACAATCCCTTAGGGCGTCCGCTAAAAGTCGCGCGGGCGCCCGCACTCGTGTGAAATAGTATGAAAAAGCCCGTCACACGCGCCTGCGCCGGGTACGCTGTTCGTAATATTTCACACGCGTGCGGACGTCCGCGTGAGTTTTAGCGGACGCCCTTATACAGAGAGTTCAATGGTCTATTTTATCGATGAGTATTTTATGAGGGAAATGACTTATTGAAGATGGATTTATAATGCAGATGAAGATTTTTTTTATCAACCCCGATATTTCCAGAGGTGGTTCTGTCCATGTAACTGAACAACTTTTCCAAGGAATATAGGTCTGCATTGGACAGCAGCCTATTCACCATAAAGCAATCTTTCATAAGTCATTTCTCTCTTAAAATACTCATCGACATAACAGGCCATTCACATTTTTATCAATTTTGGCTTTTTTCAACTATGAACATCAGCAATTTTTAGAGCGAGATAAAAAGAAGCCGAATCCCTTGAGAAAAATAGAGATAGCAAGGCGTTTGACTCTTACCTAGCAACTCTCTCATCGACATAGCAGACCATTCACATTTTATCAATTTAGTTTTTGTCAACTATAAAACTCAGCCATCTTTTTAGAGTGAGTTAAAAAGAAACCGAATCCCTTGAAAAAAATAGAGACAGCAAGATGTTTGACTCTTCCCTAGTAACTGTATAAATAATCTCCCTCTTATAATACTCATCGACATAGCAGAACATTCACATGTTATCAATTTCGTTTAAATTTGTCATAAATCAATTCACATTATAAAGCATCTCCCTCTTATAATACTCATCGACATAGCAGAACATTCACATGTTATCAATTTCGTTTAAATTTGTCATAAATCAATTCACATTATAAAGCATCTCCCTCTTATAATACTCACCAACATACTAGGCTATTCACATTTAGTTTAAATTCGTAAAAATTAGACATCAGTTATCTGTTTAGAGTGAGTGGAAAGATGTTGAACCCTCTCGAGAAAGAAAGCGATAGCAAAAAGTTTCACACTTACCTAGCCACTCTATAAATCATCTCCCTCCTATAATCCTCATCAGCATTGAACAGCAGGCCATTCACATTAAATCCATTTTGTTTTAGTTTATCCACCTCACCCATACAATGTAACTTGTCGATACAAGTTCGAATCAGTTCCAATTGTTCTTCCGAAGCATTCTTTTGGTTATGAGTCATTTTCGCCATCTGTAAGTTAAAGTAATTTTTTATTTGTGAGTTAGATCACAAGATGATATTTTGGAGACATTTAAATATTTTTAAATTTTATATATTGCAACCAAGTGGTCTACTAATGACTACCAACAACTTTAGAAGCTACTCTGAAAACGTTAAAAACATATCGTTAGTGTCAATTCAATTGAAACACATAAAACAGCCGATATTTTTATGCAATTTCAGAATTCGTCCTAGTTTCATCCAAAATTCATCCTGAGTAGAATTTTGCTTCTAATATTTCTACAGTTTTAATAACACCGTAAACATGGGTGTCATTAACCCCTACCTGCCTAACACGATTGATATTATTTCTTTCTTTCCTGTGAGGAGAAAGTGCCCGCTATTCGGGACAAAAGTTCCCCTTCATCCCCGTAAGGACACGAAAAATCGCATACTGACCACGGGAGGAATAAAGAATGCTCAGATCACACGGTGCACGAGCTCAGATACACGTTTGGTCTAGACTTCTAGAGCATTCTTGACTTTTCCTCCCTGGGTATGTAATCTATTATTCTTTGGGTTGAAATATTAATTAGTAAAATATTGGGTGCTTCCTTATCAACTACGTTCCTTTGAGAATATAACACTGACCTTAGAAGGCGCACTCAAGTACACGTTGTCTCTCAACTCGGGCGCGTTACATTTCATGAGCGTGGCGTACAACGTAGCGCTTACTAATGTCTCCGTGTTTTGAGCGCTCATAAGCTTCTTGGTAAGCGCGTAGTCTTGAGTAGATCGAAGCAGGCAGGAGACGCCCAGTGGGGTATCTTTGTAGATTATGTCCTCGGCACATTTTTGGACCACTGTGATTTGGAAATTACGTATTTAAATATAATTGCATTAACTTAAATAATTGTAACAAACAAATTTTATATTTTCAACTAAATGCTAAAAACAAAACCCAGAAAGCAGAAGATCTTCTAAGTTTCACTCACAATCTTTAGAAGAATGACTTTAGCATCAATTCTCCTCTTTCATTGTGCACGTCGCAACAGAATAAATAATAGTAAACCCACGTTTACAGATCCGTCACTCCCAGGCGGGGGTACCGACAAATTTCAACCTTACGGTCTGAGGATAAAGTCGATACTTGCATTTTACCGCTTAGAACACGTTTTTAAATAGCGGGTTATCGCGGACAGGTGGGCTAAGGCGATGATTTTGTTATTTATGAGATACTGAGCGAGATGCAAGTAGGTATGTTATATTGTTCAATCAAACATGCAAATGCTTACTAGCCTATTTTGCCGCCATAAAGAAAAGTAAAATCGACTGCCTTGGGCAGACGTATTCCCGCGCCGCGTTGCATACCTACTATGCGGAGTGTCACAGGCCTGACGTCGCGTCGTCCAGATCGTTTAGAATGAGACAAATATATTGATATCAGATCCTACTTTAGTCTCCACATCGTCAATCTCCAATATCAATGTAATTTTAAATATGGAACCACTCGACACTCACCCATCCTATTATATTCTGCGCATTCAAAATGCAAAGTGACAGATATATTGCAGTCAGCACCCACCTTCAGCCTCCATATCGATACAGTCTCCAATGTCGATGGAGTTCTGAATGTAGAACCACTTTAACATCGCTTGTCCCCTTATTAGATAGATAGATAGATAAATACTTTATTGTCACACACAAAACACATTAACAATAAAAGGAGACTCTTAAATCTAGGGTGACAAAGGCGGTCTTATCGCTAGGAGCGATCTCTTCCAGACAACCTTTGCATGCAGGAAAGTTTGAATGAAAACTGTAGTAGTGTGCCAATATACTTATAATATTAATATACTACTGCAATACAATAAATATATATATAATGTAAGTATAAGAATAAATATATATATATATACATATATATATATATCTATAAATATATACAGGTAAATAAAATACATACAAACTTGTTCCCTTATTCTACGCATTCTATATAGAAAGAGACAAGTATATATACTTCTGTAATCAGAACCCACCTTCAGCCTCCATATCGATACAGTCTCCAATATCGATGGAGTTCTGAATATAGAACCACTTGAGCATGGCCTGTCCCCGCTTGCTCTGCGCGTGCTCGTGTGGTAGCGAGAACGTGTCGTAGCGATAGTGGACGTCCGACACGCTGTGTTCTGGGTACAGCGAGCGGTAGAACTCTTGGCAGTGGACCGTTTTCTCGGTGGGATCCAGTTGTGATATTTTTTCACTGAAATATTATTAGAACAATGGATTTAAAAAACTTCTTGGAAAGATGGCTACATTTTTATGTATTTTCTGATAGTATAATTAAAAAAAAAAACCGGCCAAGTGCGAGTCGGACTAGCGCCCTAAGGGTTCCGTACCCTACCATATGATATACTAAAAACTTTTGCTCTAACACCCCGACCACCCAACTTGATCCCTCTTTTATAGAAAAGTTCTTGAAACGGGAGCTCACCTTAAATTAATTACTATTAGTTGTGAGAAAAATTGAAATTTTTAATGACTTTAGATTTTTCCCTTTATTAGTACTGTGAGACCTAGCTTCTTGCCAAATTTCATAATTTTAGGTCAACGGGAAGTACCCTGTAGGTTTTGATTTTTTGCATAAAATTGAAAATATCTTTAAGAAATGAAACAAATATATAGCCACCTTCCGCAACAATGATGGATGCCATGTACTCACTGTGCACCGCCCGCCCGCCCGCAAATAAATGCGCATGCGCAGGCAACTGCAACACAGCAACCACCCAAAAACACTCTACACGTGTTTCGCCTCTACACGAGGCATCCTCAGGAGATGTTAGACCGACCAGTGCCAAACACCGAGTGAGCATCGTCGCCCCATCGCCCTCTATTTATACCAGTCTGGTCCCCTCCAATGCTGACGCATAGACCCGTCACGCGTTGTTTTTAGTCATACGATCAGGTGTTTTTGTCGTTCTACCGTCAATTTTCATATAAAATATGAAAGTGGTTTTCATGTGGAAGAAAGAGACGGAAATATACGCAACAGTGGAGAGGAGGAAACGTTAATTTGTTCATTAAATATAGTTCCAGTCCTACTATGTCGTATTATTTCTTGTTGTTCCAATACGCCCAGTCTCAAGCCTTTATTACAAGTGTGAAGAATATTGTATGAATGGCCGTCTGGCAAGTGATGGTTTGAATCTAATAAGTGTTTTGCAAAATGTGATCTCTCCGGACGGCCATTCCTGTACGCAGAAATGTGTTCTTTATAACGTACATCAAAACTACGGCCAGTTTGACCAACGTATACCCCGTTACATTCGTTACAAGTTAATTTATACACCCCTGACCTCCTGCCAACCTCAGTCTTTTCTTTACCATTGCAAACAGTCCGGCGAATAGTGTTGTTAGTTTTGAACGCCACGTGAACGTCGTTTCTCATCAAGATTCTGTTGACCTTTTCTGATATTCTACCTGCATAAACCATGCTTGACTAACAACACTAACAACTAACAACACTATTCGCCGGACTGTTTGCAATGGTAAAGAAAAGACTGAGGTTGGCAGGAGGTCAGGGGTGTATAAATTAACTTGTAACGAATGTAACGGGGTATACGTTGGTCAAACTGGCCTTAGTTTTGATGTACGTTATAAAGAACACATTTCTGCGTACAGGAATGGCCGTCCGGAGAGATCACATTTTGCAAAACACTTATTAGATTCAAACCATCACTTGCCAGACGGCCATTCATACAATATTCTTCACACTTGTAATAAAGGCTTGAGACTGGGCGTATTGGAACAACAAGAAATAATACGACATAGTAGGACTGGAACTATATTTAATGAACAAATTAACGTTTCCTCCTCTCCACTGTTGCGTATATTTCCGTCTCTTTCTTCCACATGAAAACCACTTTCATATTTTATATGAAAATTGACGGTTAGAACGACAAAAACACCTGATCGTATGACTAAAACAACGCGTGACGGGTCTATGCGTCAGCATTGGAGGGGACCAGACTGGTATAAATAGAGGGCGATGGGGCGACGATGCTCACTCGGTGTTTGGCACTGGTCGGTCTAACATCTCCTGAGGATGCCTCGTGTAGAGGCGAAACACGTGTAGAGTGTTTTTGGGTGGTTGCTGTGTTGCAGTTGCCTGCGCATGCGCATTTATTTGCGGGCGGGCGGGCGGTGCACAGTGAGTACATGGCATCCATCATTGTTGCGGAAGGTGGCTATATATTTGTTTCATTTCTTTGAGATGGACTTCCGCAAGGTAACGCCTGATTCTATTAACTACTGAAAATATCTTTATTAATATTTAGTCAAGTACATTTTACGAAAATTAAATAACAATTTTCAGTCAAATAACCCGCCCCTTGTCATCCCTCGTGCAAAGGTGCTCATGATACTAGCGGCATTGCCTCTTTGAATCGCTATGGATAGCCTTTGCACCAGGTATGACCCGGAGCGGGGGTCCAAACCCTTATTTCTAAGACAAATTTTTAGCCTCACTGCCCCAACAGCCCGCGGTCTCCACCGCGATCGGAACAAAAAGGTAGTTCCGCTCAAAAGATGCGTTCTTCGCCCTCTTTTTTACCGCCGCGCTCTCCGCCGCAGCTCCAGCCTCCTTTACGGTATGACTAAGGTGCGAGGCGGCAAAGGTGCTGACGCACGTAGCATCCCATTATAAGCACCTTCCCTTCTCCCATGGCACCATAGTCATACCGTCAGGTCTCTTTCCATATGACCTGCTTTGACCCGGGGGCTTCAGCACGCAAGGGATATTGGCGGATGCGAGGGCCCTACGGATGATGTCATTTAGGGCGTGGTACCGAGGGAACCTTCCAGCGCAACGACAACAACTCAAAGGGTTGTGCCCGTTGGCCTCCACCGTGGAACCGCAGATGCATAGGTGACTTTCACAAACATCGCAGCCCAGGCGGAAAGCCACAGCCACACGCAGAGTTGCTGTCGAGGAAGGTGCCCATTTGCGGAGATGGTAGCGCATGCAGCCACGCCCCCGATTCAATCTGTGACACAGCCCTCAGTCTGGCCCTGTCCGCCTCTACAGCCTTGGAGAGGAGATGGCTAAAAATCCTTTTGGCCCCGACTTCATACCATGCGCGCTGGCTCTCTATGAGTATTGGTAAGGACGCCACGCTGACAAGGCATCGGAAGCATAGGGAATGATTTTGCATAAATGTATGGAGATGAGGACATAAGAAGCCATATCTTCTGATTGCGTCGTTGTAAAATATTAAAATTTTCAGATCTTGTGTGGTTTATGGACCTTAATATTCGTTATCAATTTCAATCTGATACCTCTTCTCGTTCGTGAGAAAAAAGGTCTTGACAGACAGACAGACGGACAACAAAGTGATCCTATAAGGGTTCCATTTTTTTATTTTGAGGTACGGAACCCTAAAAATTGACGGATTAAATTTTTTTCAATAATTTTTTTCGAAAACTCAACGGTGTATGTCTCGTTCCTTAGCCTCACGGCATAAAAAATAAATCTGTTATTCAGACGCCATAGAAATCGCCGACGTGATTTGTATTTGTTTTTTTAATTACTATGATTCTAAAGGAAGGAACATCGGAATAAGTGATCATTTATTTGAAAAATATTTTGTAAAATTTAATGCATTGAAAAACATTTAATTTTGGGTTAATAAACCTTGATCTATCAGAATAAAAAATAAAATATGCCCATTCCTATTAAGAAGTTTAATAAATTCTATCCATATTAGACTTTTTTATGGATTTTTATTCTCTACTATTAAGCGATATTTAATCATTATCGGCTTGCTGACAAGCATATGGTTACAGTCAAGGTTTTTGTGGGTAGGGTAGAAAAGGTTTGTAAAGTGCAATGAATACTCCAGTAAAATTACGACAGCATTGTATGGCGAAACGGCAGTAATTTGTAATAGCCGTGTTTCTTTTTCAGATCGATAGATTAAATTTCTGTGTAAAGCTTTTTAATGGAATCTACCTAAATTTACCTCATTTATTTATTTATTTTGCCGTCCAAAGATTAATAAAATATAGAATTTCGGAAAAAAATGTTAATAGATTATTGTTTTTATTTACGGCTTGCTATGTATACATACTTTCATATTATACATGAATCCACCTAAAAATATTACCTTTTTTGTATTATTGAACTTTTATACCACGAAATTTAAATGAAGTTTATCTTCGCAACCAAAAATAGTAATAGAGCCGTTTTGCTTTCTAATAATTTAAATAGTGCTAAGCACTTACATTTTTGGCAAATCCAACATAAATGTTTACAAAATCTTTGTAAACCACCGATTACAAAAACCTTTTTTTTTGTATGGGATTTCTGTGAATATATATAAGAATCACTTACATTTAAAAAGATTAAGTTTAGCTCAGTTTATTTCTATTATTTTACCTCGACTTTATTGGGCCTTATATATGAAAATAAGTGTCGATCTTATATTTTGAAAAAAATTTATATTATTAAATATATTTATGGTGGATTTTGATGCCTATATGTAAAATATACGTTTATCTATGATATAAAGTATATAATTGTCTATTACTATTTTTGCCTCAGCTGTATTTCGAAAAAAATATTCCGATTTAAATTTTAGGTGGATTCGTAAATATTGTGTCTTAACATCATATTTAAATACGATATACACAAAAAAGTAGCTATTAACATTTAATGTTTTGCAAAACCGTATTTTTACTGGAGTAGAAAGAAGTATGAGACACCTTATGAATAGTATGACAAGAACCTTAAAATTATTTTTGTCGAGATCATCGTCATCATCAATTCAGCAATTCCAAAGCAAAATAGATCATTATCTGGGAAAAACGTTTTGTATAAGGTAAACCTAAGTAAGTTTTCAAATAATAAACATCACATACCCTGAGGAAAATTTTCCGTGGAAAGTATCAATCAAATAGTTGAATAGCGGCTTCTTCTCACTTCTAGGCGGTGCCACCAAATCTTTCTTCTCTATGATAGGCTGAAAACAAAACAACGTCAACAAACGTCATAAAATTTTATGACGTCTTCAAGAAAGCGACAGCAAAAGATTTAGCAGACTTTTAATTTTAAAGACGCAACAACCTGTTTAAAATAGTTCACGAAAGAGCCAGACGTTTTCTAAATAAACATTATTTAGTTAAGAAAAGATTTATATTCACGAGGTAAACGTTTGTAAGCACCATACACACAGAGGAAAACGCTTAGTCTATCGTTTTATTATACAGAAAGTCAGAAATTAGAAGTCAGACATTTTTAACACATTCTACATGAATTTGAGGTAATAATATTGTTTACAAAACATCAGACTCTTGCGGTATAAGTCTTACAGTAGTAATGGCGTCTGAGAACTCATCATCTGTAGAAGGGCAGCGCTCGTTGAGTCGGCTTTGTTCCTTCATGGCCACACCCATCTGCTGTAAACCTTCCAATTCTAGGGCCAGTCTGGAAGAAAGGTAATGTTATTATGCTCTTTAAAAAAGAAAATGATATAAAAGGGAATACCTAGGTAACAAATAATGAATGAAAAGCTTTCTTTGTTGCCTAAATTAATGAATGAAGACAAGTAGCGACTCTCGCTTGTGAGTTCGTGCGTTGATGCTTGATTTGAAAACCGCAGCATTGATGTTCCTTGAAGCGTTTAAACTTCATGTCGTTCGTCATTGATTCGTAATTTTACGACTAAATTATTGTTAAAATGAGTGTAATTTTGGTATTTTCACGTCACCTGAAATTCAAAATAGAAAAATCGTTGGCTACAAAACAGGAAAGATCTTTCATATCGTACTAAAACCGCTCCTCACAATTTCCGATACCTCGCGTATCGCTTTGCCATTACTGATATATTGGTCTGGAAAAAGATTTTTATTGTCTTTGGGCTGGCTTCAGTCCTGAAGATAGAGATGAGGTCGACGAAGCTTGCCCAGAAGAAGTAAATTAAAAGATTTGATGTTTCACCTTGCCTTCAGTATATTCTCTACAGCCCCGGCGCCACAGTGCGCGACGGCCGCTGCGAACAGGTCCCACCTGGTAGCCCTGTTGGCGTACGTGTGTGTGGCCACATGGGCCAGTAGCGAGGTCTGAAGAAGTCACTCACCTCGCCTTCAGGATATCCTCTACAGCCGCAGCGCCACAGTGCGCGACGGCCGCTGCGAACAGGTCCCTCCTGGTGGCCCTGTCGGCGTGCGCGTGCGCGTGCGTGGCCACGTGCGCCAGCAGCAGCGCGGCGGGCGGGTAGCGCAGGGTGGCCAGGCGGCGCGCCGCGTCCGTAGCCGCCGCCCACCCCGCCGGCGCCGCTGAGATCGCGTATTGACACACCAATTGCAAGACTTGACCTTCCCTGCGAATAGTTCCCATACTTTGTTAATTCGGATGTTTCTCTGTGACGAAAATAAAATGAAAAACCGTTTTCATTTAAGGTATATGAATCTTGAATCATTTAACTTAAATGAAAACGGTTGTAAGGGGTCCTAAAAAACATCTTTCGGGACATCATCTTTAACATCACGGCGCGGTCTCCCGAGAGTGATACGTTTCGATAACGGCACTATGTCGGAACAAACAAACACTTAAATAAAGTTCAAAATTGTTTAGCTCGGCGGGATGGAGTCTCAGCAGGGACGTCTCTAAGATCGGAATTACTTGTTTTTTCAGTTCAACCCTCCATGGGTGCCTCATTTCGGCGTTTCATTCGAGGCTGCCGTGAGATCGGCAAAGATTTTATTGAAGCGAGTAATAGGAGAACAAGTCCTAACATTTGAAGAGTTGACCATAGTGTTTGCTAGAGTTAATGCGGTACTCAATTCGCGGCCGTTGTGTCCCTTATCGAATGATCCTAAAGACTACAAGGTATTGACACCGGCGCGGCGCATTATTTGGTAGGTAGACCACTTCTTTCGGTTCCAGAGTATAATTTGGAGGATGTCCCTTTCACGAGGTTGAGCCGGTACCAACTCGTGCAAGCTTCATCGCAGCGGTTTTGGCGGAAGTGTAATGCTCACTACCTCCACACTTTACAGAATCGAAACATGTCGAACACTCCTAGCGACCCACCGAAGATCGGCGATTTAGTTTTAATTAAAGAAGAAAATATCCCTCCATTACGTTGGAAACTGGGTAGGGTGACTGAATTACTGCCTGGGAAAGACGGAGTAATTCGGATAGTCAGATTGAAAAGCATTTCAGGCACATTTACACGCCTAGTCGTGATCATCTGTAGTCTTCCGCTGGGTTACGAATATTTTTCTAGTTTAGTTTAAGTAATTTAAATTGTATTTGATAAAGGCTACAGCCTTTCTCGGGCGGGGGGTTGTTTAATGTTCCCGCGGGTTGCCTCTGTCAATAATGCACCAATCACAACATACCACACATTCACTTCCGTTATGTATCTATTTTATGTAATCTGCATTTCCCTTACTAATGGGGTTGGAAATTGGCAACAATGAGAAAAAAGGACGCCGTAAAAAGGTCAAGACACTTCCCCAAAAAATGGCGAACGGCGCAGACTAAATCACAAAAAAAAAACCCGGCCAAGTGCGAGTCGGACTCGTGCACTAAGGGTTCCGTACAATTCCGTTAACACGTTCTATACCTAATAGAACGTGTTAACGGAATAAGTGAAACTGAGAAAATATTTTATTCAGAATCGAGAGTAGAATCAATTTCACGGGTTTTTGATAGGAGTAATTTTTTTTTATTATTATTTATGCCGCTTCTATTATAAATGTTTTTGTGATTACGCGCGCTGATGGCGGCGCCGGCCCGGTTCATGAGCGGTGAGGAGAGGAGAGAAGTGGGCGTGGCGTGCGCGGATTAGAACAACGATTAAACTAGAACAATGATAAAACTTTAAAATAACAATATCTAGAGGAAAAATTTTTTTTTTAGATTTTTTTTACGGGAATGGATTTATTTTAATAAAAATCAGTTGGGGTGTAGGGGGGTTTCGCTTATTCCATTAACACGTTGTATGAGTAAACGTTATGGTATTTTTATTGCTTAAAATTTTTATTATGTAATGTAACAAAAATTTAAGGTTTTCGGAATTTTCCCTTTATGTGTGCTATAAAACGTTGCTTCATACCAAATTTCAAGTTTCTAGGTCGACTGGAAGTATCCTTTAAGAGCCCCACGAACCGAGCGAGAAATCGCACGCTGGGATCATGCGCCGAGTACTCTCTTCTGTTGCTGTCTCACCCTGAGTGCGACAAGGCGCTAAAAGAGCAAGAGCACGATATTGTCTCGCGAAACCAGTTTTTGGGTCTTGACGGTCGCGGCGTGCGTGGCGGGTGGCCAACGGGCAGCCTAGTCAAATAGCTTTATTAATTGTAAATTTGTAATGTTTTGCTTGCTTTGCGCTCATTTTTGACGGCATATTTTTCTACAGCTGAACTATTTCTAAGAATGATGAACTGTGTGGTGAAACAATGCACGGAAGTATCAAAAATTGTAAAAGAGAGCAATGACATTTTAAGTAAAAAAATATTTCGATCAGATTTCAAACTGAAAAAAACAGGAGTGCCACAAGGTAGCATCCTTGGACCCCTACTATTTCTCGTTTACATAAACGATTTGCCTATCTCGATTGTTTTAGATCAGTACTATTTGCTGACGATGTAACATTAATAGTAGAGATTCCAAAAAATATGAATGCGTCTTCAATTCTAAATAAGGCTATTGGTGAGACGACAGATTGGATGAATAAGAATAAACTACATATCAATATAAATAAAACTAAAGTAATGCAATTTCTACCATATAATTCAAATCTCATACCAATACAAATACAACATAATAATACTTATATACAAATAGTAAATGACACAAAATTTTTAGGGTTAACGGTTGACAAACATCTAAACTGGAAAGCGCATGTGAGTGAGGTTTGCCAAAAGTTAAACAAATTTGTATTTGCTTTGAAACGGTTATCGCAAACAGTCTCAAAAGAAGCAGCTTTGACGGCATATCATGGTTATGTATCCTCAACATTAAATTATGGTCTTGTTTTGTGGGGAAACTGCGTGGAGGTAGACAATTTAGACTTCAAAAAAAGTGTATCAGAGCAATTTGCCAGGCCGATTATCTTGAATCGTGTAAACCACTTTTTATAAGTATAAATATCCTGCCCCTCCCCTGCGCATACATAAAAAGTGCATGTTGTTTTGTAAAAGATCATCCTCACCACTTTAGTAAATATCATGATATACATACTAGGCCAAAAAGAACTCAATATTTAAACTTACTACATAAGCCAGCATGTAATAAATATATTTATACGAAAAATGTTTTCAATATGTGTATAGAGATATATAATAAACTACCAGATGAAATAAAACAATTAGATGGAAACATGTTTAAGACACGAGTGACTAAATGGTTAATGGAACATTGTTTTTATAGCCTAAAGGAGTATAGAGAGTATAAAGCCACGAATAATTAGTGATAGGCACGACTATTGCTCATATATATAAATATTTGCATGCCTCTTTCGCAGACTAGATACTAAGACTATTTTTCTATAAGATCTGGAATTTGTATTTTGTAAGTATCTCTGCAAATAAACGTTTCTATTCTATTCTATTCTAATGGCGAAGAAACAATAATAACTTAGTCGTACTGATAAAAATCCAGGTTTATTATTCATAATACCAGGCCACTCAGAAAGTATTGCGAAAAATAGTTTTTATATATGGGAGACTGGCCGGTCAGAATCTTTTTCGAAAATATGATTACTTGTAAGTAAAAATATGTGTGTTCCATTTTCAAAATTTCCCTCCACATTTTTTGCGAGCCAATTCAAAGTATCGTGTCTTACTGAAAAATGGATCTGCGCCGGGAACATTTTAGAGCTATGATTTTTTACGATTTCAAGTGTCGCCTGAAACCGGATGAATCGTTCGATAGACTTCAAATGGCATTTATGGATGAAGGCCCCTCCAAGGCAACCGTGTATCGTTGGTATAACGAATTTAGGCGCGGTCGACCAACCTTGGGGGATGAAGAAAGAAGCGGTCGCCCTTTGACGGCTATTACGGAAGAAAACGTGCTAGCAGTGAAAAATTTAATCCAAGATAATAGGCGAATTACATATCAGGAGATTCAGCACATATTAAAGATTGGATCGGGAAGCGTTCACGAGATTCTACACGGGCATCTTCGCGTGAGGAGGATAGTATCGCGCTGGGTGCCGCACTACCTCACCGACGCTCAGAAGCAGGTCCGGGTGGAATGGTGCCGTGATATGCTGAACAAATTTGAAGCAGGCTCGTCTCGGCGTGTTTACGACATCGTAACAGGTGATGAGTCCTGGATTTATCAATACGATCCAGAAACCAAGCGCCAGTCGACAGTTTGGGTGTTTCAAAATGAACCAACGCCTACCAAAGTGAAGCGATCTCGAAGCGGGGGGAAGATTTTGATCGCCAGCTTTTTTAATTTGACTGGCCACTTGGCCTCAATTCCCTTACGAGATCAAAGAAGCATCAACGCCGAATGGTATACTACCAAATGTTTACCAGAAGTTTTTTCTGTTGTGAGCAACAAGCGACCAAACACAGGGCTCCGCGGACTACTGCTCCACCACGACAATGCGCCTGCACACACCGCGCTCAAAACGAGGGACTTCCTGGACAGCACACCAGTCAAACTCCTGGGTCACCCTCCTTACAGCCCTGATCTAGCACCGTGTGACTTCTTTTTATTTCCAAAAATAAAAAATCAGCTCAAGGGGATACAATTTTCGTCGCCGGAAGATGCGCTGGCTGCGTTCGAGCAGGCTGTAAACGAGGTGTCTACGGCGGACTGGAAAAAGTGTTTTGAAAACTGGTTCAGACGCATGAATCTTTGTATAGAGGCTGGTGGAGAGTACTTTGAAAAGATTTAATAAAAATATATGTACCTGTAGAACAATTTTTTTTAGTGTCGCAAATATTTCTGAGTGTCCCACGTATAGTATATTTTAATAAAATCGATCGCGCTTCTGACGACGTTTTTCAACACATTTGCGAATAAAAACAAGTAAAATTTGCTTAGGTACCTCTTTTCCCGAAGGAAAAGACGTAGACAACGTACACCCGATTCTCCAGACTTGTGTTTCGTGCCTTAGTATTTTCTACGTTGAGGAACTACATTAATTACTGTTTTTTTAGGGTTCCGATACCAAATTGGTAAAAAAAGGAACCCTTATGGTGCCGCTTTGTCTGTCCGTCTGTCTGTCACACCTGTATATCTCAGCAACCACTCATGCTATCGACTTGATATTTGGAATAGTTTTAGAATATGGTTGCCCAACTTAAATGCACATGAAAGAGTAAAAATAAAGATGATTATTAAAGTAAAGGGGGTCCAAATAGGGGGGCAAACTTTAGAATTGTCGTTACTAGGTCGAGTGGGGTATCATATGAAAGGGCTTTACTTACAAATTCTAAAATATTTTTTTGTATTTTTTACTACTCTTAGTTTTCAATTTATGATGAAAAATGACAAAAAAAATACAATTCCCCTCCCCCCTTATCTCCGAAGTTTGTTAAAGGAAAAATCTGAATTAATTACAGTCGATAGAAGTTTGTGTAAATATTACAGCAAAAATAAAACGATCTTTCTGAATTGCACAGGTTTTTAGAAATCTGCAAAAAACCTTAACAAACAAATTTAGTTTTCCGGTTCTAAAAATGGACTTTATTGCTTCCAAAAATACTAAAGGTATATAGGTACCCTCGGCGCGCAAGTCCGACTCGCACTTGACCGGTTTTTTTTTTATTGAAGGAGTCGATACTTTTGAAAATAATTACAATAAACACAATGTAAACACCGCAAATATTTGTAAAAATGGCGCGCGCTGTTTTAGCGGACACAGATGCGACATTGACTAAACTGCCAAACAGCTTAGTCATTATTATTTTTCACTTCTCATGCTCTGAAAATGCTTCTTTGTGCAGGATAGAGGCTGCACAAAATCGAATTTTGTGTACTAGGGCAAAAAAGTAATCGCGGTGGTGTACGCCCTGCGCGCGGGCCTGCTGCACCCCACGCCGCGCGCGCGTCAACATATTCTTCACTAAAGCAGAACAACTCATTCTTTAGTTACATTTAGAGAGTACTTTTACGTTTTATTTCCTCGCAATCAAAGTGAAACGCAGAGTTTAACTCGTCCACAAAACTATAACCCCCGTATGGTAAATTTCATCGAAATCGTTAGAGCCGTTTTCGAGAAACCGATTACAAATATATATATATATACGAGTATAGGATACCCAATATAAAACAAACAGAGGTGAGTCCTTGAAAAGTTATTCAGTGAGCTATTACAATAATATAATAATTAACATGAAGTACTATACGAGTATTCCTTATATTAAAAGATTTACAATTTCCTTATTTTAAAAGATTCAAAACTATTTATCCCAGGCTATTCGTGAAAAAAGCTTCATTATAAAAAATATAAAATAAATTTAGTCAAATAACCAATAGTGAAATAACGCTTCGTAATCAAAACTACCTTCCAGCATAATAGTACATTAAGATGCACGTGCGCTATTTTGGATATTACGGCCGAGGCTCAGAAATTGCAGCCCGAGCCGCAGGCGAGGGCGTAATGGAGCCGAGGGTGTAATCGCCAAAGCGCACAAGCTTCTTACGACGTTTTTCAACACATTTGCGAATAAAAACGAAATAAATTCGCTTACCTGCAATTCCTGAGCCTCCATTTTTCGTTCTCACAATACTTTTCAACATGGAATAAATACACCACAAAGAAAGAGCTAGGTTTATACTTATTCGCCAGCTCATTGAAATAAGCCAAAAAGACATTCTCTGAAAACGAAATGGTGTTTTTGCTGTTCTCCCATTCAATGACCTTTTCGTAGGCAAGAATGTACCTATTTTTCCTTTGATTATGCTGGAAGGAGACTCACTTGCATTTTGTGCCCCAGTAATTATTTCCTGTGGGGTTAAATTAAGTTCTTCTTCATTGCTTGAAACCGACGAACGACATTGTTAGTTAGTCACAAAAATCAAAGCAAATGAAAATACTTCTGAAAAATGGCGCGCGGAATTCTTGTTGCGCGCGCATTTCTTTTTTCAAATGAGGAGCTGTGACGAAGCTGTGGCAATGCTCCCAAACAGCGTAGTCATTGAAAAAGTACAAAAACTTTAAATTTATTGCTTACAAAATCAATTAATGTTAATTTGTTGTCAAATTTAACTAATCTCATGCAACAAACTGCTTATATATTATATTTTTATCAACATTAGGTATATATTTACGAAAATGTCATAAATATTTTAGACATTAGAACTCCTTGCTCTTTGTTAATATAAAAAAAAAATAAAAAATATGTAACTAGTGCTGTAATATATAATGAGAAGAGCACGCGTTTTTAATAAGCTGGATTATGGACCTACAGTGCAAATAGAGCTGTTTTATGAGCAAATGTGTTGAAAAATACATAAGCTGTATCGAGTACCTATCGAAAAGCACGTAAAATGAATACGCTCAGTGCAATCGCGCGGAGAGCTAACGACGCACTGCACTGATAAGGATAACAAAGAAAATCGAAGGCGGAGACAGTCCGTGCTAGACGTCCCTCCCCCGACCCCGTTCTATACCTGCACACCCCCGCTAACGAGAGAGAAGCTGCAGCGAACGGGCCGAAATTTAGCTATTTATCGAAACATTGTGGTTATTTCGTTTTCATTAACTTAATATTTAATTTATTTATATTTTTTTAGTTTATTTTCATAGTACACTATTAAATCAATGCTTACGATTGGTTTCCATTTAATTTTAAAGTGTATTACGTATGTTGTACCTGGCTGCAAGTGACACGTATTTTGTGTGAAATTTGTCAGAAATTAAATTCGTTCTAATTTTGTTTTTGGTTAATATTTTCAAACAAAAACTAATTAAAAGCATAGATATATTGCATTTGATTATGTCTACGAAGTTTGGTAAAGTTTGGTCTTACCTTTCAAAAATTAAAACCAATCAATGTTTGCATAGGATTTCGTCACTCCGTGGGAACCTTAAGTTTTGATTCCCTTGCGAGTAGTTGCGAGTTTCAAAATAATATTATGCGGCTTAAATTGCTGTTTCTTTTGATTGCGTTGACATAGAAGATTGATTTTGTTACTACATACATACATACATAACATCACGCCTTGTTCCCGTCGGGGTAGGCAGAGACCACAGTTCTCCACCTGCTATCTTGACATACTTCCCTTGCTTCCTGAACTTTCATCAATCCTTTCATACATGCTACTGCTTAAAGGTATTGATTTGATTTGATTTTTAAGTGTCTTTATTAAACATAAACATTAAAAAGTTCTACAATAGATCTTATTCATATTGTATACTATCTTTATTTTCTTAGTTACTAAGGCTGACTCACCTATTTGAACATTCGATATGTAGGGTAGTAATTTAAAATTCATCTGTAAAAAACATATTTCTTGCGAATACAGAACAATAATGTTAGTTTAGATTACTTACATTTTATAAATACACATATTTTAACCTAACAATTAAGCTATTTAAGCCACTTAATTCTTAATAAACAAATGTCAGGAAGGTATGCGCACAAAAAGAACGACTGAGACACTATCGATCATTCGATCGACCATCCGGTAGGTCTACTTTGTCATACACTAAGAAAGTAGTGATGAGGTAATTTGTACCTGTTATACGTACTCGAGTACGGCAATGATTTTAATCGGCTTTTACCAATATTTGAGACTAAAGTGTTACCGTGTTTAGGATTTTTGTGTAAGTAAAACTTACGTGATAATTTAAGAATGAAATCTTTTATAGTTGGAAAATTTATTTCTTTGTGAAGTTTTTGTAAATTAGTTTTAAACTTTGTATTATATGCTATTTTAATTGCTTTGTTTTGCACAGTTTGGATCTTTTTGTAATGTGTATCAGCCAAACAGCTCCACACAGGAGCCGCGTGAGAAAGACCGGGCCGAACTAAAGTTGTGTAAATACGCAGTTTTGTGTGACTACTGATTTTAGACTTTCGGTTAAGTACTGGTCGCAAGGCATTAATCGCTTTACAGCCTTTAAGCACGAGCTTCTCAGAATTTTTAGCCCAATTTAGTTTGTTGTCCAATGTAACACCCAGGTACTTTACTGACTTGCTCCAAGGCACAGGGTGATTTTTAATTTTGACAACTCTCTTGGGACATGACCGTTTTCTTGTGAAAAAGATGCCTTCTGTTTTTGTAGAATTCAGTTTAAGCTTCCATTTAGTGAAATAGTGACTTAAAAGATCAACAGACATCTGAAGTCGCCATATGACTATGTCAATATCATCTGATGATGTGTAGGTAGCCGTATCATCAGCATATATGGCAAGGTGCCATATATGCTGATGCAAGACCTGAGTATTTGATATAAATTTCAATTTAATACCTTTACGCGTTCATTAGGAAAGGGATAGTTAGTTTAAAATTACATATTTAAAATATTTTTATTATATGATGTAACTAAAATTTATGCTTTTTGCAATTTTTCGATTATCTGTGCTATAAGACGTTTTTTCGTACCAATTTTAAGATTCTGAGTTCACGGGAAGTACCCTCTAGGCATGGGGTCCCATTCCGTACTACGGTTTTTTCGACGGAGTAAATAGCCCGAATTCATTTGGCCCTTTTGTTTCTAATAATTAAACTAAATGTTACTACTAGGTTGGTAGGTAAAGGTGTAAACTATGACATTAATTCAATTTTAACATCCAGATATCAATTTATTCTAAGAAAATACCTCATGGAAAAAATTGCCCGAACAATTTTCGGCACAAATTCGTTCTATGACGTGAGGCATCTGTACTAGTATAGTATTATATTATCTGTGCTCTAGGTTTTGATTCCCTTGCGAGTGTCGAAAAACTCGAAAATTTGCGGCATAAAGGGCTATTGCGTTGGCTTGGAAGTTAGATTTTTTTACAGCTCCAAGGGACAGTAGACCTGAGTATTTGATATCTAATCGAATCTATTCTAGAATAGGCTTCTTCTGGGCAAGCTCGTTTCATCGTTGACCTCATCTCTATCCTCAGACTAAATCGACGTCAAGAGTAAGCCCATATGCATTCTTCTATATCTACTCATCTATTATGTTCGTCATCGCCAGCGATTCTCAACAGTTTGGCTAACTTGAGCAGTTTGTGACTAGCCATGCAGGCGCTCAAGCTCAACTTGAGGCATTCTTTTTGTCTTCAAAAAATGTATCTACTTACCTAGTCTGTTCGTCATCACCAGCGATCCTCAACAGTTTGGCTAGTGCAAGCGGCAGACATGAGCAATTGATTTAGCTCATGATTTTTTTTTCATTTTTAAAGCCCTGTTAATTGATAACGCAGCGCTACCAAGGTGGCAGACTATTTTTCTGTGGTTCTACTCATCGTCTTTAATCGAACAATCCACGTCTGCCACACGTGCAAATCATTTAGAAATACTGGAGGCCAGCACCCTATCTATTACATCAACAATGACGTAAGTCAGTTCACAAGTTTGTACTATAAAACACCTATAGAGCCAGAGGTTGGAAACATGACGGAAAGTTTATTTATTAGTGGGAACTAGGGGTGGGGTTTTGCCTGAACGATATAATTTATGGTTTTTTGTGTATCTAGTGATTCAGTGGATAATAAAAAGTGTGTGTTGCCTATGCAGTACATTTATTACAGGGTACGCAGCTGATAAAGATTTCAAGCGTTCTCGTGGTATTCCCGTTCGTTTTGTCTCAAAAAGTCACGAACATGATCCTTCGTAAAATCCACTAATGCTTTACAAGGAGAGTATGTAATGTACTGTGTAAAGTTTTCACTCGACACTGGCGATTCCGCCACAAATAGTTATGTAAAAAAAACTTGAAGTATTAAAAAAATGGGTGTCTTATTGTGTCTATTATCTAGTTTAATACAGCGGTTTAACATGACAAAATTAAAAAGAGTAGCGTGTGGCAATGAAGTTCCGGTTTTTTTTTTTCAAAAAACACAAAAATGTTAAGTTCAGAACAAAATTTTAGTATCGGCCTTGACAATCCTTCTTCCTTCAATTCCACACAACGATACCAAATAGCTCCCTCAATTGAAAGTACCTGCGGCAGCATTAACTCCTTCATCACGGTGGTTACAGCTTCCTTGACCTCCTGTTCGCCACTTTGCTGAGTTCCCTCGAGGTGCGACTTCATCTTACGGGATAAGAAGTTTCAGGAGGCAATATCCGGGCTACAGGGTGGATGTGGCAACGTTGGTATGTCTTTTTTCTCCAAAACCTCTTTTACAATGAAGTAAAATGGGCCGGCGCGTTGTCGTGGTGCTAGATCCAAGTGTTATCGATGAGTTCGGGCCGCCGCGGGTGAAACATGATAAGCGTGCGTAGACAGTTAACATTTGCAAGAGGTGACGGTAGTTTCTTCACATGGATCGTCTTGTCCTGACTGACGTGACCAGACTTCGTGCGTCCAAATACGTAACATTCGACTTGCACTCGTCTTTGTACACCACTTGTAATTTCCGAAGGATTTCCGCGGGTTTTTCGTCGGATTTCACAAAAGCAAACTGAATTACGATACTTGTATCAAATGAGGTTCATTTTCACGACGTTATAAAGTTTAATTTCATATGGAACGAAAAGTAGGACCTTTATTTCCAGTCATATGTTCAGCAATGACGCGGTGTTGCCAGTTCCCGAGTCATATCATAATTTCCGGAACTTGATTGCCAGACCTACGTATGTCAATTTTGAAATAAGTCATTTTCGAAGGCATTCTAACGCCAATGGCTTTGAGACTGAAAAACTTCGTAACCACTTTTTACATTAACTATGGCATTTATCTTAGCAAACAAAAAAAAACGTAGTAATAAACAAGATATGAGAAGTGATGTGGTCGAGATGGAATTTTATTTTATTTGAATAACTGAAAAAAAAAATAAAAAAATCTTCACATTTACCTTGTACCTTTGTTACTTTTACTTTGTACGACAACACAATTTTAAAAACACACAATATACATGTCTGTAGGCAAACTGAATGAAACATAATTCGACCAATTTGAATGCAGATTTCGTCAATGTTTATAACTAGGTTTGTAAAATAGTCATCAACTATAAAGTCCAACAAATCCAACTAAATTCATGCCATTCAATATTTCCTTAGACGTATCATATTTGTCCAGTCGATTGTTTTCTGATATTCATTCGTCCGAAACTCGACACGAAGTTTTGCTTCAGTTTTTTATTGTAAGTTATTGCTTATTTTTATTGTTATATTAAGTATTTTCTTCAATAATGGATGATTCTGAAGCCGGTCTGAGTTGACTCAAGCGCTAAGCTTAAAGCCTGCCAACTGTATTTTCGTCTCTCTCTTATTAAGTACCGAGTGTTGATTGTAAAAAAAGGTTTACTACCACTGCTTCTTTTGTTTACACAATTTCTAATGCTAGAAAAAATAGGGTGTAGGCACGAGAGTTCAACTTAAGGCATTCGATTCGCCAGCGATTCTCAACAGTTTGGCTAACTTGAGCAGTTTGTGACTAACCATAAAGGCACTCAAGCTCAACTTGAGGCATTCCTTTGTCTTAAAAAAATGTATCTACTTACCTAGTCTGTTCGTCATCACCAGCGATCCTCAACAGTTTGGCTAACTTGAGCAGTTTGTGACTAGCCATGTAGGCGCTCAAGTTCAACTTGAGGCATTCTTCAATAAGAGACATCTTGTCTTCACAAAGGCGCACTGAAAATAACAGAAAAGGGTAAGTAGTCCAATATTAATACTAGAAAGCGGAGCGATGAGTGAGAACAACACGGCCGATGGAGTAGCTCAATTTTTAAATTAGAAAAAAAATAGAAGAGAAACTAATTCTTTTTTTACGATAATTTTAGGAAATTCCGGAATTCTGACACCGTGGTATCTGGCCCTATCAGGATGAACAACTTTAGGGCGAACGCTGCGTCAGGCGTGCTCACGTCGCGTTTCCACGCGCGCGTAGCAAATTCAGCAAAATACAAGGGCACCGCTAGCTAGCGCGCGGCGAACGATCACACGCCGCGGGCTGGAAATACGCAGCATAAACACGCAGCGTGTCGCACAGGCGGGTTGTATAGTTATACAGGGGCAGGTTAGGATTAATATACAGGGTGTTAGATTAGGATCACTATATGTACAGGGTCTTAGGGTAAGTATTCAGGGTGTTAAGGTAAGAATACAGGGTGTTAGGATTGGATAAGTATACAGGGTGTTAGATTAGGATCACTATATGTACAGGGTCTTAGGGTAAGTATTCAGGGTGTTAAGGTAAGAATACAGGGTGTTAGGATAGGATAAGTATACAAGGTGTTAGGTTTGGATCATTATATGTATAGTGATACTAACCTAACACCATTTATAATAACCCAACACCCTGTGTAGCTATCCTATCTATCAAAGAGGAGTCGGGACATCAGATGCCATGTACAGTTTAATAGAGGATGTTACCAATAATCTTAACAACAAACTGAAAGTGGCTGGGTTGTTCCTTGATCTCAGCTCAGCATTTGACATGGTCAACCACTCTATATTATTAAGAAAATTAGAGTACTACGGCGTAAGAGGTACAGTGCATAAACTTTTTGTATCTTATTTGCAAAATAGGAAGCAATACGTTGAGATTACGGGTATGAGTGATGATGGTGCTGAGATCAGGAAAAATTCGGATCATACTAATATATCCAGAGGCGTCCCACAGGGCTCTATACTAGGACCAACTCTGTTTTTGATTTTTTTAAATGACATAGTCAATTTTCTAACTTCTGCAGTACCTGGTGTAAAACTCGTATTGTTTGCTGACGACACAAACGCCGTATTATCAGGCAAAAATGTTGAAGAGGTTTCTAAGTCAGCTAATCAAGCTTTAGAAGCTTTTTCTACATGGTTAGGTATAAACGATCTTGCGCTCAATATTAACAAAACAAATGCTATTTTATTTAAACCTACCTCTAGGAACAGTGAACCGCTACACTTATGCTTAAATAATCATAAAGTTAAACAAGTACATGTTACCAAATTTTTGGGAGTCTGTATAGACTCATTTTTGAGTTGGAAGGAGGAGTTGAACGCAATAGATGGTTCTATCAGCTCGGCTTGCTACGCTCTACGAAGTCTAAGAGAGGTTTTAAAAAGAGAGCAGCTTATAGAAATATACTACGCACTGGTAGAGTCAAAGCTAAGATATAGCATCATGTTTTGGGGCAACAGTTATAAATACAATTTAAATAAAGCTTTTACTTTACAAAAGAGAGCAATAAGAGTCATAGCACGTATTCCACCCTGGGAATCATGCCGGGAATATTTTGTAAAATATGAAATTCTTACTGTTCCTAGTCTTTACGTGATGGTACTGCTTACTGATATATTAAAAAACAGAAATAAATATGAATCAGGACAAGAAATGAAACTACGTTTGACCACAAGAAGAAAAGACATAGTTTTGCCATTCAGGCCTTGCCTAAACATTGCTAAACATTGCCCCAAGTACCAAGCTATTGTTTTGTTTAACCGGATGCCGTCAGCTTTAAAAATAGTAACTAATATAATTGAGTTCAAAAATAAATTGAGATCATTTTTATTGACAAAACCTTTTTACTCTATAGATGAAATAATAAATTAAATTTGTTCTTTACATTCATAAATTTTTTTAAAAAAATTTTTTAATCACAATCTTCTGGTGTTTTGGTAGCAATATACTTGCTATTTGTACTTGACATGTTTAATGTTTTTGATTATTGATTTGTGACATAAACTTTTTATTTTTATTCATAACTTGACATTTTTAACTTGACATTTTTAACTTTCTTTATGTATTTTTGTTGACAATTTAATATTTAATTCATTTTTAAATTGTATTTTAGTTTTAAATTGATATTTTAAATTAACTTAGATGTTCCTAATGTACCTGATCTTTTTTATTTTTTTGTTCGTGCAATTTTTTGTAAATGATAAATTTTAAATATTCGCACACAGTATAACTGTTAAATGAATAAATGAATGATGATGATGATAACAGCCTGTATAGTTATCCTATCCTAACACCCTGTATAGTAATCTTAACCTAACACCCTGTTTAGTTATCCTATCCTAACACCCTGTATAGTTACCCTAAGACCCTGTACATATAGTGATCCTAATCTAACACCCTGTCTAATTACCTTAAAACCCTGTGTATTTATCCTAACCTAACACCCTATATACTTACCTTAACAGCCTGTACATATAGTAGTCATCCTAATCTAACACCTTGTATACTTACTTACCCTAACATCATGTATAGTTATCCTAGCCTAACACCCTGTATATGAACAAATAATGACCATTAGAAGCATTTTTGATAACAACGAGACTTCGCGCGCGACTGTACACACGCTCAATCAAAATTATACTGGCGGCGCTGCGTGGGGCGTGCTTAGTGCTTACGCAGCGTCTCCACGTCGCGCGATAACGGAGCGTAGACACGCGACGTGAGCACGCCTGACGCAGCGTTCGCCCTTATGGATTAAGAAATTATAAACATAGATCGAAACACGATTTTTTTTTACTTCCTATAAAAATGGCATCTCTTGATAGTGCATTTAGTATGGAAAGTAATTTTTAATTGATAGGGTTCTGTACCCAAAGGGTGAAAAACAGGACCCTATTAATATGCCTCCGATGTCTGCCTGTCTGTCAGCGGGCTGTACTCGTATCTCATGAACCATAATAGGTAGACAGTTGAAATCTTTACAGATTGTGTATTTCCGTTGCCGCTATAACAACAAATAATAAAAATTAAAAATATATAAATTAAGAGGGACTTTCCTACTGAAAACCTGTTTTAGGCAATTTTCGCACAATTTTTGTTTTACCTCTATAGTAAAATGGGGAAAACTTACAAGCGTGAAAATTTGTATGTTTATAGTGCATAAGCTATAAAATAACAAAAAATAATAAAAAACCGGTCAAGTGTGAGTCGGACTCGCAGGCCGAGGGTTCCGATATACTTTTTGTAATTTTAGAAGCAATACAGTCCATATTTAGGACCGCAAAACTAAATTTGTTTTTAAAGGTTATTTGCAGATTTCTAAAAAACTGTGCAACTTAGAAAGATCGTTTTATTTTTGCTGTAATGTTTACATAAACTTATGTCAGCTGTAATTAATTCAGATTTTTCCTTTCACAAACTTCGGAGATAAGGGGGGGAATGGTTTTTGTTTTGACATTTTTTATCATAACTTGAAAACGAAGAGACGTAAAAATATACAAAAATATATTTTAGAATGTACAAGTAAAGCCCTTCCATATGATACCCCACTCAATCCAGTAGCGACAATTTGAAATTTGCCCCCCCCCCCCCTATTTTGGCCCCCTTTACATTAATAATCATAATTTTTTCAAAATTCTTTCATGTGCAATTAAGTTGGGCAACTATATTCTAAAACTATTCCAAATTTCAAGTCGATAGCATGAGTGGTTGCTGAGATATAGAGGTGTGACAGACAGACAAAGTCGCACCATAAGGGTTCCTATTTTTTACCATTTTGGTATCGGAACCCTAAAAACGAGTCAAAAGCGTGTCGATTTCGCGCGAATTTGATACACTTTTGCGTGACTGGGCGTCCATAACTAAGACGGTATATTTACTTTAGTGGTACGGAACCCTCAGTGCGGGAGTCCGACTCACACTTGGTTGTTTTTTTTTATTTCGACCTATATACCTATTTCATAACATTGTAGTTTTGTCACTACAGCCTAGTCACCGAGCCTTTACAGTCTCGCGAAGAAATAACGTTTGTGTAACATTTTACATCTATTAAAGTTTTGCCAGCGCAGGACCGGTTGTCATGGAGATCTATAGGGGCCTATGTCCAGCAGTGGACGTCTTTCGGCTGATATGATGATTATGATGAAGGTTTTGCCTTACCTTGTATGGGAAGGATGCCGAGGTCAAAAGCGCCCAATATATGCAAAGCCGATATAAGATCAAGCTCCTGTTGTATTTCTAGGTTGCCATCTTTTATTAGCGACAGGCATGCCCTGAAACATTCATTATTATAATAATATCACATCATAACCGGTTATCAAAGACACAAAAAAATTGTTGAAAAGTTAACACAGACTGTTTTAGATAAGTTCATGATAAGTTATAAAAAAGTTTCTTATAAACGCAACTACTACAGTCGCAATTGTAGAGTATAGAATTATGAAATTATAGTTGTAGTTATCTAAATACATATAAGATTTACTGACATAATATTTACATTTAAATTAGTACGAATCATTACGAATGTTATTAATATTAGTAGTGTAACGACGTGTTGTAGTACTTGTCGATTGCGTGCTGCATGCTCATTGGTTGCTTACCACCACTCCCCCACCACGAGTGCTACGTAATAAATACAGCGTACGCGCCGGCCGGGGGGGGCAGTCGAGCGCCAGTCGGCACAGTGATCAGTCGTGTCCAGCAGAGTGATATTTAAATAATACGTGTATGTGTATAATACAATAAAGATTGGAACCTTAACAAGAGTTTCATTTCTACAGCAATAATGTAGCTTGACTAGAAAAACAAAAGGGCTGAGCTATGCGTGAGAGCAGGATAGAGCGATACGTTTCTCTGACGCTCCAATACCTTAGACCTCGTTCCCGCTATGTCGTATGTCGGTCTGGACTTTAATCGGTCGGTCCAGTGGCAGAATGTTTTATATGAAGCTATTGACACTCGTCCGAAAACTATTTTGTGTCAGATCCGACAAAAAATTTTGTGTGTTTTGTCAGCCTTCGTCCGGGAAAAAGTCGTGTCGGATCAACGCTCGCATATGGCGCTGTTCAAATCGGAATACGATATCCGACATATTGGGAACAGAGGCGCCGACACCCGATTAAAACCGGAATCCGATATCCGACATAGTGGGAACGTCTTACACATCGCTCCGTCCTGATGTCACACTGCTGTCATTCACAGTCATTTTTATGAAGGTAAGTACAACTGTCAAGGGTCGACTGAAACGGTATTACTCTAGAAAGTTAAGATCAAATGAAGTTTTAATTCAAATTTAAATTGAATTTTGGCAGGCATGCTGGCCATTAACTTTACTCGTCTCAAAATTGCGGAGATCATATGTCATGTCAGTCAACCTGTGTCCGCTTACCCCCGTTTTAAGTTGCCGGCTCCTTAGAAACGAAACAAGTCCGGGGAAATCAATGATGATTATTATTATAGCTAACTTGGCGAGTTCCAACGCGGGGTCTTTAAGGGACGAGGCCGAGTTGAAGTACTCCCGAGCGGCATTGGACACTAACTCCACACTGCGCTTATAGTTAACGAGATGAGACACTCGGCGAGTGTCCGCTACACAGGTTAGTACTATTAAAGCTTACTTGGCGAGTCCCAACGCGGGGTCTTTAAGGGACGAGGCTGAGTTGAAGTACTCCCGAGCGGCATTGGACACTAACTCCACACTGCGCTTATAGTTAACGAGGTGAGATACTCGGCGAGTGTCCGCAACACAGGTTAGTACTATTAAAGCTTACTTGGCGAGTCCCAACGCGGGGTCTTTAAGGGACGAGGCTGAGTTGAAGTACTCCCGAGCGGCATTGGACACTAACTCCACACTGCGCTTATAGTTAACGAGGTGAGATACTCGGCGAGTGTCCGCTACACAGGTTAGTACATCTGATGCTAGTTTGATGCTGGCTATGTCGCCTGAGGTCAGCAGGGATGACGCGTAGATCTGGAAAAGATGGAACAATCTCTCGACTCAATAAAACAAAATTTTCGCGTACTCAATAAGTTACCACGTAATACTGTAAGGTATATCCCGCAGTCAAACTGATTAACAGTTTTGCGGGTGCTTGTTTAGTTTTTAAGAAAAACTAACATTTTTTTATAAATATATTCTATCTATCTATCTATAGATACATAATAATATCACGCCTTGTTCCCGTCGGGGTAGGCAGAGACCACAGTTGTCCACCTGCTACGATCTTGACATACTTCCCTTGCTTCCTGAACTTTCATCAATCCTTTCATACATGCTCGTCGGTTTAGGGTACTTTAAACCTGGCCTTTATTCAGAACGTCCTTAATTTGGTACTGGTACGTTCGCCGAGGCCTTCCCCTTCCAACGTTTCCATTCACTCTCGCCTTGTAGATCTCTTTTATCAATCTTCCTTCATTCATAGATAGATAGATAGATAAACACATTAACAATAAAAGGAGACCCTTAATTCATCCTCTCTACATGACCAAACCATCTCTGCATCCCTTTCTCAATTTTAGTAACTACGTCTTCTTTTATGCCACAACGTTCTCTTATCACACTATGTATTTCTAATCCTGTCACTCAATTTCACACCAATCATACTCCTTAACGCTCTCATTTCTATTGCATTAATTCTACTTTCATGCTTCTTCTGGAATACCCAGCTTTCACTGCCGTACATCAGTGTTGGTACTAAAACACCCCTATGAACAGCCAAACGAGCCTTGTGAGACACCTTCTGACTCCTCATAAAGTCGTGCAGGGCACCATTTAAAATGTTTCCAGCATTACTTCTTTCAATATCACTTTCACACTTTCCATCTCTCGTAAACTTTGAGCCCAGATACACAAACTCCTTCACTTGTTCGAGTTGTTCACCACCTATTAATACAGTACACTCTGTCATACATTCTTCTCTTTCAAGTACCATTACTTTCGTCTTGCTTACATTTACTTTCATTCCTTTCCTGTCCAAAGCCACATTCATCATTGTTACCATCTCCTGCAACTCGTCAGCAGATGACGCAAGTACAACTTGGTCATCAGCGTAGAGAAGACATTTGATGAGTAACTCATTCATTCTCAGTCCACACATACTCTCTTTCAGATCAATCAAACAATTATCCATGAACAGGTTAAACAGCCAAGGTGACGCTACACATCCCTGCCTAACACCTTTTTCGATGCTAAACCATTCAGTGTGCGCCCCGTTTATTCTGACACAAGCACTGGAATCCTCATAGAGAGATTTCAGTGCTTGAATCCACTGCTGAAAAAAAAAACATCCCCCTAAAGATCTTCACGACAAATAGTCAAGAGACATAGTTTGATATATTTCTACATTATATTGTTAATATTGTAAACAGACACATCAGTCTTGGATTATTAAAAAGTCAGAGTGCGCAGAGACTTATCCAGAAGTTCCCAGAAACTTCTTTACTTTCCCATGGGTAACATAAGGTGTAGTGAGGGACAGCCTTCTGAAATTAACTGAAAGGGCATGAGCAGTAAACGTAACTGAACAACTTTCCGCGAATAAAACTTTTAGGAAATCCTATACTATTAAACGAGCAATATTTGTATTAATTTATTTATTTTATTTGCATATATATATGTAATCGGTTTCTCTAAAACGACTCTAACGATTTCGATGAAATTTTGTATACAGGGGTTTTTGGGGGCAAAAAATCGATCTAGCTAGGTCTCATGTCTGGGAAAATTTGTTTTCCCCGTGTTTTTAAGCATTAAAAAAAAATACCGCGTTGTAGACAGAAACCTACAGCGCCATCTGTTGGCGAGTAGCATAGCTTGCTCACCACATGATATTTTAATGTTGAGGTAGCTATTATAGACCGAAGCTCGGTCGACTAGGTACTGAAAAAATAAATCGGCCTCTCTTAAGTTTTCAATTTTATATGGCCGATTTCTTTTTTATTTTTTGTTTTTAAAGATTTAATTGGATTTATTATTATAATTTTCTTTTTAATAATTTTAATATTAATTTTCAATTAATGAAAGTTGTTCAGTTACGTTGACTGAACATGCCCTTTCAGTTTTCGGAATGCTACCCCTTAACCCATTTATTTAAGTCCTTAATTAAAACAGTCACTTGACAAATAACTAGTCAATAATACCTCGTGACACTGCTCTTTGGGAATGCAATTAAAAAGCGTCGATTGAAGTTCGATGATATCTTTCAAGAGCTTCTCCCAGTCTTGTTGATTCGGCTTCTCTTCTCTGTGAAAAACAAAATACTTATTTCTGTTTGTCCATAATATTGATAGTTTGCCATATGTATTCATTCATGTTACATTTATTATATTGTGCTCACGTATCGCTAAAGAAATAGACTTTTCAGGGTGAGCTCGTACAGTAAAAACCAGGTCAAGCTTAACATGAATTTGAACGGTACAATGTACAATGTATCACTTAACGTGATCTTGACTGTACAATCTAAGCAGTTAACAGTGGATTACTCCTCCGCTTTTGTAACTACTACTCGTACATTTCCTACGCTAAGTTGATTTTCATTGGTCCAGGAGACGCATTTTTGAAGCGTTCGAAGTGAATCTTTAGTTCGCATACGTAAACGAATCGTGTACGAATTTATTTCTAACGCTCTCGATTTTACGCATTTTTGAATCATTCGAAAGCAATGTTGCCATTAAATCACAATCTTTAAACAATTTTCTTTTCACGCAGAAATAATAAAAACCGGAAAGCAATCACTCATTGATTTAAAAAACTGGTAATGATTTTCGAAGGAATGGAACGCAAATTAAAAAGTTGATATGTCAGTACAATGTCATGTGTGAAGGAAACGTCAATGTCGTTCTCATCACAGATTATACATACTTTCGAGTGGTAGAAATGCAAAACGAGTGGGTCGGACCACTCGTTGCAGAATTCACAGGTATGAATATTCAAAAATTGCGATTTTACGGATTCGTATACGAATCTTGCCAATTCGAATTCGAATTGAAGTTCGAACGCTTCAAAAATGTGTCTCCTGTAATCTCTATTAATAGTTACTTGGTTTCAGCGCTCAATACAAACTCTGAATAAAAGTAAATCAGCATCTAAGTACATATAACAATATCCTCACCCAGTGGAAAGGCTCCTAGCCACCCTAGTAAGCAGGTTGTGGGCGGATTTAGGGTCTTTGTGCATGTCCCGCAGTTCTCTCGGCGGCACCTTTACGCCGCGCCATGATACCTGCAAATAAAAAAATTGTAATTAAAACATTGGTGTCACATACGGAGGGTGAAGCGAGACGAGCGAAGCGAAGGCGAGTTCCATAATAGTATCACACGATGTTCGGTAATAGATAATGAATGTATATGTCGCAGGTCAATCGTATAATTCACCGTTTAGAAACGATACGTTCGGAAAATTGTATACGTTCGGCATATTGTAAAACGGCGTCGGCAGATTGTAAACGGGGTTTTTTTTATCCTTTTATTGATACACTGTATGAAAAATACAAAATTGCTAAATTACAATATTGCGTACACATATATATACTAGATCAGTAAAAGTGCATTTTAAGTAAGTTAATTAAGGCAAACCTTACCTAACCTATACCGTTTGGGATCGGTTAGGTTGGGTTAGGTTATATTTCTACCACAACGCAAGAGCCGAACTAGCGAAGCGAGTGTGCCGCGGAAGCGGCTGAAGAGTGCCAGAAAAGAATTAAGCGACATCATGTGAAATGCCGACGCATGATGTAAAATGACGAATTTAAAAATTTCTTAGCGTTTTGTAAAATGTCAAGGCAATTTGCCTGCGACACATACAAATCGTTATCTATTATCTACCCTACGCATAATTCTGCATTTATCTCTTTGCTCTTGGGTTGCCATAAGCGATAATTTCACGCCTTCAAATCCCCAAGTATTGCATAAGACTGGGGCTTTTCAGTTCCTATCAATGACACTTCATTTCAAATGGGTGCAATCATTTGTGCCAATAATTTTCATGGTTCAAATATTTGCTGCAATGCTTTTCTACGCGGCCCAGCGGCGATGTACAAACAAATGTGTTAGTCTACAATTAAATAACATTTAGATCGAAAAAAAAGTGGAACTGAAAGATTCTTACCCTATACCTACAACCTACATACCTTGCTACTAGCTGACACAAGTCGTTCTATCTCCTTCACACGCCGCACTAGCTCGCTGCCTGAAATGCTACCGTCGCTGAAATTTAAGGGAAAATTGTATTGTTCGTCCATAAGCTACAGGAAAATACCACAAACTTTATTTTAATTTTAAATACAACAATTTTTATACATTTTAAAAGTCAGTAACCTTTCTTTGAGTATAGTATCGAGTAAATCGCAAGCCATATCCAATTGGTCGGTGCCGGTATGAGCGAACAAACATCGCTCGGCTAACTCCAAGTGCGTTCGGACATCTAGCTCAAACTCGCTGGGAGATTTCAACACCTAGAAGTATTAAAAAAAATAAGGAAACTAGATCTGAATAAATAATTTCGAGCGGTTAACGTAACATAGTTATAATAAAAACTTAAAACACGGTAAACATATACAGGGTTACTGGTAAAACGTCACGATCGTGGAGGCTGAATGCAACAACTTTTGTTCTACGACTTTTCGAAATTCGCAAATTAAAAGTTTACCCTTCATACAAAATGATCGACTGAATGACCTAATTAGTATGGAAAGTAAAAAATTATTGAAATTAAATGTGCCAGTATTTTTCTGGACTTATCAAAAGCGTTCGACACGGTCTCTGCTCCCATACTTTTACATAAATTGGAACAAATCGGAATACGTGGTTTAGCGCATGATATATTCAAAGATTACCTGACAAATAGACAGCAAAAAGTAAAGATCGGGTCAATGTATAGTGAAGCTAAAAATATCTCATATGGCGTCCCCCAGGGAAGCATTTTGGGAACAACATTGTTTCAGATTTACATAAATGAACTTTGTAAACTATCACTTCCAAATTGTAGCATCTTCACGTACGCGGACGATACAGCAATCCTTGTCGAAGGAAAAAGTTGGGAGGCCGTTAAAAGATACAGCGAAACTGACGACAAAACACACGATATCAAAATGGCTTACACTAAATTTACTTACCCTTAATGTAGAGAAGACTATCTATATACCCTTTTCGATTCGTGATAACACAAAGCCTCGCAACTTTGATATTGTGGCTCACTCTTGCCAGTTTGCTTCAACTCACTGCTCATGCCAACCACTAACTAAATCTAAAGAGGTGAAGTACCTTGGTGTCTACCTGGATGATCGACTAAACTGGAATAAACAAATATAGTCGATGTCTACCAAAGTTGTGCGCCTAATCTATATCTTTAAATTGCTAAGAAGTAGTGCATGCCGCGAAGTGTTAGATGTGACTTATTTAGCCCTTGGGCAATCCATCATAACCTACTGTATTACTGTTTGGGGTGCTACTGGAAAGATGTGCTTTATTAAGCTGGAGCGAGCACAACGTGCTGTCTTAAAAGTCTTGCTAAAAAACCGTTTAGGTTTCCGACCATTGATTTATACAAAATATCTAAAAAAACTTAAACACCGCGATGTCCCCCCCCAAACACAAATATAAACAGCCGCAGAAACGACCCTCCTAGCGTCCCCCACAAAACTACTTTTGCAAAACATCAGTTCTATGTCTCGAGCACCCTGATCTATACGAAAATAAATAAATACCTGCAAATCACAAGCTTAAATAGCTATGATCTTAAAACTAAACTTAAAACCTGGCTATTGTCTCTAGACTATACAAAAACAGAGGACCTTCTTAACATTGTGTCATTAAATTATTGCTTTCACCAACTTACTCGCACATAAACACAAACATACACGCACACATACACACACGCATACACAAAAACACATACACATACAGTAGAATTATTTATTTATTAAGTTTGTAAGTATTTTGAGTTTGTAATTTCTTGAAAGCGACGTTCACGGTCGAACCCTACTTCCTAAGATACAGGAATTTTATTCTTAGTTTAGGAAGCAAGGTCGAAGCATACTGGTTGCAAAAAATAATAATAATAATAATAATTAATATTTATTAATTAATTATTATTTATTATTATAAATTATGTTTAAAAATCCATGTAAGCAAATCTTGTTAAAATTTCTGTAACCACTCTTATATCAATAAACTTATTTATTATTATAAATTTTGCTAATTTCCGAAAGTCGTAGAACAATAGTTGTTGCATTTAGCCTCTACGATCGTGAAGTTTTTCCCGCTGAGGCAAGCGTCGGTATGGTATCCTTTCAAGAACGGTATTACGAACTTTGTGGGATCAGTTACTCCATATACTCACCAGTAGAAGATAAGACAGATCATCGACGCTTATGCTCTCAAGATAGTCCGTGAGCCCGCTGAGGCGAACGTTAGTACGGTGTCCTTTCAGGAACGGTATTACGAACTTTGTGGGGTCAGTTACTCCATATACTCACCAGTAGAAGATAAGACAGATCATCGACGCTTATGCTCTCAAGATAGTCCGTGAGCCCGCTGAGGCGAACGTTAGTACGGTGTCCTTTCAGGAACGGTATTACGAACTTTGTGGGGTCAGTTACTCCATATACTCACCAGTAGAAGATAAGACAGATCATCGACGCTTATGCTCTCAAGATAGTCCGTGAGCCCGCTGAGGCGAACGTTAGTACGGTGTCCTTTCAGGAACGGTATTACGAACTTTGTGGGGTCAGTTACTCCATATACTCACCAGTAGAAGATAAGACAGATCATCGACGCTTATGCTCTCAAGATAGTCCGTGAGCCCGCTGAGGCGAACGTTAGTACGGTGTCCTTTCAGGAACGGTATTACGAACTTTGTGGGGTCAGTTACTCCATATACTCACCAGTAGAAGATAAGACAGATCATCGACGCTTATGCTCTCAAGATAGTCCGTGAGCCCGCTGAGGCGAACGTTAGTACGGTGTCCTTTCAGGAACGGTATTACGAACTTTGTGGGGTCAGTTACTCCATATACTCACCAGTAGAAGATAAGACAGATCATCGACGCTTATGCTCTCAAGATAGTCCGTGAGCCCGCTGAGGCGAACGTTAGTACGGTGTCCTTTCAGGAACGGTATTACGAACTTTGTGGGGTCAGTTACTCCATATACTCACCAGTAGAAGATAAGACAGATCATTGACGCTTATGCTCTCAAGATAGTCCGTGAGCCCTCTGAGGCGAACGTCGGTACGGTGTCCTTTCAAGAACGGTAATACGAACTTTGTGGGATCAGTTACTCCATATACTCACCAGTAGAATATAAGACAGATCATCGACGCTTATGCTCTCAAGATAGTCCGTGAGCCCGCTGAGGCGAACGTTAGTACGGTGTCCTTTCAGGAACGGTATTACGAACTTTGTGGGGTCAGTTACTCCATATACTCACCAGTAGAATATAAGACAGATCATCGACGCTTATGCTCTCAAGATAGTCCGTGAGTCCGCTGAGGCAAGCGTCGGTGCGTTTAGACAACTTCTCGTATCGCTTCAAGAATGGTATCACGAACGCTTTCAGATCTGCTACAAACGTTTCTGGAGTTGACTGTGAAAGACAGAAAAAAATTACAGAGCTTAAGAACTATTCAACAAAAATATTCAAATATACTGCAATAGTTGAGTTGAAAATTAGTATAATAAATAATCAAAAAGCTATTTTGCGTACTAAAAACATAAAAACATTCGTAGAGAAAAAAAAATCCTAGTTGGCTGCATCCTTGATACGAGTACGGCTGTAAGTTTTACGTCAATATAAGTCGTACAAAATAACTTTGGCTTAGCTATGACCATTAATGCGCAGAAGTCAAAAAATTAGTCGCGGGGTGAGCGCGGCCAGTGGGGGGGGGGCGTGCGAATCGTCCATTGGCTCTCCGCCTGTCACCCATGCGCAGATAATAACCGTCAGAGCCAAACTTATCCTGCACACGCTATACGTCTAAGTAAGGTACAGGCAAGAGCACTCACCCCTCTCCCCGACACCTCCCCTCTCCTCACCCCCTTTCCCTTACCCCCGACCCACTCCCCCCATATTTCACCTCCCCTCTCAACTCTTACGTCATCCCCCTCTCCCCCTTACCTCACCTCCCCCTCACATCACCCCTCTCGCTCACTTCCCCCCCCCCCCACCCTCTACCTCATCCAAAGCTTGATGTCAATCCAATCATTGCCGAAAGAGGGCCTATATCAACTATGCACGAAAAGACCTCCCAAACGAAAGCATAGAAGTATCGATCCACGTGAAAAATCTTGAATATTTAAACAGTGAGAGAAAGGGGAATCAGTTCTCTTTTTCAGAAAATAACTGGCAAATGTCAAAAAATGGACTTCTCCAGCACTCACCATTTTCATCAACAGCTTACAAGTATCCAAAATGGACATCTTTTCCAAACTCGCCAAGGTGACCCCCTCCACATTGATATCATAGATCAAAGTGTCCAAGGTTAACAGATGGAACATCATATTCTCCAACCCTTGCACGTCTCCCCCCAAGGTGACCAGAGTAATGAGACAGAGCGCGTGGTTCACAAGGCCGCTACGGTGTTCTATCTCCCTTGCACGTTTCTCGTACCATTTGGGGATGTCTTCAGTCATTGATAGTTCTGCTTGCTCTGTTTCTGGGGTTGTGTCTTCGGACCAGTTTGACGACCAAATCGACCTAAAAGTTTTTTACATAAGCCTAAGAATCCTAAAGTTGGTTGGGTAAAAGTTTTAAAAATATTTTGAGCACATCAGCGATTACTACGTATATGACATGCATGCCACTCACATGTACTATATCATAGACGGCAATGTTTTGTGTGACTTAGATGCATATTGACATTCAATAAGTATTCTGTAAAGAATCTACATTGAATAAAATTATCTGAATCATAAATGATAGTCTACGCTTTAACCTTAAATTGACCGTATATGATTCCTAATCGTAATTATGGCAACTTCAAAGAAAACCTCTGGTTTAGGTTCCCTTCTTTGCCCATCACAACAAAAGTGCAATTTCTTAGCAGATTCCTAATATTTTCTTACCTAAAAATCTCCTTCCTGCACCAATCATTCTCATTATCCGTGGGCTTGATCTTAATAGGCGACCGTTTCTCAAACCACTGCATCGGTTCTTTCGTTGGAAGAAGATGCTGATATTCCAAAGGATTTTGTGTTTCTGGAAGGTTCTCTAAGACCGTCAATTGCATGGCAGTAGTCTTTATATTGGGCCACAAGCAGGTTAAAGCCTCTATCCGGCCTTCCCTAGCTATTTCCATGGAACTGTGGACGACGCTGTTGCTTCGGAGACGATCGTATTCGTCTTTGTCATATGTTGATCGCTCGCATTTGAGAATTGCCTGTTGAACAATTTTTTTCAGGTTAATCAGAACCACAGAATAAAGTAATAGTACAGTACTATTATACAGAAAGGACACACTCCACCCCCATTGCACAGTAAATATATAAGCTAAAGCAGTATGGAAACTCGGGCCTTTTTTTGAAAAAAGAACTATTCTGCTTCGGAGCGTCAGGGTTGTAACCCAGATGTTTTGAAATAAGAATAGTATGATGAACTCAAATATTGGGGTGCTTCTATCAACTTAGTTCCTTTCAGCATGTTTTCGGACCGTAAAACTAAACAAATTTTTCCGAAACCCTTAGTCGCCTTTTACGACACAAGGAAAGGTTAAGAAGTCACTTAGTCGCCTTTTACGACATACGGGAAGGTTAAGTCACTTAGTCGTCTTTTATGACACAAGGGCAGATAAAGACACTTAGTCGCCTTTTATGACACAAGGGCAGATGAGGACACTTAGTCGCCTTTTATCACGCAAGGGCAGATTAAGATACTTAGTCGCCTTTTATCGCACAAGGACAGTGACATACTTATAGGAACTCTATATATGTACTTATTTGTTTGTATTATGGTTTTAGCACCCAGGACTTACTTCATCGCGAAAACTGCTTATTTTCCTGTAGCGGTGTGCGCATGTGTGAGTGCGCCTGTTTTGGACGTTTGTTAGGAGTTTCCATACTGCTTTAGCTTATATATTTACTGTGCCCATTGCAAATATAGGTTTAGGTGCTAAGCCGTGGACTTTTTATGGGCTGTAATATATCGATTATTAGTCTTACCTCATAAAGTCTCAGCCTCTCCTTATAAAACAGCATAACGTGCCGACACCGCAGCAACTCACTGGTATAAGCGTTCAAGTCCTCCAACTTGATATCATCAGGGTTTTCTATCCGGTCCCCAGTCCGGTCTTTGTTGATTTCATCAAGGATCTTCTCATTGGTCAACTCGAGACCGAATTGCAGGAGCTCTTTAGCGGCGGGTAATGTTTCCGGAAGCCGGTCGACACATTGATGGACCGCCCAGATCTTCTTTGATACTTTGCTCTGGGAATAATTAAAGATTGTCACTGAAATGTCTCATCATAACATCCCATAAAACATCCACTGCAGGACAGGGAGCTCCCTCCAGAACTCCAGCAAAAACGCGTGATAGCCACTACGCTTGTTGACGTTGCAACTGGCGACTGCTGTTGTTGGTGACCGCAGTATGTAAGATGTTACGATACACAGAAAGATGCTGCTTCCCATCTTCCGGTTCATAAACCCGGATAGCTCCTCCCAGAGTCCGTAGAGCAGTGACCTGTTCGCTAGAAAAACAAAAACAGGAAAGCGACCCGAGACATCCACTCTACGGGCTCTCTCCCGCCGCAGGTCGGTTGCGAAGCCGCAAAAGCTTCCTGCGATCCACACAGCCTACCGACCAAAACCCTTCCGACGTGAGGTGCAGATTTTGGGCAAGCGAGTACCCACATTCACTGTACCCCCCCCAACGAAAACCTGCCTCCTGGCTATAAGGAACCTTGGCCAACCTGGAGAAGTCTAAATAGGCTGAGGACCCAGGTTGGCCGAAGCAAGGATAACCTACTGTGCCGGTGGGGGTTCCTAAGTAGCCCAGACGCCAGCTGTGAATGTGGAGAACTCCTGCAAACCATGGCGCACCTCACTAATTGTCCCGCGTGCCCGACCACCTGCTCGCGTGAGGACTTACTTGACGGTAACCAGAGGGCTACCACGGTAGCCGCTTTCTGGGCAAGTAAGATTTAGCCTGTGTTCTTGCCGACACGAAAGAAGAAGAAGAAACCCTTAATCGCCTCTTACCACAACCACGGGTAGAGATGGGTGGGTATTATTATTTTCCGGCACCACTCGTGTCCGGAAATGTCTACTTTTATTTATTATTGCTCTTTTTTATTGTTACTGGCCGTGTAATGCGCTGGAACGAAGACCATAAGACCAAAAAGTCTCCATAAGTCCAGTCTCGAGTCCAGAGCTCAGATATGGCGGAGATAAACCTGTACTAAATAATTTCCTGTAATATTTACATAAACCGACTATAATTAATTCATATTTTTTCTTTCGCAAACAGATAAGGGGGGGGAATGGAATTTTTTTAGACATTTTTCATTACCTTAAATTTTTTTAACTTTTACTAGTTCAAAATTTAAAAATATTTTTTGTATAGTACAAGTAAAGCCTTTTCATATGATACCCCACTCAACCTAGCAACGACAATTTAAAAAAAATTCTACTCCCATTTGTTAAAGTTCGAAATACGAAACCGGAAACAGTATCACAAACATTGCCATTCCGACAACAGTTGTGTAATATTTATAAATGCAACTGTCTACAATACGATAATATGATTTTTTCACCTTTATGTTAGGTTTGGCAAAAAAATTACGTTAATACTATGTTGTATTGCATGCCATCTGCTAATATGCTAGTTACCAAGCCATAAAGGACAACTTCAAAAAAGATTTCATGCACTTATGAACTAAACCCCCCCATACACAGTATTATATGATGGCTGATCGAGAGGGATGCAGCATTGATCGCGCTTATTTAATCTGTCAAAAAAATAACTTTTAATTTATAATTTAACGATAAGCATCTTGATTTCCATTGAAAATTTGTAATATGAGTAAAATATTCACGGCGACCTAAATAATTAAGGTAGCGTCGAAACTCAAGAGGATTTTATTGCCAAAAACGTGGAGGTGTTCTAGTGCTCTACTACTACGACAAAAGTAAACAAAGTCGGTACGTTATTTTCTTAATGATTTTTATGCTCGTAGAAAAAGTAATGTATGCCACTGATTGCAAACTAGTCATTGTAACATTCGTGCTGTCTATTGTGACATTCGGCTTCGCCTCATGTCCCAAACAAGCACTCATGTTACAATGACTTTCTTTACTTGACAGTAGCATAAACTACTATTGCCCCATATTTGGGCCCCCTTTACAATAATAACAATAATATTTTTATTTTTTTTCGTTTGCAATAAACTTGGGCAATCACATTCTAAAACTATTCCAAATATCAAGTCGATAGCTTGAGTGGTTACTGAGATAAACAGGTGTGACAGACAGACAGACAGACAAATAGACGAATTCGCACCATGAGGGTTCCGTTTTTATCATTTTGGTTTGGTATGATTGGTATTAAATTGAGTGACAGGATTAGAAATAGTGTGATAAGAGAACGGTGTGGCGTAAAAGAAGACGTAGTGACCAAAATCGAGAAAGGGATGCTGAGATGGTTTGGTCATGTAGAGAGTACAAGAAGATTGATGAAAGTACAAGAAGCAAGGGAAGTATGTCAAGATCGTAGCAGGTGGAGGACTGTGGTCTCTGCCTACCCCAACGGGAAAGAGGCGTGATGTTATGTATGTATGTATGTATGTATGGTTCGGAACATTAAAAAGCCGACTATACAAATGTGACAAGGCCTGAAGAAGAAGACTTACCAAATACTTCTGTATGGCGTCCGTGGAGACAGGATTCTTGCGCCACTGTTGTTGGTAAACCAGATCGCTGTCCAGATTAAAGGTATCGGCTAGAGCCAGTGCTTCTTTGTAGTTACCGCTTTCGATCTGAAAACATTTAAAATTGTATTTAATAGGCATAAATAGTAGATTAGTAGCCAAGGGCTGTAAGGCATTAATTGCAGCCCGAGATATTTAGGCGCACGAGCGCAGCGAGGGCGCCTATAGTTCGAGGGTGCAATTGATGCTTACACCCGAGCTAACTACTCTGCTTTACATCTCGATTGTGAGGTAAGTAGGTCCTTATTACCACCTAATTGTAGATGACCAATTAGCGCTATAGGGTAATAATGTAGCTAGAAAAGCCCTAGGGCGGTAAGTAATTAAAAAAAACACTTCACTCTTTCAAAACTCAATTACTTACCGCCCTAGGGCTTTTCTAGCTACATTTTTACCCCAGAGCGCTAATTGGTCACCTACAAGCCCCATTTGGGGGTAACAAGGACTTACTTACCGAATATGAGAGATGTAAAAACTGTAAATTCATCCCATCTGTACGTTGAACATTTTCGAGTAAATGTAATCTTAAGCAGTCTTAGGATTGCAGAAATGGAAATGGAACCCAATCTAATTATTTTAAAAAAAAGCACTAATTACCCACAAACTACTGGACCGATTCAAACTGGGTTTTCGATAATGTATTTGAATGTATATTTTTCACGGATTAAGCTAAATATACAGAAGAAAAATGGCACTAAGATACCCACAAAAGTATGTTTATTCTGAAAAAGACAGTGATCTCGAGTTTCGACTTGAAGATCTACGATTAATTATAAGTCATTCACTGACACCAACCTTTCTAGAAAACAGTTCATTAGGCGTCGTACTTTTAACCCCCAGAAGTCTGTATACTCTGGAAAGGACGGTAATCTTCTTGGGTTTGGGCTGGAAGGTCTCAATGTCGGTAAAAGTGTACAGAATCGTCTTTATCAACTCCTTGGTCTGTTCCAACATGGTGTCTTCTGTGTCTTCTTCTATTCGAACTACTTCCATCTGCAAAATTATTAGAGGTAGAGATCGTGTAAGCTAAAATGCCCTTCCACTGCTCCCTATAAATAATAACTGAATCCCTAGATCCTTAATACCTCAACTCTAGATACATTGGCGGCGTGAAATTGAGGCGCGTCATCTCAGTTTAGACGAGCTTTATATACAACGTGATTATGTAATATCTGACTATATTTGAGTATGGTACTCAAGACATGAAACTGAACAACTTTCCCCAAGAAACGTAGGTTGAAAAATTAGATTTTTTTTTAGGTCGTCCCATACAAATTCCAGTATTGACGGCGCTAGGTTTGTATGGGGAAGCCAAAAATTATTTTTATTTCCTAACCTATGTTTCTTGGGAAAAGTTGTTTAGTTCATGTACTAAGTACATACATACATAATATCACGCCTTGTTCCCGTCGGGTTAGGCAGAGACCACAGTTCTCCACCTGCTACGATCTTGACATACTTCCCTTGCTTCCTGAACTTTCATCAATCCTTTCATACATGCTCGTCGGTTTAGGGTACTTTTAACCTGGCCTTTATTCAGAACGTCCTGAATTTGGTCCTAAGTACCATACTCAATTACTCAAGTATAGTCAAACGTTTCATAATCACTCTATATGATACTGATATCGTTAAAAAATCTATAAATAAAGTTACTGTAATTAATTTCTGCAACTTCTTTTATTTTAAATATAAATTACACAACACAAATTACAAACATACCAGTATTAGCAGAACTCGCGCTACGCTACTATGCAGAACCCTAACAACCAAAGACCTACCAAAGGTCATAATGTTACCACAGACGTGTGGCCCCAAGTCAATTGGCAAAAAATACCTTTTTGATAAGTAGCAATTACACTATATTGCGCTGCAGTAAAAGCTAAAGAAACTTACGCTATCATCACTCCGCGATTTTTTCGCCGGGAGAACGTTGGACTCGCATTCCAGCGCCATGAAGGTTCCGTCATGAGCGCAGGTCACCTGGTAAATAAAACATTTATAAATAATTTTGTATTGATATTCAAAATTAAATAAAATACTTCCTACGACAAAAAAGTTCAAGTTGTCAACCCTATTGTAAGAATCACAACGCGCACTTGTAAACAAGTAAAATGGGCGTAAACATGCGCGCCGCCGCCATTTACTAACGAACGCCACGCCATTCATTGCGTGCAACAGAGATAGGAGATAGAAAACTACGTAAGGACGACATTTGAGGGATAAGAACAACTAGATTATCAAATGTCTGTTCGTAACGAGTATGGAAATACCCACGCTTATCGGTGCGATTTAGTCTTGAGTCTGGTTAGGGTTGACACAATTAAATTTTAATATTATTTTTTTAAACATGCTTATTGTTCTTTATTCTACTTATAGAACATGTGGTTTAAAGCAAATCGGTACTCTTCAATTCAGTTCAATTCATTTATTGATAAAATATTACATTTTACAAGTCAGCAAATTATATACAAAAATTATAATAGAAATGGAAATGGAATCAACATATTATTAAATTTCATACAAAATTATAAATTATTTGCCACATTTGTCATAATTTCCTTTAGAGTTTGGGGTTAGCAAATTCGCAGGTTTACAGTCAAATTCGCGGATTGAGTAGTATGCTTCCAACGTTAGCATGCTTTTAAGTTTATTAACAAACGAGACATCGGTCTTACTGTTTTTTTTTTCCTAATACCTACATAGTTTTCAAGCCTGACATGGATTATCTACTTTTGTGTGAGCCAATTTGCTAGTAGCCCCATAGATTATTACAATGCATTCATGCAATAAAGTCATATGTATAACCTTGCTTGAATAACCAGTTTGTGAAATGTGTAATTTAGCTTAAAAGTTAAAATTAGGTAGAAAAAGGTAGCTAAAAATGTAACAAACCTGTGGTGTTCCTTGGAAAAACTCTGGCTTCTTGCCCAAAATGTTGATCATGTTCTGGACATCACATATTGTGACTGCTCCACTGAACCGAGACAGAATGATTTCCTGAAAAAAAAAAATTATAAGGAGCGTTAAAAACGAGATGGTAAAGTCAAACGCAGATCGATGGGAACAGTTTGATCTTGAGACCTCTTTTACTATGTTGCAGTAGCGTTGATATTTAAAGAGAGAGTGTTTACAGTGAATTGCAATTCACTTTACTGTTAAGCTAACCCTTGAGCTAATCTAATAAAATGATACCAAATAGCAACTGGAGCAGAGAGGTCTTATTACTCCACCAAATTGAAGTCCAAGTCGTTACACCTTTAACTTTGTTCTTCACCTTGATGAATTTTTCAACTTATATTGGGGCTGCATGGGCCGGTACATAAGTTTGGGCACTGGTAGCCGCTACATCAAAATTTCGGCATATTAAAAACTAAGTTTTAAAATCCAATAGTCAAAAAAAAACCTCGTTGCTCCACCAATTGACGTCTGCGCCGTAATACTTGAACACATCTTTGTCTTTATTCTTCTTTTTTTTATTTATTATCTTTCACTTTCACCAAAAGATTGTCCAACTCATGTTGGGGCTGCATGGATAGAGGCTAACGGTACAGAAGTTTGAGAACTATTTACAGAGAAGCCATTATAATAAACAAACCTCATTGCTCCACCAATTAACATCTGCGCCGTAATACTTGGACACATCTTTGCCTTTATTCTTAACGTATTTATTATCCTTCACCAACGGATTGTCCAATTCATGTTGTGGCTGCATGGATAGAGGCCAGCGGTACAGTAGTTTGAGCGCCGGTAGCCGCCATATTGAAATGTCACCGTTACAGTGCAGGCAGACTAGCTTGTTGCCGTCTGGAGATAGCTCCATATGAACCACGAAAGCCTGGAGAACAAAACGTTATTATACGGTAATAATATACTAATCATTTGAAAAACTTTCTTTTGAGAAAAAGCAAGACTAAAATGTTATTTTATTTAAAACACTTACGGGTCTTCGTATAAACCTACGAAAAGATCGAAAATACGCAACATTGAAAAATCATTTAGGTATACCGACGACGCTTACCTACAAGCAAAAGTGGTCCTACCGACTATGGTTGCAATACTTCAATCTTTTCAAAGTTTGTACGTTTATATTATTAAATTAACAAAAATTTGCATTAGCCGCTAGTGAACTTTATCCGATTAAATTGCTTGAACAATAGCTCTATTTCGTGACTCAAATACTGACACCGACTGACTGACTGACAGGCCACGCACAGGAAACTCGCTGTACACAGGTTTGCCAATACGTAGATGAAAATAAAGAAAGCATTTTTTTAAATTCATTCGTGTCATTCACCCCATATTGGTGGGCTATTGGGAAGTTCAGGCGCTATATAGTCACTTAATTGATAATTAACTACGCACAATTTCCGTACAGACCAGACTAAGCTGTGTATTTCTCACCAACTCACCAAGTTGTTATTGGACACAAACGGTATGTAGAAATGGAAGCGCTGGGTAGTCAACGCCTCTAGCTCATCGGAAACTACCGACAACTTGTACCACGGCTCGTCATTCAGTATACGCCACGCTGTTATACCCGCACTTAGCGGAGATGATGGGTCCTAAAAAGTGAAAGATTTTTCAAAATTTGGATTCAAACAATTAACTGAACAACTTCCTCCTTTTACTCATTTTCATGATTTGAATCTACATATGTATAATCTACATTTTCGAGATGTCTTATTCCACTCTGCATAAAGACCAAAGAGATTACATGTACAGCTCACGTGAAGGAACATTTCAGTTTCTCAAAAAATCTAAAGATACCTCCTTCTCTTTCTAGCAACCGTGCCAGCGGCATGATAGAAAGAGATGGAGGCCCATTTTGACTGAAAATTCTTGGGAAGCTTCAGGGATGTTTTTGCCATTCGCGTGGACTCTATTGTTGCATAATTGCGGATTGCACCATACTTTTTGTCCGCTCTGAGCACTGCACGATTCGTGTCGAAGCAACTTCAGAGTGGATCGCGGCAAAATTCTAGTCCTCTGAAAACAGCAGTATTCGCAGCCAAGCAACTTTAGAGCGGATTGGCGCGATCTGTATTATACATGGAATCTCTTACCAGTGGTGTAGCTTGAACCCGTCCGTCTGTCACTAGGTGATGATCATATTTAGGTTTAAAGATACTTTATTTCTCATTAAAGACATTTACGTCACTTACATGAGAACAAAAAATAAAACAAGGTTGGTTGCTCACTAAAAACTTAAAACTTAACTGCCTTTTCACAACCTAAAATCACTTGTAACAATTAAATCATTACATAGACTTACTGATAATATGACTAGCTAATTTAGCTTTAAATGTTATAATTGAATTATTTTTTTTTAGAGATGACGGTAAGTTGTTAAACAGTTGCGCACCCTCATAAGTGAACATTCGCTTGCCATAGTTCGTTCTATGCCTCGGTAATACTAGGTAGCTGGCCCGTCTCGTGCTGCGTTTAGATACATTTTTGGTTTGGGTAAGTGATTGGGTAATTGATGTATGGATGGATTTATGTAGGATTTTTTGTATAAGTATGCATGTGTGGTAGGTGTAAAGTTGTTTAATGTTCATAAGGTTAGTTTCTTTGTATATTTTATGAGTAGGAGTTAGATACGCATAGTGGAATAACATTTTAATGAGTTTGTTTTGTATAACTTGTAATTCGGACAGCTTGGTTTTAGGAGCACTACCCCATAATTCAATGAGATACGTATGTTGTGACTTAACTAGAGAGTTGTATATTAACATACGAACCCTCCGAGGCATGGAACGAACTATGCCACGTAAGGAACCCATCAGAGAAGAAAGCTTTTTCTTTATGTGGTCTATATGAGCACTCCACATTAGTCAGCTGTCTAACAGCAAGCCTAAATATTTTTCGAAGTGTTTTTCTTCTAGAGACGTTATTAACTGTTAAGGGTTTATAGGGAGGTAAAGGCTTATTTTTGGCCTTAAAAATAATATAGGAGGTCTTTGCAGCATTGATAGTTAGTAAGTTTGACTGAAGCCAGTTATGCAAAACGTTGAGGTCCCTTTGCGCTAGATCGATAATATCGTTGATAGATGAGCCAAAATAGAAAAGACAAGTGTCATCAGCGTACAAAGTAATATGACCGTGTAGTCCAAGTTCAACGATATCATTGATGTAGATCGAAAAAAGGAGAGGCCCCAAGATAGAGCCTTGGGGTACACCGAATGATATTGGAAGGGGTTCACTGTGGTGTTCGCCAATTTTGACAATTTGTACCCTATCTTTTAGATAAGATTGAAAGATTTTAAGTGCATTGCCAGTGATTCCAATATTCCGGAGTTTCGTTTCAAGAAGTTTGTGACTTACGGTGTCAAACGCTTTTTTCAGGTCAACAAAAATCCCTAGTACAATGTTTTTGCTGTCAATATTCTGTTTAACTTTTGTTACTAAGTCAACGGTCGCAGCTAAAGTACTACTCTTAGGTCTGAAACCAAATTGTCGCTCTGTAATAAATTTGATCGAATCTAGGTATGATGCCAGACGATTGTGTAGCACTCGTTCTAATATCTTGGATAAAACTGGAAGTACTGAGATCGGCCTATAATTACCGGGATCGTTTTTGTTACCAGATTTGTAAATTGGGCTGACTTTGGCTAGTTTGAGTGAGTTCGGAAACCGTCCTTCCTGCAGGAGTTTGTTAATACATGCAGTTAGGTTAGGGGCTATCAGGTTTTTCACACATTTGAGAGCCTTAGTACTAATACTGTCAATACCAGTGCTGGAGTTTGGATCAAGGCTGTCAATTATCTTTGTGACTTCATCAACGGAGGCGGACCTTAGGTCAGAAAGATATGTTAGTGGGTTGCAGTATTAGGTGAATCGTGGTTAGCGTGAATATTGTTGATGGGATTTCTTCAGCTAGTAAGGATCCTATAGTAGCAAAATACTGATTGAACGTGTTGCAAATTTCAGAAGGGTCTGTGATTGTCTTTGTGTTGATAATTAGTTTAGGGGAGCGCAACTGGGCTTCAGTTTGTTGTTGGAAAGGCAATTAATAAGGTTCCACGTCTTTTTGGGATCTTTGAAACTCTTAATGAATTTATTATTTAATTACTTATACATAATATACATTTCACAGTTTGTACACCAGTTACGATAACGAGACACAATTAAACTCTCAACAATCAGGTGTTGCAGTAGCAACCCAAAAAAGACCAGAGCCTGTGTTAGGGTTAGCTACAAACAGTTATTTATAATGAAAAATGCGGAGAGCTATCTAAAAACTGACTATTAAATATAGTGTGCATAAAAATTCAAAAAGTGTGAGACCTTGGTAGCCACATGCGGCACCCCGCACACATACAGCGAGCCGTGCGCCGCGCAGTGCGCGCAGGCCGCGACGCCGCCGCCGCGCGCGCCGAACCGGAACTCGTGGTGCAGCTTGAACCCGTCCGTCTGCGACACTAGGAACCCGCGGAGCTTACCGTCGTACGTCACCACTAGCACCTCCCAGTTCCTACGACAAATACATTCTTACTAGCCTAAGAAAGGTACCGCACGGCAGCACGCAAGTGGAAACAAAACCAGTATAGGCTGAACCAGCGCTACGCTACAAACACCCGAACCCAGAGACCCGCTCAAGGCCAAAGTGTTTTCACCAACGAACGGCAATGTGTACTTTCTCTCAAGGCTTGAACCAAAACCCATAAATATAAGTTTCAAACCAGGTTTTGCACCGCTCACTCAATCCTGCTTGGAGCAAAAACCAGGCTCATAGCTTTTTTATATCGATTGCGTTCGAGCGAAACCAAAATTATACTTTTTTTGTGAATGTTGGAAGTCGCCACTGGCGACTCGCTCGCCAGACACCATATTTGCAGTTTAGCCAGGTAAAAAAGCCTTAATTTTAGTCGAAGTAATGTAACTCAATTAGAAAGATAGCAGTTCAGAGATATGTGTGAGAGTAGGGTCGGAGCGATACGTTAAGATTTAGCAGGAAGTAATTTAGAAGGAAGAGTTTCACTATCAATAGTTTTCTTAAAATACATACTTAACCAAAGTACAGAGATATGTGTGAAAGTAGGGCGGAGTGATACGTTAAGATTTGGGAGGAAGTAATTTCGAAGGAAGTTTCACTAGCAATAGTTTTCTTAAAATATTTACTTAACCAAATTTGGACACGAATACTTACGAATAGCATATCTAAAAGAATAGTTAGGTATTTGAATTAATTATTTTTATTATTATTATTTATTATCCTTACCATTTATTATCCTTGACTCTGAGGGGCATGAAGATGATATCAGCTACAGCATGTGTGTTATCAGTGCACTCCAAACCACCAGGCCTTGAGCAATCCTACAAACACAATTTTAACCCTCATGATCATATTCATGTAAGTGACAGCTTTTTTAGAAACATGGTTCAACCCTTGGAGCAGAGCATCACGTGACCCGCATATAGTCCGGCATTTTAGCGGAAATTGTGCAAAATTTTAATATACAAATTCTCTACAACTTAATACAGAATGTTAATAAAATGGCAAAAAATATTTCAGAAAGAATTTGTAGCTGTAGTGTACAAGCTATCCCAAAGAAACACACGTCGAAATACTAAAAACTAAAAAAAAAACACTTGTTTATATTCCACATTCGCAAAGAGCATTTTGCAACATCTTTTATAATGCGCATAGCAAAGGAGTGGAATTATCTGCCTACGTCTGTGTTCCGAGTTCATATAACCCGAATCTATTCAAGTCGCGATTGAATACGCTTCTTCTGGGCTGGCTCGTTCCATAGTCTACCTCGTCTCTGTTCTCAGGAGCGAGCCCATTTATAACAATGAGAAACATTAGGTATAAATTTTCTATGCGAAAATGATTTTCTTGGACCTGTGTTTCATGGGAAAAGTTGTTCTGTTTTATGGCTAGATTTACGTTCTTCGGGGTCGTTATGCTCTTAAAGTAAAAGTATAAAGTTCCTATTATACTAATGTAAGATTACAGGCTAAGACGTAATGTAACAGCTGAAATTGGGACCCCACGATACAGGCTTAACTCATTTCTGTAAAAACTTAATGTTAATAAATATATTTTGTTTGTATAGTATCTTATTTTACATGTTGTAGTATATTCAAATGACAGTATAAAAATATAGTAGTTATAGTAATAGTTGTACCCTAAGCCAGAAAAACAATGACAAAAAGAATATATAAAAATAATATGAAGATGTAGATATACACTCACAGTAGGTATATTGAAGAGATTTGAAGCAGTGAGATCAAAGAAGCTGACTATGCCGTTACCATATGCCAAGACCACAAAAGAGCAATCAGGGCTCCATACAAGCTTCCTCCATTGAGGGTAGGCATCGCGACTCACTGAAAACCATATTAATTATAGTGTGAATTTTAATTGGTTTTGTTCTCAAAGCCTACTGATTCTACTAATGAAAACAAGCATCTTTCCTGAAGAAAAAAAATATCAACGGCATACTAAAGTGGTCCCGTGTGGTGCCGGCAAATAATAGTACCAACCCATACATACCCGTGGGTGTCGTAAGAGGCGACTAAGGGTTATAAACTGGAGGATGGGCAGCAGCATCTTCCTTTGTATCTTACATCTTATTTACTGCGGTCACCTACAACCGCGGTCCATGGTGCCAGCCGTAACCCTAACAAGCGAGGTGACTATGGTACTTCCCCTCTACATTTTTCCAGCAAAAGCTAGAATTCTGGAGGGAGCTCCCTGTCCTGTAGTGGACGTTTTCATGGGATGTTATGATGACTTAAGTGGTCATGTGATTAATTCATTTTTTATGGTATGTCAAAAAAACTTTTTTCAAGATAAACTGCTTTTTCTTCAGTAAAGTTGCTTGTTTTCATTAGTACAATCTAGGCTTCGGGAGAGAAACCAATGAAGTGTTAATGGAATAAGCAAAACCCTCATACATCCTAACAGATTTTTATTAAAATAAATCCATTCCCGTAAAAAAAAAAAAAAATTATTTGATATTGTTGTTTTAAAGTTTCATCATACTTCTAGTAGATTTTTAAGCTCTTTAGTGCATCAGACTGCGCCGCGCCCACTTCCCTCTCCTCCTCACCGCTCATGCACCGCAAAGCCACAGAAATATTTAGAAGTGAAAAATAAATAAAAATTACCCCGATCAAAAACCCGTGACATTTATTTTACTCTCGATTCTGAACAAACAATTTTCCCAGTTTTGCTTATTCCGTTAACATGTGGATGGATTTTTTGAGTTTTTGATCAGTATAAGAAACTTTTTTGTGTAAAATGGCAATTTTTATGCTAACTGTATTTTTTTTATCTGTGAATGAATATCAAAATTTTACGAAAAGTTGTGGTAAGTCTCCTAGGACCATTTATGTGTAGCTGTAACGGTTAAGGTACCTTCTTACTGTCCCATGTCAAAAATCCACCCTGTATGTTTGATATTTTGGTATTTTTTATTTTTACTATACAGAGTACAAAACAAAAATGGAAAACCTCTCAAGGTGCGACTCAGCTATCCCAAAAATTTATAGTACAAAATGTGTTAATGGAATAAGCAAAACCCTTATACACCGAAATTGATTTTTATTAAAATAAATCCATACCCATAAATTTTTTTTTGTAAAAATATAGTTTCTAGATATTGTTATTTAGATTTTTACTCTATATAGCATGATGGCGCGGCGCCTGCGCACACTGCACGCCCAAAGAGGATATAAAACACTAACGCCTACTTCCCTCCCCTCCTCACCACTATTTGACACATGTGTCTAATGAGCAACTCTTTATTCATTAAAATGAGACTTTTCTATGGATTTTGTATGAAGTTACTCGCTTGTGATGTCATAATTTATTGTCATTGTTTAAGAACTTATTAACTCTAAATTACTTATATGAATTAAAAAATATATGGTAAATGTAAAATAATTAGTTTTTAACGTATCTCACGTGAATCTTTCTTGAATGAAAACCAAATTTTATTTGGTTTTTGACATAGTCAAGTACAGAGTTAACTCTTTTTTTGGTCTGGTCTCATTTACAGTGTACAAAAATAAATCTATGAATGGCAATTGACAAAAAATCTTTTAAAAAATCAACTCCATGCATGCCTCTTACCTGTGGTCCTGGCAGCAATGGTAGAGTACTCGGATCTCTTCGTTCTGATTTCCAAGATGTTATCAGTTAAAACTGCTATAACTTTGCCTTCATCACCAAGAGCAATGTGCCACTTCTGTTGCCGTTCTTTAAAACTGAAACATTCAGACAAGGTATTATTAATGGTGGGCAAAAGTGGTACGAGTATGCAAAATTTTTACATGTGTTGATTTATCACACAGGCTGTAATATACAGGTATATTGTCAGGGCCATGAAATAATAATTTCACTTTTGAAATTTAGTTATACAAAAATTATCAATTTATTTCAAATTTGTCAATCCACTCCATTACTACCAATAATGTAACTAGTGTTATTGTCATTTCATGGGGAGATTTTTATATTAGGGAGTTTTCCTAGATGTCTGTCAACTACGTTTTCATAAGTATTGATGGGTGGTATGCCCAGATTAGTAAGTTAATGTACAGAGTAGTGGTATGCTGATCACTGATGTTAATATTCTTTTTTAAAATCAGTAAAACATATGAAACCTTTTTATATTTTAAGAAAAAAATGTAACACACATTTGACAGCAGCAATCAAACTGACTTATTAATTTTCATAGTTTTGATTTGATTAATCTTCTTTCCTTTCTTTTTAAATATATTTATGATTTTTTTTTCTTGTATTTGTTTAACAGAAATAAATTGATGTTTTGGCCTATTTCATAAAACTGATCAATATAATGTTTGTCGTCCTGTCAACTAGACATTGGCAGTAATGGCTGTATCTTGAAACGGCCGATTGCCATCTTATTGAAAGTTGAAGGTGAAGTTTAAGGTGGCACTTGGGTGGCACTATGAGGGTTTTTCCTTATGCTGATCTGCAGCGCCATCCAGTAGGACTTTAAAAGGTGGTTGAAACTTACAATCAACGGCTCTGACAATACACCGGTGTCATATACAGAGTGGATACTTTCAGCGGGGCAATAAGGAGAAGTACCTTAACTATTGTAGCCACACAAAAATGTACTTAGGAAGTCTCCTATCCACAATTTATATTAATAATTAAAAATGTTTTAATAATTATTCAAACTACTTACGCTGTTATACTGTCAATTAGGCTTTTTTTAGGCCCGAAAAACTTTAACCAACGCCAAAGGGCTGATATATTTTCAGGCAGTATGTTGTCTGGTTTTTGCTGTAAAAAACAAGTGCAGGATTTAATAAAAGAGCAAAATAATTAAGAAATATTTGTATTTTGCACTAAGAGGGAAAACTGTATCTTAGAGCTAGTAAAACTGTAAAATATGTTTTATCTTACCAAGTACTCCGGTTCTGGTTTCCATTCTGAAAACACGTACAATTCATGCAATATTGATTTTGGTTCTTCCATTGTGATATCTTAAGTATTTTTATCGCTATATAAGTAATTTGGAGCGTAAAATAAATTATTTATTGTATTTTGATGACGACGAAATCGTCGAGATCGCATATTTTTGACAACTAACCATACGCCATGTTCCGAAATGAGCAAACACTGCTAAAGTAGGGCCAACATAAGTCTGTTGTTTTGAAGTTTCCTTAACAGGAACACACAGGGTTTTTCCTTTGCAGGTCGTCACTGATGACGTCACGTTGCTTGAACGAGTGAATACGAGCAAGCTTTGATCCGACTGAGCGCGCACACACCGCACACAGTGCTCATATGCGGGTGATGAACCGTAGTGTTATTTGGGGCGCGATTATACGTTAGTATTAAAATAGTCTAAGGGCGCGATTCAAATCAGGTAGAAATTACCCTGACAGCAGGATAGCTTTATATGACTTCCATACGTGTGCTCTATTAAAGCTGTTAAGCTTGCTGAGGTCGTAGGAATAAACCAAAATAATATTCGGTAAAAATACGTAAATATATTGAAAAGATTGAGAACAAAACAACACAATAGACATATGACAAGAGTGGCAAAAATAACAGTAAAAACTAAACCAAAAAACATAAAAAGTAGATTGCATACTACGCATTAGTACGCATTCTCCTTCACATGGTCGAGACAGACTGCTGACAAAAGCTTCCTGAATGGGAAGTTTTCTTTCTGTGAGGTAATTAATGCATACTATTAGCGCAATTCGGAATGTGGAGTCTGTGAACATTGATTAATGAATTTCTGAACGAAAGTAACAACAAAAGTGAGGTTATGTTGTGTCTTGCGAAAAACGTTGAAAATAATTTAATTAAAATATATTTGCGTACTCGAACTCCTTCTACTAAACATGAATTTCTTGGCGAACGTTTATCACAAAGTAAGTCAATACTTAAAATCCTTATAACTGTATTATTCTTTCTTTTTATTGTCTATCTTGTCATTAGTAAGATGTTTTCTCTAATTTAATTATAAAGAGCTTACTATATAAAGTGGCTTGATGCCTTGATGACTAACGATACATAGCTATTTTAATCCAATCTGGCATTTATGTTTGCCCTAAGCCATGTCCGTCTTACACTTTTCAGACTCTAGCTGAAAATGAGAAGAACATACGCTTTTGGGAAGATTACCTCGCAAATCTTAAGGCCCTTGACTTCGACACATTTGCTGACAAATTACGAGTACCAATCCTTGTGCCGGTTGGTAATAGAATACTGTTTAGAGGAGAACTGAAGCATACTAATGAGATAACCGTGGCCTTAGGTGCTGATTACTTTGCAAAGTGCTCTGTGAAACAGGCTGAAGTACTAAGGCAGCATAGGATAAAAGGTATGTTGGTATTCAAATGTACTAGGTATCTCCGAAGCACCTGTATGTCACATGTGACGTCATGCGCAATCCGTCAAACAACAGGTAATCACTTGTGACATCCGGTGCTAGTTATAAAATTATGACTTAATGCATAGAAACTAAGGTTTATATTGGTTTGGCCTGTATGGTAACATAAACGGTATATGGAATCTTTGCCTTTTTTAAACATAAAGTTAAAGAGCATTTTCTCCTTAGAATCTCTGGTTCGTCTTCGTAGTCATCATTGTGAATTTCTATATTTAGCATTATTATGTATGTGTATATATTGTTATATTTATTTTTATGTATTTGTATCTATTATGTGTATTATGATATTTTTATGTGCATTATGTGTTATTTTATTTATTATTGAGTTGTAGGTATTATTAACTTTTATTTATACAATTTTCAATGCACTTTTGTGTTCCGCTAATTAACATTCTCTCTCACAACCATGGGTTGGCTGGAAGAAATCTCTTGCAGAGATAAGCCCGCCTTTGTAGATGTCCTGTATTTTGTATATTTCTATTTAGTAATTGTGCAATAAAATATATATATATAAAACCTGGAAAATGGAATACGAACCAATTAAAAAAAATGGCTGTAAGTGATGCGATTGTGGTCCAATTAATTACATGCTCGCTGAATACCCAACCGATTAAAGTAGGTCAGGAGGTAGGAAGGAGTTTGCAAATTCGCAACTGTCACTTAAAGCACGGCTGTTTTTATGGCGGGGCTTCACAGGTAGAATAGCTCCTATTAGTGTCAGGTTATAGGTGGTACGTCAGAGGTTAATGACCTTGTATGGCTGGTATTAAACACTTGTCTTTCTTTCAGATGCAGAATCAAAACTTGAGAATTTCAGAAAAGAGAGAGAATACATTGAAAACCAAGTGCTTTTTAGGAAGGAAAATATATTTAAAGAAAAAGAACAAGAGATAATGGAGTTCCATACTGAAGAGGAAGACAGAGTTTGGAGGGAGGAGCACAGAAAAAATATGAAAAAATGGAAGCAGGAAGGCAGTGAGATGGTGACTCTGAGTTATTATTTTTTATCACAAAAGCTTATTGTACATTACACACAACCAACTACAAAATATTTGTATTGACTTAAATAGTACTTTAACCCTTTCTTTTCAGAAAAATGACATAACTCAAAATGAAATAACAGATGAAGAACTCTGGGACAGACTAGAAGAACTTGAACTCCAAGAAGAATTAGAAAATGAGCTTTCAAAAGAAGACAGTGCCCTATCTGAAAAAGATATCAAAACCTCTTTTGTGGTTAAGGAAGATACTTTATTGAAGAAAAGCGAAATAATTGAAACTTCAAAGAATGCTAATGAAAAATTTAAAGCTAATCAAACAGCAATAATGAAAGCAGAAAAGAAAGTAAAGTTTATAGAGCCAGAAGCACCAAAGGTAACAGGCAAGTTTGAATTGCTTCAGAAAGTGATTGACAAACAGAATGAGTTAGAAGAAAAACTATTAGAACTAAGAAATAAGGAAAGAAGTAAAAGCAAAACTGAGCAAGATTTAATAGCAAAGTTGGATGAGATGGAGGTGCTTGAAGAAATGCAGGATGAAATGGAAAGGTATTAAATAACAGATTTAACCCCAGCAGACTTAAATAATACCAGCCCATGACTTTGAAAAGTGAAACAATCTTCTCTTCTTATTAATTTATATTATTCTTTTGATTTTAGGCTAGAAGACATCATTGACACAGAAGATGTTACATCAGAGGAAGAATTAGAAGAAGAAAATTCTGATACAAGTCCTGAGTCACAGCAAGCAAATTCGAAAAGACGAGTTTCTTTTGCTGATGAAGATGACAGTGAAACATTAGAACTTTCTTTTTATCATAGTGATATTGAACCTTGCAATGAACCATTTGATCTCAAAACAGGTATCACCAAGCCCAGTGACATTTACGAAGCATTCTCAAACAACTTTACTGAAACAACATCAATATTAAAGAAATCAAAATATGAAGACAAAGATTCCAATATAGAACTTCCAAAAGTTGAATGGGCAGCAAAAGAAGATCCAGTGGAAAGTAAAATTATAGTTGTTAAAGATATTGTTGAAAAAGATGGTCCTTGTGCTACTGATAATAAAGTGGATACTACAGTAAGACCTTCAAGTCTTTTTAAACAGAAGAGACAGCAAAAGAAATAAACCCGTGTTAACATAAAATAATAAATCGATGGATAATCACATGTTTTTATTTTATGTAGATCGATTCTTTTCGTATATAAACCAAACTAAACTTTAGATTTTGGAAATATAAAGCCAGTTGCAGAAAGTGTCTTTAAAGATAAAGCTCTTTGCTGACATTTTGTTTTATTGACTTTAAAGTAGGCTTACTTTGTTTCAAAGGAGCTTTCTGTAACTGGCAGATACACAAGCCAGTTTTCCTTGGAATTTTACTCAGAATCGGAACAAAGACCTTGGTTGGACCAAGAATATAATTTCTGAACGATTCTCGTTTAAAAATGAGTGATAATAATTTCTGAACGAATATTGAATTTGACAGTTCTCTTTTCTTCCCATAATTTTGAGGTTATGTTATGAACAGGGCAGGAGTCTTTTTGTTTAAAATATAATATACAGGCGTTGTTTATCACAAAACCAAATATGTTATCACGAAGCTGGAGACAGCTGTGCCGTCGGTATTCCCAGTCAGTCACCTTTCGTACCGCTGAAGTGTCTCCAGTAAGTTATTGCTTCAGCTATAAGTACATTGCTAAAATATGTGGTTAAATAGTGCCATAAATAAATTTTTCCTAAAAAACATGTTTGAAAATAATTAAAATTACGTCTCCTCTAAATTAATTGCCTAAATGGAGTAAGTAGTACTTATATATGGACAGATTGAATATCTAGGTTAAATTGAGATGTGATGCCATTAAATAATTATCTATTTATTTTATAATTAATTTTTAAGTTTATTAAATCAATAAGTTAAAATACGCTACTTCCAGAGCCAGCACAATGAAAATCAAGTTGGTCTTTTCTACACCATAAACCTGGACGTATGCAAACAACTGTTTGCGCATGGAGGTTTCCCAAAAAGCTTTCAGAAGCAGACAAAGACATTTACAGAAACAGCTATAATGGTCAGGGAGCCGGCCCTTGATATTTTGGAGTGTATAAAAGCCACAGATTTTGAAAAACCGGTGGTTCGATATGTACTTTGTATCCTTTTTAAAAATGTCAGGGACAGGTAAACTTGCAGAGCAATATACCACTCTGCAAGTATACCTGTACCAAATTTAAATTGACTTATGTTCATTGTATTAATCCTTTATGTTGTGTACAATCAGACATATTTAAACAAGCTCATGAGTTTTTTCTTGTCTCTTCTTTTTTTCCACATGTTTGTGAAGTGATGTAGTTTCAGTTTTAATGATGTCATAAAGTGATCATAGAATTCGTATATTAATAAATAAAGTATACTTTGACTTTGAAACTACTTAAACAATAATCACGGGCTGGAGGAAGGTTTGTGCACATCTATTTGTATGTTAAAATTGACTCTGCGTAGCCAGAGCTCATTGTTTAAGTAGATTGCTCCAATTTATACAGGTGTTGCTAGAACCTTCCCACAGAATTATTGCTAGGCTTCCAATCTACTTCTTAAGTTTAAAGTTTACTAAAATAAACAAAACAAGCTTTTATGTTATAAATGAACTTAATTTATTGTCACAAAATCTCTACTATAATAATTGTAAATTGATTTTGTTTGTACTTTGAAGATATTTATCAAAACACTAGCTGGTGCCCGCGACTTCGTCTGCGCAGGTTTATAAATTGTAGCCTATGTGTTATTCTGATGTATAAGCTATATTATTGTAAAGTTTCATCAAAATCCATTCAGTAGTTTTTACGTGAAAGAGTAACAAACATCTATCCATACTTAAAAACTTTCGCGTTTATAATATTAGTAGGAAGGATAGGATATATATCATAACAATGCAATTTTGATGCCCCTGAATCCAAATCACTGTTTTTTTGGATTTCTTGTCTGTTTTTTCGGGCATCAGGCAAAAATTGCTTAACTGATTTTAATGAAACATTTTTGTTTGATAGCTTGCTTTTTTTTTTTTTTTTTTGGAGAACAAAGTGCATGTATCGTGACGAGTGGCACAAAATGGAGGAGGCCCAAATCAGAGGACAACCTAATCAAATATAAATATTCTATTATTTTAGGTTAATTGCATGTATGTAAATTGGTCAGTGAATTAAGGCTCATTTCATTTATTTATTTTTACTTCTTTTTATCATTTAACATACAGACAAAGTCGCAGGCAAAAGCTAGTTAAGCAATAAAATTACTTTTTTATGATTTTAATTTGTTAGACCATGCAAATGTAATATGCCATTCATGTGGTATTTTGGTTGGTTTGTGTGATTTGTGCTTGATAATATTCCTTAGCATAACATTCAGATGGTGAGAAAGGAGTAGGCAAGTCTCTGACTATAGCTCATCTATTGCACTATGCACATGAGCAGGGCTACCTTATTGTCCATGTGCCTTGGGGTAAGTTAAAAATTTCGTTAGAATAACAATAATAACCTTTAAAATAAACATACATATTTGTAATTGGTTTCTCGAAAACAACTCTGATATTTATTGTATGGGCTTTTTGGGGGTGCAAAATCGATCTAGCCAGGTCTCATGTCTGGAAATAATCGTTTTCTTGGTGTTTTTTTGCTGTAGTTTCCGCAATGCACTAGATCATTAAAAAAAATATAAACATATATTTCATTCAAAAATTTTACTACAGTGTGTAAGGAAAAGTACCGATTTCCTTTCAACCACATGTTGTGTAAGTAGAATAAAGTACATATAACATATTGATAATAAAAAATAACATTTAAAAAAATACTTCCTATGAAAAAAAGTTCAAGTTGTCAACCCTATGCTAAGAATCGCAACGCGCACCCGCCGCCATTGACAACGAACGCCATTCACAAGCGTGCAACAGAGATGGGAGATAGAAAACTACGGGACGACACTTGAAACCAATACTCACGCTTATCGGTGCGATAGTCTTGAGTCTGGTGAGGGTTAACACAATAAAATTTTAATATTTATTATTAAAATCTATTATTTTTTTTATTTTATAAACATGCTTATTGTTCGTTATTCTACTTATAGAACATGTGGTTACCACCTGGTGGTAAGTGGTCAGTCAGGTTACCACGGCCCATAGCACATACAGTCTTATTAGTTGATAGAATTTGACACCACACTGAAAACTAAGATGTTATGTCTGTCTGTGCTGGTAATTTGAATGGTTCCCTTACCCTTCGAACCGGAGCAGCAGCACAATGGCTGCTGCTTTATCAGCGTGAATTTTCGACAAGCAAATTAAAAAAGAAAAATTACTCGAACATTTTTTTCAACTCTCCATAGTAAAGTATCGATCGACGCATATTGTATGGAAAGGCTTTTGCAGGCTTTTGAAGGATTTTGAGTAAAAAATGTTTCTCTTTGGGAAAGTTGCTTGTTTTTATGAGTAGAATTACTAGGCTTCGAGAGCAAGACCAATAAAAATTCACGCTGTATTGATAAGGGGGTGGTACTTCCCCAGATGGACTTTGCACAAAAGCCCTACCACCTTTAGATTGCTACTATTTATTAATATAGTTTTTTATTTAAATGCTACCCAGTATCAGAATGGCTACGCCGCGTGCCACGCCACAAAGAGATGTCCAACTCCACAACACGCGAGGGTTTCGTCGACCTGCCGTTAGATGCTGCGGCTTGGCTGCTGCATTTCAAGAGCCAGAACCAAGCGAGACTCAAACAGGGAGATGTGAGTATAAATACACTACAATAGTCCCGTGTGGTACGGCAAAGAATAGTACCAGCCCATACATACCCGTGGGTGTCGTAAGAGGCGACTAAGGGTTCTAAACTGGAGGATGGGCAGCAGCATTCTCCTATGTATCATACCATCGTGTTCACTGCGGTCACCTAAAACCGCGGTCCATGGTGCCAGCCGTAACGCTGACAAGCGAGGTGACTATGGTATTTCCTTCCCCTCCACATTTTTCCAGCAAAGCTAGAATTCTGAAGGAGCTCCCTGTCCTGTAGTATACATTTCATGGGATGTTATGATGATAATGAGTATAAATAAATACAGTTATTTATCGTTGGATCAGGCACTGTCAGACTATGGTCCAAAACTTCGTGCTCGACACTTCTGCGGGATAAATAAAGACGTTGGAGGAGGTGAAGTGAGGAAAATGGAAAAGAGAGAAGGAGAAGTTGTGAAGGTATGGAGAAATGATGTCAGTTGAACGGGATTCTTCTCCTGTTGACGTCTGACTACCTCGCCCCCGCCACCGTCTGCCCCCCGCAGGAAGGTTGCGCACGAAGCTGTTGGATCAAAGTGGAAGCCCCAAGCGAAGCGAAGTTCCAATCTTTTTGGGGATCTCTGTTGTCAAGTTTTATGTCGAAACACTAGGACATCACAACACAACTCTATAAAAATACATTAAATGCTTAGCAACATGAAGGAATATTCTCATGTGGGTAAAATACAAAGGAAGAAAAAAAAAAGATACAGGGCTGTGACATCGGCAGTGATAAAAGGGACTCACTCAGCAAAAGCCGCAGCACGCAGGCTGCGACGCTGGTTTTCAGTGAGCCCTGCTGAGTGAGGCACGGACGATAGTGTGTATAAAATATACTTACATAAACAATTTAGGTATATACATACATAGTGATTCATAATAATACATATAATCTGTGTAAGTGTGGTGCGAAAAGAAATAAATAAATAAATACATAATATGCAATGATGACGGTATGCCATCGCCAGTGGCGTGCACAGAGATTTTAGGCAGGGTATGCACATTTTTTTTCCAATTTATATGGATGTTATATAAAGATATCCTGCTGTCAGGAAAATGCTCACTGTTTTGGAACGCGACCCTAATAGGTCCATGATATCCAAAGATTGATTACTTTGCGCTAATTAATAAAATATTAAAATAAATTTAATGTACGTATTATTTCATATTGTATTCTTTACGTATTTTTACTGATTACATTTTTTTTAATCGAATCAACGCGCCTACATTTCTTCAGATTTTGTTCGTGCTACAAAACTTCGTCGTAAAAACTGCTTATATCGGTTTTACATTCGAAACAATGATGGTCAATTCGACTAAACAAGTCGACTCTCTCTATTCAACAACTAAGCGATACTTTGACCGCTTCTCAATTCGGACGGGTCGCGCTATAAGCTGAGCTTCTGCAAGCGCTACACACGCATACATTCTCACGCACACAGACAAACTTTTGCTGTGTACTACACGAGACTTCACGAGATGCTTTGTATGAAAAATAAGCAGGGCTTATATTACTGCTTTTGCGCACGGGACGCCGTAGTTGCAGAGCGCTGCTGCGGTGCTTCAGGCGAGTGTTCACCGCTAAGCATAGATGGCGGCGCGTAACTAAATATACTCGTATACGGGGAGCCAACTCAAAGACATTTTGACTAGGATTTTTCATTTTACAGGAGTTACAGTAAAGTTCACATTATCATTTATATTTAGGGGCACGTTTGTATTGATCGTCTGGGACCACAGGGTATGCAGAGCTTTTTTGCATGTATGGAGTGCACGCCACTGGCCATCGCCCCTTCGGCCGCCTACGAAACCAATGCTACGTAACCAGTTTCGTGTGAAGAATTTTTTTTCTTCCTACGAAACTAGTTATCTACAAAGAAATTTATTTCTTCCTACGAAATTAGTTACGCACGACCGTCTACGAAACCAATAACCTACGTAACCAGTAACGTAATAAACCTGTTTGCGTGGCGCGCGCGCTTGCAGTCTGCACGCACATTGTTGGTTTATTCGCTAGTCGACTTCTGTCGCTCCAGAGACAAGCAATTAATATTGACGATTTTGTAACTAAAATAAGAAAAACTAAGTAAATCTTAAGAGTTTTCAGGCCCCCGAATGGCCTCGACATGACTTTGAGAGGCATTGCAATCACTGAGATAAACGGAGGCTTAATTTTTTTAATAGTATTGTTTCATGAACAATTGACGGCGGACCGTGTAATTGCTAACCTCCCTGAACAATATCCGCAAATTGGATCGAAAACTATCGGCCATATTCCGTCAATATAAAAAGTGAGTTTATCCGTCTAGGTACATAATTAAAAATTTAATTAATTGAAATAATATGTTCCAGCTGAAGATATCCAAAGAGTACGTATGGAGCAAACGTGAGAAAACGGAAGCGGGCGCACCGCTAGCAGACCTGGTGGAGCACGGCATCAGCCGCGTCAAGTACGCGTGTGACGTCATCGACGCCCTGGTTCACGAGGTCAAGGTGCTGTCTAATAGCAAACAGTGAGTGTGCTAGCCTTCTTCCGTCACCGGAGTCGTATATCTAACTTAGGGCACGGAAGTCTCACTCCTTTAATCTTGGAAAAAGCCATCTTTTTATACACTGATCTCACTCTCAAGTAAAGTATGAATGTTTGTTTGTTCCACTATCACGCCTCTACGGCTGAACTGATTTCGATGGAATTTGGGAGGTACTCGTAGTTAGATCAAGCACTGACATAGGCTACAATATATCCCGAAAAAATGCATAGTTCCTGTAGGAGACACTAGGATGACAAAAAGAGTATATAACGCGAGCGAAGCCGCGGGTAAAAGCTAGTTCTTACATAAACACTTGTTTTTCAGATGTAAGACTTTTGTCGCGGTGGACGGCTTCAACAGTTTCTTCTACCCCCTGACGCGGCTGCGGACCCCCACCAAGAAGACGGTGAAGCCGGAGGAAGTCACACTAACCACCTCCCTCATGGAACTTACTAAGAATGACTGGGTAACTATCTAGAAATATTCCTCATCGGCTGTATCCTTGATACGGACGTAAGTTTTATGTGGATATGTATACAGGGTGACTTTTAATTAGTTCTTGATAGAAAAAGTTATGCATGTACTCATGATACGGAAGAACTTTCCCCAAGGAACATAGGTCGAAATACGAAAATCTAGTTTTAAATCTTGTTAGCGCATTTTGTATGGGAGGTCAAATTTGGTTTTTCTTATTTCGGCCTATGTTCCTTGGGAAAAGTTGTTGAGTTACTGATGCTCATCCCGCCCCTAAGCTATGGCACGCAATCAAATTAACAACAAGTGCACGTCAACCTCCCACCCACGTCCACACACAACCTCCTCCTCTCTCATCACCCCCCCCCCCTCACCCTCTGACATTTAAAGCTTGAGACATACATAATACCACGCCTCTTTCCCGTCGGGTAGGCAGAGACCAGTCCTCCACCTGCTACTATCTTGACATAGTTCCCTTGCTTTCTGTACTTTCATTAATCTTTTCAAACATGCCCGTCGGTTTAGGGTACTTTTAACCTGCCAACTGCCGTTTGGTTTTTGGCCGGGACGTTCAAAATTTGATGTAGCACCAATTATTTCCGCCAAAATGCTTATATCCAATTTGCACGAAAATACCCCTTTAAACGAAAGCAAAAACGTATCCAGAAAACATCCAAACTTATAACGAGTACGTACGTTTTGACAAGCCCGTTGGTGTGGTTGGTAGTGAGCCTGCCTTTTACGCCGTGGGCCGCGGGTTCGATCCCCGCCCAGGGCAAATGTTTGTGTGATGAACACAAGTGTTCGTCCTGTGTCTGGGTGTTATTTATCTATCTATGTATGTTTATCACTCTCTGATACTCATAGAACAGGCTTTGCCTAGTTTGGGATCAGATGACCTTGTGTGAATGTCCCCAATATTTATTTTATTTATTTATAATTAATTATTATAAATTAATTATTATGTTAATTAAATAACACAAAACCTCTCTGGTGGTGGCTCTGGACATGAAACTGAACAACTGCGTCTAATATCGATTGGACTCCGGTCCTTGTGGCTGACCACGTTGACGTGAAAGTCCAGGAATTGCAGGCAATAATTCTACTGATTACAACACTCATGCACCAGTCAAACGTGTTAAAATCAAACATGATCCTGCGCCTTGGCTTACACAGAACATAAAAGACTGGATGGCTAGGCGTGATAAAGCTAAAAGACGGTTTCGGAATCTCCCATCTGATCAGAACTTGGCAAGATACAAGTTTCTGCGGAACTACTGTAGTCGACTGTGTAGAGATGCAAAGAGACGCCACATTCACAACTCTATCGAAAATTCCGATCCCGGGCAAGTGTGGAAATTCCTCAGGACCCTGGGTATCGGAAAATCTTCCTCTCCTTCAGACATTCAGGTCGATCTTAATGCACTTAATATTCACTTCTCTACCCCAGATTGTCAAAGCTAATACTATCTCACCAATAAGTAACCAAACCCTACCATTGTGTTCTTCCTTTTACTTTACCACTGTAGCCGAGGATGAGGTTAGAAAGCACATTCATTCAATCACCTCTACTGCTGTGGGCAATGACAATCTGTGTTCCCGTATGATATCCCTTATCCTCCCTGAACTCTTACCTATTCTCACTCATATCTTTAATCACTCCCTGGTAACGAGTATATTTCCGTCAGCTTGGAAACTTGCGAACGTAATCCCTCTTCCTAAAACTGCCAATCCTACTTCCTTCTCACAGTTTCGCCCTATATCTATCCTACCATTCCTCTCCAAAGTCCTTGAGCACATTGTCCATAAGCAGTTAGCTGATCACATAGCATCAAATAGTCTTCTCTCTCCATTTCAGTCTGGCTTTCGACCAGGTCATAGCACGGTTACTGTACTACTGAAAGTCACTGACGATATCCGTCATGCCATGGAGAATAAGTCTGTGACTGTTCTCGTGTTACTTGATTTCAGTAGTGCCTTCAACTCTGTTGACTTTGATGTTCTTATTGCCATCCTTCGCTCTCTCAACATTTCCTCTTCGGCTGCAGCTTGGTTTGATTCTTATCTCCGCGGTCGTTCGCAGCGGGTCCACTTTGATGAGGCTGCCTCAGATTGGTGTGATCTCGCTGCGGGTGTGCCGCAGGGTGGTGTTCTCTCTCCTCTTCTCTTTTCCGTCTTCATTAATACTGTTACATCAGTCATCTCCTCTAACTTCCATCTCTATGCAGACGATTTGCAAATCTACCGCAGCTGCAACGTATCTGATATCTACGGTGCCATTGAGAGCCTTAATGAAGACCTTAAACGCATTTCCATCTGGGCTGAATCCTATGGTCTGCTCGTTAACCCTAGGAAATCACAGGCTATGGTTATCGGCAGTCCATATATGGGTAGACAATTAGATCCAGTCAGAATCCCTCCAGTTCTGTACAATGGCACCTCCATCACCTTTACAAAAACTGCAAAGAACCTTGGTCTGATCATAGATTGCAACCTTTCTTGGGACGCTCACGTGAACGAGGTCAGTCGCAAATTGCATTTTTCATTGCATTCTCTCAAACGCCTTCAAAGTTTTTTACCCCTGCAGACTAAAATTTCCCTTGCCCAATCTCTCCTCTTACCTATCCTTGACTACGCCGACTCATGCTACTTGGACGTCACTGAGGAGCGATTAAACAAGCTTGAGGGCCTCCAAAACTTGTGCATTCGATTTATTTTCGGATTGCGCAAGTACGACCACGTGTCTCACTTTCGTTCGCAGCTCAAGTGGCTCCCAATTCGTTTTCGCAGGAATACTCATATCCTTTCTCTCCTCTATAACATTTTGTATAATCCCTCTTCCCCGTCTTATTTACGTGAGCAATTTTGTTTCTCTCGGTCACAAGTTAAGCCTTGCCGCCCCAGCGTCAAGACTAACTGAAATGAAATGAAAAATGAAAATGGAGTTTATTCTGGTTAGCATAATATTTGCTTAAAATTATTACATCTGCCAAACTGCATGGCAGTTTGTTGGCAGTTGGAATACTGCTCCCTTATCACTATCTTATCTATGCTTATTTTTCACCTGCTTAACTCTGAAGTAAGTTACTTGTTTATTCTAGGAAATATATTTAAGAAGGAAGTTATGTTGCTATTTTTTACATGAGTCTTATTTAGAATCTAATTTTAAATGCAATGTTACATGTTACAAAGCTTTGATATGTTATCACTAAATGTTCTTAATAAATACTGCTTAGTTTTATTTCTAAATGCATTTTTTGAAGCACAACTACTTTTAATATCTAAGGGGACATTATTCATAAATTTCGGGACTAGATAATTTCTATGTCTTTGGCCATAGTAATTGTTACATCTAGGGACTTCCAGCACCTTATTTTCTTTTTTCCTAGCAAGTCTAGGATTTGTTACATAGCTCTTAAATTCCTCTCTGGATAATTGTTCAACTACAGTATATAACATAAATTTCTCATGGACTGGTAGAATACTACATTCCGTAAAGAGCTGCTCATAGTCACTAGTCTTACAACGATATTTTACTTTCTTGTCTACTAAAAGTTTCAGAAATCTTTTTTGTAAAGACTTTATTTTATTAAGGTAAGTTTTAAAGCTCCTTCCGTAACTTCCCAGTCCATAAAAGATTAGAGAATCTACAAGTGCGTAATATAATGTGTACATAGTTGCCCGATCTAATATGAAGCTAAGATGGTGGAATTTTACAAGTACTGATCTTAGTTTACCACACAGGTTGATTATATGTGTTTTCCACCAGAAGCTGGTATCTATAACCATACCTAAGTACTTGTACTCTTCCACCACCTCAAGCTCCTTGCAGACACACGCCACTTCGCCACTATGTAGGCACATATAGCTATGCCCCACTATTCGTGGTGTCCGGCTGTCTATATTTTTAAGGTATGGAGAACATATTCGCATGCACTTAGTTTTACTTATATTAATTACAATACCGTTATCATGCGCCCATTTTATAATGTTGGTAAAATCTTCTTGAACTTTGTTTTCTATTAAGTTTAAATTCTTATCTGCGTATAGCAAACATGTGTCATCTGCGTACATATAGACTTTACAATTTTGCACCACATTACACATACTATTAACGTGCATTAAGTAACCGACGGGACCAAAAATACTGCCAATTGGCACGCCAGAGCTGATACGAGCTGACTCGCCGCTTACGCCGTCAACAACTGTTAGTAGGGTTCTCTCTGTGAGATAAGCACGGAGCCACCTGTTCAGTGGTCCTGCGACCCCACACTCTTCTATGGCCTGAAGCAGCTGGTGATGTTCCAGAGTGTAGAACGCTTTTTTGAAATCTATGTATACGACTACCACCTGCTTCCGCTGATCCAGAGCTTCGTTGACGTCATCCGTAAACCCTGCCAAAGCCGTAGCCGTGCTGCGGCCCCGCCGGAAACCATGCTGCGAGCTAGATATTATGTTATATCTTTCTAAGAAAGTACTTAACTGACCAACAATATATTTTTCCACAATTTTGTTGACCGCTGATAATATAGCTATAGGGCGATAATTTGAATAGTCTGAATGTGAACCCTGTTTAAAGATAGGTCGTATTAATGCTGTTTTTAATTTATTTGGATATACACCCTTATCAACACACAGGTTAATAAATAAGGCCAATATTGGACTCAGCACATTTTTTAGCAACTTTATTTCTTTAACTCTAACCTTGTCTGCTCCGGGCGACTTATCACAATTTAAATGACATATGATTTTACTTACAGCCTCAGGAGACGCCTTTTTAAACCTCATTGAAACCTCATTTTCCTTAACATACACAGACCTATCTAAAAATTTTAGATTACATTCATGTTTAATCGCTAAAATTTCTTTTGTAAAAGTATTTGAAAAATTATTACACACATTTATAGTACTATCAGTTCTCCCTAGGTATTTTAGTATAATATTATCTAGCCTTTTTTTATGCTGTCCCAAATTTTCTTTAAGTTTTTATTACATTTTAAAATTTCTTGTTGTCTATAAAAATTCTTAGCTTTAAAAATGCATTTATTAACTTTATTTCTATATTTATTATATTGTAGTCTAAGGTTCATATCACCCGGCTTACTTTTACACTTTCTAAATAGCCTATCTCTAACTTTAATCATATTTTTAATCTTTTTTGTTATCCACGGTTTACTTTTCCTTTTATTATTAACTACTATTTCCGTCATGGAATCCTTATAAGCACACGAAAAAATGTCACACAGTTTATCATACAATTCTAAGGGACACTTACAGCATAACAAGTCCGACCACGCAGCTCCTTCTAACTTTTCCATAACTTTTTTATCACTAATAACCGACACACTTGTCCTCAGTCCACAGTCCAAATTATCTGAATCACTGCTAATACTTACACCTATAGGATAGTGGTCCGATATTTTACTCTGTACCACGTATGCCGATGCGGATCGCTGGGTTCTAATCCAGGCGTGATCAATGCAGCTTTTCGTAAAAGAGTCACCATACATTTCCTCTCTTGTCACATCATTGATAGCGCACTCCATACCCAACTTGTGTATACCCTCCCACCACTCTGATTTCTATTCCTACTCCTTCACTGTTCATGCCGCTAGGCTGTGGAACTCCCTCCCACACACTGTTCGCGATAGTCCCTCTATCACTATCTTTAAAAAGCGAGTCGAAGAACACTATCTTTCCCTGTCTTAGTTATCCATATATTTATTAGTTAGGTATTATTTATGTATAGTATGCATATATATTTTATATATACAAATATATATCATATATTTATTTATTTTATATGTGTAGTAGGTTTACATATTTAAATTAGATACCGCAATGTGTAATTTTTTGTTGATACTTTTATATAACTTTCGAGTTGCGCACGATCTATCTGCCTTCTCCAATAGCATTCACGCTAGCCTAGGTCTGCTGGAAGACATTTCTATATCGAAATAAGTAGTACCTGTTGTGTCGTCTTTCTATATGTATTGTCCATTGTATTTTTCTTGTGTGCAATAAACAATAATAATAATAATAACTTTTTTTATGACTTGAAAATTTGCAAAAATATATTTTGCTTTTTCATACAAATTGGCTTGGTCAGCTTATCGATTTGTATGAAGAAGCAGAGAATTTTCAAAAGTCGTAGAACAAAAGTTGTTCAGTTTCATGTCCAGAGCCACCGCCCGAGAGGTTTTGCGTTATTTAATTAACACGTTGTATAACTACTACCAACTAATACTATAAACGTATGATGTATATAGTAGGTACAGGGTGTTAATTTGATTGCGTGCCATAGCTCAGGGGCGGGATCAGTGTCAGTAACTGAACAACTTTTCCCAAGGAACATAGGTCGAAATACGAAACGTTCTTGGAATAAAAAAAACATGTTTTTTTAGGGTTCCGATACCAAAATGGTAAAAAAAAGGAACCCTTATGGTGCCGCTCTGTCTGTCTGTCTGTCTGTCTGTCCGTCTGTCTGTCACACCTCTATATCTCAGCAACCACTTACGCTATCGAGCTGAAATTTGGAATAGTTTTAGAATATAGTTGCCCAACTTAATTGCACATGAAATTTTTTTGAAAAAAGTATGATTATTAATGTAAAGGGGGCCAAAATAGGGGGGGCCAAATTTCAAATTGTCGCTACTAGGTCGAGTGGGGTATCATATGAAAGGGCTTTACTTGTACATTTTAAAATATATTTTTGTATTTTTTTAAGTTTCTTAGTTTTCAAGTTATGATGAAAAATGTCAAAAAAAATACCATTCCCCCCCCCTTATCTCCGAAGTTTGAGTAAGGGAAAATCTGAATTAATTACAGTTGACAGAGGTTTATGTAAACTTTACAGCAAAAATAAAACGATCTTTCTAAGTTGCACAGTTTTTCAGAAATCTGCAAAAAACCTTTACAAACAAATTTAGTTTTGCGGTCCTGAAAATGGACTTTATTGCTTCCAAAAATACTATAGGTATATCGGAACCCTCGGCGCGCGAGTCCGACTCGCACTTGACCGGTTTTTTTCTTATTATCTTGCTATTATTCCGCCACAATAAAGTTTTTTTTCTTTCAGAAAAACGGTGTCATCGTTCTAACGGCAGATGAATTAGCTGTCCCTGATGATCACCAAGAAAGCTATCTACCTAAATACCTACTATACAAAAAGGTAAGTTCGGTATAATAACCAAGTCAAATACAGGGTGTAAGAGACGGTGTACCGAAAACTGAAATGGTGTGTTGAGTCGACGAAACTGAACAACTTTCCCAAAGAACCATTTTTCAGAAATGAAAAAATTTACTTCTCCATACAAACTGTCCGATCAGAGTTAATTTGTATGGAGAGGTTAAAAAAAATTTTCATTTCCCAAAAATGTTTGTTTGGGAAAGTTGTTCAGTTTTGTTGTCTGAGCACGCCCTTTCAGTTTTCGGTACACCGTCCCTAATTAACCTAGTTTACTTTAGAATCAGTTCATAGAACCCTTAATATATCACAGGTTAAACAGACTCCCTGGTCTAGGGGTTAGAGTGCTCGGCTCTCGATCCGGAGGTTCTGGGTTCGTTTCCCGATGGAGACACTGCCTAACAGAAATCTCTTTGTGCGACCTCCCCGGTTTAGTAAGGACATTGCAGGATGAGTCACCTGATATTCCGTTCTTCGGAAGGCACGTTAAGCCGGTCTCGACTAATCTACGGATGTAGTCCTTAATGAGCCATGTCAGAGGCCTTCGGCGGCTCAACAACTCTGACACGAGGGTTTGTGTGGTCGGTCATCGACCTTGCAACCCACACGACATGATGATGAGCATGGTTTCAGTAAAAAGAAAATCTCATACAAAAAATACAGAGTGTTAATTTAATTGCGTGCCATAGCTTACGGGGTGTTCAGTAACGATAAAGAAACACAAAAAAAATAAATAAAGAAAAATCCTACTTAATTTTTTTTTATCATCAGTGATATATTTTTTTATAATTTATTAGGTATTACATTTTGACGCTCCTAAGCCCGTTAAAGTATGAAGGGAAAATTGGAGTCACACACAAAAAAATAAAGAATTACTTGATACTCGCGCGCTGGCTCGGTGATAGCGCGGTGGCCCATTTTTTTTTAAGTAGGATTTTTTAAATATTTTTTTTGTGTTTCTTTATCGTTACTGAAACACCCCCTAAGCTATGGCACGCAATTAAATTATCACCCTGTATATGACGTCATAGCATAGGCTCAGCATGAGCCTCTAGATAAAAACCGGCCAAGTGCGTGTCGGGCCACGCGCAATGTAGGGTTCCGTAGTGACTTTAGGAATTATTATTGTTAAGAAAATTAGAAATAGTGTGATAAGAGAACAGTGTGGCGTAAAAGAAGACGTAGTGACCAAAATCGAGAAAGGGATGCTGAGCTGGTTTGGTCATGTAGAGAGGTCGACCATCGGATCGCCATTGCCTTTGGATGTTGCGCAGGAGGCAAACGCCAACAACCCTGCGCCCACCTCGGGTAATACAGGTGCGCGTAAAAGATGGCCAGAAGAAGTAAACAAATTCATCTGGCGTACCTACCTAATCCACTCTAAACTTGAAACGATTAATCGAGGATATTTAGATCCCTTATTCAAAGAATTTAACCAAAAGTTTCCTGACTATAACGCATCTAAACAAAGAATAGGCGATCAGCGCAGGGCTATTGTTAACAATAAATTATTATCACAAGTTACTTTAGATAGTATCAAAGCTGAAGTCTCAAGCTACTTAAGTGGAACAGACACACGATCAACCCTACCAAACAGTTCCCAAACCACCCGACAATATAGTTCAATTGGCAATAGCAGGTTGACATGGTCAGAAGAAATGAATGAGACTGTAATTAGGAGTTACTTTGAAGTAACTAGGAATGAATCAGATATGACAGTATACAGAAACAAGCTTCACCAAAAATTCATAGAACAGTACCCCCACTTATCTCACTTATCTGAACAGCGTATATCGGACCAAAGACGTGTGATAGTAAATAACCATTTACTCACACCGACTAGAATAGAAACAATACGAAGGGAAGTAGGGCTACAATTTCAAATTGAAAACTCATCTAACTCAACGACAAATGGCCAACGTCCCAGCAGTATGCCATCAATAGAAGATAATATGTTGCCCAGTAGTGTGGAAAATATTTGGCCCAACAGTGTGGAAAATATTTTGCCCAGCAGTGTGAAAAATATGCCGCCCAGCAGTGGGGAAAATATGCCGCCCAGCAGTGTGGAAAATATGCCACCCAGCAGTGAGGATAATATACAATTCAGCAGTGCAAATAACATAGGAACAGACGATTTTGATTTGGAACCAACTGAGAGAAGTGAAACAAATAAAAAAGTCAACATTGATAGTGATAAAATTGACCAAATATTTAACGACACCTTAGAAATTTTCAAAAATTCTGATCCGATTTCTAGACCATATATCACTAAACAAAAATCATCACGAAAATTAGCGGCTATTGTAGATTATGTGAATACTGTTATTCTACCTAAACATCTAAATCATGAGCAAGACTTTTTTACACTTCAGACATTAATATACGTGGCAGCTTATACTATAGCTTCATCAAACGGGTCAAAAATCAGTACAAACCGAAACATAGGATCACGCGGAAAACCACCATGGCAGGTAAGACTAGAAAATAAAATAGATAAGTTTAGGAAAGATATTGCTCGTTTGACGCAACACATCTCAGGAAATAGAAGCTGGAGGATTATAGCAGCAGTAGAGGATATTAAAAATAGATACCAACTTCACTCCCAATACGAGAATCCAAACACTGACTTAACTCATTTTATGGACACACTAAAGCAGAAGCTAAATGTAGCTTCCAGCAGATTGAGAAGGTATTTGACTTGCACTGAGCGAAAAACGCAGAATGCTAAGTTCAATAGCAATGAAAAGGCTTTTTATCGATACCTATCACAAAATAAAAAGAGTCAATCAAGCCTAAATACAGAACCTCCAACTCCAGAAAGTATGCGGGGATACTGGGCAGGAATATGGGAAAACCCATTACAGCACAATGAGAACGCGCAATGGTTTAATAGTATTAGACGTAGGACCGATATAACTGAGATGCCTTTTGACCATATACCAGTAGATATATTTGTCAGAGTTATCAAGCGAAGTCAAAATTGGAAGGCTCCAGGATCAGATCATATTCACAACTACTGGTATAAAAAGCTTACATCCATCCATCCATACCTACATAGTCACATAAATAATTTTATATCTTCTCCAGATAGTATGCCAGGATATATAACATTTGGCAAAACGTATATGTTACCAAAGGATGACGACATCAAAAACCCTGCTAAATATCGACCCATCACGTGTTTACAAACTATATATAAAATTATCACAGGATGTTTAAGTGAAATAATCCAAGCCCACGTTAATGAACACAATATACTTAGTGAAGAGCAGAAGGGTTGTAGGAGAAACAGTCAAGGTTGCAAGGAACAGTTAACAATAGATACAGTAGCAATGAAACTAGCATTAATCAAGAAAAGTAGTATTCACAGCATGTACATAGATTACAGGAAAGCTTTTGACTCTGTCCCACATAGCTGGCTTATTCAGATTTTAACTCTTTACAGTATACATCCGGCAATCATCACATTTTTACAGACTTCAATGAAAACATGGCAAACAGTACTTAACATAGGCCATAGTCATAACACCCTAACTACTGAACCGATCCGCATACAAAGGGGTATCTTTCAAGGTGACGCTTTGAGTCCCTTGTGGTTTTGTTTGGCACTGAACCCACTTTCAATACTTCTGAACGAATCTGGCTGTGGTTTTAAACTAAAACATCATAATTCACACCATGTTTTGTCTCATCTCATGTACATGGATGATATAAAACTATTTGCATCCAACAAGAAAGAGCTCTTCAAGCTGGCGGACATAACACAAGAGTTCTCCAAGGATATTCACATGAATTTCGGGATCGACAAATGCAAGATACATTCCGTAGAAAGAGGTAAACTTCAAAAGATTACATATGAGCTGGAAACAGGGGAGCGTATTGAACCGATGGAAGAAGAAGACACTTACAAATACCTAGGCTTCCAACAATCTAACCAAATAGAACAAAAAAAGACCAAGTCAGAACTTACTAGTAAATTTCGGCATAGAGTTAATCAGATCTTAAAGTCCCACCTCAACTCACGCAACCTCTTCAAGGCCATTAACACTTTTGCAATCCCAATTTTGACATATTCCTTTGGTATAATAAACTGGACACAAACAAACCTAAAAAGCTTGCAACGTATAATCAACACCAGCCTTTCTAAAGCCCGAAAACACCATCCCAAATCATGTGTACAACGACTCACCTTACCCCGACAATCAGGTGGAAGAGGGCTCATCGATATCCAGAATCTACACAATCGCCAAATAACCACACTCAGACGATTTTTTCACAATAAATCTGAAAACTCTATACTGCATCAGTACGTCACTCAAATAGACCAAAAATTAACACCACTCAACTTAAGCAATCGAAATAGCCAACCCAATGAAAAAATTACAACTACAGAACAAAAGACCGAAACCTGGGCCCAGAAATCCTTGCACGGGAGACACAAGGCTGACCTAAGTCAAACACATGTCGACCAAGAAGCGTCGAACGCGTGGCTTAGGCACGGCTTTCTGTTTCCCGAGACTGAAGGATTTATGATCGCCATTCAGGATCAAGTTATCGCAACAAGAAACTATAGAAAACACATAACTAAGGACCTGGACCGACCGACCGACCTTTGTAGACAGTGCAACAGTGCTTCCGAAACCATACAGCATGTGACAGGAGCTTGTAAAAATTTAGTTCAGTCTGATTACAAACACCGCCACGACCAAGTAGCTTCCATAATACACCAGCACCTTGCATATTCAACTAAATTCATAAATAAAAAGGTACCTTACTATAAATATAAACCAGAGACAGTATATCAGAACGACAACTACACACTTTATTGGGACAGAACCATACTGACTGACAAGACAATACATTTCAATAGGCCTGATATTACCCTCTACGATAAACAAAAGAAAACTGCATATTTAATCGATGTAGCAATTCCCAATACTCATAATTTGCAATCTACCATCACAGCTAAGTTAACGAAGTACCGAGACCTGGCAATTGAGCTTCAAACCCAATGGAGAGCCGAAACTGTACACATAGTTCCAATAGTAATTTCTTCCACTGGAGTAACACCAAAAACCTTACGCAATAGTTTAAAAACCTTGCAGATCCATCCTTTAATTACCCAGACCCTACAAAAAGCTACCATCCTCAACACATGCCGCATAGTCAGGAAATTTCTAACAACTTCAGTAACCTCATCCAACGACACCTCCTCACTTGGCTAAGGCCTGAAAAGAGTGACTCACCTCTGAAAAGAGAGAAAAAAAGAAATACGATATAATAATAATAATAAAAGTACCCTAAACCGACGAGCATGTATGAAAGTATTGATGAAAGTACAGGAAGCAAGGGAAGTATGTCAAGATCGTAGCAGGTGGAGGACTGTGGTCTCTGCCTACCCCAACGGGAAAGAGGCGTGATGTTATGTACTCGTATGTATGTATTGTTAAGCAAATTTTGATTATTTCATAATGTTTCCCCTCCTAACGAACGGCGAGGTCCGGCGCCTGATTGCTATTTAATTTTGTATTATTTTCAGTTTTATCCCTTTTACTCATGAACTTATAAAGCTACTTCGCTGTGATAGTTTTCCTTATAAATTCATATACTATCTCTGTGATTTTTTCACTTTTCCAATAACAACCGTTTAGCTGACGGGGGGGGGGGGACACGGCTCTTGACTCTAACATAAATATTTCGCAAACGGATCCCTACATCAAAAAAACCGGCCAAGTGCGAGTCGGACTCGCGCCCTAAGGGTTCCGTACCTATCTACCGTATGATGTACTAAAAGCTTTTGCTCTTTGTCTTTAAAAACTCCGCGACCATCCAACTTGACCCCTCTTTTATATGATTTTAGACTTTTCCCTTTATTTGTACTATGACACCTAGCTCCTTGGCAAATTTCATAATTTTAGGTCAACGGGAAGTACCCTCTAGGTTTTACTTTAGTGCATAAATGTATGGAGATGAAAAAAGGCCATGTTTTTTTATTGCGTCGTTGACGTAAAAAATTTAAATTTTCAGATCTTGTGTGGTTTATGGACTTTAATATTCGTTATCAATTTCAACCTGATACCTCTACCCGTTCGTGAGAAAAGGGGTTTTGTTTTTTATTTTGAGGTGCGGAACCCTAAAAATGATCTTTGCACACTCGCAATAATTTTAAAAGACTTATCTAACGACACCCCACACCATGGCGTAGATGCGAAAAAAAAATTCATCCCCATTTTACATCTAGGGGAGGAACCATTTATAACCTTTTTTCTCATTATATTATTTTACCACTTTGTCGCCATGACTACTATGTATTTCCATACCAAATTTCAGCTCTCTGGTACTAATGTTTTAAAAATCTAATGAAACCATTAGATGTTTTAAAGATTTCATGATTTTTGTACAACTTAACCGGGTTGTTTTGTCGCAGCAGGCTACGTTTTACACTTCAGTACCTCATACAGACTATGTGTTTGACGGACTCTAGATAATTTTTACTCTGTGACTGAATGTATGCAGTGTCGGCAGTCAGTGTCCAACGTTCTCCTGCATAATGCATCAGTTTTATTTTGTAACAACTTAACAGAGAATGTTCTAATAGGTTTTTAACACTGAATTTTTTTTTTCTTTCAGGGCTTTGAACATCTAGATCCATTTGTTCCTGTAGAGGTAGGCAGATATTCAGAAAAAGAGTTTTTATCGTGTGCCAATTACTACAGAGACCGACTATGGCTGCGAGGGCCGCCGGAAATTGAGAGTGAGCTCAAATTCACCAGTGCCTGCAACCCTTTTAAATTCATGGAGCAGTGTGCACCTTTGTAATTAAGTGTTGTAGAATAAATTATGTTGTTTAGTCTTAAAAAGTGTTTTATTTAGAGAACCTGAAATGCATAAAAGTAATAACCTTTTGATAGGCCTGTTGGTGTGGTTAATAGTGCCTCTGTCTTCTATACTGTGGCGAGTTCGATCCCCGATTAGTGTGTCGCACCCCTAGTACAGGCTTTATTATTTTTCCAAACGGCACCACTTTGTGAAGCAATGTAGTTAAACTGAAGTCATATCCTAGAATAAATAAAACATTTTGACTTTATCTAATCTTTAATCAGTTGACTTTTGCGTGAGATGTCCTCTACCAGGCCACTCAGAAAGTATTGCGAAAAATAGTTTTTATATATGGGAGACTGGCCGGTCAGAATCTTTTTCGAAAATATGATTACTTGTAAGTAAAAATATGTGTGTTCCATTTTCAAAATTTCCCTCCACATTTTTTGCGAGCCAATTCAAAGTATCGTGTCTTACTGAAAAATGGATCTGCGCCGGGAACATTTTAGAGCTTTGATTTTTTACGATTTCAAGTGTCGCCTGAAACCGGATGAATCGTTCGATAGACTTCAAATGGCATTTATGGATGAAGGCCCCTCTAAGGCAACCGTGTATCGTTGGTATAACGAATTTAGGCGCGGTCGACCAACCTTGGGGGATGAAGAAAGAAGCGGTCGCCCTTTGACGGCTATTACGGAAGAAAACGTGCTAGCAGTGAAAAATTTAATCCAAGATAATAGGCGAATTACATATCAGGAGATTCAGCACATATTAAAGATTGGATCGGGAAGCGTTCACGAGATTCTACACGGGCATCTTCGCGTGAGGAGGATAGTATCGCGCTGGGTGCCGCACTACCTCACCGACGCTCAGAAGCAGGCCCGGGTGGAATGGTGCCGTGATATGCTGAACAAATTTGAAGCAGGCTCGTCTCGGCGTGTTTACGACATCGTAACAGGTGATGAGTCCTGGATTTATCAATACGATCCAGAAACCAAGCGCCAGTCGACAGTTTGGGTGTTTCAAAATGAACCAACGCCTACCAAAGTGAAGCGATCTCGAAGCGGGGGGAAGATTTTGATCGCCAGCTTTTTTAATTTGACTGGCCACTTGGCCTCAATTCCCTTACGAGATCAAAGAAGCATCAACGCCGAATGGTATACTACCAAATGTTTACCAGAAGTTTTTTCTGTTGTGAGCAACAAGCGACCAAACACAGGGCTCCGCGGACTACTGCTCCACCACGACAATGCGCCTGCACACACCGCGCTCAAAACGAGGGACTTCCTGGACAGCACACCAGTCAAACTCCTGGGTCACCCTCCTTACAGCCCTGATCTAGCACCGTGTGACTTCTTTTTATTTCCAAAAATAAAAAATCAGCTCAAGGGGATACAATTTTCGTCGCCGGAAGATGCGCTGGCTGCGTTCGAGCAGGCTGTAAACGAGGTGTCTACGGCGGACTGGAAAAAGTGTTTTGAAAACTGGTTCAGACGCATGAATCTTTGTATAGAGGCTGGTGGAGAGTACTTTGAAAAGATTTAATAAAAATATATGTACCTGTAGAACAATTTTTTTTAGTGTCGCAAATATTTCTGAGTGTCCCACGTATATATATTTTTTATCCGTGTTTTTGAAAAAGTGGTTCTTCTGTGTAATACGACAGAGTTATGCGTTGCAGAGCCGAGGTGCTGCCACTTTAAGATCAAATGTTTTGTGTCACAAATACAAAACTTATCATTAATATTGTTGTGACGACTCAATTGGGTAGTTTTATATTTTTAACCCATCAATCACTTCATAGCTTATCATAATAACAAGCCTTGATTATTGGGAGTCCGTACATGAGTAGGCAACTCGATCAATTAGATGTTCCTCCAGTTTTGTTCAATGGTACTTCAATTGATTTCACTAAAACCGCAAAGAATCTCGGAGTTATTATAGATTCTAACCTCTCTTGGGTGGCTCATGTAAATGAGGTCAGCAGGAAGATTCACTACTCATTTCATTCGCTCAAACGCCTCCAAAGTTTCTTACCTTTGAAAACCAAGATCTCTCTAGCTCAGTCCATTCTTTTCCCTATCTTTGACTACGCCGACTCCTGTTATCTTGACGCCACTGAGGAGCTTTTACACAAACTTGAGCGTCTCCAAAACTTGTGCATTCGATTTATATTCGGATTGCGCAAGTACGACCATGTGTCTCAATTCCGTTCTCAACTCAAGTGGCTCCCAATCCGTTTTCGCAGGAATACTCACATCCTTTCCCTTCTCTACAACGTCTTATACAATCCTAGTTCCCCTTCCTATCTCCGTGAGCGTTTTGCTTTCTCACGTCCTATTGATAAACCCTGTCGTCCCAATGTCAGAACTAACCTATCTCTCCCCTCCCACCATTCCGATTTCTACTCCTATTCCTTCACTGTTCATGCGGCCAGGCTGTGGAATTCCCTCCCACACACTGTTCGTGACAGTCCGTCTATCGCTGTCTTCAAAAAACGAGTAAAAGATTATTACCTTTCTCTGTCTAAGTGATCCATATATTTATTTATGTATGTATGTATTTTTGTTTATATTATATAGGTATATATATATATAGATATACATATATGTGTATATTTGTCTGTATGATTTTTATATTATTATTATTTAGTATTATTATTATATTTATTATATATCGTAGTAGTTTAGGTATATGTGTATAAGTAGTTATTTTATAAATTGTGCACGTTTATCTGCCCCTTCCAGTGTCTTTTCTCTTGCCAAGGTCTGCTGGAAGAAATTTCCAAGCTGAAATAAGCAGCACCTGTTGTGTCTGTTCTCTAAATGTTTGTATTATTTGTATTTTTATGTGTACAATAAACAGTTAAATAAATAAATAAAATAAATAGCTTTGTATAGTGACAAAAATGGTCACTTGAAGCACTTCACAATTACTAAGCTGTTTAGCTATGTACTATGATGTTTGTGTATTGTATGGTCCGAACAGCATTGAGCAACAGCAAGTACAGTCAATGATAGGTCAAGCTTGACATTCGCGGTGCGACTCTAGGCCTTACGTCTATTGAAATAAGAACAGTACAAAGTCCAATGTGACAAGCCATAAAGTATAGGACAACCCCATAATGTCATTAAACAAACAATGCTAGTTCTGTATTTGTGACATAATTAATTTTAATTAAAGTGGTAGTACCTCTGCTCTGCAACCACCATATACATGTAATAAAATTAAACAAGGATGAAGGATCATAAATGATACAAATGCAGTGATTTAAATAATTTATTTCACTGAAACAAAATACATAATATCTACAAGGTTGTGCTTATAAACGAGATTTAGACATCGTAGCCGACAAGGTGTCGTTTGCCAATGCATTCTCCAATGTAGAACCAGAAGAGCACTTCAGCACCCACCAGGGTGTTGAGGGTTGCTTGTTTGACAGTCTGGTTTTTCCATGAGCCAGTCTTGACGGCAGTAAGAAGCTTGCCAATGCCAGCTTTTATCTGAGGGATCTCGCTCAGCTTGGGAGGGCCCAACTCCACGCGTGCGTACTTCATAAAGATGTTCAATTTGGGGCGAGCCTGGGCCATAAGTGCTGAAAACCAGAATGTTGGTTTGATTTATACATAACCTATAAGTACAGAATTTACAGATATTTATTACACTACTAAGTAAGTTTAAATAGGAGAATTTATAGGGAAAAACAACTAATAAAATCAAGACATAGAATATCAGCATAGAACCCCAAATAAGTAAGAAAATTGCCCGAATTACATAACTACATGGACCACAACAACATTGAGCGATATATTAAATGCATATCTAATTTGTAAGTCTACTTACACCCGAGGGATAACTTAGCGAGAGCCATGTTAAATTTAATTAATTACAACAACTGAAGTACGAAAACAGCCCCAAATTTTTGATTTCGGAATTCGGTCGGAAATAGTCGGAATAAAAATTGACAAGGGTCTACTGTCAATGTCAAAGAAAAGGAAACTTCAGACATGTTTTCCGGTTAGGATGTTCGGATACATGTTAGCTTTTTCCGATTTTTGTAGTCGTTTCCGGTAGAAATGGTACGATGGTGAGTGGGGGAGTTCGGTTTGGACAATGCATATTTTTTCAGTGTGACAACACTTTCAGCTACGTCGCTCATTTTCTGTCAAATGTGAGCCGGTGATAAATGAGTGAATTTTAATGATTTATTGTAATTAAAGCGTTATTGGAAGTGTAATATTGTGTTATTTATAGCGTCAGAGTTTTCTCTGACTAGTTAGCTTGAAAATATGAGCGTGTGGGGTTAGTATAAGCTTTAATTTTGATATTTTATAGGAGAACGTGGCGGTGTGCATTTTACGCCTATTTTACTGTTTTGCGGAGCTTATTTATAATAAATTTAATTATAATAGACTACTAACATGCCCCAGCTCAATGGAAATGGTTTGTTAAGTTCTAATCCAGTTATAATAAGTTTTATTGTTATGTACACGTCAGTATATTTACAGGCGTTTACCGGTTCATTTATGCACGTTCGCGAGGTTGTAGATCTTACCCGTACTTTAAAACGTCAACACCTGCCGGTGCTAAAACTTAGAACCGGTTTCTGAAACTATGCCAAACCAAATTGTATAATTTAAGCTTTTTTATTATCTTTTTATCATGTGATAAAAATCTAATTTGTTAGATTTTTTAATTCATTTCGTGTCAGTATACACTAGGTTGGGTTGACACGTTAATAGTGAATTTTCTTAGTTTTTTGTCAGCAGATCTTCTGTTGTTCGGAGGCAATTCGATAATTTTCTTCGACAGTAGCCAGTCTTAATCATACATAAAGATGTAATATAAAGGTATTCTGCTATCAGGGTACCTAATACTCACAATTTTGGAATGCAACCTAGATGTTTGATATTGAATATCCCAACAATCAAATTGAATTAAGGTCTACCGCTGTCTAATTGCCAATATTGCTACTCTTATTTTTGTTTCAGGTTTATCCATCCTGTTACTAAGTCTGCTAGCCCTAAGTCATGCTAACACACTCCAAGGGACTATAGATGTTAAAAAATTACAAAGTATCCTGCAGGAAGGCGTAAAAAGCAAGGATATAAACACCCTGTACCATTCAATTAAGGGATTAAAAAGCTTAAATGTGAAAATTCCTGATGTTTGTGAGGTAATACACTATTTTGTATTATCCATAGAAATGGAACCGGTAGAAGCTGAACCAGCGCTCAAGGTCAAAAGTGTTTCATAAAGGTTGTAAGGGACAACCTTCCAAATACTGAAAGGGCATGATCAGTTAACATAACAACTTTTAGCAAATAAAATCTGCCTCCATACAAACTGTCTAATCAAGTTTGCATAGAGAAGCTGAATTTTTTTTTTCATCTGAAACTTTTATTCTCATAAATAATATGTTCAGTTATGTAGACTGATTATGCCCTTTCAGTATTCAAAAGGCATCCTTTACACCTATTGTGGTCACCAATTGTCTGTTTGTACCAGCCAAAATACTGTTAAGCATATCAGAAATATGATAAAATGGATATGAGTCCTAAAGTTTTAATGTCACTGTAGTTTTTTTGTCAATGGTCATTTATCTGTTTCAAAAACCTAATTTAGAAAGGATATCTCTGAACCTTGTTATTTCTATCAACCTAGATATATTAATATCACTTGCAACTGAAAAGCAAGGAGGTTCGATTCTTTGCCTGCAACTTCGTCTTTTTAACCAATGGCTTTTTCTTGCAGACATTCAAGAACTATAAATATGACCTAAACAACATAGAAGAAATCTTCTACTTTACAAATGGTGCCCAATTGTCAGGATGCATCAACTCCTTAAAACCTGATGTGTTGTCTGCACCCACGAAAGTACTGGACAAGAAGGATGCTTCTATTGCGGAGTTGTACTATGCAGTGTATTCACTCAAGGCTTTGGGTAAAGGACAATCTATGGACAAAGATGAAAGCCTGAAGAATCTCATTCAGTTGTTGAAGAAAGATGACTCTCCAACTAAGTGAGTTCTAAAAGATAATAATTTGATAGTAAAAGATAATGTAAATTTACTATCGCTTTATTCTCCATGAAACAGTAAAAACAATTCAAATATATTCTCTGTCTTCCTAACAAAAATTTTATGTTTCTTTTATAATGCACTTAAATAATAAAATAATTAACATATGGTGTCCTTAAATAATAATTAATGTCAGCTTACTGTTATTTCATCTGGGCTAGTAGTGTGGATGCCTCTTCCCATTCAAACATTTCTTATAAAATTGTGATTTTATTTTATTGTAATGTACTCTTTTATGGGACTAAGAGTCCCGAAATAAAATGATTTAATTTAATGCTGCCACTACGACAATTTTAAAAACCAATAAAATATTTCAATCACAAAATAAGAGACATCTCCCACATATATGTCACTTTATCTCCTACAGCTATGGCTATGTGTTCGCCCTGTGTGAGCACATGGGTTGCGAGCAGTGGACGGCCTCGCACGCTGAGGGCGTCCTGTTGGCGGCGGACGAGAGCGACGGGAAGGCGATGTTCTTCGAGGGAGGCCTGCCTGCCACCTCGCTGGTGCTCTCCTCTGTCCTCCGGTAAGTAACACATAACTATGGCTATGTGTTGTTGTCTCCTACAACTATGGATATGTGTCCTCTCCGTGTAAGCGCATGGGTTGCGAGCAGTGGACGGCGTTTTGTTGGCGGCGGACGAGAGCAACGGAAAGGCAATGTTCTTCGAAGGAGGCCTGCCTGCCCTCTCACTGGTGCTCTCCTCTATACTCTGGCAAGTCATCATGCCTGAGCTTCATTCCGATTTTTTAACAATAGGTTTTAGGGTGTCGGCAACTAAAGCTAGGGGATTTCACGAAAACACTGGTTTTTACACAGAGCGACTACCATCTGATCTTCGCAACTCAGAGGGCAAACAAACCAGACCCAATCCTAGATAAGGCTTCGCCAGGTTAGTGGCCAACCTGACTGTCACAGCTTTCAAGCTGCCCAATGCCTAGAGGATTTGACGAGAGTAATTGTTGTTCCAAAGAGCGACTGCCATCTTACCTCCGCAGCCCAGAGGGCAAACCAGACCCAATCCTAGATTAGGCTTCGCCAGCTTATGATTCAGGTTCAGATAATTTTATTCAATGTAGATTCTTTACAGAATACTTATTGAATGTCATGCAGAATACAATGCAAATAGAGCGAGTCTACGCCGTTTTGGATCGTGCTATGGCAGCGTAAAAGAAACGGCAAGAAACCACTGCAGCACTGCCTACTTTAAGAGTCGGTTTTTTACAATGTGTTTCTTGTGTTTCGCTGGAATATCAGAGCACCATACCTCTTTGTCGTTCATATAGTCATCCAATCTATAGTAGGCTTTTTTACGTAACGTTTGCTTTACACATTCTCTAAACTTTCTCTCAGGTAATTGCACTATATTGTCAGGTATTTTGTTGTAGTATCGTATAGACAGACCAACGAAAGATGTATTGACTTTAGTTAATCTAGTATACCTATGGTTGATCAATTTTATGCTTATTTCTAGTATTAAAATTATGCCTGTCACAAATTTTAGGTAATTGATGAATGTTCTTTCTAGCATACATTATATTTTCATAGATATACTGGCATGGCACTGTCATAATGTTGATTTCCTTGAACAGTTCTCTCAGGGAATCACGAGTCTTCAGGCAATAAATTGCTCTTATAGCCCTCTTTTGTAAAACAAATATTGAATGTATATCAGCTGCTCGGCCCCAAAGCAGTATGCCATAAGACATAATGCTATGGAAGTAGCTAAAGTAAACCAGCCTTGCAGTAGCTACATCAGTAAGTTGTCTGATTTTTCTAACAGCATATGCAGCCGAGCTCAATCGAGTCTAGTGTTAACCCTAAGAAAACTGTACTATTTACAAAATCTAATGGTTCATTATTCAATACTATGTTATGTGAAGTAGACCTTACATTTGGTTGTGCAAATTTAATACATTTAGTTTTTTGGCGTTTAGGACTAGATTGTTAACAGTAAACCATGCATGAATCTGTCCAAGTGCATCATTGACTTCGTTATAATTTTGTGATTTCCTACTTACATTGAATATTAATGAAGTATCATCAGCAAATAACACAATCTTTGACAGATTCTTCACCACAGAAGGAAGGTCATTAATATGGACCCTTGAGGTACGCCAATTTTGATAACAGATGGCCAACCTGACTGTCACAGCTTGCAAGCCGCCCAATGGCGTCTGACTTGGCTTAACAATTTCTGTCATTCAGTAGCCGGGACCAACGGCTTAACTTGCCTTCCGAAGTACGGAAACCCTCTTGTTGTTGTGTCACTAGCAGTCTCTCATCTGGGATGTTTTTTTACTTTCCTTATTGACAAGAAATAGCACCTACCACTCGACCCTTCCATCCGCAGGTAAGCGATACTCAAGAATGTGTTATGGTCAGCATCGTAAATCGACGTGCAAATTCAGATTTCCAAATTCACTATACACCATATTATGGAGCAGTATTATGAGTGGGCGGGCCATGTTCCTCCTCTCACTGATGTCTGTTTAGCGCAGGAAGCTTGCATTTCGGACAATGACTTATTTTAAATTGTTCGTTTTATACAGGACATACAAGACACTAAAGAAGCCCTCTCCTCTAACGGCGGAGCAGAAGTTGAAGTTCGCAGAGTATTTACTCTCCCGTCGCTCCGTCAGCACTCCGCGCGGCGCCGCCTTGCTATTGGACGCTGCTACTGTCGTAGCCGACGATGAGGCGAGTGTAGTATCCAATCACTTGTTTAGTTTTGAACAGGACAGACAACTGAAGCCCTCTTCTCGGACGGCGGAGCAGAAGTTGAAGTTTATTTTATTATTAATCATTTATTTAATAAACAGTTCACATATTTTTTTTATGTTACAACTACTGCATTTTCTTCCCAACAGCCGACCCCAAGCAGCATCTCCATAAAAGGCCGTAAATACATAACGTCCGAAATCGACAACATTGAATTAACCATCACGGACTTACTGGGCCGCGCTCTCAAGTCGCTCAAACCGGACGAGGTCGTCGCACAATCGGGAACGAGGCTTGCCGATGACGTTGTAGTATTGTCTAAACAACCATTGACACAAAAAGGCGGAGAGCCGACTACGTACGTCCTCAATCTGAGCAAGATTAAAGCACAGGTTAGTGTCTACACTAAAAGCATAGTTTAGTGCCGGCACCACATGGCCCGTGTGGTGCCGGCAAAGAATGGTACCAACCCATCTCCCGTGGGTGTCGTAAGAGGCGACTAAGGGTTTATGAACCGGAGGATGGGCAGCAGCATCTTTCTTACTGCGGCAACCAACCACAGCGATCGCCAGCCGCAACGCTTACAAACGTGGTGACTACGGTAATTCCCCTCCAAAGTACCAAGCGTTTTTGCTGTATTCTGGAGGGAGTTCCCTGCCCTGCAGTGGATGTTACATGGGATGTTATGTAGTGTCTACAATACTAAAGAATGTATCCTTTTCTATGATAGCCGTTTTTTCTTTACTACTATCTGTCCACAGTAGGTCTAGCTGTAGGCATATAACTTGAACAATACCGCGTCGTGAAGATTTTCGCGCTTAAAATTGTATGTAAAATTGGGGCATGCGCCGTCGTAAATTTATTTTGCGTGTTTATAGTTGATGACCGATTTGTTACATTCGTTTTTTTTTATTTTTTTTTGGTAATCATGTTTCTTTTTTTTAAATTAGTTTTTTTTTAAATCAAATATTAAAATTTTTAATATTGCTCCTAATATTCCTCCTTGCAGCCTCCGCTGAAGAATCAGGTTTTTGGCTCAAGGCTCTGCCTTCTTCATATGTTGGCACCCTCCTCGATAACACGACCCTTTCTCTTGCCGTCAGCCTGCGCCTAGGAGCAGACATATGTGAAACCCACACTTGTGTATGTGGACTCGCCGTGGACAGACTTGGGCATCACGGACTGTCCTGTAGTAGAAGCGCGGGTCGCATCCCGCGACATGCCGCTCTGAACGACGTTATACGTCGGGCCTTCTCCAGCGTCAATGTGCCGGCTAAACTTGAGCCGAAAGGAACTGCACCTGACGATGGTAGGAGGCCCGACGGTATGACGCTCATGCCATGGCGGTCTGGTAAGCCCATAGCGTGGGATGCGACCTGTGTGGACACTGTAGCCACCTGCCACCTACCTTTGACAACAAAAGCGGCAGGCTCTGCAGCATCTAAAGCTGAAGCCCTAAAAGTGCGCAAGTATGCCGATTTGTCCTCCAACTACAATTTCGTCCCATTCGGAGTGGAGACGCTGGGTCCCTGGGGGCCTGGGGCGCGAGACTTGTTCCGACAACTCTCCTCGAGGCTTATTGATGTGTCGGGTGTTAAAAGGGCTGGCAGCTACCTCGGGCAGAGGATAAGTCTGGCTATCCAGAGAGGGAACGCTGCCAGCCTTTTGGGCACCCTACCCAGATATGATGATCTGGGTGACATTTTTTATTTAGTTTAGTTTATAAGGTAATTAGTACCTATTATGTATGACTTGATCTGTAAAGACATGAATAAAGATTACCTAAATAATATTAGTAGGAAGGATAACATAAGCTTTCTAACTAAAGGTATGTCGAATTATAGTCGATAGAGGTTTATGTAAATATTACAGAAAAATAAAACGATCGTTTTAAATTTTTAATATGTTACTCAAACCGGAAAATACAACAACTTTAATGGAATAAAATATTTCTTTTTGGTTGGTCACATACTAAAATTTGGCCAGGGGAACAAAACTGGCCCTGTGTAAGTAAATAAGATAGATAGATAGTTATGATGATTTCTATAAATAAGATGCTTTTTATGGAAATTATTTCTTCATTAATTACTTATTTCAGTACGGTGTATACAAGATAGCCTTGAGCGCGGGCGGTAAGACTGCCAACGTGAACGTAGCGGTGTTGGGAGAGATCGCGGTAAACAGCGTGGAAGTTGGAGTGGGGGACGTGGACGGAACCACCAGTCCGAAGGTCACCAACCTCCCATACCCCTCTAAACTCGGGGAAATATTGCAGGCTGATCATTTGCAGAAGTGAGTGTTCGTTATAAATTTATAACTTTACATATACAATGCTTAATGGAATATGCGAAACCCTCATACATCCCAACTGCTTTTTATTAAAATAAACCCATTCCAGAAAAAAAAGTCTAAAGAAATTGTCTGATGATATTGTTATTTGTAAGTTTCATCATTGTTCTAGTACATTTTTAAGCTGTTTAGTGCTTCATGCATGGAGCGTGCGCGCATGACACGCCCACTTACCTCCCCTCCTCACCGCTCATGCACCGCGCGCCGCCCACGCGCGAAAGATAGCGCGCCATAGAAATATTTTGCAGCGGCTAAAATTTGTGTATTAATAATAGAAAAAAAATTACCCGTATAATATTAAAAACCCGTGAAATTGATTCTACTCCCGATTCTGAATAAATTATTTTCTCAGTTTCGCTTATTCCGTTAACACGTTGTATAACCTGACGCGTCTTTTCCTTCGGGATCGGTAGAGACCACAGCCCTCCACCTGCTACGATCTTGACATACTTCCCTCGATTCTTCTACTTTCATCAACTCTTTCATACACGATCGTCCGTTTAGGGTACTTTTAACCTGGCCATTATTTAGAAAATCTAGAATTTGTCATGAAACGTTCGCGAGGCTATCCCCTTCCAACGTTCCATACAAATTTGCCTGGTAGATCTTATGATATTATCAAAATTTAATTAAAATAACAATTTTGTCTATCTGTTTGGTACCGGAAAAGAATTGTACCAACCCATCTCTACTCGTGGGTGTCGTAAGATGCGACTAAGGGCTTATGAACTGGAGGATGGGCAGCGGCATCTTTCTGTGTATCATACCACCATCTTACATACTACGGTCTCCGACAAAAGTGGTCGCCTGTCGTAGCGCTTACAAGCGTGGTGGCTGGTAAATCTCCTAAATACAACGCGTTATTGGTAGAGTTATGGAGGGAGCTCCTTGTCTTGTAGTGGACTTTTTATAGGATGTTAAGATGACAATATTTAAACGTCTGTGGCCCTCTCTCTAAAATTTGTTTATTTTTATCGACTGATCATACCATTTCATTATTTGCCAACCTGGCCCTTACACCGTGCATAGCTCAGATTATCTTTGTGGAAGTGTTTATGATGAGACATGTTGTGGTGTGCAGGGTTTCTCTCAAGTTCACGGTGCAAGACAAGTCGGGCAAGCCAGTGCTGGTACAACAAGCATTCGTGCGAGTGGGCGCACTCAACTCGGATGACGAGACCATCTTCGTGGCCGAACCTGACAACACCAAGGCTTACAAGGTTGAACTGGTAAGTTTTTTTTTTCTTCGTAATTTTACAGGATTTTGGTATATCGACGCAAACCTCTCGGGTGCTTACTCTACCTTTGACACTGAATAGACAAATTAGTATTCATTCACAATAATTTGCCCTTAGAGCATATGAGTTAAAACTAATAAATTTAATTTACAATAATAGTTGTAGAATGAAAATTTTGTGATCATTTATAGTATTTGTTAAGTGATGTGAATAAAATACTTACCTAACCTAAGTGTTCTATCTATCTATCTAACCTTGATATTTATTGAAATTGGTGTCCGGCTGGATAGTAATTTAGGGTCGGATAGGTCGGATACCAGATAGTTAACTGTATATATATATATACAAATATTGATCGTTTAATAGTATAGGATTCTTTTTGTGTTGTTGTAGAACGTGGGTTCCCTGACAAAGCACCTGCCCGGTTCCGGAGTGTACTCACTGAGCGTGTTCCTCGGAGACAGCGCAGTGTCCAACCCCATCGCCTGGACTATAGGGGACATTAACTTTAACTTCGGAAAGCATGCCACCGCCGTGGGTGAGTTATACACTAGGGCGTTCTGCGTGCATCAGAAGGCACGTTCCTCGGAAACAGCGCAGTGTTCAACCCCATCGCCTGGACTATAGGGAACATTAACTTCAACTTCGAAAAGCAAGCCACCGCCATGGGTGAGTTATACACTAGGGCGTTCCGCGTGCATCAGAAGGCGCGTTCCTCGGAGACAGCGCAGTGTCCAACCCCATCGCGTGGACTATAGGGGACATCAACTTCAACTTCGGAAATCACGCTACTGCCATGGGTGAGTTATACACTAGGGCGTTCTGCGTGCATCAGAAGGCACGTTCCTCGGAGACAGCGCAGTGTCCAACCCCATCGCGTGCACTATAGGGGACATTAACTTCAACTTCGGCAAGCATGCCACTGCCATAAGTGATTATAGGAGCTATAATACCTAAAGGGTCAAATAGACTGCTTATAAAAGATAACACAGATCTCAGGGCAAATGCCCATTGTACAACAAGTCATACATTGGTATGTTTTTATCTGCTCCTGCACTTGCATCAAAAACGGCCCGTAAAGTAGTAGATTTCTTATCAGGACGTATTATTGGAAAATGTGGCAAGGAGAAAAGGCACGTCGCTATTGTTAATATCATATAACTTGGCAGGCCCTGAATTAATATAATCATTAAGTACCTGGTCGACCGAGCTTCGCTCTATAATAGCCCCCTCAACATTAAAATATCACCGGGTGAGCAAGCTATGCTACTCCCCAACAGATGGCGCTGTAGGTTTCTGTCTAAAAGGCGGTATTTTTTTAAAAAATGCTTAAAGATAAGGGGAAAACGAATTTTCCCAGACATGAGACCTAGCTAAATCGATTTTTCGTCCCCAAAAACCCCCGGATACAAAATTTCACCAAAATCGTTAGGGCAGTTTTCGAGAAACCGATTACAAATATATATACATATATATTTATATATATACAAATATTGCTCTTTTAATAGTATAGGATAAAACTTGTATACTAGCTTTTAGGCTTTCATCATTTTCAAATGATTAAGACGCTGAAATGCAATTGAAAAAGAATTACCCAGCTGAAGGGTTTCTACAGGCTGTATAAGTGGTAAAACATGCAACCTACCGTCTTTAAGCACCACCGTTGTCCGCTTGAAAATCTCCTCACAAATCTCATCTTCCGTGGGGATGATAGACGGCGTTTCCTCTAGAGGCTGAGGTTTTGCTCTCCCTTCCTTGTACTTTAAATTCGTAGAGGTCGTCTTCCTTGTTTTATTAATAGGTTAGTTTCCATTTCCCAAAACCGACATATTAATTTTGATAAGTCCTCTTGCTCTGAGACACAGCTTATTAATACATGGTTAGTATGCACGCTCATTCCTCCAGCTGCAATGAAGCCCAGCTTTGTATTTAGAAGTCAGGCATTAAATATTTTGCGGTTAGTATCACATTCAAAAATATGTCAGCAGCTAATAACACTGAAATTGGTTCAGGTTTATCAAATTTGCAGTCTGCTAAATGAATTCCTTTAGGTATGGCATTTGCTTACATTATAATTTTTTGCTGTGGTAACTAACGGTGACGTTATTTTATCTACAACAGAACAAACAACACCTGTGATTAAAAGCCATCGTTGGATTTAAACCACGGCAATCAATCGGCTCGAAGGACTATAATTTTGTTTGATATTTGAGGTGGTCCAAAGGCGGAATTAAAGATTTTAACTATTTAGAATCAAATTTATTAACAAGACATACGACCTCTTCACGACATTTTAGAAGAGAGAGAGAACGCACGATAGTGTGTACATAGCAAAAAATATAGAAATAGAGGGCAAAGGCATTACAAGCATTGTACCACATTTGTTGTATTAAACATTCGTACAAGGTAAATACTAGCACCGTACGTAAGTTAATCTCAATGGTCACGACATAGTTCCCAATAATTTTGGCCAGATGGTGCCATTTTTCCTTGTATAGAAAAAAAATAAACCGAATTTTGCTAAGACAGTATCTTGTGACTGCATTAATCTATGATTGTAACTACTTGTTTTCTCACCAGGCGAGACGGTGAAGCACAGCCTGTGTTACCGCGGCCCGCTGCCGGAGATCAAGCACCTGTTCCGGTCGCCCGAGCCGCGGCCGCCGCGCCTGGTGTCGGACGTGTTCGCGTGCGCCTGCGCCGCGCCGCTGCTGCTGCTGCTGGCGCTGTGGGCCAAGCTGCGCGTCAACATGGCCTACTTCCCCTTCTCACTCAGCGCTATCATCTTCCATCTCTCCCTGGGAGGTAAGGGTTATGAACGAAGTTTTCGCTTATGATGACATTCTTACCGATTCTGTGTATCTACTCTCAATTTCCGATATATCGATACGATACTATTCGAAACATGCAAATTCAAAACTTTGTCCCTTGAAAATAGAGTAGAATATTAGTTGGATGCTATCTGTCGCAATCTAATGCGTTGCGGATGTAATCACTTTATCCTTTTCTTTCAAGCGAAAAGACTGCGCCCACTGTCAAATAACTATGTTTTCACATATCCTCTTAACATTATTAGTGGTAGGTATATCAAGCTAATAGCTTGTTAACTTAGAAATACCCAGATGTAAAAGGTGAAATCAGAGCTTTCACTAGAAAGATTGAGATTGAGAAATGGGTCTTGAATTCAGAATTCCTTCCACTTGTACAATTACTGTGTAAAATTTATCATATGTAAAGATTGAATCCCCAATGATTCTTTTATAATGGTATTTAGTAGACTTCACTACTGCTTCCCATAGTCCACCCCATGTCGGACAGTACCTTGGGATAAATTTGAATTCAACCCTTTGCTCATTACAATGTGTAACAGCATTTTGATGTTTCTAAATTTACACAAATCAGACAATTGTTTCAATATTAGCACCCTTAAATGTCGATGCATTGTCACAAGTCGATGTAGTCCTCTACTAGACTGAAATCGTTTGAAGGCTGCGTCTGCGTACAAAAGTAATTTTCGGCCGATAGCGTGGAAAAGATTTTTGAAATTAGAACATGATGATGAATTATGGGATAAGGTACTAGCGCTATTCGTTAGCATTTTCCTCGCTGTAGTAAGGTCATTGTGTGTTTCGCAAAGTTATTTGGCGTCTCGTGCCTTGAAACCTTTGCTACGCTCAGGATTCTGTTCTAATTCTACTAGGTGTAACAGAAAAGGTATCCAACCCTGAAGGTGATGCTGCCCATGAAACTGAACAACTTTCCCTAAGTAACATAGGTCAAAATACGAAAAAAAAATATATTTACATCCCGTACAAAATGCTGTTGATTAAATTTTTATGGGGGGTCAACATTTTTTTTATTTCGGTTTATGTTTCTTAGGAAAAGTTGTTCAGTTTCATGGGTAGATTCACATCCTTCATGGTTGGTATACTCTTTTTGTTACACCCAGTAGAATCCTTCAGTTGCTCGTGTTTTAATACAAGGCGCCAAATAACAATTTTGCTGCCTTGCATAACAAATAACCATTGATTGTTTTCCCCCAGCATCCCTGTCGCTGTACGCGTGGTTCTGGCTGCAGCTGTCGATGTTCGAGACGGTCCGCTACCTGCTGCCGCTCGCTTTCGTCACCTTCCTGTCGGGCCACCGGCTGCTGCGCTCCATCGTCTCCGCCAAGGGGCACAAATAGGCCGCACACACCGCATCGCGGCATGGACGTAATAACAATAGGATGTAATAAACGTAACCCGCAAAAGCAAAAATCTCATTGAAACTAGGTTGCGCTTTCAAATAGTCTGAAAATTATTCCGAGTATTTTTCTACCGAGTATTCAGCTAAAAAATCATTCAAAATTTCCACATAGTTTCAACACAAGGTGTAACAGAAAGTTTATATCAACCCCGAAGGATTTGGTTCTGCCCGTGAAACTGAACAACTTTTCCCAAGAAACCATATCAGTTTCATCATAGGTCAGTTTCTATTGAAGGTCAAAAACATTTTGCGTATTTCGTCCTATGTTCCTTTGGGAAAGTTGTTCAGTTTCATGGGCAGATTCACATCCTTCAGGGTTGTTATGCCCTTTTTGTTACACCTTGTTTAATTTATTTAGCACGAATAACTTCTCAGGCTATGTATTAGCGCCATCTAGTTTTATATTTTTCCGGGTTACGATTTCGTCGGGGATGATCAGTCCTTATTATACGTCCATTATCGCGGTTACATACTTTCTTACTAAGCACTTAATGTAACTGTAACATTACCTGCCTATTTGGTGAAGGCCTGCTGCGCTCCATTGTCGTCGCCAAGAGGCACAAAGTCCAGGTCAGGCGTCACATTATGTGGTCGCGGCTGCCAGCATCCATTGCCTGTCACGCAGCGACGCGGTTACATAACCTTTTTACTAAGCAATCAGTGTATCACGAAGTGTCATCACGCATAACAAAGCGGACGCCCGTACTGTGCGACACGGTTCAGGAGGGCGCTGCTGTCATATATTTTGCTTGTTGAATGACAAAATCCCAGTTTATCCAGCTGCCAAAATAAGAAGCGTGTGGCACTGTAGATTTCATGTAAAACTTATTCTTTTTTTACCTTACATTCGTTATTCCAGTTATGTGAGGTGAAAAAAAAAAAACTTTTGTAACCGCAACCGCTGTATAGGTAGTGGCGGGGAGGTGGGGGAGGGGGACGGAAAGAGCAAGAACTAGTTGCCGCCGGGAGCGTCGCCCCCCGACTAGCCGGGAGCATACCTATGCAGCGGTTGCGGTCAGACCATATGACTTTTGCAACTTAACACTATAGGGTGTTCTATAACTTGTCAGGCCTCAAGCTACAGACTACCTCTTTCTGAATGATGTTAAAAGAGGCCAAAGAATGATGTTAAAGAGGGTACAGCAATTTTAATGATTTTGGAATAGAAACTTTTATTCTATATGTATTTACTTTTATTACTTTTTGATCAGTGCAATAAATTTAAATGCAGCGGGAAGCTGCGTTATAAACAAGTGTGAACTATCACAGATATAAAAGGACTGTACCTTATACTTTCGTTCGCCTACGTTTCATTATAAAATAAAATTATAGTGTTGCCTGTTAAGTTTACCTGGTAAATTCTAACAAACTTGCTCTCAAGAACCTCTTCTTTCTTCGTCATACTTTTTGAGTACTATCTCACACTTGACAGTAATTTATTAATGCGATCCTATGTTAAAGATAAACTACAGTAACACGGCCCGACCCTCCAAAGAATACTGGGGAAAAACAAGGAATGTCAGTTTAAGCAAATTCATATAAATTAAAAAATAAAACATCACAAAACAGAAAAATAATGTTGATTGGGTGACTTTCAAAGTGAACATCTATTAGAAGATTGGAATACATGCATTCTCCGAGATTTTTGGATGGAGAGAAGCGGACTACATCGTAACTTCAATAATTTCCCCTATCAACTTATCGGAGTCATCGTGGTGCACAGGCTTTCCTCGTCGTCGATCTTCGAGATGTGGATTCCTGTGTATATCAATCTTTCACTGGACATTGGCGTGTCGCCATAATTTTGTAACGATTCATTTACTTTGACACTGGCGAAATACGTTTTGTAATGAGATTTGATGCCATTAAATAAATATACAATACAATGATATTGACGGTTTTTGATTCTTTAAATTTTACTGACTATATTCACGAAAACGCTACTAAATGGCATTATTACTTTAATTTTTTTCCCTTCGGCCGCGTACGAAACCGGAGGTTCGTAATTAATAACGATAGAAGAAAGAATACTCTTTGTACGATACCAGTTACTAAACAAAAGACCTTTTTCTCTACCAGATACTGGTTTCGATAACAGAAATTCTAATGAATTACGAGCCAGTAATTTGACATTCCTTGGTATCCCTGTAGTCTTCAAATTGCTTTTAGTACAAAACTACTATCTTGGTACACTAGCAATAGCAAGTGGAGGCGCGGGCCATGTCACTAGTTTAAAGCTATCTTCCCAAAACCAGCTTCCCACTTTTATAAAGAAAGAAAAATAAGTTTAGGAATGAGTACGCAACCAAATGGGGTATCAAAATTATCAAATGAAATACACGTCAAAGTGAACACTTTCATTTAATTCCATCTTAGTTCTCAAAGTGAGCAACGCGCGTTGCTGTCTTATTAGTGTCAATAAGACAGTGGGTGCTATGGGCGGTGGTGACCACTTACCATCAGGTGGCCCACCTGCTCGTTTGCTCACTTGTAACATTAAAAAAAAATATATGTATATGTCTGAATTACATGTGTGTACGTGCAAATGTGGCTCTGTTTAGTCTTAATTTTAAGCACACATTCATTTGAGGATTTAATTTTTAATTGTGTTCTTGAATGATTATCAAATTTATTTATAGATTTTAAATAAATGTGATTTGTTTTACATTATTAGTTTTATTTTTTTTTTACGAAAAATAAGAAACCGGCCAAGTGCGAGTCGGACTCGCGCACCGAAGTTTCCGTCCCACTAAGGTAAAAAATTTTGAAAAAACCCACGACGGTTGTTATTTAAAAAATATTAAATAAGACTTTTAAAATACCCCCGACTTAAAAGGAAGAAGGTAACGAAATAGTACGAAGAAAGTACCCATGAAAATCCGTCGGGGCTGCCATTCCGTGTCCTACGAAAATTAATATAGAATTTAATCAATATAAAGTCTATACCAGCTAGTTATAAAATAGCTTTAGTTGGCTACAGTTATGATATTAAATTACGAAAACATGGCAATGGCAGCCCCCGACGGATTTTCATGTACTTTTATCGTACTATTTCGTTACCTTCTTCCTTTTTAAGTCGGGGGTATTATAAAAGTCTTATTTAATATTTTTTAAATAACAACCGTCGTGGGTTTTTTCAAAATTTTTAATTTTGTTTTTTATTTTTAACTTTTTAGAGAGTTCCCACTTTACTGATTATTACAGCGCCCCCTGGTAAATTGACGCCACAACTCTAGTCTAAAAATAATCACAGATAAATCATAAATTCTTTACTGAAAACCGCATCTAAATCTATCATATTGTTTTAGAGATAAATGAGAACACAAATTTTGTGTAAATAAAAATTATCATCACAGCGCCCCCTGGTGAGTTGACACCACGACTCTAGTCTAAGAACCATCACTGATAAATCATAAATCTTTTACTGAAAACCGCATCTAAATCGGTCAAACCGTTTTGGAGATAAATGGGAACATTTGCTTAAATAAAAATTATCATTACAGCGCCCCCTGGTGAGTTGGCGTCACAACTCTAATCTACAAACCATCATTGATAAATTATAAATCCATTACTGAAAAAATCGGTTAAGCCGTTTTTAAGATAAAAGGGAACATAACTTTGCACACACAAACGAACAAACACAACCTCTCACCCTAAACGCATACACCTCCGTTCCGTCGTGGGTAAAAAGTAAAAATACTCATAGACGCGCAAATGCCAGAAGTGTAAAGACACGCACTTGACTAGTTTTTATTGTTTGTTGTTATTCTAGAATAGAATAAATTTTATACAGCGTGATTATGTAATGTCTGACTATACTTGAGTATGGTACTTAGGAAATGAAACTGAACAACTTTCCCCATGAAACATAGGTCGAAAAATTAGATTTTTTTTGGTCGTCCCATACAAATTTCAGTATTGACGGCGCAAGGTTTGTATGGGGAAGCCAAAAATTTGTCTAATTTTTCAACCTGTTTCTTGGGGAAAGTTGTTCAGTTTCATGTCCTACCTAAGTACCATACTCAAGTATAGTCAGACATTACATAATCACGCTGTATAGTATAGCTTATGCACTATAAAACATTTTTCCGGTTCTACGATAGAGCTAAAACAAAAATCGCCTAAAAACAGGGAAGCTCCCATGCTCCTTTTATTTTATTATTATTTATTGTTAGAGCGGCAGCAAAAATCATAATCTGGAAATTTCAACTGTATACCAATGTACATCATAAATAGGCCTTATTAAGGTTCCCTACCCCAATGAAGAATAACGGGATCCTGTTAATATACCTCCTGTCTAATAATAATAAAAAGTTAATTCCCAAGATACAACATATGATTACAACGGTTTATTGGCAAAATACAGCGGGCTGTATCGCTTGGTCCGTAATAACACTAATAACGGACGCCTATTTATGGTGTACATTATATTAAAACACGAACGTTCCTAAACAAAACACAAAGAACGTTCATTTTGGGTTATACCTAACGGTTGTTAGGTATAACCCGAACAAAATCAATTTTTGACCTTCCATAGAAACTGCATCAGCTGATAGCGCATTTTGTTTGTATAAGAGGTCAAGTCTGAGTTTTCGGATCTTAGCAAAATAAGACTGAGTTTCAGATCGACCCTCAAATACGACAGATATTTTCTTTACCTTAAGCGGTTCGTGCATTTCAATATACATTGCTGGCTGTCTTCGTTTTCTATCGAATATTTTATTCTATAATTTAATGAATTTATTGAAACACAAGGGTATACGAGTACATACATAGTTAGATCTGATGCAGAACTAATCATGTAATAAACAGTTTAGTAAAACTATTTTTCGAATAACTATGAAATTAAAAAAGATATAAGCCATCGAAGATTTGTTTTACCCCGGGAAAATATCTCATTCCCGTGGGAATCTACACATACAATAATACTCTAGCGGGGTTGTATCTGCTACAGCACACCGAAACTACTTAACCGATTTTGATGCGACTTTTTTTATTCAACTAAGTATCGCTGATTACGAAAACTACTACAATTTTGAAATCCAACGTGGTAGACGTAAACTACCATTATCCCCTGGGGATAAGGTTGAGGTGCGATAGGGTTGAAATGTCTAAAAATCAATATGGGTGTCGTTTGTAAGGTTTATCGAGCCGCTGATTACAAAAACTACAACAATTTTGAAATCCAACATGGTGGACGTGAAATGCTATCATCCCTTGGGGATGAGGTTGGGATGCGATAGAGTTGATATGTCTAAAAATCAATATGGGTGTCGTTCGTATGGTTTATCGGGTCGCTGATTACGAAAACTACAATGATTTTGAAATCCAACGTGGTGGACGTGAAATACCACCACCCCTGGGATGGGGTTGGGATTCGATAGGTTTGAAATGTCTAAAGATCAATATGAGTGTCAGTTGTATGTTTATATAAGGATAGGGATAGCGGTTAAGATGGCGTTAGGGGTAGAAGCAGGGATAGGGGTAGGGTCAGGGAGAGGGAGAGGGGGAGGGATAGGGAGAGAGTGTAAGGGAGGGGAAAATGAGGGGAGAGAAAGGGGGAGGGAGGGGTAGAGGGCGTGGGAGGGGGTAGAGGGAGGGAGAGGGGGAAGGGGAGGATGAGTGAGGGGAAGGGGGAAAGGGAGGGGAATGGGAGGAGGGCGAGGGGGGAAAGGGAGGGTGATGGGGAGAGGGGAAGGGGGGAAATGGAGGGGGAAGGAAGGGTGAGGGGGGGAAGAGGGAGGGGCGAGGGAGAGGAAGAGAGAGTGGGAGAGGGTGAGGGAGGGGGAGTGGGAATGTAGGGGGGGGATACAAAAGGATAGATAGGGAGGAATAGGGACCTTTTTTACTTTTATGAATACCTCCTCGCTACCCATTCACTTCACTCCCTTTATTGCCTTCTTTTTTAAGTTCGCCTGTAACGGTTGACAATGAAAATTCCGCACTACCTACCAGTTAAATAAAATCAAAAGATAATTAAGTTTGTAGTAAGATGCATTTATTCAACTTGGATAAGTACAAATGCATCTTTTACGTAGGGATCAAGAAGGATAAGCGCTCCGTAAAATATGTTTCAATTAAGTTCGAGTTGGGGGGGATGGGCCTCCTTAGCATTGGCCTGCAACTCGTCTAGGAGAAGGTTAACTCCGAAATCAAACCAGCACACTAATCGGAGCTCATGATAATTGATATCATGTAAGGTCCGGTTAGCAGAGTCAGTGTCAAGGCAGGATAGTGACTTAGAGCGGCGGCGGAGGAATGCCCAAAGAAGGTATCAACGGCGGCGCTCATAAGGTCGAGTTAGCTGACCTACTGCCTACCTATCTAGAATGGCTTTTTCGGACGGGCGAGATAGGTTTAAAAGTTCGACCCTCTCTTTATGACAGTACCCTTCTTAGACAGGCCCCGAGTGCCCGGCGTCTCTAGCGGAAGCCCTGTCCATGACGGTAGACAGAGCAACCCTGGAGCTTGGGGTGCGAAGAATCCCCGGGTGGGAAATTTTCTCCGTCAAACGACCTCTGCTATTCATAAAACGGACACCGAGCTAAACATTTTGACATACAATGTAAGAACTCTTAGAACTGAGGAAAGGTTAATCGAATTGGAAAACGCGCTAAAATATGTTAGTTGGGATATCGTTGGTCTCTCAGAAGTGCGTAGGCAAGGAGAAGATACTTTGGAGCGAGAAGACAACATCTTTTTCCACTACGGAAAGACGGGCGGTCTCTATGGGGTAGGCTTTCTTGTGGCTAAGCGCTGGAAAAATAATATACAAGAGTTTATTGCTTATTCCGAGAGATTAGCCTTGCTAAAATTCCGAATTAACAAAAAGGAATCATTGACTATCGCCCAAGTATACGCTCCAACCACCAGTCACCCTGACACCGAAGTCGAAGAATTCTATGACCTCCTAAATAAGGCCCTCGATGAACACCGCGGCACATGGAACTTAATACTTGGCGACTTCAACGCAAAAGTCGGTCAAAGGCAAACTTTGGATGATCATTACATAATGGGCCCACATGGATTGGGCGATCGCAACGATCGAGGCTCACGTCTTCTACAGTTTGCGTTTGGGCAACGTTTGCGCCTCGCAAACAGTTTCTTCTTTAAACGACTTAATAGACGCTGGACATGGATATCGCCAAATGGGAATACCAAAAATGAAATAGATTTTGTGCTTTCTTCAAACATACAAATAATAAAGAATGTAGGTGTGATAAATAAAATACAGTTTAGTTCAGATCACAGACCGCTTAGAGCAACGTTGAAACTTAACCGTAAGATCCTTCGGCAAAAGATGTTTGCGGCAAAGATCAAACGAATCGACAAAGATACATTAATAGGGAATAAAGACCACTTCAACTTAGAATTAAGAAATTCGTTTTCAATTTTAGGAATAGAAAATGTCTCTGAAATAGAAGAAAATGTTCAATTTCAATTCGATGTCATTGAAAAAGCCTTACACTTGGCAAGCAAGAAAATACAACTAAGCACCAGTAAAAACAAAAAGCTATCTCCGGAGACTTTGCAGTTAATACACAAACGAGAAATTCATAGAAATGATGTAACCAAGGAAGAATTCAGAGGACTAGATAAAAAAGTAAAGCGAAATATACGGAAAGACCTTAGAAATTACAATCAGCACTTAATAAAGGTAGCATTAGAGCGTAACAAATCTCTCAGGATGGCCAAACAAGGCACAGGAAAGGGACGCAGCTGGATTACTTCCCTCAAAGATGGTCAAGGAGTTAAACAGGGAAGCAGAGAAAAAGTCATGCAAATAAGCACAGAATACTACAAGTCTTTGTACTCAGACCCCAACTCACCCTTACAAGACCTATACTACCAATATGATGATACCATACCACCCATATCAGACTTAGAAGTCCAACGCGCTTTGTGTTGCCTTAAGTATAATAAGAGTCCTGGCGCAGATAATATCACAGCAGATGCCTTAAAAAACGGCGAACCTACACTACTACCCTTCTTGACGAAGCTATTTAATAAAATATTAACAACCGGAAAACTTCCTAATAATTTTTGTCACGCTAATATAATACTGTTACATAAAAAGGGAGACAAATCCGAAATAAGCAATTACAGACCCATTAGTTTAGTGTCTCATTTATATAAAACTTTTATCAAAATTATCGAGCGCCGCATATCCAGAGATCTTGATCAACATCAACCCCCCGAACAGGCGGGATTCCGACCAGGACTGTCAACTACCGACCACTTACATAGCCTAAATCAAATTATAGAAAAAAGTAATGAATTTAATTTTCCCCTGTATATAGCATTCGTAGACTACGCAAAAGCCTTTGACAGCCTCCATCACACAGCCTTATTCAATGCTTTGCACAATCAGAATATAAATCAAACATATATAGATCTCCTAAAACTTATTTACATAAACAGTACTGCTTCTATCAAGTTAGAGTCAACTGGTCCACTATTCAGAATTGAAAAAGGAGTAAAACAGGGTGACCCTTTGTCCCCTAAGTTATTTACAAGTGCTCTCGAAGAAATTTTTAGAAAGCTGGCGGATGCATGGAAAGAGCGAGGGATTGACGTCGGCGGTCAAAGGATCACAAACCTTCGGTTCGCTGACGACATAGTCCTGTTTTCCTCTACAGCTACAGAACTACAGGAAATGCTCCAAGAGTTATGTTCGGCAAGCTTTGAGTCTGGATTGATGATGAACATGTCAAAAACCAAGCTGATGACAAATAGTATCAAATACAGCGTGACTGTAGATGGCGAGAGAATGCAGTATGTCGAGGAGTACTTATATTTGGGCCAAATAGCCTCCTTCCAGGCACGACAAGATAAAGAAGTTGCCAGACGCACTGATAATGCCTGGAGGAGCTATTGGTCCATGAAAAGCTACATGAAGAGCGATCTTCCGATTACATTAAAGCGCAAACTCATGGACAGCTGCATTCTCCCGATTCTCACGTATGGTGCACAGGCTTGGTCTTTGACACAACATCAAAGATCCAGGCTCACGGTTTGCCAGCGAGCAATGGAGCGCAGTATGTTGGGTCTGAAACTGACAGATCGGGTCAGAAATACCATACTGCGCTCAAAAACACAAATAGCTGACGCAGCCTACACAGCCGCCAAGCTTAAATGGGATTGGGCAGGTCACGTTTCCCGCATGCCGCATGATCTATGGGCCAAAATCACCACCACCTGGCAGCCGCAGAGCGACAGGAGGCGTCGAGGCCGACCAAGGCGCCGATGGCGCGATGAACTTGACGTCTTTTGTACAAACTGGCAAGAGCAGGCTCTTAATAGGGACGAATGGAGAAAAAAGAGGGAGGCCTTTGCCCAGCAGTGGGACAGCAACGGCTAAATAAGATAAGATAAGATAAGATAAGTTCGAGTTCTGTTTTTTTATAAAATCTACGCGAAGTCGCGGGTAACAGCTAGTTTTGTTAATAAATGCAACTAAAAAAAATTATGCATATTCCCTATTATCTATTACGTTCAATATCCCACACGACAATGTCACTCGCTAGGTGCAAGGACATCTTTTACTCTTTTGCCATTGTAGGAAAATTTTAAGTCATATAATAAAAATTCTAAGTCAAACAATTTTTTTTGCATGTCCTTATTTGCTTTATTTCGTAGAGCTCTTAAAATGTCGCACAAAGTATGTTTTTTATGACCATGTTCATATTTCCTTCTCACCTTAGTTAACTTTATACAAGGTGTAACAGAAAGGGTATATCAACCCTGAAGGATGTGATTCTGCCCATGAAACTGAACAACTTTCTCTAAGAAACATAGGTCGAAATACGCAAAAAAAACTTTTGACCTCCCATACAAAATGCGTGATCAGCTGATTCAGTTTCTAGAGGTGAATTTTTTTTTTCGTATTTCGACCTATGTTCCATAGGGAAAGTTGTTCAGTTTCATGGGCAGAATCACATCCTTCAGGGTTGATATACCCTTTTTGTTACACCTTGTATACAACCTCATTTTATTATTTAAGAAAGCCTATTTTCTAGTTATTATCCGCCGTTAATTTTCAGTTGCCAAAACAAAAAATCGATGCCAGTTTAAATCAAAACAAAGCTTACAATTGATTATAAAGCTGCTATTTTCTACTTAAAATTATCCTTCACTGTAGCTGCCAACCTATTATTTTTGCTACCTGCTTTAATATTTTATGAAACCCTAATTCAGATTAATTTGTCGCCGCGTTAAATATATGCCTTATCTTCATATTACTAGGAAAATTTGATTAAAATTAAAGTTACGTGCGAACATTTTCTTTGTCATCTAATAAGGACAGAAAGAGTTTGTATTATCATCCTGAAAATTCTAGAATAAAAAAGTAAGAAATATCTCAAGTAATGAAAAATATTTTAATTAGAAATGACACTTAAATTTATATCACACAAATATTACACAATCGTTTGCGTAAAGCGACTATCTTAATCTAAAATCAAGCGATACTCGATTATTTCTAAATTAACAAACTATACCAGCCGACACGAATCTTGTAGCAGATTTGGGTATTTTATGACTACACTGGAGCATATAATATGTGTTGAAATTTATTGTCGACGAGTTATTAATGGTTTTAGTACATACTCATCAAATCAACTTTACCTATTGACTGCTCAAGATTTTTGCTGGTATTACAAGATCACAGGGCTTGTTTTGTAAATGCAATAATCTGTCATTGAATGTTACTCAGACCATCTATGCTCAGATAAAAAAAATCCATAAAAACGTAAATCTTTTGGCTTCCTCATGCCTCATTCATTACGCCTTGTAGTGGTTTAGTTTTATGGTCTGGGAAACATTCATTTTTGTTGCACACAAACAAATAAATCCTGTACAAATACATAGCCAAAAGAAATTTATTCTTAGACATGAGATAATTATCAATTATCCTTCTTAATTAACTTTCTTATATAAATCTTATCGTCGTAACAAGAAGTCAATCGTAACGTATCTTGCATTGACGATTTACTTAAAATTACTTTTTTTACTTATTAGTACAAATAAAGCTTATTCTTAAAGGCCACTTATTAAATTATTCTAATAATCGCAATATTAGATACCAGATCAACCGGTTAATAATTTTTACGAACTAAAAATGTGATGAAGAATTTTGTTTTTACAAAAAAAAAACGCCAACAACAAAAATGTATATCGGATTTGCATAGAAATACGTGTTTACCTTCGTGTGCATATCGCCTTATTTTATTTTCAAGTCTACAAATAGACCATGGTCCAGTAATTCAAAATAGGTATGAATGCCTTGTAGCAACACGTCAAATCCGGTTTTGAGTGAATTTTACGAGTTTTCTAGCGCATTTTAACCAGTAATTGAAGAATGTCAACTAAAGTTAAGTTAGTTGCCATTGCTGTCTGTTATTTCAGGAATCAATCGTTAATCGTAATTGATAAAAAAACTACAGTCAAGTAAAAAAGGTTAAGAAGAACATGTCAAGTAAACCAGAAAACACTGGGAGAATAATACTGATGAAGACATCACGTGCAAATAATCTTAACTGTTTTATGTGCAGTGCACATTGTAAAGCAACTAACATCAGAGTCCAAGGACTCGAAAGAAAGTTGTGGAGCGTCAATGTATAGGATTTTTAACAAGAATTCGATTTATGGGAGACTTGGAGGAGTCTCCTGTCTCCCGTAAGTCGAAAAGAGGGATACATCCAAGAAAATTTTGTTTAGTTACTTACTTAATCTAAAAAAAAAAAATTGGTCCAACAGGTCATATCATAACTTAAAACCCTGAAGGATCTGATCCTACACAAGAAACTCAACATCTTTTGCCAAGGAACATTGGTCAAAATACGAAAATAAAAATTCACCAAACGATAGAGCATTTTGTATAAGAGGAGAATTTTTTTTATAGGAGATTTATACGTAGTCTGTCTATGTTTACTGTCTATAGGGAAAAGTAGTTGTTTTTCAATTCATCTATTACTCGCCATAGTAAATCTTGGCCCAAACAAGTAGATAAAAGAAAACGTAAGTTGTTATAAAAATTCCTATGAATACAGATACACAAATACAAGAATCGTATTCTAGATCACTTTGGTTGCGGCTGTCAGAAATAGATTTTTTTATCCTCCTCATATTTTGATGATGTTTGATCCCGTCAATGTGCTCGTTTAGTTGATTTTCTGAATTCGAAAAAATTTTGCACATTGTACAATAATATTTTTGTTCCTTCTTGACTATTATTATGTTATCCACTGCAATAAAACATAAACATTAGCAAGAGGTTTGGAATTCATTTAGGTCACCCTACAAGGGACACAGGCGCAAGGGCATAAGGAGCTAATAAACCGAGACTAATGTACCGTGTGGTGCTAATAAACCGAGACTAATAGTACCAACCCATCTCGGCCCGTGGGTGTCGTAAGAGGTGACTAAGGGCCGCTGGAGTTTCGTCAGACTCGTTTCTGTTTCAATACTGACATTAGCAGTGTTATCCGAAAAACTTTCGACGGCTTTCGTTAGGAATGTCTAATCTGTCGAGACGTTTTGAAGATTTGGCGTTCGTAAGCCACGTGTTTGCCGCTCAAGTAGTTTTTGCTACGAGTTTGATGGTGATCGAATGCTGCTTTACCAGCAGTGAAGGGAAATAATATTTCGTAGAAAATAATATTTAGTAAAAACATACTTGTAAAGTGTGTTCAGTCAATAAGTTTCGCTGAGCTAAAAGATTTTTAGGTTACTTATTGGATAACCTGTCAATCAAATCTTGTCTTGCATAATAATTTACATATTATATGAATTCCAAAAAATAACTTACTTGTGTAAACAGAATTACGTCAAGAAATTTGTGAAATTAAAATACTTTCAAATAACGTTACTCCTATAGTTGGCTTCTAAACATATTATAATGTACTCTTACCGTCATAGTAAAGTTATATTAATTTCTCCTCCTACCTTCAAAATTACAGCATTATTGAAAGGAACAGTGTTGCCAGCAGTAGGGTTAAATTTATGTATTTTTATTTTGTAGTACAAATGTGTCAAAAATGATATTGTTAAAATTTATTTCATTATTTAATAAATTACCGATTCGTACTAGAGGGTTCACATTGAACCACTTTTTTGCGAGTGAACGGACAAGTTGTGTTTTGCGCGGTTAATTTTCAACCAACGTCAGCCATTTTGGCATTATTGAATCATATGAATGTATTGTAATGGAAGGGTTCTCAGTTACACAATTTTATAAGAAGCCCCGTATTCGAGCTCGATTAGATAATAATATTCTTGCTATTACATTGACTTTCCACACTTACCTAATTTAAATTAGTTCTAAAGGTAAAGTCATTTTAAAAAAAGCTTGTTTACATAAATAATCATATTTTAGCCTATGCCGTCCATATAAAATGTGAGTTCATCAATTTCAGTACATAATTACGAGGTCAAGAGTAAGCCCATTCACGATACAAAAAAAAATACGTGAATAAACCACAGACCTAGCAAAAGCGCGCTAACGCTTACTATATCTATGGAATAAACCTATTTTTCATGAACACTGACAACAGAGTGTAAAAATTATCAACATGTCAATATTGTAAACAAGTTTAGTAACAAAACGGCAATTAAACAGCTTGCCGTTTAGTAACAAAACGGCAAGCAAAACAGCGCTAATTTCATAAAGCATCTTTTAAGTTGAAGCTCCTTTAAATGTAATGTTTTTTATATTTGTCGTCGAAAAATAGTAGTATGTATTAGTTAATATTAGTAGTGGTATGTACAGAAATACTTATAAAAGGGTATCTGCAAGTTCTACACGAAATTGTAAAGGAAATACTAAGAATTAGAGCGATGAAAAATATATTTTGAGACAATACAAACAATTGATTGACAACCAAAACGTAAAGACTAAACAGAGTTTTAACTTTGAAGAAGCTTGATACTGGTATAGTCCTTAGAGTAAACTGGATGCCAACTGTCAACATTCGCGCCTATTTGATTGATAAATATTAACGTCGTCACCTGTGACAGTAATGTCAAAATTAGTTAACGGTACACCAAGGAGGTTTTACTACGCTTCGCTTAGCGTGGGTTAAAACCTCCTTGCGGTACACTAACTGGGGGTGTTACAAATTGGCACTATTACAAAAATCCATTGCAGCATTACATAATATCATGGACGATCGACTGACCATAGTGACCATCCCCTTTTAGAAATCGTAACCCGGAAAAGTATGAAACTACATGGCTACAAGTTACTATGATTTATCGAGTATTCTGCTAAAAAAATAAACCGAATTTCAAGGTTAGCGTTTCTATACATTGAAACTGATGTTGAAATTTTGAATGGTTTTTGGCAGAATACTCGGTAGACCATAATTAATTTCCAGATTATTTGAAAGCGCCATCTAGTTTATGCCTTTCCGGGTTACGTTTTCTAGTATGGGGATTGTCAGTCTTATTACTATTCGTCCATGATAATTTACGTTTTCTAGTGTGCGGATTGTCAGTCTTATTAATAATAATAAGACTGACAATACCCATACTAGAAAACGTAACCTGGAAAGGCATAAAACTCTGGAAGGTAAAACTGATATTATCAGTGCCGTAAATATGATTGGGCCCTAATGTAGTTTACCGCATCACGTTGTGTTGGTGTTGGTGGTTCAGAACTCCGCATCGAGCGTGAACACGTTGTCGTGTTTGTCGTTCATGACGCCCCATTTCTGGTACTCGCCGACTTTCTTCTCGAAGAAGTTGGTCTTCCCCTCCAGCGAGATCAGGTTCATGAAGTCAAACGGGTTCCGGGTGTTGTAGTGCTGCCGGGGGGAGACAGGTTATAAAATAATGGATAGTATTATTAGTAAATATTTATACAGCGTGAATATTCATTGGTTTTTCTCCCGAAGGTTAGTGATGCTGATTTTGTCGCTGGACAAAAACCTGCACTCTCCTCCACTGGTCTAGAATAAACCACCTATTACCAGTCTTTACAGAAAACGTCGAGTTCATTCCACTATCTAACCTCGACGCTTTCTGTCCGGATTCGGTCTCCAATCAAGTCCACTAGCAGTCAGTTAGGATGGTATAGTTGGGTATCTTCTCCCACAGCAGATCCATTTGCAGCCTCACTAGCAGTCAATCAGCCAGGATGGTATAGTTACCTTCTCCCCAATGAGGTCCACTAGTAATCTATCAGTCAGGATGGTATGGTTACCTTCTCCCCAATCAGGTCCACTAGCAGTCAGTCAGGATGGTATAGTTGGGCATCTTCTCCCACAGTAGATCCATTTGCAGCCTCACTAGCAGTCAATCAGTCAGGATGGTATAGTTACCTTCTCCCCAATGAGGTCCACTAGTAATCTATCAGTCAGGATGGTATGGTTACCTTCTCCCCAATCAGGTCCACTAGCAGTCAGTCAGGATGGTATATTTGGGTATCTTCTCCCACAGCAGATCCATTTGCAGCCTCACTAGCAGTCAATCAGTCAGGATGGTATAGTTACCTTCTCCCCAATGAGGTCCACTAGCAGTCAGTCAGGATGGTATAGTTGGGTATCTTCTCCCACAGCAGATCCATTTGCAGCCTCACTAGCAGTCAATCAGTCAGGATGGTATAGTTACCTCCCCAATGAGGTCCACTAGCAGTCAGTCAGGATGGTATAGTTGGGTATCTTCTCCCACAGCAGATCCATTTGCAGCCTCACTAGCAGTCAATCAGTCAGGATGGTATAGTTACCTCCCCAATGAGGTCCACTAGCAGTCAGTCAGGATGGTATAGTTGGGTATCTTCTCCCACAGCAGATCCATTTGCAGCCTCACTAGCAGTCAATCAGTCAGGATGGTATAGTTACCTTCTCGCCAATGAGGTCCACTAGCAGCCTGTCAGGATGGTATAGTTACCTTCTCGCCAATGAGGTCCACTAGCAGCCTGTCAGGATGGTATAGTTACCTTCTCGCCGATGAGGTCCACTAGCAGCCTGTCCGCCACGAACTCGATGTACTGCGACATGAGCTCGCAGTTGATGCCCAGCAGGCGCACGGGCAGCGCGTCCGTCAGGAACTCCTGCTCGATGAGCACGGCATCCCGGATGACCGCGAGCACGCGCGCCGCGCTCGGCTTCTGCACGAGGTGCTTGAACATCAGGCACGCGAAGTCTGTGTGCAGGCCCTGGGTAAGGGAAAACGGTTCATAATATAAATTAATAATATTTTGAGTTGGAATTAGCTTTGAGCCGGGAAAATATAAAGTCAAAAGGAAGGCGAGAAAGAGCATTCGTACAGCCGCTGAAGAGCCTTCGAATGGTCCAGACGCTTTATTATCTATAACTTATAGATAAAGGAAGATATTCTATTCAGTATTTTCTAGCATTAATGCTATTTTAATATTAACTTTGATTGTAACGAACCTAAGCATACGACATACATAGTTGAGTATTCATTAATAAAAGTATAAAATAGAAAGTGGTTTTTATTTACAGAAATTAGCCATTAACCAGTCTTATTCTGAGTGCTGAGAGTGAAATGTATTTCCGCACGCACCTCGTCTCTGGAGATGAGCTCATTGCTGAAGGTGAGTCCGGGCATGAGTCCTCTCTTCTTTAACCAGAAGATGGAGGCGAAGCTCCCCGAGAAGAAGATCCCCTCGACGGCCGCGAAGGCCACGATCCGCTCCCCGAAGGTGGCTTGCTTGCTGGCGATCCAGTTGAGCGCCCAGTCTGCCTTCCTCTTCACGCACGGGAGGGTTTCTATTGCGTTGAACAGGAAGTCCCTAAACAACAATTTCCTTTGTTTAAACTATAGTTCCTGGGCGACCGAGTTTCGCTCTATAATAGCCGCCTCAACATTAAGAGCTTACCCCCAGCCAACTAGCGCCCCCACCAGTAAAAAAAATATTACATACATAACATCACGCCTCTTTCCCGTCGGGGTAGGCAGATACCACAGTCCTCCACCTGCTACGATCTTGACATACTTCCCTTGCTTCCCGTACTTTCATCAATCCTTTCATACATGCTCGTCGGTTTAGGGTACTTTTAACCTGGCCTTTATTCAGAACGCCCTGAATTTGGTCCTGGTACGTTCGCCTAATAATAAAAAAATCGAAAATCTGTCTTACAAATTTGAAGTAAAGGTACGTAAAAGTAAGGTAAGTTTATTTATTACCTATCAATCCTGAAAAATATACTTTACTGTAGATACAGATACAAAAAGTGCGAAAAAGGGCCACTTTTAGCAGTTTTTGTATCTGTATCTACAGTGAACTAATTTTTCAGGATTAGGTTCTAAATAAACTAGGGTACCTTTTCTTCAAATTTGTAAGACAGATTTTCGATAAGTTTAGTATTTAGCGAGTAATATTTTTTTAACTGAGGGGGGCGCTAGTTTGCTGCAGGAAAGGCCTAATATCATCAGGTGAGCAAGCATGCTACTCGCTAACAGATGGCGCTGTAGGTTTCTGACTTAAACGCGGTATATTTTAAAAATGCATAAAAACACGGGCAAAACCATTTTTCACAGACATGAAACTTAGCTAGATCGATTTTTCGTCCCCAAAAACCCTCGGTTACAAAATTTCATCGAAAACGTTAGAGCCGTTTTCGAGAAACCGATTTCAAATATACAGTGTGGCCCATTGATAGACGTCCAAAAGAAAAATTTGGATGCGACATGCTAAGGGGTATCCAAATCACCCCCATGTATGTTCCGCGATTATTTGTAGTTTTCGAGTTATTAATTAATATTTTATTTTAATAATTTAATATTTTTTTAAATTTTCTGCCGAAGGTAATTAAAAATTTCATATCTTTTTTTTTAATATTTTTTTTTTAATTTTCTTTTTGTGTCATAATTGCCTTGAACGTTACTTTCATATATAAAATAATGAACCTCCTTACATTCCTACTTGTTACTCAAAAAGTATGGTAAATAAAATTTTCGGACAATTTAATGGGCCGATAAAAATTTTGATCATCAATTTAAAAATACAAAAAGGATGTTCCATAAATTGTGGCTGGTTTCAAAAATTTTTCAGGTATCTAGGCTACCCAAAACATAAAAAAAAATTTGGTGCTTCATGAGGTATTTTTCGCTGAAATTGGCGTTTTAAAGTTGAGTTAATTTAGGCTCCAAATAAATAATTTGCCTATTTTGGTGATTCCTATTTATGATGGTGGTAGGGCTTCTGTACAAAGTCCGTCTGGAAAAGTACCGCCTTTTGCCTGTTTCTATCGTAAAGCAGCAGTGTTTGCACTATTGTGTTTGGGTAGAAGTTTTAAGAGAGCTGGTAAAATTTTTGTCACATGAGCGATTCTATTTTATTTCGTAGGGTGGGCCTTCAGAATTTGGTTGTTTTTTCCGTAAGAATGATTACTTGATAGGGTATTTTGAAAGTATTTTGGTACTTAAAATGGTATTTTTCGCTGAAATTGGAGTTTGTAAGATGCTATGGAAAAACCTGAATCGTAATTTAGGTTTAAAATAAAAAAAAATACAATTTTCTATATTCTTGTCGCTACTTTGAAGGTGGTGGGGCTATTCTGTAACTTCAAACTTGGAAAAAACACCAGTCTTGAATTTGAATGGCTCTTTGTTATCATAGGTACGTAAGTTTCAAACAAAACCTAAATGGTCACTTGTAATAGGAATTGAGTAGGTAATAAAACACCATACAGGAAAATAGCCTTATCACCAGCATTGCCTGTAGATTAAATACAAAGGCACATTATAATCACAATCGCTTTTTTAATGATGATTAAAATAACAAAATTCGAGCTTTTGTGCAATGTCTGAGAAAGTAACACTAAACTTTATTCTGTGGTAACATCATTAGTATTTTGCCATCAAGTAGGAGATAAATAAATAAATGGGCTTTATTTCAGGCATTTGCTCTACAGTGTTTACGTAATATATTTAAGTCGCGAGTGAATAGACTTCTTATGGGCAACTTTGTTCCATCATCGACTTCATCTCTGTCCGCTGGGCTAGATTGAGGTCAAGAGCAAGTAAAAACTAAATGGTTTAAGTAAAGCGTAAGGAAGCCAGTGAATGACTGACACATGAGACATTCGAACCGAGTTCTCAGGGTTGGAAACATACCAATAGCTCTTATTAATGTTGAAACTGTCACATCAACCAGTCATCATCAACTGGCTGTCATGGGAGCCAGAGAAATTACCGGCACACGAGACATACCATCTTAGTTCTCAGGGTTGGTAACGCGCTTTGCTGTCTTTTTAGTGTCAAATTATTGCACTAATAAGACAGTGGGTGTCATGGGCGGTGGTGACCACTTACCACCAGGTGGCCCACCTGCTCGTTTGCCCACCTGTGACATAAAAAGAAATATATATAAAACAGAGGTGCTATGGGCACTTGGGCAGTGGTGCCCACTTTCCATCAGGTGACCAATCTGCTTGTTAGCTCACTTATGGCATAAAAATGAACTTACCACACCACTCTTTAGAATCCTAATGTGTCAATCAATCAGAGAGGTATAAAGAAGGGCAACATATTAATTACTGTCTTAAAATTATGTCACAATAAAACAGTAGGTGAAGTTATGAAAATAATGAACTTACCGCTCTTTAGGATCCCTAATGTATGTGTCAATCAACAGGGAGTACATTTCTGAGTGGACATTCTCCATAGCGATCTGGAAGCCATAGAAACACCTGGCCTCAGTCACCTGTACCTCTTGAGAGAAACGCTCCACAAGATTCTCATTTACAATGCCATCAGATGCAGCGAAGAATGCCAGGACATGTTTGATGAAGTGTCTCTCACAGTCTTTGAGGTTTTCCCAGTCTGATAAGTCCTGTATAGAAAAGAAATAAATTACTATGAGAAATTGAAATTTTTTATTGCATTTCAAAAAAGGTAATGTATGTTCGTTCCATGGGATTTCAGATTCATGGCTGTTTTGTTGTACATTGTATTATATGCATAAGAAATTCTAAGGCTAACCTACAAAAGAGCACTATAACTATTTGATCATAATACTTGTCATATTCACATAGTAAAAATAGGTTACCTTTGATAGATCCACTTCTTCTACCGTCCAGAAGGAAGCTTCAGCTTTCTTGTACATTTGCCAGATGTCAGGGTACTGGATGGGGAATATGACGAACCGACGAGGGTTATCCCGTAGCAGGGGCTCCAAACTAGGGTCGAATTCTCGACTCTGTTCTGCTTTTTCGACTTCCATCTTTTCAGCCAGATTCGCCTTCGCCTCGTTCGAATTTTGTACTTTCAACACGTTAGGCTTGACTGGAGACTAGAGAATAATCACAATATTTAAGTAGGTTCTCAAAATTTTAAGAATTAGCGGTAAATAACAAGACTAACCTTTATGTGCACGTTGTTGATGCCGCTGTGGAGGTTTTCTTTCTCGATAATTTCAGACATTATGAATTTATGTAGTTTGTAAAATGTATTTATCAAGCACTTTATTTAATCACGTCCACCTTATTCTCAGTAAAACACAAATTGGCTTCAAATGCGCGGTTGGCTTTTTCCACTATTTCCGCGCTTCAGATTTCTACGTCATTCATGCATCAGCTGGTCAAATTTTCGCGGGAAACGAGATGTTCCGAAACTCACTTGCAGTACTCAATTTTTTTTTCAATACTGTTATTAAATAAATTACAACATTGATTTGTAGATAGTATGGAACTAATTTCATTTGAATTAAAAATATAATGTATAATTATTATTTAATTTAATATTATCACTAAATAAAAAGTTTAATTTAATGTAAATAAACTATTGAAACTAATGACTCAAGTAAGATTCGGAACTTGGAACACAGCAGTTCATTGAACCATTCACAGATGTTTTTGCTAAAAGTAGCGCGAATTCAGATCGTCCCACATTCCATGTCGTAAAGAAATGAAATTAATGCACAAAAAATGTTAAAACTATTTTATATCAATATAAACACTGCAATATATATAGCCTACGATAGGATTGTCTACTAAACTTACGTAAATAAACTAAGAAAATTATAACCAGTTTCCCGCGTTAAAAACGTTGATATTTCAGACATAGCCATTGGTCAAAACGTTGACCAATCAGATTTCTTGCGTTCCAATAGTCTTGCATTGGTTGGAGCAATGGATGTTGTACTCCTTTGATTGATAGAGCAGGGACAGCAGATCGATTTTCATTTGTGCTAGAAAAGGAAAGAAATATAAATCAAATCAGCTGTTTGTTTTGCAGTGCTACTGGAAAATAACATTTGTTTGTTTACATTAGAATTTTGCATTTTAATAAAAAATTACCTTAATTCCACCATGGTTAATTATTGCTGTGTTTATGGGTGCGGTCGTACTACCAGATCGAATGAAAATTTAAGTTTTTACTGCCTCCCAAAGGAAAAACATCGGTAGGTTACATTGAGTTCCATTTCATTTGCACAGCACAAAAGTTTTTCAATTTCGTAACACTCTATGTAAAAGATACATCATAGCAACAAAAATAATTGTAGCTATAACGAGTGTAACTATAGTCTCGTTTGAAGGCATGCCTTACTGTTTACTAATTGCAAAATCTAATTTCTAGGTTATAAAATCTAGTTGACCAAATGTTTGACAAGCTCAGACGAAATTATCTATACAGCCTCATATAAAACCTTTTTTGTTAACAGCCAGGTGGAATGGCTTAAGTTGGCTGGAAGAGAAGATCTACTAGGTCAAAAAGAGGCTCATCACTTTAAATTCCGACGAATCTGCTCCCGGCACTTTAATCTCTCGCATGTGAAGAATAGGAGCAGACACCTGGCGCCTGATGCTGTGCCAACACTGTTTCTGCCAGGACAGTGGGACGAAGGTACAGTCCACTGAACTTAGCGACCAAACATCACAATAAACAAAGCCACTTTGAATATAAATGCCAGTGCTATGCTCTAATGGACGGTGCTGCCCATACTCCAGTTCATAATCCCTTAGTCGCCTCTTACGACACCCACGGGTACAGATGGGTCGGGACTATTTTTTACCAGCACTACATGGGCGTGGCAGGAGTATCAACACACAATTGTTACATTCCTGAGTCATGAGGACATGATGAACAAGAAACTACATAATCCTGCTAATATGTTTTGAACTATTCCACTATCTATACCTACATTTTATACTATTTTGTGTTTGTACTAGCACTAAAACTACCAAAGTCCTCATCTGTTAAGGTTAAGATATGGTTGGTAGTGATTCTGTCATCTACAAAATTAGGTAACAGTTTGATTCCCATTCAGGACAAACATTTATGTGATGAACTGAACATAGATGTTTCTTTACACACTACCATAATGTGTAGACATAGAATTTGTCTATTTTAATTGTACTTGAATATGTGGTACCCCAGCTTCAATAAAAAGATAAAAAAGCACTATAGAAGTAATTTATTTCTTTCAAATAGCAGTAAGATATGTAGTAAGATTGGTGTAGGGGAAAAAACAACATAATAATACTAAAAATGAATACTATTATTTACATACTAATTATATTAATTATTTTAACTAATATATTTTTTTATGTACTAATATTTTTCAGAAAAATCTGATGACGAACATCTGGATGTAGTCTGTAACGTCTGCAAGAAATCCTTCGGTGGGTTCAGGTACAAGTGTGTCACATGTGATGACTTTGATCTCTGCCACAGCTGTGAGACCTTGAGGGCGCATCCCGAACATTTCGTACTTAGAATACCTAAGCCTTTGAAGTTTGTAAGTATATTTTTGACTATTCGTCTAAATGTGCGTCTCGTCTTCGCGTAGCAAACCATCGAACATTGACACGTGTAGCAGCTCGCGATCGGTCGAATACGCGAGCAATTTTTTAGCTCCACTTTTTCCACGGTCGAACACGCGAAGAATATTCGACCGCGGTAAACCTTAATGCATTCGCAGAGCGGGTCGCGATTTCGATACGAGCGAATTTGCTCGCGTGTCGCCATGGCATTCATGCACGAGCCGCTACGCGTGATGTAAACGTATCAATGTTCAAACCACGCGAAGTCGTCACTCACCTTAATAAATACATATAGAACTTAAATTCTTAATCATAAAAGAAACTTACTTACTTACTTTCGCTGGCTCAGGGACCCAAAGAGGATCTTGGCCTCCGACACCAAAAGCCGCCAGTCGGCCCTTTTCTGCACCTCCTCACGCCAATCGGGTCTTTGGAGAGCGCTCAGGTCCTTCTGCACTTCGTCACTCCAGCGGTACCTGGGACGTCCGACCGGCCGCTTTCCCGTCGGTCGTCCCAGGTACGCTCTTTTGACTGCACGATCTTCCTCCATCCTCTCTACGTGGCCCAGCCAGCGAAGTCGGGCTGACTTGGTCTCTCCAATTATATTGGGTTCAGCCACTAGGTCTTCTATCTCCTGGTTTTTTCGTGACCTCCAAGTGCCATCATCACGCCTAGTTGGTCCCAAGATCTTCCGGAAAATCTTCCTAATAAAAGAAAGGTAATCCCCTAATGATTCGTTTCTGGCATGACGCCAATAATTCAAAATTTTCAAAGAACTCGGCCGAAGCTTCGTATGTTTGAAGACGCCTCACCGCGCCCGCTTTTGCAGTGTGGCCGGGCAAGATGTCTGTATTGCCGTTCAATTACGTCTGGCACACATCAGACCACATATTACTTGGTGACTGCTCTCTGGTAGTACCATCGGCGAAAGGATCCTGCTGCCCATTCCCCACCTTTTATACAGTACAACTTTTATACAATAGGTATACAATATTTTTCAGAAACTAGTGGACGACCTCATAAAGAAATGGCGTAAGTTCTTCAAAGCAGAACACGCGACTCCGAGTAACTTAGACAGCGCTACGGAACAAGCAGAACTGACGGCAGACAGCAGTGATGATGACCAGCCCATCACCAAGTATGCCAGGAACTATGACAGCGGTGTTGATTTGTCTGAAGATGTTAAAGAGAAGATTCGGAAGGTAAAAAAAATTCGTAGCTATCCGTGATCTTCCCGAGAAAAATTGCCACCCAAAGAACTACTATTTTAGCAGCAGATAGAAGATTCGTTTTTAGACGATATGCATCATCATCATCATCATATCGTGTGGGTTGCAAGGTCGATGACCAACCTCACAAACCTTGGTGTCAGGAATGTTGAGCCGCTAAAGGTCTCTGGATAGTAATCTAATCGGGACCGAAGCACGAATCACCCTAACTTTTTGTACAATCAGGTGATTCATCAATGTCCTAGCCAAACTAGGGAGGTCGCACAAAGGGATTTTAGTTTGACAGTGTCTCCACCGGGAATCGAACCCAGAACTTCCGGATCGAGAGCGCTCGAAAGATAGCATGTGTATCATATAAAACACTTACTGTCTACGCCGTATTACCGCCACTTAAGAGGCTACCTCCCGTCCACTAGCGCCCCCATTAGTTAAAAAAATATTGCTAATTAAATACAAAAGTTATCGAAAATCCGGAAAGACAGATTGAAGTTAAGGTACCCTAGTTTATTCAGAACCAATCAATTCTGAAAAATATAATACACTGTAGTTACAGATACAAAAAGTGCGAAAAACGGCCACTTTTAGCAGTTTTTGTATCTGTAACTACAGTGAACTTTATTTTACAGAGTAAATAGTTTCTAAATAAACAAATGAACCTTTACTTCAATCTGTCTTTCCGGATTTTTGATAAGTTTCGTATTTAGCGAGTAATATTTTTTTAACTGATAGGGGCGCTAGTGGACCGGAGGTAGCCCCTTAAAGGTACAGTGAGGTCGCTTCTTATCTAGCGCAGCCGCTTAATCAAGGGCTATAATTTGATAGGTCTAAAAGTAATGCTGTATTTTTTAAGCCTATAGAGAGTATCGTATCTGATAGCAACACATGTAGTCTCTATAGTTGAAATAATGTATCTTGATTAGAATGACAGAAGTGTTAGAGCAGGACGCAGCGATGTGCTACACATTGGAGCGACAGAGACAACTATCGATCCGACCTGCTCTCACGCATAGTTTTTCCACCTGTCATTCTAATTAAGCTATATTATTTCGACTATAGCCACACCCCGAACACCACATACATCGAGCGCGAATTTGAAATTAGAAGGTCGCGCAGGCTGCATATTCAGTACAAAAGACCCTCAGGAGGATCACGAGAATCTCTTGGCGGGTGCGCGCGGGGGTGGGGGGGGAGATTGCGGGCGGGGGGCGGAGAGTGGCCGTTCTGTATGATAGTACTATTACTTTATTCTGTGCGCTAGTAGTTTTTTTTATTTTATTTTATTTAGGCAACAAACAGTTGTGTACATAAATATCTATACAATTTCTTATGATTTAAAGAAAAACCTTGAGTGTGTCCCAAAAGTGCCGTCTCCAATCTACTTTACTAACTACAGAAATTAGTGTCCATGTGTGTCCACGATGCTGCTGGGACAAGCCACGCTCGTCGCTATATAATTACAGCGTCGCTGTCCCCAATCCTCATAAGTACTAACCTCAGATAAAGGAGAGCGCAGCGAGATTCAAATCTCTTTGGTACTAACTATTGAGGGCTTTGAACCCAGCAAGACACTAGGGTACAAGCCACGCCCCCGTTGAGTTACGCTGTTCCGCATTTCACACTCATATATTTATCGTGGACCGTGGCTTTTACTTCCAGCCCAGGGACCCGATTCTTGAATATCACCGGGTGATAAAATATCACTCAAAATATTCAAGATTTTTCTTTTCAAAAGTGAAGATTGTTATTCGTAAAATATAAAGCACTCCTGGTTTGTTAATTTTTATGTATTCTGATTTACCTTTCAATAGTTTGTCAGGGCAAATATGATTTATTTAAGTCTCAAAAGTGATATTTTATCACCCGGTGATTTTCACGATTTTTTTCGTCTTGATTCCTACGTAGGCAAATTTACACGACGGCAAAATTTAGGCGCCTCTGAGGGATGCAGCCATACAAAAGAAAGAGAAAGCTATTCGACTATTTCTTTCTTTCGTATAGCTGCATCCCTCAGAGGCGCCTAAATTTTGCCCCGTGTAAATCAGCCATTACTTAAAATTTTCGCCTAGGAAATTTTCTTCTATTGTTTCTAAGGCTATATTGTTTGCTATTTGTTGAGTAATCTTCTACCCGCCGTCCACTAGCGCCCCCATCAGTTAAAAAAAAAATTTGTTGCTAAATACAAAACTTATCTAAAATCCGGAAAGACAGATTGAAGTAAAGGTACCAAAGTTTATGTAGAACCTATTTACTCTGTAAAATAAAGTTCGCTGTAGTTACAGATACAAAAACTGCTACAAGTGGCCGTTTTTCGCACTTTTTGTATCTGTAACTACAGTCAACAAAATTTTTCAGAATTGATAGGTTCTAAATAAAGTAGGGTACCTTTATTTCATTCCGTCTTTCCGGATTTTCGATAAATTTTGTGTTTGAGGCTACCCGTCATAGAGTCCATATGTAAACACTAGATTCTTGTTTCACGACAGATGGCGCCACTGGTAGATTAAAACGCGCTATCGTTGTGTTTGTCGGTTTATACGACCTTCGCGAGCCGAGCTATTTGCGCTTACGTTCGTTCTACTCGTCGCCAATGTAGTGTAATTTTTGAAAACACGTCTAATGCACTTATTATGTGCGACGTGTTATATATTGTATATCGCATACTGAACAATTTATCCTACGATGCATGATAGGTGAAAATATGTTAAAATTTTATTGGACCGATAGCTGTTGTCTTCGGTCGGTAGGAGCTGATGTAAAGAACCACCTCTATCATCATTGAATTCGTCTCGTCCGTCTATTTCAGTCAGACGATTTAAGAGTCTACCTCCCGTCCACTAACACCCGCACCAGTTAAAAAAATATTACTCGCTAAATACAAAACTTATCGAAAATCCGGAAAGACAGTTTGAAGTAAAGGTACCCTACTTTATTCAGAATCTATCAATTCTGTAAAATATAGTTCACTGTAGTTACAGATACAAAAATTGCGAAACACGGCCACTTTTAGCAGTTTTTTTATGTGTAACTACAGTCGCATTATTATAGCTTGATAAGAATGACGATAGGTTGTGTTGTAAATAACCAAGGGTACCTTAACTTCTTTCTCTCATTGCGGATTTTTGATAAGTTTTGTATTTAGCGAGTAATATTTTTTTTAACTGATGGGAGTGCTAGTGGACAGCGGGAAGCCTCTTATTGTTTTCAAACTATATTTTTTGTTCTTTCCAAGATCACTAAACCGGTTCTAGCGCGAAAATGAAACCCCTTCCACACGGCCAATTTTACACCTAATCTGATTGGCGATTGAATTGGCTTTACGATCAGATTGCCCGTCTACACGTACACAATCTGACTGCCAAAAATTTAGAATGTACAGTTTGCTTTCCAAAATGTCCCAGTGATTGTAGAATGAGGGACAAATCATGCTCTAGTCTGACTCTTAATCCAACTATTGAAGTATTTTTTTTCCAGGTTTGGAGTGACCTATAATAAGGCATAATTTGAGGTCACAATAATTAGATTACTTCTTTTCATTTTAATAAATTTCAATAGTTTTGGTTCAGTGAAATCATTTATTTTCTCCTTTAATTAATGCTCTATTCTGACTCTTAATCCAGATTAAGGAAGCATTATTTTTCAGGTTTGGAGTGACCTACATTATGACATTGTTTTTGGTCAAAAAATTATTTCGATTATACATGCATACAATAATTTTTTTTTTCATTTATACTTTATTTTTCTTTAAAATGAATACTATTGGTCAGGGATTTTTTTAAATGGTCAGGGAATGTCAGGGAAAAGTCAGGGAAGTTTTTTGGGCATTAGCTGTGGACACCCTGCCAAAGCTGCAACCAAAACAATTGTTTTTTTACGGCATTATTGACAGATGTCCGTCCAGCACAAAACACAAAATCGAATGAAATTGGCAATCTGATTGTGTACGTGTAGACGGGCGATCTGATCGTAAAGCCAATTCAATCGCCAATCAGATTGGGTGTAAAATTGGCCGTGTGGAAGGGGTTTTATAGCTGATTGATACGGGGCAAAATGTAGGCGCCTCTGAGAGATGCAGCTATACGATAGAAGGAAATTGTCAAATAGCCTTCTCTTTCTTTCATATTGCTGCATCCCTCAGAGGCGCCTGAATTTTACCACCTTGCCTACCTTACCTTGTGTCTTTATACAAGGTTATTTTTTTGGACCTGATATGCGTAGGTATGCCCACCTTATTAGTGAGGTCAACTTTTTTTCTACGACTTTGCTAACAACGGCTATAAATTTTTTTGGCCGTTTGCAAAATCGAATAACAAAAGTTGTTGATTTTGACCTCACTAATAAGATGGGCATACGCATATCAGGTCCAAAATATGTTCAATCCATAATTAAATTTGCATATCCATTACAGGAAATACGCCGAGTAACAAACTTAAAACTAGACCAACTCAAGAAAGCGAAAAAAGCAGCTCAGAAGAAAAAGGAAGATCAAAAGAAAAAAGAAGATAAAAAGAGGCAGGCGAAAGAAGACTGGGAAAGAGAAAGAGCGATGTCTAGTAAGAGATTAAAAATAGAAGAAGGGAAAGTGACTTCAAATCCAAAGGTTCCTGAGATGGTGTTTGCTGATGTAAATGATATAGATGATAATCAGTTGTCTGAAATGAAGCAAGAGAGAACGGAGTTTACGAACTTAATATCTATTCCTACAACTTCTGTTCCAGGTAGGAGACAAAAAAATTCTCTGTTTTTAGGGTTCCGTACCTCAAAAGAAAAAAACGGAACCCTTATAGGATCACTTTGTTGTCCGTCTGTCTGTCTGTCTGTCTGTCTGTCTGTCAAGACCCTTTATCTCACGAACGGGAAAAGGTATCAGGTTACAATTAATACCATATGTTAGGATCCATGAACCACACAAGATCTGAAAATTTTAATTTTTTACAACCACGCAATCAAAAGATATGGCATTTTATGTCCTCATCTCCATACATTTATTCAAAAATGAAAAACCTACAGGGTACTTCCCGTTGACCTAAAATTATGAAATTTGGCAAGAAGCTAGGTCTCACAGTACAAATAATGGGAAAAGTCTGAAATCATTAAATATTACAACTTTTCTCACAACTAATGGTAACCAATTGTGGTGAGCTCCCGTTTCAAGAACATTCATATAAGAGAGGGGTCAAGTTGGATGGTCGCTGAGGCGATTTTTGTTTTAGTTCTATTTAAAAACGGGAACTCTTACAAACTTGAAAATTGGTATGTTTATAGTGCATAGGCTATGAAATAACAACAAATAATAAAATTTGGTCAAGCGCGTGTCGGACTCAAAAAATCTAGCACATTAACTTACTGAAATTTCAACTAATACAATTATGTTTATGTGGTGGTACGGAACCCTCAGTGCGCGAGTCCGACTCGCACTTGGCCGGTTTTTTTTTGTGACGATAGATTTTTTTTGCCCCGTGTGGTGCCGGCAAAGAATAGTACCAACCCATAACCCGTGGGTGTCGTAAGAGGCGACTAAGGGTTAACTGGAGGATGGGCAGCAGCATCCTCCTTTGTATCTAACATCTTACTTACTGCGGTCACCTACAACCGCGGTCCATAGTGCCAGCCGTAACGCTAACAAGCGAGGTGACTATGGTACTTCCCCTCCACATTTTTCCAGCAAAAGCTAGAATTCTGGAGGGAGCTCCCTGTCCTGTAGTGGACATTCATGGGATGTTATGATGAGATTAATTTTTAATGTCACAAGTGGGCAAACGATCAAGTGGGCCACCTGGTGGTAAGTGGTCACCACACCACCGCCCATGACACTCTGTCTTATTGTGAAATAATTTGATTCTAATGAGACAGTAAACCGCGTTACCCACCCTCAGAATTAAGATAAACGGGAATTAACTTCAATGAAGCTTTTTGAAACCTACAGTTAAATTGTTTCAAATTTGACGATAGTTAGTATCGTGTGATTTGTGGTTAGCACTATTTGGCCTCTGACGTGCCATCTGCCATAACGACAACTGGCACGTCGGCTTATTAATGGGGAATGGTATTTTTTTTTGACATTTTTCATCATAACTTGAAAACTAAGAGACGTAAAAAAATACTATAATATATTTTAGAATGTACAAGTAAAACCCTTTCATATAATATCCCACTCAACCTAGTAGCGACAATTTGAAATTTTGGCCCCCTTTACGTTGATAATCATAATTTTTTAAAATTATTTCATGTGCAATTAGGTCGGGCAACTATATTCTAAAACTATTCTAAATTTCAAGTCGATAGCATGAGTGGTTGCTGAGATATAGAGGTGTGACAGACAGACAGACGGACAGACAGACAGACGAAGTCACACCATAAGGGTTCCCTTTTTTACCATTTTGGTATCGGAACCCTAAAAAGGGGTTTTTATTGATTTTAATAATTATTTTTTCAATTTTTTTACTTAAATTTCAGAAACCGTAAAATTTTGAATTTTTGGGTGGAAGAAGCATCAAAATCGTTTTAGACGTTTAGGAGCCTTCGAAGCAATAGGATATTTTTTGCGTAAAATAAGAGGAGAGAGAAGATTTTTTTCTGGCAAAACTAACAGTTATAATAAAAATAATCTACTTAAAAATTATTGTTTATCATATTGATTAACTCATGTATATTTTTTCGTAACGATTGGACAATCCATTTGGGAGATTCCTTCCATTTGGGAGAAGTTTGCCTTCAAAGTTAGCTCATTTTTGCCTATGAGTTGTGTATGTTACTCTCTACCATTATAAAATTGTAAATTGATTGTTTCTGAACATTAAAGATATTTGTAAAAAAAGTTATAGTAATCGAAATAACAAATTTTTGATTTTTTTTATTTTTTTACTGAAAAGATTTTAATGAAACTTTTTTTGTTTGATAGCCTAATAGTTTGACTTAAACACTGGTATTTTTTTTAACAAGCGGACGAAATCGTGGGCAGGATCTAGTCTGACTATAAAACTGAACAACTTTCTCAAAAGAACTTTAGTTAGGTCGAAATACGAATAAAATAATTTTAACTCCCATACAAAATGCGCTTTCAGCTGATGCAGTATCTATGGGAGGTGACCTATGTTTCTATTTTTGGAGAATATTATTAATTTTATGGTTCGAGTAACATGCTCTATGAACATGCTGAAAGGAACACAGTTGTTTTTTTGTTTGTGAGCAAACGAGCAGGTGGGCCACCTGATGGTAAGTGGTCACCACCGCCCATAGCACCTACTGTCTTATTAATGGCATATTTTGACACTAATAAGACAGCAAAGCGCGTTGCTCACTTTGAGAACTAAGATGGTGTCACTAGTTATTTCACTGGCTCCCTTGCCCTTCAAACCGAAACACAGCTACCAAACACTGCTGCTTCACGGCAGAAAAAAGCAAGGGGACGGTACTTCCCCAGACGGAATTTCCACAAAAGCCCTACCAAAGATGATGATTAGGACGAATCCGATATTAAATCTTGTTATCTACATCCATAGGTCCTTCAACACTTCCTCCTGTGGAAGTCCCATCACCTTCGACATCAGCGATGGTCCAAGTGACGCCATCTATGGAGGTGTCGAGTGCAACTTTCCCAGAAGCGGTTGCGTTACCAGCCATCTCAGATCCAGACATGCAACAACCCGTCATGCACGTTAAACTCAGCGACGATCTAACGGAATTGATGATTGAAGTTACTGGTAACAATCAGAGAACTATTTACAAGATTCCTGATGGTAACCTATGTTGAAATTAAAATCAGTGTTGAAAGCCGGTCAAGTGCAAGTCGGACTCTTGCACCGAGGGTTCCGTACCAGTAAGGCAAAAAAGGCTGTTTTTCCACCGCAAGGATTCCGAGCCGATACTGATAACAAGAGAAAAGCGCCGACAAAGTTACGAGAAAACACAGTACACCGACTTTTTTTATGAACAAGTAAGCAAATTCTGTGCTCTAATGGCGCTGTTCTCTTTGTTTTATCGGTATCGGCTCGGAATCGTCGCAGTGGACACACAACCTTAGTCAGAAGTGTATTAGTACAAAACATAAAGCACAATAGTGCGCGCGAGTCCAACTCGCACTTGACCAGTTTTTATTTGTTGTTATTGTATAGCTTATGCACTACTAACATACCAATTTTTACGTTTGGACGTGTTCCCGTTTTTACGATAGAACTAAAACAAAAAAATCACGTTTTTTGTATGGTGATCTCCCTTATTTTTTTTACATTTTTTTTTTTATTATTTGCTAGGTAATCCGCCATAATAACCACAGATAATAACATATTTTTTAATGGCAACTGACCACCCAGTTTTGGGGACATTCCTAATAAAATAACACATATTATGTGATAATTTCAACTATGTAGCTAAAAATACAGTCCGTTAAAGGTCGGACAGACAAACGGGGCCCCGTTGGCATGGTACCCTTTGGGTACGGAATCCTAACAATTATCCAACAATGTAAGTTAGGAGCCCAACCCTAAAACATTAAAAATCAAAGTATTATGTATAAAAAGTTAATTATAAGAATAAATATGCGTTAATCAAATTATTTAGTTTTTTATTTCATTCCACTGACGGCTAGATGGCAGTATCTAGAAATGGCGGGTCTCGTATCTCGTATGCAGTTGCTAATGTTCTTCTGCGAATTTTGTTTCGCGTATTATAACGAAGTAGCCAAAGAGAAGGAAGTATAATATGTATTGTTGCTATTATACTTTTATGGCTATTTTATTGGAGTATTTGACAGTGGCTAGCAGTCTTCTGGCCTACGGCTCAGCACGAACCCCTAAATAAAAATACTCGTATAGGCCGTAAGTCACTTTTACACTTAGTACCACGACCGAGCTTCGCTCTATAATAGCCACTTCAACATTAAAATATCGTTGGGTGACCAAGCTATGCTACCCGCCAACAGATAGCGAGGAGGTTTTTGTCTAAAACGCGGTATTTAAAAAAAATGCTTAATGACACGGGGAAAACGAATTTTCCTAGACATAGGACCCAGCTAGATCGATTTTTCGCCCCCGAAAACACCGTATGGTAAATTTAATTAGAAATCGTTAGAGCAGTTTTCAAGAAACCGATTACAAATATTCCTCGTTTAATAGTATAGGAGTACCTGTGCGACTGAGCTTCGCTCTATAAATAGCCGCCTTAAGGTGATCCGTTTTCCATACAAAAATTCAAATGACTTGCATTCTTACGCGGGTCATAAAATTCTGATGAAAAACGGACGAATACTGCTATTTTTAGTTAAATTTTTCGCTGATTAATACAAAAATACAGCTAATGTACTGAAAGTACTAGTTTTTGTTAGCAATTTTTGGTTCAATATTACGATTATGGGCGTACGGTCCAACTTGTGGTCCAATCACATCCGACCACATTTGTGGTCCGACTAGCGAAACTGCCAAGAGGATGCAAGGCAGACCTGTTGTTTTTTACTTGTATAGGTACCTTCTATTTCTACGAATAGATTTCATTCGTGTAATCTGTCATTTAACCATTTTTCTCTCCAACTGTACAAAACCTGCCAGGTTTCGGATTGGCAGACCAACGTTTTGTGGACCTATTAGGCCACTACTATCGCTACAAAGTTGCGAATTTCGTGTACTAGATGTCGTAGGATAACATGCAGTGCCCTTACGATCTATTAGTACTTATTGTATTAAAAATAAAAACTTATATTTGCAGCAGTGGCTCCATCTAGTTGCGTTCGGGTCTAAGCTGGCCGTCACAGATCACCAAAATATCATCTGGTGAGCAAGCTATGCTACCCGCACACAGATGGCGCTGTAGGGTTTTGTAATTTACATATGTATGTATGTATATTTATTTAATGGCATCACATTTCATTACAAAACGTATTTCGCCAATGTCAAAGTAAAGGAATTGTTACAAAGATATGGCGACACGCCAATGTCCAGTGAAAGAATGATTTACACAGGAATCCGCATCTCGAAGATCGACGACGAGGAAAGCCTGTGCACCACGATGACTCCGATAAGTTGATAGGGGATATTATTGAAGTCTCGAAGAAAGCCGCTTCTCACCATCCAAAAACTTTAGTAGAAGAATATATTTCCATTTTCTATTAAATGTTCACTTTGTAAGACGTTTATTGGATAATATCCTATCAAAATTATACTTTAAACTCTCAAATCAACAAATAAAATCAAAATTGAAACAAATTCACGTCTGCCATCTTCAAATGTTTGTCAGCATTTGAAGATGGCAGACGTACGTTAGTATTATATAGTCTAAGTGACACACGATCCGTAATTTACATATAGTTTTTGTCAAATAACGCGGTATTTTGGAGAGATCCAAAACCGGAACAAAAGATCAGCATCGGCAACACTGGCAAGCATTCATAACGTGTATCCGAATTTTCTAAAACGAGTGACAAGCTGAACAGGGCTGCCGACCGGTGGATAATTCCCCAAAATGCAGACAATATCAAACATCAAAATTAGTTTGGGAAACTGGGAAGACCGTTGATGCTGGACAAGAAAGTTAAGAGAAATATAAATCTGCCTACTTTATTTTAAGTAGTTAATGATCTTGTTATTAGGGTTCCGTACCAAAAGGGTGAAAAACGGGACCCTTTTGATATGCCTCCGATATCTGTCTGTCTGTCTGTCAGCGGGCTGTATCATGAGATACAGCCCGCTGAGAACCATAATAGGTAGAAATTTGTATCTTAAAAATTGTGTATATCTATTGCCGCTACAACAGCAAATACTAAAAATAAAAAAAGTATAAAGTTAAGAGGGGCTCCCAAACAGCTAAAGGGGGGAGCGTAAAAAAAAGTTTGACCTACCCCATCGAGAAGTATCATTGTTCAGAACTCATTGAATAGATAAATATTGTATTTTTTGTTTTTAAAAAATATTTAAAAACAAAGGAATAAGATGCCACCAAAGTCAATTGTTTTTACAATATATATATTATAGCAACAAATACTAAAAATAAAAAAAAATTAAATTATGGGGGCTCCCATACTAAAGACCTGTTTTTTAAAGCAATTTTTGTTTTAGCTGCATATTAAAAACTGGAACATTTACAAACGTAAAAATTTCTATGTTTATAAAACATAACCTATAAAATAACAAAAAATAATAAAATTTGGTCAAGCGTGTGTCGGACTCAAAAATTCGAGCACAGTAACTTACTGAAATTTCAACTACATAATATGATTATGATTATGTGGTACGGAACCCTCGGTGCGCGAGTCTGACTCGCACTAGGCCGGTTTTTTTTACTTCTTCGTACATAATTATAGTTTGATTGAAAAAGAAAATACTAAAATGTAATATTTTGACTCCTTCGTTGATTCTTGATTTAAATCAATGGTTCCCAACCAGTGGTCCACGGAGTACCAGTGGTCCGTAGGAGTCATAATTTGGTCCACGAACGATTTCAAATTTCGCGGGCCCTTTTAGCACGGATGCTAGTGAAGTTGCAGAAGAAATCCAGGAAGAGCTGATTGAATTTCAAATTATAGAAACTTGTTGGAAAATCTCAACAGATCCATTTGCACGGAGTAGGCAAGTATCAATGTCCTCATCGTGTCATTCGTATTTTTTCATTTTGCTAAACTGTTCAACTGAGTATATCTATTATTTCTCGGTAATTTGTGGTTTATATCTGCTGATCCTAAAGCCCTCAATAACGCTGTAAGGACATATTTGAATGTAATTCACTTGAGAAGTTATGGTGGCAAAAAGCAATTTCTTATACAAGAAATCGAGAAATCGCCTTGCCTTATCGTATGATTTTTACCCAACTACAGAAAAAAGGAGGGTTATGATTTTGATCGGTATGTATGTATGCTTGTATGTATATACAGGGTGTTAATTTAATTGCGTGCCATAGCTTAAGGGGTAGTTCAGTAACGATAAAGGAACTCAAAAAAAAATATTTAAAAATATCCTACTTAAAAAAAATTATACTCCATTGAAACTAAACTAACGCGGAGAGCAATGACCTTGAGCACAAGCGCGCGAAAGAGTTTCAGTTATGTATGTGCCTATCTTATCCACTGGTACTGCGTACCACTGGTGCTCCGTCCGGGTCATTGCCCTCAGCATTAGTTAAGTTTCAATGGAGTTTTAGTATTTTTTTTAAGTAGGATTTTTTAAATATTTTTTTTTGTGTTCCTTTATCGTTACTGAAACACCCCCTAAGCTATGGCACGCAATTAAATTAACACCTTGTATATATGTGTGGTCATCTGTTCCATTATTACTTCTTACCTACTTATCGTAATTATACAAATGAGGTGTCGTTAGAAGCGTTGATAATCCGCTACTTATAGGATATATGACGTCACATTAGCTGTATGTGGCGCCTTCTAGAGGAGTTTAAGTGAAGAACGAAAAAATACATTTTTAATGATACCTTGTTAGGTATTAAATGAAAGGGCTTAATGAGCACATTTCAAATATGTATTTATTGTTAGCCTTATTACGTTTTTATAACCCCAAAATAATTAAAATAAAAAATTTGTTCAAAAACTGGAACCCGACTACTGGCAAACTTAAATATCTATAGGGTTTCTTGCTCTTAAAAGTATAAAACAAGAAAATATTTTCATTTGAAATTGTTATGTAGAAACTAAGGTATGGTATTTAATAAATATTCATAGTTATCATAGTTCACATAATAGCCGTGGTCATATTATGCTATAGCGAGGAGTCTCCAGTATAGCGCTTTTAAAGCAGAAGGGAAAGCCACTAATGATGATACTATTACTTTATTATATTTACACTTTACATGAGACTTGGAAGGAGAGACGTGGATCAACATGTTCCGGTTCTATACAACGTGTTAATGGAATAAGTGAAACTTTCATACACCCCAACTGATTTTTATTAAAATAAATCTATTCCCGTAAAAAAAATCTTAAATACAGTTTTTTTTTAATCTAGATATTTTAAAGTTTTATCATTGTTCTAGTCCGCGCACTTTATGCACGCCACGCCCACTTCCCTCCCCTCCTCACCGCTCATGAACCGCGCGGCGTCACTGCCAGCGCGCGTATCCACAGAAATATTTAGAGTAGAAGCGGCAAAAATTTAAATAATGAAAATTAAATAATAATACCGCTATTAAAAACCTGTGAAATTGATTCTACTCTTGATGCTGAACACACCACGTCCTCAGTTTCGCTTATTCCGTTGACACGTTGTATAAACAAACATTGTAATACAAACGATACCGAGTTGCAATAACTAAGAACTCCATCTATCGGTCGATAGCGGAAACGACGCTTGAAAAGAGGGCACGCTACATCACCCCCTCTAGAGGCCAAGGCGGGCGATACAAGCAGGAAAGCTGAGTTCTTGTGCTAGCGGCGTACGCTTCTCAACGTCAATAGTTAGATCCTCTTCCTCTGTGTGTTGATGTGCAGGATGATTCCATCTTGAAGTGGCGTGCAGACTTGCGTTACGATAAGCAATGTGCAGTGGCGAGCAGCTAAACAGATGTGAGGTGCCGAAGGCCTTGCTGATGATGAAGCTGAATCCAGGTCTACAGTCCGTCGAGACTGATGGATGCAGTGCTTCAGACGGTGAGTCGGGATGGAAAGACAAGTCCAAAGTCAACGGTGAGTCGGGATGTACGGACATTTCCACTATCCACGGTGAGTCAGGATGTGTGGAGAGGTAACGCTCCTGCAGATGCTTCAAGTGACGGCAATTGATGAGAAGTGGATGACCATGGCTATAATAAATTTAGCGGGCAGGAAAGAGTGCTTGAGCTCCAGGCGAAACGTACGAGTATATGTATGCCGTGCTCGTTGCTAGTGACGGTGCCCGAGACATATTTACACGTTACATGAGACTTTGAAGAAAGACTATGAAGGAGAGACGCGGATCAAAATGTCCTGGTTCTATATAATCAAACACTGTAATATAAACGATACTGAGTTGCAATAACTAAGAACTCCATCTATCGGTTGATAGCAGAAACGACGCTTCAAAAGAGGGCACGCTACAAAGCCACCTACCTAAAGTGACATAATAATATGACCACGACGGCTATTACCTGAACATTACCATGAATATTTATTAAATACTATAGTTTCTACATAACAATTTCAAATGAAAATATTTTCTTGTTTTAAACTTTTTAGAGCAAGTTACCCTATAGATATTTAGGTTTGTTTTGAACAATTTTTTTTCAACTACTTACATTTGTGAACAGGTGTCTTCCGTTTTATTGGTTATCAAAAACAAGGCCAGAAATCGAGTAAAAATTAGCGATGATTTACCCTGTCATTGATGCGCAGAAGCAAAAAATGGTACATTTTTTTACTTCTGCGCATCAATGACAGGGCCAAAGTTATTTTGTGCGTCGTATAGCTTTGTGCAATAATATTAGTCCTAGGATTGCTGAATTTGTGCAAAATATGCAAGCTCAAAAATCTCATTGATTCCTTTACCTATCTGGCGTTACTAAACAGTACCTGGGTCTTGGGCGACCGAGCTTCGCTTTATAATAGCCCTCTCAACATTAACAACAGATGGCGCTGTAGGTTTTTGTCCAAAAAGCGGTATTTAAAAAAATGCTTTAAAACACGAGGAAAACGAATTTTCCCAGACATGAGACCTAGCGAGATCGATTTTTAGCCCTCGAAAACCCCTATTTGGTAAATTTCGTTGAAATCGTTAGAGCCGTTTTCGAGAAACCGATTACCAATATATATATATATATATATATATGTATATAAAAATACAAATATTGCTTGTTTAATAGTATAGGATTACGACATTAGTTTTTTCTATTAAAATAATTTTGTACTATCGAGTTTTGGATTAAAGTTTGTTTTCGGATTTACTCAGTTTTTTTTTCTTGTACATCGTGGTCCCTAGCTAAAGAGACAAAAGAAAACAAAGTGGTCCATGGTTTTTAGGGAATTCCGAACATTGGCATTGGCAACACTGGAGCCGACAGCTGTCAAGTCGCGTTATCATAATATTTCGTTTTCATCAATTTTTCCGGATTTTCTTTGATTTTACTAGCCAAAAATTAGGTAAAATTAGTTTTCGAAAATGTCCGATAACGATGACGACTACATGTGCGAAGAGGAGGAGGATTACGGCTTGGTATGCAACTTATTGGTTATGTTTCTTGATAAAGGTTGACGCAATATTTTTACGTTTTTGATGCTTTGCAGCGGAAACCTTGCTTCTTTGCTTGTTCCAACTAAAAATATACGAAGAATGCTGCAACTATAACCACTACAACTTCCCATTTACTCCTTAAATCCGCATAAACATGGTCCCCCTACCTGTAATAAAGAATTCTGATATCCATCTGGTAATTTTTTTTGTAATTTTCTCATAGCCCCTACTATAATTAAAATGATATATTGTTACGTGTACCGCCGAGGGTTTGTACCTATTCTATGGGTTACTATGTAGTTATCCCATTTCTTATCCCATGAACGGCATTTATATAGTATCACACACACTCACTGTTCCATACTAAAAAAAGTCCTGTATTGTGGGTACTGGAGACCCACAAACATGGGAAAAAATTACTCATATTCAAAATTTGAATACTTTTTCCAACTGGAAATCAACAATAAACTGTACCTTCTACTACCACTGTGTCACACAGACTGCCACAGAAGAGTTCTTTTTTTCTAGTTTAAATTTGTTAACTATAATCCATTTTTTCGTTAATTCCAACACTCACCAACACATTTGCAGCTATGTCAAAAGCAATCAGCTAAAGCTGTCAGAAAAAACTAATTTGTAAAATAATGTTATTCTTTCCATCAAATACAAATATACTCTCATATAAATATACTCTAGTTTTAGTGTCATCGCTGCAAAATAGATTGTTAACGAATGGAATTAAGGAAAAAAATGGATCATATACTGAAATAATACTGAAATAATAATGAATATAATAATGAACTGAACTAAATTATAATAATAAAAAAAAAAAAAACCAACACTGAAGGACTCATCAGCAAAATTGCTGCCTGTCCTGTATCTAATAATAATATATTACTTGTTGTAACTATACAGCGTGAATTTTTATTTGTTTTAAACCCGACACCCAGTGATTCTACTCATGAAAACAAGCAACTTTACCGAAGAAAAAAATTTTTTACTCGAAAAAATTTTTTCACCTTCTACTATGGAGAGCACTTTAATATGGGGACAAATTTTTTTTTTCGAGTTGGTAAAAAAATTTTTCTTTTGGAAACATGCTTGTTTTCATGAGTAGAATCACTGGGCTTCGGGTTTAAAACGAATACAAATTTACATTGTAATTACTATAGGTACTCAGCAATACTAATATTTATCACATATTTTTTTAAAACAACAGCACCTTTCGGTCTATTAGGTCCAGTTCCTCAAACTCCCGTTTCCGCGAATGACCAATTCCATGAACGTCCATTTCTGCAAAAGTCCATTTCTGTGAAAGATTTTTCAACTTATTTTTCCAAGTCCCTGTGTCTTAACCCGTCGAAGGTCCCCAAAAAGGCAGAGTTTAAAAAAATTTTTTTTTTTTTTTTTTACATCTGCCATCAGTCGCCAGACTATAATCAGATTTGGTTTCATTGAAAGTGACTTTTAATGAGGTAGCAAGACCATTGTCATTGCCCCTCGTCATTCAGCAAGTACATGAGTACGCTTTAATCTTTTAGTAGTAACACTTGTCAGGAGTGAGTTAGCAAGTGGATTTGGGTGCTGAGCTAAGCGTTTCTCGTGCTTCTGTTTGCATCGCTCTATTTCTTCCGTTACGGTCGGCATTTCCAGGTATTTGTGCAATTCATCATTACGTGCATACCATGGTGCAGCGCAAATGGTTCTGAGGATGTTGTTTTGTGTTCTTTGTATACATTCAATGTTTGACTTAGATGCTGTTGCCCAAAGTTCTATGCCGTATAGCCAGATGGGCTTTATGATAGCGCAATAAACCGTAACTTTGTTACTCAGGGATAGTTTGGATTGTCTCCCAAGAAGCCAGAGGAGATTTCTGAAGCGGTAATTTATGTCGTCTCTTTTGTGTTTGATGTGCTCCTTCCAGGTAAGTCTACGATCCATATAGAAGCCTAGATATTTGACGCATGTGGTTTCTGGCAAGGGATCGTTGCCTAGTCTCACTTGTGGGCAGTCACTTCGTCTCAGGGTAAGAGTGATGTGATGTGATTTCTGAGCGCTTGCTTTTATCCGCCACTTTTTAAGCCAAACATCGGTAGCATCTAGTTGTTGCTGTAGACGCTTAGAAGCTAGGCTCGGATCAGTATCGCAAGATAGGAAAGCTGCGTCATCAGCGAAGGTCGCAACTGTGACTTCTCGTAACTGTGGTAAGTCCGACGTGAAGATGTTATAGAGAAATGGACCAAGGACCGAGCCCTGCGGGACTCCGGCATTGCATTCATAGAAAGTAGATCTGGCATTCCCTTGCTTGACTTGGAACATTCTGTCTAACAAATATGATTGGATGATTGGGTAGAACGAGTGCGGCAGAAGAGATTTGATTTTATACAACAAGCCTTTATGCCAGACTCTATCAAATGCTTGTTGCACATCCAAGAAAGCAGCAGAACAATATTCCTTCTTTTCTAAGCATTCACGCACGACATGGTAAACGCGGTGCACTTGTTCTACAGTAGAATGCTGTTGTCGAAAGCCAAATTGGTGAAGTGGAATTATGTCGGAATCTTCGAGGCACACCTTTAGCCTCGCGAGAACTATTCTTTCCCACAGCTTTGATAGCACGGGTGTGAGGCTAATAGGACGGTAAGATGTTGTCTCATTAGCTGGCTTTCCAGATTTGTGGATCATTATGATTTGGGAGATCTTCCAGATGCAGGGAAAGTGGCCGATTCTGAGAGTAGCGTTAATAAGAGTAGCCAGGAACACTAGACATTTCTTGGGAAGCTCTTTCAAGATCTTCGGGGAAATCAGGTCAAATCCTGGAGCCTTGTTGGATTTCATCTTCTTGATTTCGCGAGCTACTTCTCCAGGCGTAGTGGGTTTCAGAGGAAGACATAGCTGAAGATCTTGCGAGAGGACACACTCAATATCAGTTTCATCGGAGTTAATGTCAGGTGCATTTGGTTTGAAAACAGACGCCAAGTGCGAAGCAAAAGTTTCGGCTTTTTCAGAATCTGTGCGTGCCCAGGAAGAGTTGGTCCTTAGGGGAGGAAATGATTGTTGTGGCCGATTACCATTATGAGTGGCCTTCCAGAGAGATTGCTCTCCTTTCCCGGTTGGTGATAGTTGCTCTATTAGTATTCTCGCAGAGTCGTCGGCTTTCTCTTGTAGTAGCTCTTTTAGTTCTTTAATAGCCCGATTTAGTACCCGCTTATGAGCTGGATGGTGCGTTAGATGCCAGTTTCTTCTAAGTCTACGCTTTTCCTCTATTTTGCTCCGGATTAGGGCAGAAATAGGAGCTCCTGAGTGTCTAGGTTTGAGTTCTGGTGTGTTAGTCCATGCAGCGAATTGAATAAGGTTGGTTATTGATAAACATGCTTGATCAACATCGGAAACTGTTTTCAGGGCAACGTTGAGGTTAATATGAGTCACCAAGTAGTCTCTAAAGCAATCCCAGTCCGTTTTGTGGTTGTATAAGCATTCTCTATGTTCACGGGTAATGACAGTAGTACTAATTGTAAGAATCACAGGAGTGTGATCTGATGACCCGTCAAGGCTGGATTCTATACTAGTGTAGATATGACTGATATTTTTCAATACAAAGAAGTCAAGTAAGTCCGGCGTTTTGTTCGGATCTGTAGGCCAGTAGGAGGGTTCACCAGTAGACACAGGTTGAAGACGATTAGTTTCAATACAGTACTTTAGCGCACGGCCACGCGTCACAGTTGTACGAGAGCCCCAGTAAGTGTGCTTGGCATTCCAATCACCACCTGCGATGAATCGATTTCCTAGGGTGTTAAAAAAGTTGGTGAACATGCTATCAGTAATTTTGTGTTTGGGTGGGCAATAAATGGCTGACACATCGATAACCCCAATTCTGTCTTCAACACGGACTGTAGTAGCTTGGATATGGTCTTTTGCGTATGGTTCCATTAAATGATGGCTGATGTTATTTTTTATCACAATCGCAGAGCCAGCATGAGCTTTACCATCGGGGTGACTAGTCAGATATACACAAAAACCTGGAGTTTAAAAAAATGCCAAAATATAATTTTATTTGCATTAGTACGTCTAAAAACCAATTTTTAAGTCACCATCTTTAAAAACAATGTAGTTTCAAAACCCTTCTTCATGTTGGTAGAAGAGGGGTGGGGATTAGGTTAAGTTTAAGTTTGAAATACGGACTTCGAAAAATGGACTTTCTCAGAAATGGACTTTTGCGGAAATGGAGGTTCACAGAAATGGACATTCGCGGAAATGGCCTTTTGCGGAACTGGACCTAATAGACCGAAAGGCAACAGCAATGTAGAGCCGAGCCCCTAATTTAAAATTATTACAGTATACATTTTTTGTTTTTTTTATTATCAATGTAACATGAGTAAATTTGTAAGATTATACTATCTCTGTTCAGGAATATTCTGAAGACAGTAACTCTGAGCCAGATGTAGACTTGGAAAACCAGTATTATAATAGCAAAGCCCTGAAGGAGGATGAGCCGAAAGCAGCCCTCGTCAGCTTCCAGAAGGTTCTGGAGCTGGAAGGTGGCGAGAAGGGAGAGTGGGGGTTTAAAGCTCTTAAGCAGATGATTAAGATTAATTTTAAGTTGGTAAGTATATATCTTTTTGGGCCATTAGACATTTAAATTTTTTTTTTCTGAAAAATTAAACCATATTGTAATCTAGGAGACAGTATAAATTTAGATCCCTATTGCCTGACGTCTATTTCTTTTTTACTGTCTCTTTTAGAAAAACATTTTTTACAATATTATAATATAATGTTGCAATTAAAACTAATTTGCAATCAACATGATTATATCTTTGGGCATACATACTTTTGATAATGTTGCAAATAACTTGCGCAGGGCAACTACGCAGAAATGATGACGCGCTACAAGCAGCTGCTGACCTACATCAAGAGTGCCGTCACCAGGAACCACTCGGAGAAGTCTATCAACTCCATCCTCGACTACATCTCCACTTCTAGAAATGTAAGTTCCGTGAACCGTGAGAAGAGGCGTGAAGTGAGACCCTCAATATTACAGCTTAGTGTTTTTCATCTAGCTATTCCGTCAGCCATTTTTTAACTTTTGAGCGGAGCGAGAAAGGTATTGTATTCGTGAAAAAAAAATGTTTTTCTAATTTTCTCAAAAATGTGTTCTATATCACTTATACATCATAAAAAACAAGTCTCCCAAAAATGTCCGTCCGTCGGTCGGTCTGTCCGTCACGCTTTGGCCTAGCGGCTAAACGAATAGTCCGATTGACACCATATTTTGAATTTAGGAGTTTTATGCAAATCCATCGAAGGGTTCTAAGTGGTTTTTTGCTGGCTCTCATTTTGAGGGTAGCTGTCATACAACGAAAATGAAAAATTAAAATTTTCTCAAAAACGGCTCATAGAATCTTGATGAAACTTTGCATGACCAAGCATCTCCATGTAAGATATCTTGCGCCAGTATCGGTTGATCGGTGTAATTTCATATAAGGGGTGTTCCTGTACCACCAAATCGTAAATATGTGATTTACCCAAAATTGGTTCCATTGGTTTATTAAAATTTTGTATATTAATCCTGGATTGGTTGTCTCCCTGACTGGATATTCTTTATGATTTTTTTGAATAAAATTTAGTACACAGGGTGTACCAAAAACTGAAAGGGCTTGCTCATTAGACTAAACTGAACAATAAGCCATAAGGAACATGTGTTGGGAAACTAAAAAAATCTCCATGCAAGTATCCTACGGTAGTACCTATCCATTTATCTGTAAAAATTCATATAAAGGGTGTTCCAGTACTACCAAAAGTTAAACATTTGATTTACTCGAAATCGTTTGAGGTTTGTTTGACAATTTGAATTCTGAATTGATCTGTAAGAATATTTCACTGAAACATTTTTTTGGAAAAACGTAAATTAAAGTTTGTATTTCCATACTATGTGTATGGCATTACAAATTTAAGTTTGCGGTTGATAGTTTTTCCTTGAGTATCGCGAGAAAGTAAGTGCAGTGCTGCTGTACCATTTATTTTTTATTTGTTCAAGGACTAAAGCATGATCCTATACTATTAAACGAGAAATATTTGTATTATTATTATTATTATATTTAAAAAATAAAAATCATTATTACACATTTGTAATCGGTTTCTCGAAAACGGCTCGTGACAATTTCCATGAAATTTATAGGGATTTTCGTGGGCGAAAAATCCATCTAGCTAGGTCTCATGTCTGGTCTCAATTCGTTTTCTCCGATTTTTTTAGCTTTTCTTGAAAATAGCGCCTTTAAGAAACCTTACAGCGCCATCTGTTAGTGGGCTTTCGTTACGTTTATACAGAGCGAAGCTCGGTCACTCAGGTACTCTATTCTAATGTAAGTACAATTAAGAGCGCGTTGAGTCGAGGACAATAGAGATGGCATAGGCCAGAGAAATTAGTATTTGACCTGGAAGTAATTAAGTATGGCTGTTTTTTCTTGGATTCTTGTTAAACAACTAATCTCTCCTACAAATGTGTAATTATTAAAATCGTATGACCTCCGGAACATATTTTAATTTAATAGTTTTAAATTAAATTAAAAAATTTCCTATACAAAAATGCTAATGCAATCAATCGATTAGCATTGTTAATAGAACTTTAATTCTAAGTAGTTTACCTAAAAATTAAAAAGTTTTCCCATTGGAATTGCTGAAATTCGGAGTTTCAGTAACGTAATAAGTTAACTCGAAATTGCACTTAAAGGATAATATGTAATGGAAGTAAGTTTAATGTTTTACTTCTTAAATATTATTTTAAATACATTTTATACAAAATTAAAATGTCAACTGTAATGATAAACTCTATTTCTAAATTTTTCGGTTTTATATATCAAGAAAAAATGAAAATGAGAAATTATATTTTTAATTATACAAATTTCACAAAAACACATACTTCTGTAAATAAATTAAAAAGAAATACTTACAGGATATTATAATATGAGGCATCGGTCACTCTTCGCATACAATACTATCCTCTACCCGCGCAGCATTAGAGTCTAAAGCGGTAGAACGGCTCGTGCGCAACGCAATGTAACAAATCTACAAATTAGTGGTACAGCCAAAATAGCAAGTCCTAGTGTCATTTTTCCGTTTTAGAATATTTGTACCAATACCTATTGTAGGCTTTGGATGACTTATTAATTCTACTGTACCTACCTATCCATTATTACTGTCCATAAAACTGCGTCGATGTCTAAACTAACGTTTCACCTATCAGTTAAGATACTTTTAATTTCAACTTGTAAGTGTTATCTTTTAAATAAAAATAATATACTTACAGGTTGTTAGAGACAGCCTTCCGAATACTGAAAGGGCATGATCAGTCAACGTAACTGAACAACTTTCAGCGAATAAAACTTTCAGGAAATAAAAAAAAATATCAGCCTCTCCATACAAGCAACTTTATTCATTCACTTCATTTCCTGAAAGTTTTATTCACTGAAAGTTGTTCATTACGTTGATCATGCCCTTTCCGTACCTATTCGGAAGGCTGTCCCTTACACCCTGCAAGTAATTATCAGTACCTTCTGTTTAGGAGTCGTTCGTCAAATCGCTAACGTAAAACTCGCAAGATGTAAGCAAGTACGTCAATCAAATATTTTGGGTTCGTCTCACAGTCCCCCAGTCCCGAAGACACCCGTCCCGCTGGTACTCGAATTAAAATTTTATTTATAAAGCCGATTAAAAGTTAATTTTGCTTAGAAGTACCGTCAGCTGGAAAAGTTTTATTCCAAATACTTCGCTGAGTATTTTTGGCAGGCGGTAGGGCTTTTGTGCAAAGTCCTTCTGGGAAATTAACACCCCCTTGGCTTTTTCTGCCGTAAAGCAGCAGTGGTACTGCTATGTTACGGTTTGAAGAGTAAGGGAGCCAGTGAAATTACTGGCACATGAGATATACCATCTTAGTTCTCAGGGTGGGTAACGTGCTTTGCTGTCTAATTAGTGTCAAATTATTTCACTAATAAGACAGTGGGTCTCATGGGCGTTGGTGACCACTTACCAACAGGAGGCCCACCTGCTCGTTTACCAACTTGTGATATTAAAAAACTGAACATGAAGGATTGGTTGCTTCACTTAACGATTTGTTTATTTTTGTTTGAGACAACATCAGCACTTATTATATAAAATTTTTACATGATCTTATTACATCATAAGTCAATAATAGCTGTCCATGGTATTATTACTTATGTTGAGAACAGATTGAAAGAAGAAATAACTGGATATATGCGTTTTGCTCTCTCCATCCTATTCGCCATAATGAAACGAGTGATTTTGATGTTGTTATACGAGGGCGGGATGATACCTCGCCTAGGAAAGGATTACAAAGGAAAGGATTGAAAAGTGCGAAAGTCTAAAACAAACCTTTTGTTTGTTTGTTTGTCTGTCTGTTTGACCGAGCATCACGCAAAAACTACTGAACGGATTTTGACGAAACTTTAAATATTGATAGTGTATGTCCCAGAATAACATCATATAAAAAAAAAACTCGAAAAATTGTCGAGAAATAGTAAACCACAAAAAAAGCTTCGGCATAGTACAAAGTCAGTACATTTCAGAAGTCAACTTTGATTGTGGATTTTATCCAGAACTGATAACAAAACACTGTAGGTTTATACTTTGTGTTCAAGTCTTTGGTCCAAATACAAATATCGAGAATCCGTTTTTGTTTTTTTTTTTAAGGGAAGCACGTTTCATGGTTTATTTGCTCATCATTTTGTTACTATGGTTACCAATGGTTACTTAAAACAAGTTGGCTATGAAATGGCTATGAATAATAATACTTATGTGATTATAAAAATTCTTATGAAAACTGGCAATGTCCACTGCTTTATGTACTCCATTGAATGGCAAAAGCATGGCCTGCCACACTCACATAACCTTTTGTGGCTTTAAGATAAGATCAGGCCCAACGATCTTAACCAAGTGATTAGTGCAGAGCTTCTGTACCCAGAATAATATTAAGGCTCATATGATTCACGGGCCCTGCGGTATCGTGAATCTAAATTCACCATGTATGAAAAACGGGCGTTGCTTAAAAAGATTTTCGAAAGTATTCGTCAGTGAAACAGTCACTGGTGAGAATGGATATCCCAGTTATCGGCGCCGGTCGCCCAGGTAGGTGAACTGAGCACTGAGATGAACTCGCGTGGCCAATAGGGAACATGCACGAATTTTTTTTTATAAGAAATTTATTCTCATTCATGTAATAAACAGACTTGTAAAACTATTTTTCGAATAACTATAATATTAAAAAAGATATAAGCCATCGAAGATTTGTTTCTGTCTCTTTCTAGCAAAACGAAATTTAATATGGAGATTATAGAGCTGTAGTGAATTGTGACGTCACTATTCATGTCGGATCTCTCTGTCTAATTAGTAGTTTTAAATGCTTATATCGGCCGTATTTCTTAGCCGATTTAAATTTTAATTTCACTTTTTGTCATCTCTAGTACGGTATTTTCATATTTTATTAATAAATGCGACTAATAAAATTTATGCACGTTCCCTATTGTTGTTGATAACAGATGAGTAGTTTCGTACTCACCAGTGCATTCTTGGGCTTTTGAGACACACATCAAAGTTGAGTCATGTGCAAGCGTCGCCTCTATCAAATACATTCGTAAATATGTCAATACTGCACGCAAAAAGGACCAAATTAAAGCGGAAACAGGATCCCTATAACTGAATATGTCAATGAGGAAAGTGACCAAGCCACGCATACAGAGCGAAAATCGAGACGAAGTAACATCCTATCAGTTTGGTTGGTATATAAGTACCTGTGAAGCAGTTTCAGGTACAAAGTGATAGCCCAGGCTCCATACATTTATGAAACATCACCTTTCATTCTGATTATTTTTAAGTTAAATTACTTTCGTCACCCGCGTATTTCTCATATCTAGAACCATTAGTATTAAGTCTCGACAGCTACTGAAAATACAAGTCAAATGTGAGTCGGACTCGGGCGCCGAGGGTGCAAGGGTTTAATATGTTTATAGGCAATAAAGTTCATTATGATGAGTGTTTAGCAGATTTCAAAAAACTGCTACTTAGAGTGATCGTTTTAGTTTTCCTGTAATATTTACATAACCTCTATCTACTATACTTAATTAAAATTTCTCCTTTTGCTAAATTCGGAGATAAGAAGGGGGGGGGGGGGGGGGGGGGGGGATGCTACTTTTATACATATGTTAAATAAGAATTTATTTTGGTATGTACCGGTAACACCCTTTAATACCCCACTCGACTCGAATTTTGCCCACCCTATTTAGGCCCCTTTTACAATAATAATATGTTTTTAATAAAGTTGGGCAAACATATTCTAAAACTATTCCTTTCAAGTCATAGCGTGGTTGCTAATAAACAGGTGTGACAGACAGACAGACGAAGTTGCACCATAAGGGTTCGGTGTTTATCATTTTGGTTCGGTGCCCTAAAAGTTCATTTTCTTACCTTGAAACACTTTTTATGCCGACGGTACTAGTTGAAAACTATAAAACGATAACAATGTAAAATGTAATCAAATTTATGGAATTCGGGTGCCAGCGGGACTGGGGGACTGCGGAAATAATCCAAAATTTACATTAAGCCACGATCACACCTAGCTGAATTCAAAGACTAATTCGGCATACATTGCTCGTTGATGTAAGGATATTGCAATTAACATAACCAAGCCTCTCAGCAATGTATGCCAAATTAGTCTTTGAATTAAGCTGGTGTGATCGTGGTCACAAGTTTAGTTTTTAAGTAGGTAGTAATTATGAACGTTTTATCTAAGGTACCTAGTTAGAAAGAAAAATTTAATAGTCCCATACCACAGATTAGTCTATAGGTAGTACCGACAGTTTAACAACGCGAAGATGTCTACAACGCAGGTAGGTATTCCCGCTAGCGCAAACTTGCAAATTAAAAAAATAGAATAGGTACATTCGGTCGGCGGCGTTTTGGCTCCGTGGCGGCTGCCGTCTCCCCTTACCTCGATTTCTCCGCCGCGTTCGCCCACCACCGCGGTACGCTAGAGCATTCTTACCTATTTTTACGTAAGTAATTATATATTTTTCCAACATTCCCAATCTGCGACGTCAAACATTCGAATGTAGGCTAATCAGTAGACCTAAGATATGATTAATTAAAAAGAAATACGCCCATTAGCATTTATAGCTGATTAGATAAATGCATATATATCATAGGGGGCTTTTCCCTACAACTTACATTTTTAATTATTGTGAAACCTAATAATGCATTTCATCAGGAGTCGTAAATCATTTTAAAATTGGCATAAATATTTATAGCTCCTTAGAAAAATAATAATATATATATTTATAAATTTAAATTATAAAGCAAAATTATAAAGTGTTTAATAATGATGCCAAATATTGTTATCTAATATTTACAATTATTATAAATAAGAATTGGCCCATAAGTATTTTTGGCTCGTACAATACGAATTTTTTTGTTTAAAATGTATTTTTCGTCATCTTCCCTATACATTTATTTTTTAATACTATTTTTCATATATGTATTTAAACTTAATTTTGACAATAATAATAAAAAAGTAACCTTTATATTTACTTCAAACCCACTCATATAAAAGTTTCTAAATACCCTGGACTAGCAATGATCATTGGATTTTGTACCACTTTTATTTTAATCGCAAGAGCTAAATTCGTTCTGCGAGTGTTAAGCGTGACTTGTAATTGACTGTATAATATTGTAAATAATAATCTAATCTAATGTACTAAGAAATGAGTTGAGACTGTAAAAAAAAAACATTCTCAACTAATTTCTTCATTTCTATATTTGTTTATTACGGAAAGTTGTTCTGTTTCTCAAATCAAATATTCATAGTTCCACGGTTTGTGAGGTCTTTCAGCGAATAAAAGTTTCAGGAAATGAAAAAAAAAAATCGGACTCATACAAAATTGCAAACTTTATGGAGGGGCTGATTTTTTTTTTATTTCCTGAAATTTTTATTCGCTGTAAGTTGTTCAGTTACGTTGACTGATCATGCTCTTTCAGTATTCAGAAGGCTGTCCTTTACACCCTGTATTTTTCCTAGCTAGTATCTGGTTATGTCCATATTTTCCAGACAGATTTTGATCTCTTACTGAAGATGTAACGAATGTTCGTGACTGATCGTCTAGCTAGGCTCTTGCTTCAGTCCATAATCAAAGATCAATCAAATGCTCTCAGTCATACATCAGTCAGACTTAGCGTGTAAAGGCCGCCAATTCACTTTTCAGGAAACCGGAGACTTCCTGAAATGAGCAAAGAGCTCCAACCGCCCTCTTCAAAGTTAAAACTCTTTGACTCTGGGCCTCTAGCAATGTCAATTAAAATATATAACAATATACCCTTACATATAAGAAATGAAGAAAAAGAAGTCACATTTGTTAGATGTTTGAAACGCTATCTAGTCCAAAACTGTTTTTATAATTTAAAGGAATTTTTTGAAGATAAAATTTAAATATTAGTAAAACATTAATAAATAAATATACAAAAAACCTTTCCTGATACTAATAGGCAATCATAATTGTGAACATAATTGTGAATATAATTATGATATGAAAATATTTTACTAATACTTATACTAATATTTTAATAATACTGTAGGAAGGAACTGAGTTAAAATTAATAATTTTATAAAATTAATTGAAATTAATTATTCAGAACGTAATGTTATAGTTAAGTCTGTATACTAAAATTGTCTAATATGTTATTTTGTGTTATTGTTTTTTGTAAGTGTTATTGTGGTTATTGTCATGCTACCACGTAACTATTGTAAAAATAATTGTATTTTGAAATGTCGATTCCAAAAATTGCAGTGCCCTTCCAGGGTCCATATTGTGTTCTGTATAATTGTTATTTTCCATCTATTGTACCATATGGAAGCAATAAATAATTGAAATTGTAAAATTTGTTTAGATGGAGCTCCTGCAAGACTTCTACGAGACGACGCTGGAGGCGCTGAAGGACGCTAAGAACGACCGGCTCTGGTTCAAGACAAACACCAAGCTCGGCAAGCTCTACTACGACCGCGGCGACTTCAACAAGCTCGCCAAGATACTCAAACAGCTGCACTCCAGCTGCCAGGTGGGTTTATTGTCAATGGTCCTCCTCGGTCTAGTCTTGAGGACTGAGATGAGGTCGACGATAGAAAGAGCTTGCCCAGAAGAAGACTATTCACTCGCGTCTTGATTAGCTTCAGATTTATATGAACTCAGTAACACAGACGCAGACAGAGAATTCCACTCTTTAGCCGTGCGTATTATAAAAGATGTTTCGAAGCGCTTTGATGAAGTCGCCAAAGACCTGAAAGAGCTGGAAGTGCCCGTCTGGTCAGATTTGGCACAGAATAGAGACGGATGGCGTACTTTAATGTCGGAGGCCAAGATCCACTTCGGGTCGCTGAGCCAGCGAAGTAAGTAAGTAAAGCGCTTTGTGCGAATGTGAGGAATATTATCCAAGTATGGGTGATATCCTGCGGTGCGTATGGACTCCGATGTTGGCCTGCGGCTAAGTTTATTTTTATGTAACAAGTGCCACCTGATGGTAAGTAAGTAGTCAACACCGCCCATAACGCCCGCGTTCTTATTAGTGGCATGATTTGACATTAATAAGAAAGAAAAGCTCGTCGCCCACCTTGAGAACTAAGATGGTGTGTCTCTGTGCTGGTAATTTTGCTGACACCCTCTCCCTTCAAACCGTAACGCAGCAGTGCAAATACTGCTGCTTTTGGGCAAAATCAGGCAAGTTTGTTTGTTTATCATAACTTCCCATACAATATGCCCCCAAACCTTGGACCCTTCTTAAAGTTGATTTCAGATCAATCACTAACTCATTATATTTTATTTGCGAAAAATATTTTTAACGGAAAATTATTTTACAAAGAGAAAAGGGCTAATCTAGCTTCTAATCTAATCAACAAAGTTGGCGCCTAATCACCTTTAAGTTTAGCTTCGTGTGCAGTAATGGCTCGCAGGAACTTAAGGTGGTTCCACCTTGCTAGTTTTTGTCCGTTAAGTGCAAGTTTTAAGGAGTGATCACACCTAGCTGAATTCAAAGACTAATTCGGCATACATTACTGGGAGGCTTGATTATGTCAATTGCAATATCCTTACTTCAACGAGCAATGTATGCCGAATTAGTCTTTGAATTCAGCTAAGTGTAATCACTCCTTTAAATGACCAACATTTGACAGATGCAACCTAAAGTACCCAAAAAGGCATATAAACTCATAAAACCAATACCGTTGTCGTCTCTCATTGGTAAAGGCGTGGCTGGCTAAGATCGCCACATGCACGCAACAAGGTTTCGAAACTGGTCAGGCGCCAACTTTGCTAATAGTACTTTGACTTTAGCAATACAAATTTTTGGCATTTCTTATTATTTATGTATGTTTGTTCAAATCAGACGGACGAAGGCGAGGACGACTTGAAGAAAGGCACTCAACTGCTTGAGATCTACGCGCTCGAGATTCAGATGTACACCGCGCAGAAAAACAACAAAAAACTGAAGGCGCTCTACGAACAGTCCCTTCACATCAAGTCCGCTATACCACATCCCCTCATCATGGGCGTTATTAGAGGTAAACACAAACCAAGCACATATTTCCAATAACATTCAGATGTACACCTCGCAGAAAAAAGGTAAACACAAACCAAACACATATTGCGAATAGGATTCAGGAGTACATACACTGAAAAAAAAAAACCGGCCAAGTGCGAGTCGGACTCGCGCACTGAGGGTTCCGTACCACCACATAAACATAATTGTATTAGTTGAAATTTCAGTAAGTTAATGTGCTAGATCTTTTGAGTCCGACACGCGCTTGACCAAATTTTATTATTTGTTGTTATTTTATAGCTTATGCACTATAAACATACCAATTTTCAAGTTTGTAAGTGTTCCCGTTTTAAAATAGAACTACAACAAAAATCGCCTCAGCGACCATCCAACTTGACCCCTCTCTTATATGAATGTGCTTGAAACGGGAGCTCACCACAATTGGTTACCATTAGTTGTGAGAAAAGTTGAAATATTTAATGATTTCAGACTTTTCCCATTATTTGTACTCTGAGACCTAGCTTCTTGACAAATTTCATAATTTTAGGTCAACGGGAAGTACCCTGTAGGTTTTGCATTTTTGAATAAATGTATGGAGATGAGGACATAAAATGCCATATCTTTTGATTGCGTCGTTGTAAAAAATTGAAATTTTCAGATCTTATGTGGTTTATGGATCCTAATATATGGTATTAGTTTCAACCTGATACCTTTACCCGTTCGTGAGATAAAGGGTCTTGACAGACAGACAGACGTACAACAAAGTGATCCTATAAGGGTTCCGTTTTTTTCTTTTGAGGTACGGAACCCTAAAAACACCAAGTAACTGAGCTACATAAACAGTCCCTTTACATCAAGTCCGCTATACCACATCTCCTCATCATGGGCGTTATTAGAGGTAAACACAAACCAAGCACATATTGCGAATAGAATACAGATGTACATACACTGAAAAAAAAAACACCAAGTAACTGAGCTACATAAACAGTCCCTTTACATCAAGTCCGCTATACCACATCTCCTCATCATGGGCGTTATTAGAGGTAAACACAAACCAAGCACATATTGCGAATAGGATACAGATGTACATACACTGAAAAAAAAACACCAAGTAACTGAGCTACATAAACAGTCCCTTTACATTGAGTCCGCTATACCACATCCCCTCATCATGGGCGTTATTAGAGGTAAACACAAACCAAGCACATATTGCGATAGGATTCAGATGTACATACACTGAAAAAAAAAAAACGGTCAAGTGCGAGTCGGAGTCGCGCGCCGAGGGTCCCGATATACTTTTTGTATTTTTGGAAGCAAAAATGTCCATTTTTAGGACCGCAAAACTAAATTTGTTTGTAAAGGTTATTTGGAGATTTCTAAAAAACTGCAACTTAGAAATATCGTTTTGTTTTTGCTGTAATGTTTACATAAACTTCTGTCAACTGTAATTATATCAGATTTTTCCTTTCACAAACTTCGGAGATAAGGGGGGGGGGGGGGAAATGGTATTTTTTTTTTGACATTTTCATCATAAGTAAGAGACGTAAAAAAATACAAAAATATATTTTAGAATGTGCAAGTAAAGCCCTTTCATATGATACCCCACTCGACTTACAATTTGAAATTTGACAATTTGAAATTTGCCCCCCCCCCCCCCCCCCCCCTATTTTGACCCCCTTTACATTAATAATCATAATTTTTTCAAAATTCTTTCAATTGTGCAATCAAGTTGGGCAACTATATTCTAAGAGCCACCGCGCACTAGCGATTTTTTAGTTCTATTTTAAAAACGGGAACACTTACAAACTTGAAAATTGGTATGTCTATAGTGCATAAGCTATAAAATAACAACAAGTAATAAAATTTGGTCAAGCGCGTGTCGGACTCAAAAAATCTAGCACATTAACTTACTGAAATTTCAACTAATACAATTATGATTATGTGGTGGTACGGAACCCTCGGTGCGCGAGTCCGACTCGCACTTGGCCGGTTTTTTTTTCAAGCTGGCCGTTCATTCTCGTAACATGCCCCTCAAAGCTTCCTTCACATTTTTAGTTACAGCCATAACTATACTTTCAGGGTTTTATTGACGGTGTACTGATAACTGAAAGGGCGTGGTCAGTCAAAGAAACTGAACAACTTTCCCAAAGAAACATTTTTAGGAAATGTAAAAAGTTTTTACTTCTCGATACAAATTGTTCACTAAGTTGTTCAGTTTCGTTTTCGGTACACCGGCCCTTACACCCTGTATTCTTATATTTTTTCTTATCCATATTTGTCACTCCACTCATCTGTATTCGGGTGGAATTCAGATCAATGGTCTAATATTGTTGGATGGTATGTTTATATGCTGGTCCATTAGATCGCATCATAGATTTTTCATACGGTAATGTTTACGTTTTGAGGAACCAAAACCTCAGAACAAAAACCTCCTTGCTTCGACGAAGTAAAAATCTTAAAAACAAATAAGACATGACAGTGGTGTCGATTCTGGCATACACAAACTAAAACTAATCTTTTGACAAGTGTCGTTGTTTTTGTTACCTCCATAGTTTTCGGCTTTAGCTCATTAAAGTAAGCCTACTTAACTTTGCTCGTTTTCCTTTTAATTTCATCATAATATGTGAATATAATATAATATGTGAATTTTCACATAACCAATAACAACCGTTTAGCTGGCAGGGGGGGGGGGGGGGTGACGACCGTAACAAAAAAATTGCATTTTTAAGCTAAATTTTTCGCAAACGGATCTCTAAATCAAGATATGATATTTGCAGACTCAAATTATTTACATTATTAACACCCCACATGATGGGGTTGACATAAATTTTTTTTCCCCTCGAATTATAAAAATTTTTTTTTTAAAGACTTTATTTTACCACTGTCGGCGTAGATTAAATTTATAAAATTACAACTTTCTAGTACTAAGGGTCTCCGAGCTAAGCCGCGGTCAGACAGACGGACATGAAGAAACTATAAGGGTTCTTTTTTGACTACGGAACACTAAAAACTATAAATCTATGCACTTGTGATGGACACTCAAGAGAACTACAAGCTTGACAAATTGAGCTTTGTACGAGTAGCATTGTTATTTCAAACGCTATATATGCTAGGATTGTGATATAAGTGTCAAGTTTGATATGCTCTTGACTATAATCTCAGAATAAAGTAATAGTACTGTTATACAGAACGGACACTGTCCGCCCCCCGCCCGCAATCCACCCCGCACCCCCGCGCGCACCCGCCCGCGCGGTTCTCGTAGTCCTTCTGAGGGTCTTTTGTACTGAATATGCGAGCCTACGCGACCTTTCTATTTTTAATTTTAAATTCGCGCTCGTATTTAGTGTCCGGGGTGTGCTATAATATTAGGTCTTTACCTATGAAATTGCCGTTTTGTATGGCGAATTTTAGGTAAACTCAATTTTCAGTACTAACATTTTTGCATTTTTCTTAGGAATTATAAATCCAATTATTTTAATTTTTTTTAAGCATTATTGGGAAGACATTAAGCTAACAGAAACTTAAATTTAATTTTCGAAAAATATTATCTGTAAAAAAATATAACAAATCTAATGATGAAATCGGACGACATTTAAGACGAACAATTTTCAAACCTTTAATTTTATATATGAAACTAAAAATAAAAACTCTATTTTATGCGTAAATTGATAACCTTGAAGTCAACTTTCAAATATAAGACAAATGAAAAAAATAGCATTAGAATTATAGGAATTATGATCTCATTAATCTGTAAGAAAATTTCGGCAATTTCAAAGGTAAAGACCTATTAGTTTGTGTTCCCCGGTCAGAGTGCGGCGGCAAGATGCACCTGCGCGAGGGGGAGTTCGAGAAGGCGCACACCGACTTCTTCGAGGCCTTCAAGAACTACGACGAGTCCGGCTCGCCGCGCCGCACCACCTGCCTCAAGTACCTCGTGCTCGCCAACATGTGCGTTATACATAATATACATATACACATATACACATATACATATACACATACACATATACACATATACACCACCACACCTCAACACACAACTACACGTCATCAACTACGACGAGTCCGGCTCGCCGCGCCGCACCACCTGCCTCAAGTACCTCGTGCTCGCCAACATGTGCGTTATACATAATATACATATACACATATACATATACACATATACACCTTCACACCTCAACACACAACTACACGTCAACAACTACGACGGGTCCGGCTCGCCGCGCCGCACCGCCTTATGAACCGGAGGACGGGCAGCATCATCTTTCTGTGTATCGTACCATCTTACATACTACGGTCACCAACAACAGCGGTCGCCAGCCGCAACGCTTACAAGCGTGACGACTGATAAAAGTTCTGAAGAGACCTACCTGTCCTGCAGTCTGCAATAGACGTTTCATGGGATGTTATGATAAATCTGCATCAAGCACACACAACCAGTCTGTGTTCTTTCCCGGGCTGCACAATGATCTCCACGCCAAATCTTATCAAAATTTATTAATGGAATAAGCGAAACCCTCATACACCCCAACATTTTTATTAAAATAAATCCATTCCCGTAAAAAAAATGTTAAAAAAAGATATTGTTTTTTATAAGTTTCATCATAGTTCTAGTTTCATCGTTGTTCTAGTCCGCGCACTCCGCACACGCTCTCCTCCCCTCCTCACAGCTCATGAACCGCGCGGCACCGTTGGACAGCGCGCGTATCCACAGAAATATTTAGAATGGAAGCGGTTAAAATTTAAATAATAAAAATTCAAAAAAAATACCCCTATCAAAAACCCGTGAAATTGATTCTACTCTCTCGATTCTGAACAAACTATTTTCTCAGTTTCGCTTATTCCGTTAACACGTTGTATAGTTCGTCCATCATAAGAATGCAGTGAGTCATCGCTTCCCGCCGCTGGTAGCCAAGCCCCGTAACTAATCAGGTCGCGTAAAATTATAAAGTCAAATATTGTAGGCAAACCTTCAAAAGAAGCGGTTGTTTCCTTTGTGTGTTACTAAAAAAAACGAAAAGAATATAAACTGCATTTTAACTCCATTGTATTTGCATTGATTTTTTTATGATTATTATTTGTAATGTTAGCATAGATGTTATGGTGGTAGAAATATCTACATTTTTCCAGGTTAATGAAATCCGGCATCAATCCATTCGACTCTCAAGAAGCGAAACCCTACAAGAACGACCCAGAAATCCTCGCCATGACAAACCTAGTCTCCGCTTACCAAAACAACGACATCAATGAATTCGAATCTATCCTTAAATTCAATAGAAACAATATTATGGACGATCCCTTCATTAGGTACGTAATTTTAAGTTAATTTATAAGGGTCTTTTGAAATACTGTAATTAATGTGGTACATAAATACTGAACAACTGACCTTATGAATATAAAAATCTAATAATAGGTCTTTACCTATGAAATTGCCGAAATTTTCTTACAGATTAATGAGATCATAATTCCTATAACTCTAATGCATGTTTTTTCATTTGATTTATATTTGAAAGTTGACTTCAAGGTTTTCAATTTACGCATAAAATAAAGTTTTTATTTTTAGTTTTATATATAAAATTAAAGGTTTGAAAATTGTTCGTCTTAAATGTCATCCGATTTCATCATTAGATTTGTTATATTTTTTTATAGATAATATTTTTCGAAAATTAAATTTAAGCTTCTGTTAGCTTAATGGCTTCCCAATAATGCCTAAAAAAAATAAAAAAATAAAGATTTATAATTCCTAAGAAAAATGCAAAAATGTTAGTACTGAAAATTGAGTTTACCTAAAATTCGCCATACAAAACGGCAATTTCATAGGTAAAGACCTAATATATTTTTTCTATGTTACAAGTGGGCAAACGAGTAGGTATGACACAGTGGGTGTCACCACCGCTTATGACACCCACTGTCTTATTAATGAAGCAATTTGACACTAATAAGACAGCAAAACGCGTTGCCCACCATGAGAACTAAGATGGTATGTCTCATGTGCCGGTAATTTCACTGGCTCCCTTGCCCGTCAAACCGAAACACAGAAGTGCAAACACTGCTGCTTTTTGGCAGAAAAAGGCAAGGGGTGGTACTTCTCCAGACGGACTTTGCACAAAAGCCCTACCTCCTACAAAGTTGTGCAGTTTCATATCCTAAAAAACTATGATCAAGCAAAGTCAGATGTTTCATTATCACGCTGTACATATAAGCCATGCACGCACGAACTAAATGGTTTATTATATTTATTTCAGGGAACATATCGAGGACCTTCTAAGGAACATCAGGACTCAAGTGCTGATAAAGCTAATCGGACCGTACACGAGGATACACATACCATTCATATCCATGGAACTGAATATTGACGAGAAAGAAGTCGAGAATCTCTTAGTCACTTGTATTTTGGACAAGTAAGTATGAGAATCTGATATTGTGTTGAGTGGAATTCTCTACCTGCGCCTGTGTTTCCGAGTTCATACAACCCGAATCTATTCAAGTCGCCAGTGAATAGGCTTCTTCTGGGCGAGCTCGTCCCATCTTCGACCTGATCTCTGTCCTTAAGGGCCGAGAATCGTTGGGCCGAGAATCGTCCACACGACCGAGAATCGGTGGGCGATTATCGGCCAGGACAAGGACGGAAGATTCAGGTGATAACACGTCAGAGCGGGATGCCAACAAAAAATCGGTCACCGATTCTCGGTCGTGTGCGGGATCCCTAAGAATAGATCGAGGTCAAGAGTAAGCCCATTGATAATAAAAGAAAGATACGCTGCGCAAACTTACTCCAGCCCTGACGGTTATTTTCTGCGCTTGGGTGACAGGCGGAGAGCCAATGAACGATTCGTTCGCCTCCCTCATTTTTTGAGTTCTGCTCATTAACGGTCAGGGCTAGAGAGGTAGTTTGCACCCCGGGTATGTCTCTTGTATTTATCCTGATAGGTAACCCATGTTGGCTGCGAACTGGATCCCGGAAGACGGGCGAGTTCGGCATAGAAGAAGCTGGATGCCAAAGCAGGGTAGCAGTGACATTCAAGATCGACATGACTAACATAAGGCCATTGCCCAGGGACAATATAGAGACTCTTGTGCTCTCATCATCATATTGTGTAGGTTTGCAAGGTCGATGACCGACCTCATAAACCCTGGTGTCAGAATTGCTGAGCCGCCAAAGGCCTCTCACATGGCTCATTATCGACTACATCCGTTGGTAGAAGTCGGGACCAGAGGCTTAATGTGCCTTCCGAAGCATGCAATCATCAACTTTTCGGACAATCAGGCGATTCATCCTGCAACGTCCTCACCAAACTGGGGAGATCGCACAAAGGTATTTTTGTTTGACAGTGTTCCCACTGGGAATCGAACCTAGACCTCCGGATCAAGAGCCGAGTGCTCTAATCACTTGACCACGGAGGTGTCTTTACTTACCGCGTGAAATCATCAAATTGTAGCAAATGTTCTTTCCCAGGATTAAAAATGTCTCAAATTCCTAATTCCATAAAATCGGTTCAGCTGTTCAGTCGTGAAAGCGTAGACAGAAAGAAGCACAACACTATAAGACGTTATCTTCGCATGTATAAAATTTATTCGTGTGGTGCCGGCAAAGAATAGTCCCAACCCATCTGTACGCGCGGGTGTCGTAAGAGGCGACTAAGGGATTGTGAACTGTAGGAGGAGCAGCTGCATCTTTCTGTGTATCCTACCATCTTACATAATGCGGTTACCTACAACAGTGGTCGCCAGCCGCAACGCTTTGTTTTGAATGTTGTAACTGTTTATTTGCAGCACGATCAGCGGTCGCATAGACCAAGTGAACTCGGTGCTAGAACTAGTGGACGGGGCTCGGGGCGCGGCTCGGTACACTGCGCTCGACAAGTGGACCGCGCAGCTCGGGAACCTGCATCTAGCGCTCGCCAACAAGATGGCCTAGACAAACGGCTGGGACGGACATACGATATTACAAGTACGCGTGTGGAAAGCTAAGAGTTAAATGGCGCTGCCATCGCTTTAAAGGTCGGTGTTCTATTCCATGCTGTAGGCATGCCAAAAACTGTCTACACTACCCGGGCATGCCTGAGTTTACGCGCCTCAATTTTGCCTTCATGTAAATCGGGCATAACAACTTGGTTTAAACTCTTTTAAGGGTTAAATCTGTGGACTAAATGCTACAAGTTTTGGTCAACGACTTAGCAAAAAAAAATCGGGCTTTTCAGACAATTCGGACCGGTCAACTGATACGATCATTTTGTCACTATAGTCACTATTCATATAGTCACTATTTCCCAAACTAGTAGAACAAGAGTTGTTGCATTTAGCTCTCAAAATAAGCTCTTAGAAGGTTTTACATGAATTAATAAAAACCCTGTATAGTGACAAGAATCTATTTGCAGTTGGATGATGGTGACAGATGGGCGCTCCTCTCATATATTTTGTTCGTTAAATGTCAAATTGAAATATTGTCATGCATGGTACACGCCAGTGACATGCCCATTTAGTGCAATTAAAGTTGTTTTATCAGGTCGTACGGTGCTCTTTTTTTTGAGTCTGAGTAGTTGAGTGGGATTAAGCCTTAACTAGGTTGGACGCCAATTCATTTGGATGGGTTTTAATTCTAGTACCATACACGACAATACTTCATTTCTATACTTGTTCACAAAATCAGCTCGCAAGATAACAAAAAGGGGAAGTGTAAAATTCCCAGGGTTGTATACAGGGTGTTAATTTAATTGCGTGCCATAGCTTAAGGGGTGTTTCAGTTACGATAAACGAACACAAAAAAAAATCCTACTGAAAAAAAAAACTAAAACTGCATTGAAACTTAACTAACGCGGAGCAACGTCGCTAGCACGCGAGTATCAGTGAATAAGGTAGGCACATCATCATCATATCAGCCGAAAGACGTCCACTGCTGGACATAGGCCTCCCCTAAAGATCTCCATGACTACTATATAACTGAAAATCTTTAGCGCGCTTTTGATAGCGCGCCCATTCGCGTGGTCATTGCCCTCCGCGTTAGTTTAGTTTCAATGTAGTTTTTTTTTGTAGGATTTTTTAAATAATTTTTTTGAGTTTCTTTATCGTTACTGAACCACCCCTTAAGCTATGGCACGCAATCAAATTAACACCGTGTATAGTTCAGATTTTATCCACCAGCCAACAGAGCCTTGTCGCTTTATATCATGGTTAAATTATACAGGGTGTTAAGAAAAGTACGCAGTCCGAAGAATATAAATGTACCCAGAAAACTGACAAACATTTTTTTCAGGAACTTAGATCAAAATGCGCGAAATAAATACTGACCCCCCATACTAATGTTATTTTAGTGACAATATTTTAATGACTTGAATATTTTTTATGTTCCTTGCGCAATGTTCAATATCATGGACAGTTCATATTCTTTCAGGCTCCAAAGTACAATTTGTTTTTTGTTAAATTGAATTTAAAAAATAACTGGCATAGAAGTGGAAGGTGCATATTACTCTAGTAGGTGCTGAAGGGGTAGCAGATGACCACTCCTGTCGGCTCATTAAATTTTGCACACGATGCGCCAAACACCCTGTATAGTCTATTTTAATGAACTGATCCTGCATTAATTGAACATTTGCCTGTTTAAAATTAAGCCCACTCAGCTCTAACAAGGTAAAATTTAATTATACTATACATGGTTTGGTCCCGTGTGGTGCCGGCAAAGAATAGTACCAACCCTTACATACCCGTGGGTGTCGTAAGAGGCGACTAAGGGTTATAAACTGGAAGATGGGCAGCAGCATCCTCCTTTGTATCTAACATCTTACTTACTGCGGTCACCTACAACCGCGGTCCATGGTGCCAGCCGTAACGCTAACAAGCGAGGTGACTATGGTACTTCCCCTCCACATTTTTCCAGCAAAAGCTAGAATTCTGAAGGGAGCTCCCTGTCCTGTAGTGGACGTTTCATGGGATGTTATGATGATACATGGTTACTTCGCCCACATAATCACAATATGGACTGTATCGCTATTAAGCTACTATTGTTAGGTTAATTGAAAACAGAACTTGTGATACAGATGTACACTCGCGCCGAAGGTTGATTTCATGAGACATGGATTTATCGTTAATTCCAACGCTTACCAACACATTTTGCAGCCATGACTCTAAAACCAGAGTATATTTGACGGAAAAAATAACATTGTTTTACAAACTTGTTTTTTCTGACAGCTTTAGCTGATTACTATTGACTTAGCTGCAAAATGTGTTGGTAAGCGGTGGCATTCACGAATGAAACGGATTGTACTTTAGTCCGGTAAGTTCTTTTTCAGTGATGTAAATAACGCGGTTTTTTTTAATGACCTCGAGCCACAAATTGTAAAGGCCAGAGTAAAAAGCTGCCAGAAACAATAGAATTATGTAAGAAAATGTTTGTACCACGCGCGCTCAAACCTTAGGCTTCTTATTAAGACTACACCCCGCGCACACTAGCCCCTCATCAGAAATTAATTCATTTCTTTGAATTGGAGACAAACATGAAAAATTGAAGACCGATAAAGTGTTCTTTGTCAGGATAGCTAGATAGGATTAGCTTTATGTTATCTTTTATTTCTTCATATAAAATAATTATCAGTCAAATTAGTCAATAAGTCATAATAAATTTATGTTCTGTTTATGTTATCTTGTTTATCCAAAATCCTTTGAACGGAATGCGGTGGCCCAATTTTCGTTTTAAGGATTTTGAATAAACAAGATAACATAAAGCTAATTGTAATTGTTAAAAATAACGCTATCCTGACAAATAACACTTTATCGATCTTAAATTTTTCATTTTTGTCTCCAATTCAAAGAAGTTAATTAAATTCTGATGAGGGCGCTAGTGTGCGCCCGGAATGCAGTCATGATGTACCGAAAGCTGAAAGGGCGTGTTCAGTCAGCGAGTGTGAATAACTTTCCTCAAAATACTATTCACCCACAGAGTGAGCAATTTGTATGGAAAGGTCAAAAATTATTTCATTTCCCAGAAATGTTTCTTTGGACAAGTTGTTCAGTTTTTAACTGAACACGCCCTTTAAGTTTTCGGTACACCGTCCCTTACACGTCCCTGTATCGTGTCGCGGCGCGAGTAGAACGAACTAGGTCGGATGCATACACCAGAAACAAAATATATGTATTTATGTAAGATTTGGAATATTTCCAGTGCATTTGTTACTGAAATACATTTCGTGTAACAATTTATTTTGTTTTATTTCAATACCTAGAGGTCGTTCTGTTTTGGGTAATAATTATCCTTTGACAGCAGTAGGTCTCGACCACACATATGAAAGCCATCCTGCAGCTGATTACCCTGAGGTAATTTTGTAATTCGATGTGCGCCTTTATTTAATAAAAATGCGAATCGCCGTTTACGGTTATTTTATGACACTTGTCTCAATTTAGAACAAAATCTTGACATATCCATAAAAATATTTTGGTTATCCCATACTCACCAATCACCATAGTAAACTTAAAAAGTGAATAAGACAGTCAAAACATCAGTTTTTCACCCTTTTGCAAAAGGGTTGGCTGTAATCCTTCATATAATCAGTTCTTATAATCATTCTTCATATAAAAAAGTTTATAGTAAATAATTCTAATTCTATTGTTTTTGTATCGCTCGTATTCTGTAGTAGAAAGTGTAGTAGTAGTAGGTACCTTTGATTTTTAGTTTTTATTTTCTAAATTAAGTGTCCTGTTTTATCATGTGCAAGCAGCAGTAACCACGACACAGGCTGTGCCTAGTGTGGGTACTATTGTAAAATTTGTTAAAGATAGCTGGACCATTTTAATAAATGATTTATGATTATGATAATCGTAAGTTTTACGTGGATACAGCGCGTTCAGAACAAGTTTGTCCATGACGGTTATTTTCCGCGCATGGGTGACAGGCGGAGAGCCAATGCAATGAACGATTCACTCGCCCCCTGGGAGGAGCCGCGCTCACCCCTGCGACTCATTATTTGACTTCTGCGCATTAACGGTCACGGACAAAGTTATTTTGTACGCAGTATACGTCTATGTAAGTAGGTACAGTCAAGAGCACGTCAAACTCCTATCAACGTCTACTTACCGCTCCTCCCCTCTGACTCATCTAAAGCTAGATGTAGTACCAATTATTGTTGCCAGAAGGCCTTCCACTATACAGCGTGATTTTTCATTCGCCAGAAAAAAAATAAGGGTGATTCTGCCCATGAAACTGAACAACTTTTCCCAAGGAACATAGGTCGAAATACGAAACTCAATTTTGACCTCCCATAGAAACTGCATCAGCTGATAGCGCATTTTGTGTGGGAGGTCAAATATGGTTTTCGTATTTCGACCTATGTTCCATGGGAAAAGTTGTTCGGTTTCATTGGCAGAATCATCTCGAATTTTTTTAATTTGGCCAAATACTAAGCTCGCCTTTTGTATGTAATTCTCTGTATGTTAATTGTGCAATAAAGAATATAATAATACTCGGATAAAAACGGCCGCACTAGTTATGAATGATGTATAATAAATAAGATACATTGTAATAGAAATTAAAATATTTATTTTAAATAAGTACAAAATATGACTACAGTACACAAGTTGGACGGATAGGTATATCACAGGTTAGTTCTGTACATTGTAGCGATTTTAAATACAAATGCAATTAGTATTGTCAATTTTATAGTAAGCACGGCCACAAGCAAGTGGAAACAAAACCTGTATAAGCTGAAGGTCAAAGTGTTTCCACCGGCGTGCGGCCGTGTGTGCTGTCGTATTCAGAGACGTCCCTTAAGGTGGTTGCTGAGCAGAAGTGCTGCCACTTTGAGAAATAAATTTATTGCGTCATAAATACAAAACATTTAATAAGGATTGTTTGATTGGCGGCAATTTGGGGTAGATCTATATTTTATTATCCATCACATCACATCTTAGCTTATCGTGAATAGCTTTGTATTGTAAAACTGCCAAAAACGGCCACTTTTAGCACTTTACCAATACAAAGCTATAAATGATAAGCTAAGCTATGATGTCATGGGTTATTACATATATAACAACCCTATATTGCCGCCAAACGAACAATACTCCAATACTGAAAAGTTTTGTATTTGCGACGCAATAAATTTATTTCTATAAGTAAGGTGCTGCCACCCAGCAACCGCCTTAAAGTTAATCTTTCATGAAGTTTCATGCCGTCCTTTTCGATTTTATAGGCAAAGAAAGTGACAGCACGGCAGTTAATGAAATAATAACTTTAAGCGACGTCTCTGAATGCAACAGTTATTTAGCGATTCGCAAGTTTAAAAAGTCCCTCAAATGGCACTAGAATATTTAGCCTCAATCTTTGCAAACTGAAGACTTTCCCACAAATATCGTGGTAAGAACCCATTATACTATTTTTCAAAATAAGTGTTAAAGACCGCGAAACTTTTAAACAATATGAACTTTCCATCGGCTGATTATTGAAGTACGCACGGCAGCAAGCACGTAGTAACAAAACCAGTATAAGCTGAACTAGCGCGGCGCTACAAACGCCCGAAGCCAGAGAGCCGCTCAAGGTCAAAGTCTACCGACGAGCAGCCGTATGTACTTCAAATTGAATCGCGTAGCCCCTTCAAAATTTTTATTATCTTTTCATTGTGCGCACCTGCTTACATAAGGTGTGTACGGATTACAGGCAGCCTCACGCACGTCTCGCGACGTGGCTACCTCGTTAAAACAACTAAAACAAAATGGCGGACTTGGGGTGAAGCACGACGCCTCTGTCCTGGGCGCATATCGAGAGAATATAGCCGTACACACCTATACATCGTTATATTTGAAAGACTGACACAAGTTTCACATATTCATTAAAGAATGGCAGCGTAAATAATGACATGAAACCACGAGACTGCTGTGTTCCTTGTCTTGCACTTCACAAACGATCATAAGCTCGCCTCGCATGTTAAATTGTGCACAATAAAGGATATATATAAAGTCTGTAGTTTGCGGCCCCTTACTCTTGGTTCTAAAATACAGTATAATTTTTATACCACTATAAATATTTTAGTATGTTACTAAAAACTGATTTTTTCCCAATGTGTAATTTTTAACATAATAAAATAAATCCCTTTATAACAAATTGATATGTCAAACAACATTCGATTTCAGAACCTATAAGCTCATATAAAAATACAAGATTTAGTATACAATTTCTCAAGTTAAACATATCTACTCTAGCGATTAACAAAAAAGATTTTACACTTTTTTAAGAGTAAGCAACAATTAATATAACATTTTCTCAAGACTTCTGATATCATTCATCTCAGATCCACCTTTTATTTATACAGCTGCTGCATACATAACAACCACATCTCATTGTTTTTTAGGGTTCCGTACCTCAAAAGAAAAAAACGGAACCCTTATAGGATCACTTTGTTGTCCGTCTGTCTGTCTGTCTGTCTGTCTGTCTGTCTGTCTGTCAAGACCCTTTATCTCACGAACGGGTAAAGGTATCAGGTTGAAATTAATACCATATATTAGGATCCATGAACCACGCAAGATCTGAAAATTTCAATTTTTTACAATGACTCAATCAAAAGATATGGCATTTTATGTCCTCATCTCCATACATTTATTCAAAAATGAAAAACCTACAGGGTACTTCCTGTTGACCTAAAATTATGAAATTTGGCAAGAAGCTAGGTCTCATGGTACAAATAATGGGAAAAGTCTGAAATCATTAAATATTACAACTTTTCTCACAACTAATGGTAACCAATTGTGGTGAGCTCCCGTTTCAAGAACATTCATATAAGAGAGGGGTCAAGTTGGATGGTTGTTGAGGCGATTTTTGTTTTAGTTCTATTTAAAAACAAGAACACTTACAAAGTTGAAAATTGGTATGTTTATAGGGCATAGGCTATAAAATACCAACAAATAATAAAATTTGGTCAAGCGCGTGTCGGACTCAAAAAATCTAGCACGTTAACTTACTGAAATTTCAACTAATACAATTATGTTTATGTGGTGGTACGGAACCCTCAGTGCGCGAGTCCGACTCGCACTTGGCCGGTTTTTTTTTTCTAAACAGTGATCTAAAGTATAATTTAACAAGCATGCCTCTAATTTCCCTCTACCTGTTTTGCTTTTAAGTATAAATAATTTGCTTTTTGCCCCCCGCAACCACCTCAATGACTGGAAGGCAAGTGGCTCCTTTCTTTTCCCTCCATCATACATAAAACATGTGTGGTCCCAGGATTGGCGGAAGGAATTAATGAATATAATGGGAGTGCTAGGTGAGGGTGGATGCTCATCAGGTCCCATTATAATCGACAGCGTCACCTCTATATTGGAGTCATCAGTGGGCCTTGTCATGGAGCCAGGGTCGGAAGACAGGTACAGTGCTAGTAGTGAGTGGGTGGATGCTCTCCATCATCAGCTCCCATTACGATCGACAGCATCACTTCACCTTTACATTGGAGTCATCAGTGGGCCTTGTCGTGGAGCCAGGGTATGAAAATGGACAACGTGCTAAGTGAGGGTAGATGCTCTTCATCATCAGATTTTACTAGGATCGACACCTTCACTTCTTCGAACTCATCAGCGCGTCTTGTCGTGGAACCAGGGTAGAAAGATAGGTAGAGTGCTAGGTGTGGGTGGATGCTCTCCATCATCAGATTCCATTAGGATCAGCAGCTTCTCAATACTGGAGTCATCAGTGGGCCTTGTCGTGGAGCCAGGGTCGGAAGATGGGAAGCGTGCTCGGGTAGTGGGTGGGTGGATGCTCTCCATCATCATTGAAGGGGTAGGTTCCCAGGAGGATCGGCAGCTGCAGCTTCACTTCCTTCTCTAAGCTTTTCGGCTCGATTATGAACTGGGGAAAGAAACATTCACTTAGGGTCGTATTGATAAGACCCTTTAAGTGTGAGAACGCTCTTTAGAACCTCTTTTTCTTCCTCCGGTATACCTCTTGAGAGCTATCTCACATTTAAAAAGAATTTATCAATATGATGTTTATAAGCTATATACTCACAAATACGTCGTAGTGCACGGACATGAGGTGGCACGGCCGCAGGTTGGTGGGAGGTAGCGGCGGCACGTATAGCAACTCGTCGCGCCACCAGTCCGGGTCTAGCCGTGTGTCACACTGCTATATACTCACAAACACGTCGTAGTGCACGGATATGAGGTGGCACGGCCGCAGGTTGGTGGGAGGTAGCGGCGGCACGTATAGCAACTCGTCGCGCCACCAGTCCGTGTCTAGCCGTGTGTCACACTGCTATATACTCACAAACACGTCGTAGTGCACGGATATGAGGTGGCACGGCCGCAGGTTGGTGGGAGGTAGCGGCGGCACGTATAGCAACTCGTCGCGCCACCAGTCCGTGTCTAGCCGTGTGTCACACTGCTATATACTCACAAACACGTCGTAGTGCACGGATATGAGGTGGCACGGCCGCAGGTTGGTGGGAGGTAGCGGCGGCACGTATAGCAACTCGTCGCGCCACCAGTCCGGGTCTAGCCGTGTGTCACACTGCTATATACTCACAAACACGTCGTAGTGCACGGATATGAGGTGGCACGGCCGCAGGTTGGTGGGAGGTAGCGGCGGCACGTATAGCAACTCGTCGCGCCACCAGTCCGTGTCTAGCCGTGTGTCACACTGCTATATACTCACAAACACGTCGTAGTGCACGGATATGAGGTGGCACGGCCGCAGGTTGGTGGGAGGTAGCGGCGGCACGTATAGCAACTCGTCGCGCCACCAGTCCGTGTCTAGCCGTGTGTCACACTGCTATATACTCACAAACACGTCGTAGTGCACGGATATGAGGTGGCACGGCCGCAGGTTGGTGGGAGGTAGCGGCGGCACGTATAGCAACTCGTCGCGCCACCAGTCCGTATCGCCGCCGCGAGTCTTGCCGTGTGTAAGAACCGCGAGCTCGCGAACCTCTTTCGCCGCAACTTTACCATGTGCAGAGTACTGAATTGTCTGTAAGTGGTCAAACGAATACTTATTTTTGTATCACCCCGTGTATTTTAAGAGGTGGATCTTTCTGTTCTTGAAACTGAACAACTATACCCAAGGAACATAGTTCGAAATACGAAATATAATTTTGGACATCCCATACAAACTGCATTAGCGTACAGCACATTTCGTATGGGAGGTCGAATTTTTAGGGTTCCGTAGTCGACAAGGAACCCTTATAGTTTCGTCATGTCCGTCTGTCTGTCTGTCCGCGCCTTAGTTCAGAGACCCTTAGTACTAGAAAGCTGAAATTTATTTATTTATTTATTTAGTACGGATGTATATTTTATTTACGCCGACAAAGTGGTAAAATAAAATCTAGGATTTTTTTTTATTTTATTTGTAGGGGAGGTATCCCCCCTACAAGTAAAATGGGGGTGAAAAATGTTTTTCTTGCCTACCCCATCCTGTGGGGTATCGTTAGATAGGTCTATAAAAAATAATGTGAGTCTGTAAATGTTATTTTTAGATTTAGGGATCCCTTTGCGAAATATTTAGCTTGAAAGCACAATTTTTTGTTGGAGTCGAGTGTCCCCGTCCCCCCCCCTACCAGCTAAACGGTTGTTATTGGAAAGTAGTATATATGACGAAATTAAAAGGAAAACTATCACAGCTAAGTAGGGTAGGGTTAAGTAGGGTTTATCAGGTTAATGTGCTATACCCAAAAAACTGGAAATAATAAAAATAGCAATAGCAACCAGGCGGTAGGACCTCGCTGAGCATTAGGAAGTAAAAAGTTTATGTTATGAACGTTATGAAATACTTAATCAAAACCTGCTTTGCGATAAAAATTCCTACACTACAGGCCCGACACGCACTTGGCCGGTTTTTTTTTCCTATTTCGATTTATGTTCCTTGGGAAAAGTTGTTAAGTTTCGTGGGCAGACCAATCTCTTACATATCCAGCGTGATAAAAAAATTACGCTGTACAAATATCTTATGCAGTGCTGGAAGTGTACAAAATTGTACGAATTGGGTGCACATTAGAAATGTCCATTGATTCTCACGAAGCGAATTCCGGAGCGAAAATTTGGTAATACTAATCGTCTGGTAAAGCGCTACAGTTCATCCGCGTTATAAATGCAGTAAGTCATTAATGCAAATGAAGGGTAAAGGTGTATTCACAATGGACTTAAAATGCAAAAAAAATTGTGTTTTTTTTAGGTAACACACAACCGCTTCTTTCGAAGGTTTGCCTTCATTTAGTCATTGTGCTTTTGACTTAATAATTTTAAGAAACCTGATACCAGCGGCGAAAAGCAATGACTCACTGCATTCTTATGATGCACGAACTATAGTAGCCGACTGATGATAGCTATTTTTACAGGCTTTTATTTAACTTTCAATGTATGTATGTATGTAAGAACTATGTTTGTTCGGGTGGAATCTTGAAACTTAATTTTGAAGCAGATATCTTCAACCGTTTGAACTGAAATTTTGTATACACATTTAGATTGGATGACAATGCATAGTTAGCTGTGTGACGTCATTCTAAATCCATCATGGCGGAAAATCCAAGATGGTGGACTAGTTATTTTTATTGCACCCCTACCATATGGGTATCAAATGAAAGGGTTTGCTGTAAATAACTCGAAAAATTGTGCGAAGTCATTCTTAATCCAAAATGGCGAAAAATCCAAGTAAATTAAAAGTAAAAAAACTTTTTTAAAAACAAGCTTTTATTTAAATGCGCCAAAAAGAAGAAAATAAAATTTTCCTTTAAAACTTTTACTAACAACTTATAACGTCATTACACAATTTACATGAAATAAAAGCTTGTCGCGAGATTGAAGTGTGTAGATAAACAAGTAAATTAAACAACTTGATTTGATTGATTTCAATTTTTGAAATTTTCAAAATACGAGTAAGTACTAAATCTCGCGAAAAGCTTTTATTTCATGTAAATTGTGTAATGACGTTATAAGTTGATAGTAAAAGTTCTAAAGGAAAATTTTATTTTCTTCTTTTTAGCGCATTTAAATAAAAGATTGTTTTTAAAAAAGTTTTTTTACTTTTAATTTTTCAATCACGAAAGTTGCGCAACAGTGGCACGTTTAACTGTCACCAGTCCAATACTATTACAGATAGGCGCCCATGTGTCAAAACATGATGGAAACAAAATCTGTAAACCTTGCAAAGAAACTTGTAAAATTGACCTCACACATGTGGTTAAAAAAGTTAAGCCAAGTCAAGGAGACAGAACGTAGACGAAAGTCTAATTTTGAATTGGATTTGGCCTGCTCTATGGGTTGCAGAGGTCAGACAGCAGTCCTTCGTAAAGAAACTAATGCCTCGTCTCCTATTAGTACCCGACTTCGTAATACCGTAATAGAAACTGAAAAGAACTAAGGCAAAGTTTAATAATTGAAATGATTATTTCTGTGTACCTCTGTAAGCGCAGCGCGAGTAGCTTTGATCGTAGTCTTGGAGTTGTTGACCAGCTGTGCGTTTAACACGATGCTTTCTCCAGGAACGTACGCGCCACGGTCGAGCGCCACGCGACAGGTTACCGTCCCGCTGCCGACACAACCCACGCCCAAACGGTGCTCCACGCTGCATTCGAACTGTTGCTGGAGAACATATGAGAGATATGTGTAATTTCTGTAATTTACTACGGATGTTCGATTTTGTACAATTACCTACTATTAATTTTCTTTGGCTGGCAACCCTAGGCTTGACATTTTTTCAACATGTGGTCTTCACGTTAGAACGTTTCAACATGTGGTCTTAGGGCGTGTGCACACTAGCAATTATCGCCGCGACGCTAGATAGTATGAACGCTGCAAAATCGCCGCGCCTAAAAATCGCTAGTGTGCCCGCGCCCTTAGAGCGCCACTAAAAAGTTTGGGTTATGTCAGGTAGGACCCTCTCTTGGCTCGGAGCGTTGAGATCAAGCGCCACACTACCCGCCAAATCATCACACTTACAAGAAGCTACCTATTAGTAATGGTTAAAGGAGATTCAACATCCTCAACTCTCCGGTTTCTCCTCCATACCTCGGTGAAAATTTTGATTATTTAGGGTCAAATCATCTCTTAGCTTCCAGGTCTAAAAACGAAAATTTGCTAACCACAACATTCGCAAAATCTAATTTCTATTATAATTCGTTTACAAAAATGTCAGCCCGATTGTGGAATGAACTGCCACGTGACATTCGTCAAGCAAAAACCATTAATGCTTTCAAATCTAAATTGATCGAATTCTACCTAAAGAAAGAGGAAAGTTGTCTGTAGGAAAATAGGACACTTATTTATATTTTGTTGTTATATTATTTATATAATGTATGTATATGTATATATATAAAGGTATATATTTTTATGTTTATTTATGTATATTACATCTGTGTATATGTGTATTATTTTATGTAAGTATATATGTGTATTTATTTATTCTATGTCTGTATTTAAGTATTTTGGTAAATAAGTTTATTGTTTGATTTTATGTACCTAATTTATTTTCAAATTAGTCTAACTTAGTTAAGCAAACTCTGCACTACTCGTGTCCATCTCAGCGATTCCCAGTCCTAAGGTTGCCTGGAAGAGATTGCTCTAAGCAATAAGGCCGCCTTTGCGCGCAATTAGATATAAGGTTTCTTAGATGCAGCGGCACGTAAAATCGCTGCACACGCACCACGTAATGGTCAGACGTAAAGAACCTTCAGATGGTCAGCTTGTCTCCCTCGACTTCTCTGAGACTACTTTTCGGGTCTAAGCGCGCAATATTTGAATACATACTCGTAACACGGACGATAAAACTGAACAAATTATTCAAAAAAACATGGATAAAGATGTTTGGTTGTCCCATACAAAACCTGAAAAGAGTAGTTACTACACCAACAAGAACTTCGCTCATAAAACCCATCGGGATATAATGTACGCCATGATAAAACCATATCTTGGCGGCGCGAGGTTTGTATAGAAAAGCAAGAAAAATATCTCGTTTTTCGACCAATGTTTGTAACAACCCCCCCCCCCCCCCCCATGTAACCCGCATTTATTCTAATATCTAACCTATCTATACCTAAAGACCTAACTTTGACTGTTTTATTAACCTAGCTTATTTGAATATCCTAATTTTATCTAAGAATGACCTAATATTGCCTAATACTTTACCTAAACTTCCTAAAATCTGAATAAGTCAGCTTTGTTCTATAAAATGGCCAATGAAACGTCTAGTAGTTATAAAACCCTACTTTATGAACCGCGCCTAAGCAACCCTAAAATTCTTTCAGTCAGAACCGTTCTAATACCTAAATATATAAATTACCCTATTTTACACACATAATAGAATTATAAATATTATAAAAGCTTATAAATGTGGAAAAGGTGGACTTATCACTAAGAGTGATTTCTTTCAGTCAACCTATCTAACTTTTGATTACCTAATATCGAAAAGTAAATATTCTAACCGTCTTCATTAGTTCTTGCTATAATGTACTTGGAAGAAGTATAAGTTTTTAAACAACTTATATCAGTAAATGGAAAATAAGGTAAGTCAGTGATAGTCTTTTAGTCTCGTATGAAAATCATAATCTTCAGATAAGATGATACTAAGGAAATTGGTAAATTTAAATATTTCTTGGTATATTATGAATTTATATAATAGATTATGGAATATATTGTAAGGAAAATTAAATAAAAACTTAATATTGTATTTCTTTTAGTCTATGTGGCCCTTTTCAGGGGAGGGGCTCCCCTCCTCCGAACCCCTCAGACCAGTGGCGGACGATCACCCTCCAAGACTGCACTCATATGCTTAAATTCGCATACAGGTTTTTTTTTTATTTATAATTTCTATAATAATTTTGCAGCAAGATTTATACATTATTATTTTGATGGAATAAAGCTTTGATTCTACTGTTGTTTTCCTAATCTTGTGTGTATTTTTTACTCAAACTAGAGAGACCGGTCCCACATTTACTTTAAACTTGATGTGTTTGGCCACTTCCACACCCAGATGGAAGGTAGAGACCCTGAGCTAGCGAAAGATTGCGTAAACCTATAGAAAAAGTAAATTGTGAGAATACTACCTATAAGACTGTGTTGTAAATCAAACAAGAGACAGACTAAATTCATGGTGTGTAGCGATTTGTCTAAGCCAGCACGCTCACTGGAGTCGACCCCTAAGCTAAAGACTTTACCTATTAGACGGATTTTGGCAAAATCCATTGAGTGCCTAATACCCTAAGCCGTGTACGAAGAACCCTAAGAAATCCACCACACGCCGTGAAAAACCCCATCACTCAGTTCGGTAAATGGATTTCGCTAACCAACAAGCCCTAATCTTCAAAAGTATACCTCTGATGAAGTAGCAGGAAGGAATGACATCCATGACACTCTTCGACATGCCCCTGCTACCGAATTAGAGACATAAGAATGAAGAGATTCATTGATATTTCCAACATCATGAAATCCCACTGGAGAACTTCCAGTGCCTATCTAACTCCTAAGCAGAACTGATGCCATAATTCACGAGAGGAATATAACACCGATTCTAATTTACCCCAGCAACCCTCGATTTACACCATGCAAAATCAAATATATTGGAAAAGAGTATTTTGCCAGGCTAATTGGGAATGCGGCTATAGATTCATTCCATAAATCAAAATGATTCCTAAGAAAACATCTTCATTTACAAGAATCTATGAGTCGGTCCCCCAAGAAACCCTTCAAATAAAGTTCCTCGACAGCCTTGCCGCGACGAGCTTTTCACAAACGGGCAGGCATGTAGGCAAGTTGTCGCTCTCAAAACTAAAGGTGAATCATCGAATGCACTCTATCTTTCCTACAAAATACGTGAGTTTACAAATACGGATAAAATCGACTTGCCTCTAAATTGAAAGTTCCTTTCTGCGACTATAAAATAGCCCGCAGCAACGATCAATATAAATTCAATCGAATAAACAATTAAAATACATACAATATAAACTCGCGAACAACCTAAAATGTACCTTCTGCAAGAAATTGAAAAACCCTGCTCAGGAATACACGAGAGTAGCGAAATCCAATAAAAATCGAAAGCACCACACAAAACTAGAATTATTAGCGAAAATAACATAGAAAAATTAAAATTTTACCTAATAAAACTTTCAAATATGTAAGCTCAAAAGGAGCACTTCCGCGAGTAAAATCAAATGAACAATAATCCAAAAACATCTGCGTCAGATCTATTTATAGTGTCGCTTTTCTTTTGTTTAGAGCTATGAAGCACAATTTAAAAATATCGCCCTCAAAATTCAAAATTTTGGAGTTCCGTAATTCAAATAAATTATGAAAATAATAAAGCAAGGTTCAGTATCTTAAAATGTTATAAATGATTTCAAGAATAACTAAAGTTTTGAGTGATATTGTACGGAAGATTCCTGTTCCGTTACATGTTCCTCAGGGAAAGTTGTTCAGTTTCATAATCCGAATAACATACCCATATATTCGCAGTTTATTAATTAGAGACCACAAATAAATCTTATTAATTTTTATGCAACCTGTGTTGCATCTAGTATCTGCAAGGTTTTCAAGTACCTAATTAAAATTCAATGCACAGTAGAAAAACAAACAATGCAAACAGAAATATTTTGTGAATGTCATTAAATGCATAATAAACTTTTAAACTTATATGTAATACTACAATGGAATAATAGGAATGCATGTATAGATGTATGTTTACGTAACGTAACTCTTAGTTAGGTACAAGTATCATCTTACTAAGAATATTGGAATACAATACCAAGATACCTTATATTAGCATATTCAATAAAACTGTGTAAATATTACACTATAAGTACTGTTATTTATTTCATCTGTGACTACAGGAAGGTACTTGTAACTTACGTATGTTGAAACATGATTGTGATGCAAGGTTTACAGAAAAGGTATAACCATATCTCACAAAGTAAAAGGATGCACAATTATATTGGAAAATCATATGAAAGTTCCACTAATCTGTCTGCATAATTTGAACCTTTTTAGGAGAATGTCGGTAGCGACGACTTCGTTTTGGAAGTATGTTGTAAGTGCCATTACAAACACTGGCACTTCAGATGCTCTGACTATGTTTGTCGCCAAATGTATTTGTTAAAGGTTATTAACAAAGGTCACAAAAGGAGCTTGAATCTGCATTTTATGTTCAACCGATTTTTATTATTGCTGACTATTCAATTTCGAAAATGAATGTACTCATTTACTGAAGCCAGTTACGAAATTATAGTCAAATTCTCCCTCCAGTTTCGTTACCAGAATAAACACTCTTTATCCGAAACTAGAACCAAAGAAGAAACTATTTTTATCTGGAACCACTAAACTCAATAATCTATGTGGCCGAAAGAATAAATCTAACAAAAATGAACTCACTGACAAGACAGGTGGCTCCAAATTCAGGTCAATAGGGTTCATCACTATAAACACTTGCTGGTTCTTATGAGTGAGTCCGTTTGGTTCTCTCAAGGCCGCTTTACAGTAGTACTGCACCCAGCCATGTGTTCCTAGGAATGTGGACGGGAGGCCCATGGGAAGTCCAAGCTTGAATGGGAAACTGTGGATGCCTGGGGATAAGACTGATGCGCCATGTCCTGTGGAGTTTTAATAATAGTATAGGACTTATTATTGGACTCCTGTTCATATGTATTAAATTAGACTTACAAATAAATAATTTCACTATAGGGGTTGGGCATGACAAAACCAAATATTTTTATTGCTAGTTCACACTAATTGCTAGGCAAAGATTCTTAGCTTTTCTGTGTAACCACAATAAAATAATTTATTTACTAATAAGATTTTTATGTTACATAATAGTTTTACTCATTAAACATAATTTAGTCTACTAACAAGAAATTGAAGGATGTTTTCCTGTTCCTTGACTTTTTTTTTTCACTTTGTTCTATATGAAGTACCTGAGTTATGTCAGTAACATACCTGGCTCCCCAAGTAATCTCATCCTGAAGTCAATGTAGTTCTCTTTGTCAAAAAGCCTCTCAGTCCTCCCTGAACCAACTCTCACAACTCCTTCGCCCACTACATGAAAATGTAGTCCTGAAATAGACAGAATACAATAAAAAAATGTTTCATAGAGCACCAACTGCCCAATGCTACTTTTGAAAATTGTAGTAAAAAAAAATATAATTGTCATCAACTTCTGCTTTATGTTAGTTATTGTTATCAGCATCATTCATTATTTATTTATTGATAGTTCATAGAGAAAGAAGAAGGATTCATGTTTGTAAATAAGTGTAATATATGGTAGTATAAATGGCTGCAGAGAACTTGAATAATCTTTATGCACAACAAACACAAAACAAACATCTAAATGGACTATCAATGAGCTTAGACACCTTGTTCAACAATCACATAATTCTAGCCCCAGTTATTTTTTTCGTTCAGCAAATGTATAGTATACAATATTACAGGAACAAGACAACTATCTGTAAACACTTAGTATTCTTACCCAAGACAGGAGTGTCATCCTGTAATTCCATCAAAACCTTCCCCGACAGGAACTGACCAGGGAAGTAGAGCAGTGAGGTGTTATCAAACACTATTAGGAACTTGAGCAGTTTCCGCGGCATTGTCACTCACGCACCTAAACAGTCACACAGTAAGTACCAGGTACCAGGAGAGCAGGAAGTAAGTGGGGTAGTCTCTAATACGGCTTCCGTCACCGATTTGAAAGCTAAATTAATATTTATAGATTCTAAATACCCATCATTATAGATTTTATGAACTAGTAAACTTGAGTTTCACGTTACTGGGCGTTCAGTTCGTTCGGAAAGAAAAATTTGATGGTCAAATGGTAACTTCTATTTTATCTCATGGGAGAATTTAAAGGAACCTTGCATTTACGAACGGCTCGCCCACGATGACATTATCCTCAAAACTTCTCACCGTAGGTTGGACAAAGTTGAGAAATATGCAAACGAAGGCCATCAACTATGACGAACATTACTTACCTTGGACGATGCAAATATACAAGTTTTAATGAATGAGAACAGTTTTTACTACTACGTAACAACTGCGGAATATAAACTTTCTTGTGTTTATCTTATATTTGTGTAAAAATTATCAAAAGACAAAAAAATAAGCGCACTCTTCAGTGCAAAGAACTCCAAGGGTTGCCAGTAGCGATTGAAGATTTAGAACGCTGGGATGTCTAAAAAGGAACGAAATTAGATATGAAGGAACGCAATAGAAAAATAAGTAAAAAAAGTCTATTTTTTCATTAAGAATCAATTTTAAACTAAGTTACGTTAGTTTGTTAGTATCATGCAGGCGGCAAACATATTAGGGCTCTAACAGACACAGACAGGAGTTGTCGGCGGTTGGAAGCTGTCGCGCGACTACCGATGGTAGTGATCATCCGGCTGTCACGCGACTTCCGACGGCAGCCGTTGCTGACCGGGCGCCATACATTTTGAATAGAATAGTTTGGGAGGGAGAGAGCGTTGTGACAAGTGGCTGTCGTGCGAAGCCGGATGATCACCGCCGTCGACAGTCACGCGACAGCTTCCGACTGCCGACGACTGCAGGCAGCTGACAGCTCCTATCGCGCGTTATCGTTGTCTGTAAGAGCCCTTATATTATTGCTTTTGCAGATCATATTATTACTCGCAAAGTACTAAGGCACAAAGGCAGCTATGTAAAAAAAATATAGCATGATGGCAGTCTCAGTTAGATATATATATTAAAAAAAAAACACCTCACCTTTATTATTATTTATTTATTATTATTATTTATTATACTACAGCTTACTGCGTATTTCTATAAGAAATTTTCTTTTGGAGAAGGTTTTGTGTAGGCTCATATTTATTTATCCCTCCTTGAAGGTTTATGCCGTCACTGGCGTGCATGAGGGGTGACAAAGTATCTGTATTTAATTTGTTCCGGTTTTCAGTTTTAGTCAATTTTAGTTTGCTGAAAACACGTTCTACAGATGCGTTGGAAAAGGGCAGCACCAATAAAAGATGAATAATTTTTTTTAAATTTGGAAATCTAGGCTCTCCGGTTGCGTTTTTTAGTTCAAATACCTTTTTCCAATAATGTAATGGCTCAAGAGCAGAATAGAGTCCGATGTTCTCGTGATCAAGCATAGCATGATCACGCCATTCTTTTTGAACATCTGTTTCTTTGATGGAATTTCTAATATTTGGAAAGGAACGAAAAGAACGCACAAAAGATGGGAACGCAAAGGGAACGCGTGTCCGTAAAATAGAACGTAAAATGTTCCAAAAGGAACGATTTGGCAACGCTAACTCCAACTTGTGAAACTTTTTGACGTATAAGTAAAGCTGCGTTCGAGATTTTAGAGGATATAATTTTTATTTGATTTGTTTGATTGTATAGCTTATGGTCCACCTTCGCGCATAAAATAACCATATTATGGTTTCCTTCCAAATTACAAGTTATAAAGTTTTGCTCAAGCACTAAACGCTTGTTATGAGAAAATTTTGTATCACGAGTAAAAAATCGAGATAAATCAATATAAAATAAGAAAAATATTTCTAATATTCAGTCCTAGTAGGTGGAACCGTGGGCGATGGCTAATAGCACAGCTTGTGATTTTTAGCTTTTTCTGAACGCATTCAACGCCGAGCTACCTCATTGGGCATATTTGACATATAACAGTAACAGTAAGCCAATCAAAATCGTGCTTTTAATAGAGCTTGCTTTATGATAGCCAATCCGGATGCACAAATCGAATCGCATGACAAAAGGGAGGGTGAGTTGCGGTTGGAATGTTTTGTTTTTGGGTTATGATGTTTATTCTAAATTCATGAAATAATACAAGAAAATTGTGATAACAATTTCTAAATAAAGCAAATAATAAAAACCATCAAAATGCCAAGTGAAATGATAACGCTACAGCTCGGCCAATGCGGCAATCAAAGTGAGTATCCAACATAGAAATATTTCAGTTTTTTTTTAAAGTTTACAGAGTTTCTACATGTTAATTTTGATATTTCAGTTGGTTTTGAGTTCTGGAAGCAGTTATGCATAGAGCACGGTATATCGCCGGAAGGGATCTTGGAGGAATTTGCCTCGGCAGGGTCGGATAGAAAGGATGTGTTCTTCTACCAGGCAGACGATGATCATTACATTCCCAGAGCTGTCCTGTTGGATTTGGAGCCTCGAGTCATACATACTATCATGAATTCTCCTTATGCTAAGGTACCTAACTATTTCTATCAAGCAAATAAAAAAAACTAACGCACGGTAACAATTTTTGTTACACCTACATGGTCGATAGTAGTAGATATTTTTTAATTACAAATCCAGAACAGATTGACAAAAATATTCAATGTTGGACTACCAAATACCCTGGTTCCCTATTAGTTGGTTACCAAATACCCTATTAGTTGGTTATCTGATTTAAAATTTTAGTTGGTAGTGTTTATTAAAAAAAAAATGAAAATTAGATCTGTGGCCCTGAGCTTGCTTTCCTGCGCAGTGCTGTTTCGTTTGTGTGATTTACATTAATTTTTGTCTTTTGCCACTTACGTGCCCCTGGGTACCGGTGGTACCCAAGTTTTTTTTTTCAGTAGATTGCCCTTGTTTTTCGCAAAAATATGCATTAATTGACTCCCAAACCAACCCCAGTAAGATCCCGGATGCCGGACACCGGATGCCCGAAATCAAGGTTGTTTTGGGCTTTCATTCCGAGAAATAAAACTTGGAGTTAGGTTTCGTGAAGCCGTGGGATATTTCAATGGATTGCTCGATAGGTACCACTGGTACCTTTGGGTACCACCGGTACCCAAGGGCAATCTACTGAACTTTTTTTTTTTTTGCGCGGGCACGTGAGTGGTTAGGGTTCCGAAACCAAAATGGTAAAAAAAGGAACCCTTATGGTGCCGCTCTGTCTGTCTGTCACACCTCTATATCTCAGCAACCACTTATGCTATCGACCTGAAATTTGGAATAGTTTTATAATATATTTGCCCAACTTAATTGCACATGAAAAAGGGGGCCAAAATAGGGGGGCCCAAATTTTAAATTTTCGCTACTAGGTTGAGTGGGGTATCATATGAAAGGGCTTTACTTGTACATTTTAAAATATATTTTTGTTTTTTTTAAGTTTCTTAGTTTTCAAGTTATGATGAAAAATGTCAAAAAAAAATACCATCCCCCCCCCCCCCCCCCCTTATCTCCGAAGTTTGAGTAAGGTAAATCTGAATTAATTACAGTTGACAGAGGTTTATGTTAACTTTACAGCAAAAATGAAACGATCTTTCTAAGTTGCACAGTTTTTCAGAAATCTGCAAAAAACCTTTACAAACAAATTTAGTTTTGTGGTCCTGAAAATGGACTTTATTGCTTCCAAAAATACTGGTATATCGGAACCCTCGGCGCGCGAGTCCGACTCGCACTTGACCGGTTTTTTAAACTTTGCATTTTGTTTTGGCTGCAATAGATCTTTGCAATGGCCGTTGGGTGCAAGGAGCCCAACCACATTACCCCGAAAAAATTTCATTTCACACATTTCATGTTTTGTTTGTTGCCAATAAATTTATTTGTTATCATTTTATCTGCTTATGGAAATGCATAAATTTGGAATCTATGATTATGTTAACAAAAACATTTCCCTCCTTATGAGATGTGAAAGCCACTAAAACAAAATTTTAATTTTAGTTGTACAATCCAGAGAATGTATACCTATCCAAACATGGAGGCGGCGCAGGTAACAATTGGGCTTCCGGCTATGCACAGGGAGAGAAGTTGAATGAAGAGGTGTTTGATATCATCAACAGAGAAGCCGACGGTAGTGATAACTTGGAGGTAAAGTAACATTTTGCTAGGTTTTGGGGACTTATTTGTCAAATTGAACCAAGTTACAAAAAGATCAAAATTGCATAATGATCAATATCTTAGACTGATGATATGTATTGTCCAAGTCACAAAAGTGCTAAAATGTCCAGAGTTACTAGCCCAAAATACTTTGAGCCCCTGAATATTATTATTATTTTCACAATAGGAAGGAAAATAGAGTGAATGGAAATGCAATTATTATCCATAAATATTGAAACTAATATTAGTTTTCTTCAATGTTTATAATACTTTTCAGCCAGATCGTTGGAAAAATATTTTCATGGCAACAATCAATACGAGTTGATGACAAGTATCAAAATACACAAAATTTATACAGTTTTTTAATCAACAAATATATATCTACTCTAATTTATTGATTGAAAAAAAAAAAAGTTTATTAAATAATAATCTAAATTAGTACCTTTCCTGGCTATGATTATGATTTTTAGCAATATCCTTAAAACTTTCTATTTACAGGGCTTTGTGCTATGTCACTCAATAGCTGGAGGCACTGGCTCTGGTATGGGCTCATACATCCTGGAGCACCTCTCAGACAGATTCCCAAAGAAACTGGTGCAGACCTACAGTGTCTTTCCTAACTTAGATGAAATCAGGTTTGTACGGTCAACCGCTTGTCGGTAGAAATTTTTTCAACTCTATTAATATATAAGGTCCAAAAGTGTTTCTACTGATGTGCGGCCGTGTGTACCCTCACTTTATAAGTAAAATTAGAAAGAAAAGAGGAATAAGCACCAATGAAAGTGGAAGTAGTAATCTATTTGCTCTAATCTAATTGGCTTGACTTTAATTTTTGGGTTTTTGATTGTTTGATGATTTTTTATGAGATCTCAGCATTTTATTTTCTTAACAGTGATGTAGTAGTCCAGCCATACAATTCTCTACTTACTCTAAAGCGCCTGACGGAAAGCGCTGACTGCGTGATGGTTCTAGACAACACTGCTCTCAACCGCATCGCCAGTGACCGCCTGCATATACAAAACCCTTCGTTTGCACAGATCAACACTCTTGTCTCCACTATTATGAGTGCTAGTACTGCTACACTTAGGTAAGAAACATTTCCGAGACATTCCTAATTTATTGTAAGCTATTGATTGGGTATTGCATACATGTTAGGTCATTTAAATGATTTTTGAAATTCCACTGTTTAAGAAGGGTATTCATACAGAAATCGAAAATTATAGACCGATTTCACTTTTAACGTCTATATCAAAAATATTTGAGAAAGTGGTTAAGACGCGATTATGTTCCCATTTTGACAATAACAATCTTTTGGCTGACCAGCAATTCGGTTTTATAACGGGCAGAAGTACAAATGATGCTATTGCCAGATTGACAAAATACATTTTGCATGGTTATGACAATAAACTAAAAGTACTTTCTGTATTTGTTGATCTGGCAAAGGCATTCGATACTATCTCCCACAAAATACTACTCAAAAAGTTGGAGTTCTTTGGTATAACTGGAACTATAAGGTGGTTTAGGAGCTACCTGAGTGACCGTACTCAAGTTGTACGACTAGTTAATGGCCTAATGAGCGATGAGTGTCCTATTAGCTTCGGCGTGCCTCAGGGCAGTGTTCTGGGTCCCATCCTTTTCAATATGTATCTTAATAATTTTATTGATGATAATAACACGGACACAAATAACATAGTATGTTTTGCAGACGATACCGTTCTAAGCTTTTCAGGTAAATCGTGGTCCGATGTGTTCGAGCAGGCTTCTTTGGGACTTACATCGGCTAAAAAGTGGTTCGATAGCAACTTGTTGTCGCTAAACGAAAGTAAAACTACATATATTTGCTTTGCACCAACAAAGGCGGCTTTGCCAGGGGGAGAGACTAAGTTACGAATCCATAAATGTAGGGAAATGCTACCAGCATGTAACTGTCCTACTTTCACTAGAACAACCTCAACGAAATATCTCGGAATCATAGTAGATGAACACCTTCGCTGGAATCAGCACATCGAACAACTATCTATTAAAGTCAAGCAGACCGCGTTTATATTTTTGGATCTTAGGAACATCATCGATCAATCAACTTTAATGTCTGCTTACTACGCTCTCTCTCAATCTCTCTTCTCTTATATGGCATTACTGCCTGGGGTGGCTGTGGACACAATCTCATGTTGAAATTAGAACGTGCCCAAAAGCTTCTGCTTAAAATAATCTTTCGAAAACCTAGGCATTTTAGTACTGACGCTTTGTATAAATTATCTAAAGTTTTGACACCACGCCAGATGTTTGTTTGGCAAGCCACTAGGTATTTTGCTTTATTCATTCAAGATTTTCAACCCAACCCTACTGGCCACAACTTAAGACAAACTTCATGCAGGAGATATAAACCGGCCGTTGAGTATAACTGCTTAGCAGCAAAAAAGCATTTTAGTTGTATTGGTCCTAAAATTTATGATATACTGTTGTCCAACGAACTAAGGGAAATAATTGATAGCATTAGTAGCGAACAGGCGTCTAATAAAAATCAATATTTTAACATTTTAAACAAAAAAATTAAATCGCATTTACTTAATATGAATTATAATGAATTTTGTAATAAATATAATAGAATTATTAATCCGGTATGTTAAATTAATTATTACATTGAATTACATTTTATGTTACTTACAAACTTGCTTATTTATTAGGATTTTATGCATGTAAAATTCTATAAATAAATGTTTTTTATAATATTTTATGCATGTAAAGTTTTATAAATAAATGTTTTTTATAATATTTTAATTTTATCTAAATATGTAATTTATTAGTAGACTGCTCTCCTCGATAATTAAAAGTCATTTAAAAAGACGTAACTAGCCCTGGCACAGGCTTCGGTCTTTTAAGGGCTGTTACTGCCAACCACGTGTTGTTTTCAACCGCCTGTCTACAATTATTTATTATATTTTGTGGTTAATTAAAATATATTTGTTGAAATAATGTATCTAAATAAATAAATAAATATTGCAGCATTTGCAATTGCAAAAACTCTACATTGTGAAACTATAATTGATAAAATATTATTTGCATTTATTACTGCTTAGAGAAAAATAATTTAGAAAAACTGAAATTAGTTCGTGTTCTACAAGGGTCAACTTTTGGTCCTTTACTGTTTTTAGTTTATAACTTTAACCTTTTAAATTATATGGTTGTTGGTTTGCTCTAGGTATCCATCGTACATGAACAATGATCTGATCAGCTTAGTGGCACCTTTGATTCCGACACCGAGGCTACATTTCCTCATGACAGGCTACACTCCCCTCTCTGCCGACCATGAGCTTAACACTGTAAGTTACAGGAAATTCATATTTTAATACTTCTAATCTGCAGTTTATCTAATAGGAATTATAATATTTAAAGCCATTTCACTTCTCTGTTACCATTGTCCAAAATAAAAAACAACTTCATTGCAATTTAATTATTATATCACATTGGACCATTTTTTTACAGTTAATATTTTCAGGCACCAAAAATCCGCAAAACGACAGTATTGGATGTGATGCAAAGATTACTGCAGCCAAAAAACATGATGGTTTCTCTAAGTCCCGACAGAACAAACCAGCACTGCTACATTTCCATATTGAATATTATTCAGGTAAGGGTGAAGAATTACTACAGATAGGGTACCTAAAGACAGCCAAGGCAGTCGAGGGGAGATCAGAAAAATAATTGCATATTATTGTGACCAGTGGGAACATGGAGGGGAGGTCCTTGACATTTCATATAAGTATATCAGCGGTGATTTTAGAGTAATCAATCAATGAAGACTTGGTCTCTTTAGAAAAAGTTCGCGTCCTAAAAAAAGACTAGTAGATTTGAATTTGTCTACACAAACTAAAATTCCCCATCACATTGGTCGCCTTTCCGCTCCGAATGGCTAGCGATATGTGCTGTGCCTGGAAAGATCTAGAACGAGAGTAAAAACTACTTTCCCACACCATGTATCCCACAGGTGTCGCCCCTAGCGTCGCCCGAATTCCCGGATGAACTTTTGGTAAAATATTTCCTCTTTGAACCGCACTGTAAAACTGTCATCTGACAATATTCTGTAAAACAAATTATATAAAAAGTAAAATATCTGAATGTTGAGCAAAGGCCTCTCCACGGCCCTTCTTGTCGTCAAATCACGGACAGGGCTTGAAAAACGGTATGTACAGGTAAAAAAGCGGTAAATATCTGTCAACGCTTGTATTTTGTAGGCATTTACAGATATAATGTATGTATGTATATCATTTATTCATATTAAAACATAAAAAGTTTACAAAATATTTACTCTGCCAAAATTCTATCTGTGGTTAAAGTACCTATTTTCAAGCCCTGCTCACAGCTGAGGGTTGTGTCCACCAAAAGCTGCTCTGTATGCTAGAGCTGTCAAGGCCAGTCGGGGTTGTCTGGGCCCTATGTGTCGCATTGTGGGTGTTGCAGTCAATAGCACTGGTCCCTATTTTGAGCTGCTTGGGTTCTGCAAGTTTTCGCATGTTTCAAAATTTTTTGTGGTTATCGCAACGGAATATTTAGCTGAGCGTAGTGGATCCTTCCCAGGTGCACAAGTCTCTGCAACGTATTCTATTTGAAGCTGTTTAGATCTGCAAGTTTTCGCAAAAGGAGCCGTTTTCCGTTTTTTGTGGTAGCTTAGTTTAATGTAACGGAATATTTCTCAAGGCGAAACAAATCCTTCCCAGGTGCAAAAGTATCTGCAACGTATCCTTTTTTGAGTTGCTTAGGATCTGCAAGTTTTCGCATAAGGAGTCGCCTTTTCTTTTTTGTGGCTGCTTAGTTAATTTCACGGAATGTTCCTTAGGGCGCGGTGGATCTCTCGCAGGTGCACAAGTCTCTGCGACGTAACCTATTTTAAGTTGCTTAGGATCTGCAAGTTTTTGCATAAGGAGTCTCCTTTTATATTTTGTGGCTGCTTAGTTAATTTTACGGAATGTTACTTAGGGCGAGGTGGATCCCTCGCAGTCCTATTTTAAGCTGCTTAGGATCTGCAAGTTTTCGCATAAGGTGTCGCTTTCTGTTTTTTGTGGCTGCTTATTGAATGTGACGGAATGTTCCCCAGGGCGAGGTGGATCCCTCGCAGGTGCACAAGTCCCTGCAGCGCATCCGCGAGCGCAAGCTGGCCGCGTTCATCCCGTGGGGGCCCGCCTCCATACAGGTGGCGCTCTCCCGCCGCTCGCCCTACGTGCACGCCGAGCACAAGGTGTCCGGCTTGCTGCTCGCCAACCACACCAACATATCCTCCGTAAGTTCACTTCACTTAACGTTCATCCCGTGGGGGCCCGCCTCCATACAGGTGGCGCTCTCCCGCCGCTCGCCCTACGTGCACGCCGAGCACAAGGTGTCCGGCTTGCTGCTCGCCAACCACACCAACATATCCTCCGTAAGTTCACTTCACTTAACGTTCATCCCGTGGGGGCCCGCCTCCATACAGGTGGCGCTCTCCCGCCGCTCGCCCTACGTGCACGCCGAGCACAAGGTGTCCGGCTTGCTGCTCGCCAACCACACCAACATATCCTCCGTAAGTTCACTTCACTTAACGTTCATCCCGTGGGGGCCCGCCTCCATACAGGTGGCGCTCTCCCGCCGCTCGCCCTACGTGCACGCCGAGCACAAGGTGTCCGGCTTGCTGCTCGCCAACCACACCAACATATCCTCCGTAAGTTCACTTCACTTAACGTTCATCCCGTGGGGGCCCGCCTCCATACAGGTGGCGCTCTCCCGCCGCTCGCCCTACGTGCACGCCGAGCACAAGGTGTCCGGCTTGCTGCTCGCCAACCACACCAACATATCCTCCGTAAGTTCACTTCACTTAACGTTCATCCCGTGGGGGCCCGCCTCCATACAGGTGGCGCTCTCCCGCCGCTCGCCCTACGTGCACGCCGAGCACAAGGTGTCCGGCTTGCTGCTCGCCAACCACACCAACATATCCTCCGTAAGTTCACTTCACTTAACGTTCATCCCGTGGGGGCCCGCCTCCATACAGGTGGCGCTCTCCCGCCGCTCGCCCTACGTGCACGCCGAGCACAAGGTGTCCGGCTTGCTGCTCGCCAACCACACCAACATATCCTCCGTAAGTTCACTTCACTTAACGTTCATCCCGTGGGGGCCCGCCTCCATACAGGTGGCGCTCTCCCGCCGCTCTACGGGGGTTTTTGAGGGCAAAATATCGATCCCACCTACCTACCTAAAAAACCGATCATATGCTTTAGGGAAAAGAGGCATAATAATTATAAAAAAAAAAATCATTTATTTCAAGCTTCATAAGCTCATAGTTACATCTAGTTACAAATTGGCACCATCATAAAATATTAAAATATCTACTTAATACAGAAATCTAAAACATGAAAAATTAAGATTCAGAAAATTATTAAATTTTGTGTCAAAAAAAAATAAAAAATTAAAAGATAATATCACTTTCAAAATAATAACAAAAAGTTAAATAATAAACAAAATCATATTAAAATAGGTCAATAAAAAATTTAAATTACAGTTGTCAAAAAAAAAAATTCCAAATAATTCAAAAATAAAATGTTACACGCTCATGTGTGCACCTATCTGGTCCACAATTGGAACACTGGGGCATGAAGTGCCTGCCAATGCCTCATAAACGGTCCGTCCAACCTGCTGGCGACCTGGAGGAGGCTATTGCTGCTGGCCCGCACCCTGCCCGCTATCGCGGAGGCTCGCGCCCGCATGGTGGCATAGAATCAGTCCACGCTCACAGCGGCGAACATCCCCGACGCGCTGCAGAAGCGGGGCAGCCGCAACAGCGCCCTCATCGCGTTGTTGTATTGAACGCGGAGAGCGTTGTAGGACTTCTGCGTGTATGATAGCCACAGGTTGCTCGTATAAAAAGATGTGCAAAAGGCTCGGAACAAAGCGATTTTAACTTCCCTCGAGCAACGAGCAAACCTGCGTGCTATCATGTTCGCTCTCACCGACAACGCCCTCCTTTCTCGTTGAATATCAGCGTCGTCCTTCAGGTCGGGCGTTACAATATGACCCAGGTACTTGAAGGATTGTACCCACTTCAAGGGCACGCCGTACAGCCTGACTGGTGGGATCCCTGTCGGACATTTGGACCCAGCCTTGAACAGCATAAGCTCGCTTTTTTTAACGTTATATTTAAGGCCATGATTATGAGCATACGTTTCGCAAATGCTTACTAGTTCCCTGAGTCCTCCTATCGACGCGCTCAGCAGCACCATGTCGTCTGCGTAGCTGATGTTGTTAAAGCAAACATCATCAACATGGCATCCAACATGGCGACTGCTAAGCGCGACGATAAGATCATTAATGTAGAGGTTGAAGAGCGTAGGTGAGCTTAACCCCCCCTGCCTCACCCCGCACTTCAACCTGTACGTGTCCGACAGGGCTCCCGACCACTTCACGCTATTGACCTGGTTCCCGTACCAGTACTGTAAGATGTTAATTATTTCTGGTGGAACTTGGGCCTCTTGTAGCTTTTTCCAGAGTACTGGGTAAGAAACCAGGTCAAAAGCCTTCGACAGGTCTAGAAAACAGGCATATACAGGCGTGTTGCGGCCCGTATAATATCGGACGGCATGCTTCATGCTCAAAATTGCACTTTCTGTGGACAGTTTAGGCCTAAACCCAAACTGGTTATCGTGCAGAGTTACAGTTGTATTTAAATGAGTATTTAGCATGCCGTCAAACACTTTGGCAATGACAGTAGCTAACGAGATCGGCCTGTAATTGTTCTTGTCGGATATGTCACCAGTTTTGTTCTTGACAATCGGCACTACGACCGTTCTCATTAGCCCGTCAGGTAGATAAGAGTGCCTGATACACAAGTTAAAAAGCATTGAGAGGAGACGCGGCAAGTGAGGACCCGCGTGCTGAAGGTGCTCGATGCTGAGCCCATCGTGCCCAGGAGACTTGCCTCTGGTCATAGATTTAATAGCTTTAGCTATTTCTTTGGCAGTAAACTTAATTTTAGGTTCCGGGTCTACACTATGTAGATCAGCATCGAATACCTCCGTGGAAGGAACGGTGAGCGGTTCTACACAAAAGTGGGTCTTAAAAACATTGGCCACGTCCTTGTCACCCGACACTCCATCGAAGCTCACAGGCAGTCCAGGCCTAAGATTGTGCTTGCGCGTACATTTCCAGAAACCACGAAAATCTTTTTTAGTGTGCTTGTCAGCAAGAATATCCATTTCGATCTGGTCTTGGTGGTTTTGACACCACCTTAACTTTGATTTAAATGTTCTTCTACTGCTAGACATTTCCTCAAAAATCACTCCTGTTGTGGGTTTTCCGTACCATAGCCACATACTAAACTTAAGCCTAGCGTACCCGTGAGCCTCGCTGACGTGCTTGTTCCAACCCATGACGCGCTTCGGTCTCCTCTTTCTGGTCGCACCTCCCCTCTCCGCGGATTTAATGGCCGCCTCCCTTAAAGCGGATACAATCTCTCCATAAAGTCTATCCAAAACGGGTTTGTGGTCAGGATCACTACACATGCCTTCACAGCAGTGAGATAATTCTTCCGGGAAATCTATGAGTCTATTATGACTACCGCTATTATCTGAACGTCACAATGAATATTTATGAAATACCATAGTTTGTACATAACGGTTTCAGATGACAATATTTTCTTTTTTCGTACTTTTTAGAGCAAGATTGGCCAGTTGTCGGTTTCTAGTTTTTGAACTGATTTTTTATTTAAAGTATTTATAGGTTATGAAATCAGAATAAAGCTAACAATATACATATATTTGAAATGTGCTCATTAAGCCCTTTTATTTGATACCCAACACGGTATGACTAAATAGTAGATTTTACAACAAGTGCACAAAACGAACCATTTTTCTGAGACTTTTAGCAGCCCGAGCCGAAGGCGAGGGCTGATAGTAATGTCGAGGATAAAATGGTTTTGTGGACGAGTTATAAACTCTGCTTTTCACTTTGATTGCGAGGAAATAAAACGTAAAAGTACTCTCTAAATGTTGAATGAGTAGAATGAGTTGTTCTGCTTTAGTGAAGAATATGTTGACGCATGGGGGGGTGCAGCAGGCCCGCGCGCAGGGCGTACACCACCACGATTACTTGCATGCCCTAGTGCACAAAATTCGACTTTGTTCAGCCTATATCCTGCACAAATAAGCACTTTCAGAGCATGAGAAGTGAAAAAATTTTTTTTTTCTTTCATTACCTAATCTCCTCTAGAGGGCGCCACATTCAATCACATGCAACTTCTTGTATCCTATAACCAGCGGATGATCAAGACATTCAAGACGCTTCTAACGATACCTCATTTGTCAATCGGTTAGAAGTGGTCACGTGACCGACCCATTTTGTATGGGAAGTTGAAAATTTTTGTGCGTTGTTAGCAATCTCGTAGAATAAAAGTTGTTGCTTTTGACCTCACTAATAAGTGGGCAAAAGGAAATCAGGTCCAAAAAATAACCTAGTATATTGTCTAGGTATTGTATAGAATGTCTGAATTATACAGATTGCCGGTGACAGATACACAGTTCAAGTCGACAGCATCAGCATACAGCATCAGAGTCAGAAAGACGGATAAAGTCGCACTATAAGGATTCCCATAAAAAAAAAGTAACGAAATAGTTACCATCAAAGATGATATGCATTTTGAACACGACTGTACTTGAGTTGAAAAATGTATGGCGAAGTTAACATGCATTTTTAACATACTTCTACTAGGTAAACCAGACCGAAGTTATTATGGTTTGAGACGACTATTTGTTGACTATTTTTTGACATCAGTATCAAATAGAAAAACCTAACCGTTCTGCAGGAATCTGCGTCCGTGAAATGCTATGCACAGAATCTTCAGCAAGCTACCCCTGTAACTCTGAAATCCTTGAACGACTATTTTCGGGAATTTGGAAGTCATGACGACTATTTCATGACTATTTTTTAAAATAAAAGCCAAGTCGATAGTCCCCACGGTTTGTTTGCATCAGAACTGAGGATTCTGTATATAGCCTATGCCCATAATCCTCAGCAAACCATAGCTATAACTAGAATTGTAACGCGACTATTTTTTTCCTTATGGTGACTATTTCATGATTATTTTCTGGCATCGTCAAAATAAATTTTTATGCAGTTTTTTTCTCTGAGGATTCTGTGTTGAGGGACATATTAATTCCTCAGTCGATGAAACTTTGCTGGGGTATTACACTATATGAGACAAACCTTCTATAAAAAAATCGGTACTTTTAATTTTTTTTATACGTTTTTTGTAATTTTTGTATGGAAAAAAGGTTTGTCTCATATAGTGTAATACCCCAGCAAAGTTTCATCGACTGAGGATTTAATGCGGGGTTCTTAATACAACGATCCGCTTCGTTGCCTAGACTATAAACTTATGGGTGTTCGTTTTCAATGAGGTTTGTTTATTAACCTCTGAAAAAAACGTAGGTAGTTATTTACGCGATAAGGCATAATTTCGAACAAATTGCAGTAATTTTTTCATGAATTTACCATTTTCCGGGAACTATGGGAAATTGACATAGGGGTCATATGTTAAAATTTTCCTGTATCCCGAAGGATTATTAAGAGTCTTCACAGGTTAAAGTTAAAAAATTACCATAGTATTGGCATCGCTGGAACGGTGTTGGTCTGCCATTTGTGTGTTTTAGCAAAATTCCGTATGCGATTATAAAAACCGGCCAAGTGCGAGTCGGACTCGCGCCCTAAGGGTTCCGTACCTATCTACCATATGATATACTAAAAGCTTTTGCTCTTTGACTTTAAAAACTCCGCGACCATCCAACTTGACCCCTCTTTCATAGACAACTCCTACCCATGGCAGCCAGTGTGTTTTTCTTCGGGCGATCCCTCTTGTTCAGCTGAAGCGGTTGCGGATGTGATACGGCAGGGGATGGAATACTATATTCCATTCTCCGACATACCGCTCGGTCACAAAGCCCGACCTTGGTTCAATGCGGACTGCGCTCGCGCTGAAGCTCGAATGCAGTCTGCATTCCAAGCCTGGGTTCAAGCCCGTGATCGCAAAGTTCGAGCTCGACGGGTTCGCGCGAAGAAAAAGGCATTCAATTCTGCTGCAAAGTTCTGCAAGAGGGTGATCCGAAAGGCTCGTTATGACCATGTCAGTCGCATAGTAAACAATTTTGGTCCCTATCCAAATCGGTCGAAGCAAACTTCTGCCGTCCCACATTGCCTCCCCTGCTGAAACCTGACGGGTCGCTAGCTCACTCTGCGATAGACAAGGCAAATTTATTTGCGTCTCTATTTGCAAGCAATTCTCGTCTAGATGCCGGCTCTTTTCAACCACCAACGATTCCTCGCTGTGATTCTTCGATGTCGGAGATCACAATACACGCAAAAGAGGTTCGTAGAGTGCTCCGAAGCCTAGACGTGAACAAAGCTAGCGGTCCTGACGGGATACCAGCAAGAGTCTTGAGGAACTGTGCGCCTGAGTTGTCTCCTGTGCTAACACGTTTGTACCGCCTCTCTCTTAAAACAAGAACGGTGCCAAAATCTTGGAAGGTTGCTAACGTACAGCCAGTGCCCAAGAAGGGTAGTCGTGCCGACCCCAGCAACTATCGGCCAATCGCTATCACCTCCATACTCTGCAAAGTTATGGAAAGGGTACTTAATGGAAAACTGCTAACATACCTAGAAGCTAACGACCTACTCAGTGATAGTCAGTATGGCTTCCGCCGAGGACGATCAACTGGGGATCTTCTAGTATATGTCACGCATTGCTGGGGGGAGGCCATCGAGAAACACGGCGAAGCCCTTGCTGTGTCACTGGAGCTCTCGAAGGCCTTCGACAGGGTGTGGCACGCAAGTCTGCTGAGCAAACTTCCTACATACGGCATTCCTGCTGACTTTTGCTCTTGGATATCTGACTTCCTGAGTGAACGGTCGATCCGAGTAGTCCTTGATGGCTGCTCCTCTGACCTCATGGCTATCGACGCCGGGGTTCCTCAGGGGTCTGTTCTCTCTGCGACTCTTTTCCTGCTGCACATCAACGACCTTCTAGGTCCTAGTATTGTTGGTTACGCAGATGACAGTACTGTTGTCGAGAGATATATGTCTAGCGCAAAAGCCAGCAGTGACGATATACGTTCTTCGAGAGAGGCCATGTTAGAGCGAATAAACTCAACCTTAAGTCGTGTCTCCGAGTGGGGTGACAAAAATCTGGTGAGTTTCAACGCCACCAAAACACAGGCGTGTCTGTTCACCGCCAAAAGGAGTCCGTTCAATCTGGCTCCTACTTTCCGAGGTACAACTGTACCAGTTACCGACAGTCTCGAGCTACTTGGCATGAAGTTGTGTGCAAACCTAAACTTCGGCGCTAACATTAAGTCTAAAGCCCAAACTGCGGCAAAAAAGCTGGGCATCCTCAATAAGGTTAAGCGTTACTTCACTCCTGGACAGCTTCTAGTTTTATATAAAGCCCAAGTCCGATCCTGCATGGAGAATTGCTGTCACCTTTGGGATGGCTCAGCAAAATACCAACTAGCCGCACTTAACTCGATAGATCGCAGAGCCAAGAAGCTCGTTGGTGATGAGATGCTGGTGAAAACCAAGTTTCACAGTCTGGCCCACCGTCGCAAAATTGCATGTCTGTCGGTCTTCTACAGATTGTACTTCGGAGAGTGTGCTCAAGAGCTCCACGAGCTTATTCCACCATCTCCCTTCTACCATCGGGAGTCCAGACGCACCGCAGGATATCACCCATACTTGGTTGATATTCCGCACATTCGCACAAAGCGCTTTGAAACATCTTTTATAATGCACAGCTAAAGAGTGGAATTCTCTGCCTGCGTCTGTGTTCCCGAGTTCATATAACCCGAATCTATTCAAGTCGCGAGTGAATAGGCTTCTACTGGGCAAGCTCGTTCCATCGTCGACCTCATCTCTGTCTTCAAGACTAGATCGAGGTCAAGAGTAAGCCCATTGAAGATAAAAAAAAAAAGTCCTTGAAACGGGAGCTCACTTTAATTGGTTAAATTATTTATTGGTTAATATTACAATATTTCTCACAATTAGTTGTTAATATTTAATGATTTTAGACTTTTCCCTTTATTTGTACTGTGAAGCTCGGTAGCTTCTTGCCAAATTTCATAATTTTAGGTCGACGGGAAGTACCCTGTAGGTTTTGCTTTTTTGCATAAATCTATGGAGATGAGGACATAAAAAGCCATATCTTTTGATTGCGTCGTTGTAAAAAATTGAAATTTTCAGATCTTGTGTGGTCCGTGGAGCTTAAAATTCATTATCAATTTCAACCTGATACCTCTACCCGTTCGTGAGAAAAAGGGTCTTGACAGACAGGCGGACAACAAAGTGATCCTATAAGAGTTCCGTTATTTTATTTTGAGGTACGGAACCCTAAAAATTGATAATATTATGCATAACTATCGTAGTTAATAGACGAATGGAGCGATGAACATGGTATATCATGAATAGAAAAATAATTAGGGTGCGTTGCGTCATAGTGGAAGTTCCGAAGGTATTCGACTATTTTCAGAAAATTTGTTATTATTTGAATTGTGACATGATGACCATATGAGTATAGGTTTAGTTCTTTCCTCTATGTAGATACGTAAAAAACCCTAAAAATTATAAAAGTTATCATTTAATTTTTACCAAATGTATAATTTCGAATCATACCTCAGTCGACCTTAAGACATGAAAATACTTACATAAAAATTATAAAATCACGTCAAAGTGGAGATGATATGGGATGTAAAATCCAAAACAATATTAAACTAATAACACTCAATACAATATTTGACTAGGTAATATCCCTAATGGCGCAAATAATGTCTATCTAAAAGGAAAAACGAGTGATTTCCATTACGTCCCAATACCTACGCATCAAGTTGGTGCGTTCGTGGACATTGCAATTTAGTATTCCCAGTACGGCCTAACGCTTTTTTTTATAGAAACTTTAGTACATTCGGAAACAAAACTGTCACAATTTTTTAATTAATTATTTAGTTATCATAATAAAAGGCAGATAGTATACTAGGTTATTTTTTTGGACCTGATATGCGTTTTACAAAAATTTTCGACTCCCCATACTAAAGTGGTCACGTGACCCATCCATTTTGTATGGGAAGTTGAAAAATTTTCGTGCGTTGTTAGCAAGGTCGTAGAAAAAAAGTTGTTGCTTTTGACCTCTGTAATAAGGTGGGCATACGCATAAATATCAGGTCCAAAAAAATTACCTTGTATATAAAATCACAGCATCATCAATCAGTCTTCTTTAAAAGTAGGCATAATAATCATGTTTTGAACCTAATTTTACTCTTATTTAGAATAAAAATTAACAGTTTAAATAATTAAAAAATCAACAATACAAAATAATCAAAATGAGTCTTATTGTTATAATATTTCCCTAATTTAACACTAAAAACGACCATAGGATGTATTGTTAAGTAATTGGTTTTCCTGTACTCTAATTCATAAACAATTCTGAAAACCCGATTGATAAGTTATAACTAAAGTTCTATCTTCTTAGTAAATCATGTTACATTGAAACATTTGAAGTAGAGTCGACTAACAAATAGGCCTTTAGTCTGATGACAGGAACAATCACACAATATTTGTATAGGTATTCTGTGTTTCGCTATCTTGCAAACATCAAATAATAATAAATATTTTGAAAATACTTTTGTTGTTAACATTACTTTCCTTATAAAACGTCATAAAAACTAAGTGGGACGTAATGGGAATAAAAATAAAATATTCAATTCCCACTACGCACCAAAATGGTGCGTTGGGACATGGATCGTAATGGGAACCACTCGGAAAAACTGACGCACAGCCCAAACAGCTGGACCTAGAGACTTGAAATTTTGCATGTAGATACCTTATATACAGTGTAGGCATCCACTAAGGAAGGATTTTGTGAAATACAACCCCTAAAGGGGTGAAATAAGGGATGAAACTTTGTATAAAACACGGTCAGTTTTGAAGTTTGGTTCTTCAAATTTTGTATTTAGACTGAGAATTGAAAATAAATTTACACGGTGAAAAGGGGGTTCAAAGTTTGTATGGGGAATGAAGATAAGTTACACCATTTCATTCGTAACTTCACAGGAGTAATACATACATACATAACATCACGCCTCTTTCCCGTCGGGGTAGGCAGAGACCACAGTCCTCCACCTGCTACGATCTTGACATACTTCCCTTGCTTCCTGTACTTTCATCAATCCTTTCATACATGCTCGTCGGTTTAGGGTACTTTTAACCAGGAGACGTATTTTTGAAGCGTTCGAAGTGAATCTTTAGTTCGCATACGAAAACGAATCGTATACGAATTTAATTTCTAATGCTCTCGATTTTACGCATTTTTGAATCATTCGAAAGCAGTGTTGCCATTAAATTCAAATCTTTAACCAATTTTCGTTTCACGCAGAAAAAATCAAAACCGGAAAGCAATTACTCATTGATTTTAAAAACCGGTAATGAATTGCGAGGGAATGGAACGCAAATTAAAAAGTTGATATGTCAGTATAATGCCATGTGTGAAGGAAACGTCAATGTCGTTGTCATCACAGATTATACATACTATCGAGTGGTAGAATTGCAAAACGAGTGGGTCGGACCACTCGTTGCAGAATTCACAGGTATGAATATTCAAAAATTGCGATTTTACGGATTCGTATACGAATCTTGCCAATCCGAATGCGAATTGAAGTTCGAACGCTTCAAAAATGCGTCTCCTGGCCTTTATTCAGAACGTCCTGAATTTGGGCCTGGTACGTTCGCCTAGGCCTTCCCCTTCCAACGTTTCCATTCACTCTTGCCTGGTAGATCTCTTTCGTCAGTCTTCGTTCATTCATCCTCTCTACATGACCAAACCATCTCAGCATCTCTTTCTCGATATTGGTCACTACGTCTTCTTTTACGCCACACCGTTCTCTTATCACACTATTTCTAATCCTGTCACTCAATTTAACACCAATCATACTCCTTAGCGCTCTCATTTCCACTGCATTAATTCTACTTTCATGCTTCTTCTGCGATACCCAGCTTTCACTGCCATACTTGTATATCAGTGTTGGTACTAAAACACCCCTATGAACAGCCAAACGAGCCTTGTGAGACACCTTCTGATTCCTCATAAAGGCGTGCAGGGCACCATTCACCATGTTTCCAGCATATACTCTTCTTTCAATATCACTTTCACACTTTCCATCACTCGTAAACTTTGAGCCCAGATACACAAACTCCTTCACTTGTTCGACTTGTTCACCACCTTTTTATATAGTACATTCTGTCATACATTCTTCTCTTTCAAGTACCATTACTTTCGTCTTGCTTACATTTACTTTCATTCCTTTCCTGTCCAAAGCCACATTCATCATTGTTACCATCTCCTGCAACTCGTCAGCAGATGACGCAAGTAGGTACAACTTGGTCATCAGCGTAGAGAAGACATTTGATGAGTGACTCATTCATTCTCAGTCCACACATACTCTCTTTCAGATCAATCAAACAATTATCCATGAACAGGTTAAACAGCCAAGGTGACGCTACACATCCCTGCCTAACACCTTTTTCGATGTCAACCATTCAGTGTGCGCCCCGTTTATTCTTACACAAGCACTGGAATACTCATAGAGAGATTTCAGTGCTTGAATCAGATGACCGTTTACCCCATACATAGAAAATGCTGACCACAATTCATTCCTCACCACTCGGTCATAGGCCTTTTGGTTTTTAGCCAAAAATGCAGCTATAGCACCGCAAGGAAAAGACCTGATCTGTACATCCCATTCCCTTTCTAAATCCCGCTTGTACATCCCATATTTTTTCGTCAGTATCTTTCATCACTCTTTCAATCAAAACCTTTGCATACAGTTTGCCGACGACACTAAGAAGGCTTATCCCGCGGTAATGTTTGCAGTCCTGTTGTGACCCTTTTCCCTTGTACAGCGGCACAAAGGAGTAATCCTATCAATAAATGTATCCCAGAAAGATTGAGCCATTAGCGGAACTAATTTATTTGATACCAAAAGTTTTAGATTTGTGTAGTCGTTGACCCTCTTCACAACCTCAAATAAATTCCTCTCGATGATTGTTAGACTCGCAAGAAAGATCGAGAAAAGTGCTTTTTTTAAGACTTTCGCTAGCAACTTGAAAACGGTTCGTCTTAGAGACAAGGCTTTCAAAGATATATTAAAGCCTAGTAAATTTACTACAACTTTTTCCTTGTACATAACTAGCTGTGCCCTACGACTTCGCTTGTGTGAAGTGTTGATTGCGGCTGCGTCGCTTTAAACTTCATAATCACATATTTTATGTTACGGTTATCCGGTTGCAATGAAACAAAATTTATATGGTGCACCAACGTAAGCTTCATACATAATTGAAAAATTCATTTGAATCGGTGCAGTAGTTCGTGAGTAAATAAATAAAAAATTATTATAGTAAATGGGGCCCCAAAAGGGGGGCAAAATTTTAAATTGTCTTTACGATGTCAAGTGGGATATCATATGAAAGGGCTTTAGATGTTCATTTCAGAATAGATTTTTGTATTTTCTTACGACTCTTAGATTTGAAGTTATGATGAAAAATGACTAAAAAATACCCTTCCCCCCCTTAATCGATAGAGGTTTATGTTAATACAAGCAATTTTATATATTTAGATTACAGCAAAAATGAAGCGATCTGTCTAGGTATCACAGTTTTTTATAAATATGCAAAAAATCCCTTTACAAAGTTAGTTTTGCAGTTTATAGCTTGACCGTTTTTTTTCTAGTAATATTATAAAAGTAATTATGCGAACCTGAGGATAAAACCTGAGAATAGGCGTCATCGTATTAGTCTTTGGTCTACTACGGCAGCTATGGGGACGTTTTCAAAATAGACCCGTTTTCCCCCCGAAGGGCAGAAAACGGATATTTAGGTTTCAGCCGAAGCTTGACCCATTTGTGAGATTACCCCCCTGAATTTTGCGCGGTTGCAGTGTGTTTCTACCCTCAAAACGCGTAATATTTTCTTGAGTGACGCATACAGCCGTCGTCGCTGCCATCGCTGGTTAGCGTGTTCATCAGTACTCTTACAAGCCGGCTAGAATTGGAAAATTTTAGTGGGTCAAGCTTCGGCTGAAACCTAAATATCCGTTTTCTGCCCTTCGGGGTGAAAACGGGTCTATTTAGGTGTTCGAGCCTTCGCTTGACCCACTTGTGAGAAGTGTTTATATTCTGCCGGCGATGGCAAGACGTACTGTGTCGAGTTATGTAAGCATATATATATATGTTGAAAAAACAGGTATGTGACCGAAAAGTAAGTATTTATTGTCTGCGTACATAAACTTCTTGTACACGATAACAATCAACATTAAATTATAAGTAAAAAGAAAAACAGATCCACGACTATAATGGAGAAAAAGATGCACTCAAGTTTCTTTGATTGGTTTGAGTCACTTTCTGAGGAATCCACTTAAAATAATGTTTCAGAAACGTGTCCTTGCTCTTTCAATTACCTCTACTGAGAACCTCATCCAAGTTTAGGTTCCTGTTGATCCAGTTGTCAGTGTTTACTGCTGCTCTACAGCTACCAGGGGAGGCTGAGATGTTTGCGATTTTAAATAAATTACGAATCCAGACTGAGATAACCGTTCGTGATGCTTCTTTGACACAACTTCTCGTGGTAATAAACAAGCGGGTGGTTTTGTTGGACCGTCTTGACCTTCCTAAAGTGATCAGAGTCTTTACCCAAAATACAACATTTAATTTTGAGGAGTCATTTTTGTTTAATCTCCATCCTGATTGTCGGAATGTTGGGCGATCGGTTTTTGATCCAAACTGCGGCCAGAAGATTAAATGGTCTTCGTAGGCTTCGAAAAACTGTGGGCCTATGTCCAATAAAGTCAGGTCGTGAATTCTTCTTCCCGACATAAGTAGCAAAAATGCGGCCGTGTCGAGACACTTGAAATAGGCTGCTGTGATCAAAATCGTAGTGATTCCAAAAATCAATCAACTGGCTCACTTCCCAAGTCAGCAGTTTGGACGGAGGTGGGTGGTTCACAAAAACTGCTTTTAGAGTTTGTTTGATTTAAGGATGACTACTCAGACGTTCGCTGTTTTCAGGATTAGAAAACTTAGTGACCACTGATTTGTGAAGAGCGATAGTTCTCGCAGCTAGTTTAACATTTTTATGAAGAAAGCACATGAATTTGGCAATTTCTTCGGGTTTTGGATCATCCACCGTAACATTGTTAAGGATAGCCCATGATCTCCATCTTGACCAGGCTGGAATATAAGTCTTTAAAGTTGATTTTCGCCAAGACATTTCCAATAATTTGCGATCCTCGTCTGGCCAAGATCTTATGAATCTCCACCAGCCCGAACCTTCCAAACCTGCAAACGTATGTTCTTTATCGCTGGTGGAGGCCTCCCCGTTTTCAAGTCTGTCAGATGTTTGTGTATGTCGGGAATTGTGAACGGTTCGCACACTGCTAGCGGCGTCAGATCGGCTTTCCAAAAAGTTCTTTCCCAATTCGGTACTACGAGGAAGTATGTTCCCGAGCAGCAGGCAAGATGTCTCAGGACACGCGGTATGAGCGCTGGGGGAGGGAATAACCATCCCACTTTGAAGTTCCAATGCTGGCTGAACGCATCGACGAATAGTCAATTCTTGTCTCGTGCGTCCTCGCTCACGTAAACGGGTACCACAGCCGACCGAGCACTCGCAAACAGATCTACTTCTGGCTTTCCCCACATTCTGAATATTTGTTGACACATATCCGGGCTCAGTGACCACTCTGGTAGTTCCTTCGATCTGGACAAACTGTCCGCCTATAGGTTGTACTTGCCAGGAAGGTAACGAGCCACTAGATGTATTCTGAGTTTGCTTGAGAGATCTAATATTTTCTGTGTGATTCGAAGAAGGCGAAGAGATTTGGTGCCTCCTTGCTTGGTAATATAAGCCACTACTGACCGGTTGTCTGATTGTATCATGACTGATTGGCCCTGTAAGAGATGCCCCATTCGCTTCAAAACTTCGAGTACTGCCCATAGCTCCTTCTGGTTGCTGTGCCATCTCATCTGTTTTTTGTTCCAGTGGCCACTTAAATTGGTGTTTCCTACTGTCACCCCCCACCCTTTTTTCGCAACATCGGTTGTAATAAACGTCGTAGCTCCTTTCTGGTGAATCGGGGGCGACTGGTCTATGTTCTTTAACCACCACTTCATTTCTTCTGCGACTTGATTTGGTAAGGTGAATTTCTTGTGTTTCTGACCTATGGGTAGTTTGTTTGCTGCAATTTGGATAAGGCGACAGTGAAGCCTTCCTAGTGGGACTATGATCGACGCGAAGTTAAGATTTCCTAATAATACCTTCGCGAGCCACCAGGTCCAGTAACGACTGTTCAGCAAAGAATTGATTATGGTTGCGCATTTTTGAATTTTTTTTCCTCGGGTAAGGTCTTGATATTCTGTTCTGTGTTCCATAGGATGCCTAGATACTCGACGATTCTGGACGGAGACAGGATAGATTTGTGGTAATTTATGCACCAACCCATTTTTAAAAGGTGTGTTTGCACAAATTGACTTTGTTGTGTCAGAATAATTGGGTTCTGGTGGAAAATGAGGAAATCGTCCAGGTACACAACGGTTCTTATGCCACGCTCTCTGAAAAAAATTGCAACCCAGTTAGTTACTTTAGCAAATATATAAGGTGCTGTGGCTAGGCCGAAGGGTAGGCAAGTCATTTCATAAATGGTATTTTCGAAGTTAAAGGCCAGGAAGTGTCTGTGGTGCTTAACAATTGGCAGGTGAAAATAGGCCTGCGACAAATCAGTTTTAACCATAAAGTCGTTCAAACATAAAGCTAGGTATTTTATGATGATTAATGAGACGAAATTTTGGAGGATCCAAATATTGGTTAAGATTTTTAAGGTTAAATATGGGCCTATTTGATCCATCGGACTTTCTCCTCAAAAACAGAGGTGATAGGTACCCTGACTCACTTGTACAACGGCCTATGGCCCCACACCTGAGCATTTTCTCGATTTCGGCAGACATTTCTTGCGAGTTCTTAACCCTAAGTTTTTCACAATTGACACTGTTAAATTTTTGAGAGGTGGAGGGCAGACGAAGGGTATTTTGTACCCTGAGAGGATTGAAAGTAAGGCGCTAGGGGCTCCAAAAGATTCCCACTCTTTCAGATGATCGCTTACCTGGCCGGCTTTAAAGTTTGTATAAGTTTTAGGATCTAGGTTTTGCCTCGAATCTGGGTTTCTTAGGCTTCCCAGCTGTCGTAGAGGACGGGTAGGTGCGTTTTCTTGACTGATCCGTCGCTCGGAAGTTGGGCCTTTTTTCATTCGGTCTCGTTTTGTCTCTCCTTTCTTGGTCCTTTCTTCCTTTCAGTCGTCTCAGTGACGTGAAGGCATATAGACGCAACTTCTGTGCGAAATTAAAAATTAAAATTACATACCTACCGTCAGTAAAAAATACTTGGTACAAAAAAACAAGATAAAATGGTTAAGTGTGTTAAGTGTTCTAAACAAGTTACTAAAAATAGCCCTGGATTACAGTGTGCGAAATGCTCCAAATGGCTTCATGCTTCGTGTGTAGGCATGTCAATCGATCAGCTGACAGAGCTATTAGCCCCGGATGCGGAAGATTGGAGGTGCAAATCATGCGTGGGTACTCAAAGGCCTAAACGCCTTTCCTTTATTATACCTACGCCAGAGGATGAGACCGAAAATGGCGAAGCCTCTGATGCAGAGTGTAATAACCCTAAGACACAAGGTGTGAACATTCAACCGATTCTGCTTCAACTGCGAAAGGAAATAAAAGAAATAATCCGTCAAGAATTGCAGGTAACGCTCAAATTTTACTCCGACAAAATTGATGAATACACGAAAAAAATCACTAAATATGAAACCAGTATGAAGTCACTTGAAAACCAATGTACGAACCTACAAAATAACCTACAAAATGTTAATCTGAAATGCAGCGTCTTGGAAGGTAAATTACTTGAACAAAACCAAATGACTAACCAATTAGAAATATGCGGAGTCAAGGAGATGGAAAATGAAAACCCTGAATTCATTGCCAAAAAAATTGCTGAAACAATTCAAGTTAGCCCCGCGGATGTATTGAAGGCATACCGAAAGAAAAAAACTCGCCCCACTGCATCGAAAAAGGTGGAAGCTCCAGTTGTAGCTGTCGTGTTACGTGACGGGGGCGCTCGAGACCAGTGGTTGGAAAAGGCCAAAAATGTCAAAATTACCATGGCGGCATTAGGATGGAAAGGAAATGAAGATGTATACTTGCGTGAAACCCTGGCGCCTGGAGTTGGATTTCTGTTGTGGAAGACCAAAGAAGCCCTTAAGGACTCATTCAAGTATATATGGTGCAAAAGTGGAAACATCCTACTGCGCAAAGAAGAAAAAGCAAAAATTATCTCCATCAGATCGCTACAAGAACTGGAGGTAGTTAAAGAAAAGCTCAATAAATAATGTGAAATAGATAAGTAGGTATTAAACCCCGCTATTATTATCCTTTCAGTATGTACTTTTTTTTTAAACTATATTTTATGGATACGATTGGAATAGAATACTCACCAGATTCTTATATAACTGAATTTAATTGTGATAACTGGAACGAATTTTCCAATAAATTGCCCAATGATAAAAGTTCGCTAACCTTTTTTCATGTCAATATATCTTCACTAACTAAAAATTTTTCACAGCTTGAATATTTGATTTTAAATTCCCCGCACGAAATTCATGTAATTGTAATCACTGAAGCTAACATTAGAGATGATATTGCTGATCTGTTTACCCTGTCACAATATAATTTATATTATGAATTAAGAAACAACAGAAAAGGTGGTGGCGTCATGCTTTATGTACATACGTCACTTCAATTCACTAGATATAATATATGTACAAAAGAATTTGAATGTATCACCGGCATAATAGACATAAAAAATCACCATAAAATGTCAATATGCGCCGTGTACAGGCCGCCAGATACTAATCAAATTAGATTTATTGACGAATTTTCCGATTTAGTGCGCCACCATCCATTTCGAATGTGTTGCATTGTAATGGGTGATTTAAACTTAGACACAAAAAAAGTTAACCCCACTTTAAACAAATATTTTAACACACTATGTTCATTAGGATTAGACCGTGGTATAACACAATACACGAGAGTAGAAAAATATGGTAACCGCATTACAAAGTCCTGTATTGATCACGTCTTAATTAGAACCGAAGGTATTTTTGATATTTACACGACCGGCGTAAACATCGCGCCGGCAGACCACAAAATAACCGGTTGCGCGATCCTAGGTGCACTGCCAAGCGATAACGCATACACGACCTCACCGAGTGCGCTTCCGCAAATAACTAGAATAGATAACAAAAAACTTTGTAATGAGATAGCTAAAATCGACTGGGAAACTCCGTTACGTATCGCGGACCCTAATGATATCGTCTGTTACATAAAAAAACATATGAATCAAGCGTATAGGACTTGTAGTTATTCAATCGTCAAGCCTATGAATAAGCGGAAATCGTGTGAGTGGTCGAATCCTAAACTTGTAATGATGTGTTCAAAGCGTGATGAATTATTCGATATTTGGCGTAAAGACCAGAATAATTCACAAAAAAGATTGAACTACAATAAATATAGAAATAAAACAAATAAATATACCCAATTACTGAGAAATAACAATATTAAAAAAGAGATTTGCACAAACTTTAATAATCCTATTAAATTGTGGCAGTTAGTAAACACACTAACTGGTAGAATTATGAAGTGCATTGATGATATGCTACAAAAAGTTTTTCAATTAGATCCAATAATTTTAGCAAATAATTTCGGAACGGAGTTTGAAAAAAATGTGAAAACAGTTTGTGTGTCTTGTGATGAACCTCTCTTAGATCCCAGTACCTACGAACTTACCCCAGATAGGACAATAAGATGTAAAAAAACCGGTCAAGTGCGAGTCGGACTCGCGCGCCGAGGGTTCCGATATACCTATAGTATTTTTGGAAGCAATAAAGTCCATTTTCAGGACCGCAAAACTAAATTTGTTTGTAAAGGTTTTTTGCAGATTTCTGAAAAACTGTGCAACTTAGAAAGATCGTTTTATTTTTGCTGTAAAGTTTATATAAACTTCTGTCAACTGTAATTAATTCAGATTTTTCCTTACTCAAACTTCGGAGATAAGGGGGGGAATGGTATTTTTCTTGACATTTTTCATCATAACTTTAAAACTAAGAAATTTAAAAAAATACAAAAATATATTTTAAAATGTACAAGTAAAGCCCTTTCATATGATACCCCACTCGACCTAGTAGCGACAATTTGAAATTTGGCCCCCCCTATTTTGGCCCCCTTTATATTAATAATCATACTTTTTTCAAAATTTTTTCTTGTGCAATTAAGTTGAGCAACTATATTCTAAAACTATTCCAAATTTCAGGTTGATAGCATAAGTGGTTGCTGAGATATAGAGGTGTGACAGACAGACGGACAGACAGAGCGGCACCATAAGGGTTCCTTTTTTTTACCATTTTGGTATCGGAACCCTAAAAAGCAACTGAAATCGAAGTCAATAAAATTATACAATTATTAAATGATAAGAAAAGTCCCGGTGATGATGGTATTCGTGTATGTGATTTGAAAAAATATGCAAAGTTTTTTGTGCCGTTACTTACTCACTTAATTAATCAATGCCTTAAGACATCTATATACCCTGATATATTGAAAATAGGTTTAATTCGACCGATTTATAAAAAAGGTAAACATAATGATTATAACAACTATCGCCCTATAACTATCCTTTCGTGTGTCGACAAAATAATTGAAAGATACATTAGCAACCAACTGAATAAATTTATCACTACTAACAATATTATTAACTCAACTCAATACGGTTTCCAGAAAAAAAAAAAGCACAACACAATTATTAAGGTTATTTACTGATGAAATCAATAGACAATTAAATAATAAAAATCACGTTCTAGTAATTTTTATTGATTTTAGTAAAGCCTTTGATGTATTAAATTTTAAAACTTTATTTAACAAACTATCGAGATGTGGTATACAGGGACCATTATTAGAACTTTTAAAAAATTATCACACCAACCGTTACACCACGGTCAAAATCTGTAATCAAACTGGAACTCTGATGGCAACCGATAAGGGCACGGCCCAAGGCTCGATTTTAGGACCTACTGAATATTTGTTATATGTTAATGATATGGCTAATATTATAACGAAAGGTTCCATATACCAGTTTGCGGACGATACTTGCCTGGTAGTTTCTAACCGTAACATAAGTGAAGCACAATCTGATATGCAGCACTGTTATGATATGTTGTGTAAATGGGCGCACGATGTCGGTCTAGTGGTGAACGCACAAAAAACTAAACTTATCCATATACATTCATCACATAACAAAGCCGATACTACACCAACTATCGTGTCTCATAACCACCAATGTCTCCATACAGCATTAACGCAATGTAATTGCCCAAAAATAGACAATGTAAAGAGCCATACTTATATTGGTCTTGTGATTGATGATCGATTCTGCTGGGGTCCACATAAAGATCACGTTTGCGCGAAACTTCGGTCGATATTAAGTAAACTAACGGTATTAAAATATAAGCTACCCTACCGAACGCTTCGATTACTTTACATGGCATTAGCGGACTCTGTCATCAGTTATGGGCTAAGTAGTTACGGCGGCACATTTGCAACGTACATACTCGACATATATAGACTACAGCGCAAAATTTTGAAACTTATTGTACCTAAATATATAAAGAGAAAATTCAAAGATAATGACCAGGGTTTATTCAATTATTGCCAAGTCATTAATGTTTATGATAAAATAAAATTCAATATACTAACGGAAAAAGACTGTAAAGAATATATGACGCAGAATGAGCGGTTTTTCGGGAAATATGAAACTAATAAATATGTATTACCAAAAATTAATAACTTCTATGGAACTAGAATGCTAAGTCACCAAATTCCTACTTTTGTAAACGAACTTCCACAAGACATAAAAGAATTGTTTGAAGATTCAAAAAGTTATAAATATAAGCTAAAGAAACATTATTTGTCCAACCAGTCAGGATGTAAACAGATAACTAGAAATACTTAATTAATATTATTAGAATATGCCTTACTAATATTAGAAAATTGAATAGGAATTGCTAAGTATTTTTGCCAGTGTATAATCGACTCCCTTAGCACAGATAAACCATAGTGGTTTTCGTGCGAGCGAAATGTAAAAATAAATATCATTATAATGTGTAATAAATAAATAAAAAAAAAAAAAAAACTTCTGAAAATCCTTTCAGACTTTTGTACGTGTAATAATGTTGTGAACAAGTCTAGTTGTATTTATTGACTTTTTTATTTTATTTACTTGTTTTTATAAGATTTGACGTTATGTGTTACATATTTTGTTATTAATTACTGTAATAGGCCAGCCCGTTGTAATTAATTAATTAAAAAAAAAAAATTACCAGCTTGATTTATTGATTCCACCTTGTTCCTTAACGAGGTCTGACAACTGAGGTTCCGAGAAAAGGTGTGTGCTGGAGGGTGGGATGGTCTGGAGTAACTCATTTAGGGTCTTGTTTACTGGTTTATAGACCGCTCTTCGATGTTGGATGATGTCAGCTCTCTTACCGCACGTATATTGTAACAGTGCATCTGATGTCCGGCGGAAGGGGGAGTCGGGAGCAAGGAAGTTTTTGCTTATGTGGGATTTTATTTCCAAAGACGATTTACTGTAGATTTATTGAAATTGTCTTCTCTGTTGCAAGAGACCGTGTGTGATAGCACCTAAGCATGCATCCATTTTCTCTAGTAATGTTACTGTTTGCCAGTTTGGGGTGGCCGTGGCTAGGTTGCTATTTGTTTTTAGACTAGTGAACACAGGTGTTGCTTGGAACTGTTTCTGTACATCGGCGGCGTAGCGAATGTTTTGCCATGCTAGATCTCCGAGTCTTTGACAATGTGTCCCTTGTTTAACCAAGGCTTCTTCAGCCTTTCCAATTTTGGCTTCAGATTCCTTTGTGTCGGGGGCGAAATCAAGAAGGTTTTCCTCTTCATGTTCCGAGGTCACACATCTTGAGGCTCGGGAGAACTTGGGGTTACAATTTCAGGTGGCACCCAGTCGTCAGATCCCTCTTCGTCTGTCTCCATTTGCTCTGCGGGGCCTGGCCCTTCCGTGTCCTTGGGAGCACCGACTGCTGCTTTGATAGCATTAAATAGGTCATTCATCATTTTCTTTTGAGTGTTCATAAAATCCTCGAGACGCTCAGAGCTGTGCGATCTTTTTCTTGAGGCTGTGGGCGTTTGGGTTGCAGAAATTTCAGATGGGGATGATATAACATCGGTGGTTCGGTTCTGGTCTTTAATTATTTCTGCCGCTTGGTGTCGAGCAATTAATAAGCGTTTTAGAATTTGAAGATGATTTGCAAAGTCATTGTATGCGTCCGTTGGGTGGATCATCCTCATAGTTGCGAATGGTGAATAAATGAGGGCCCTTCCTAGTGGCCACTTAAGTAGCGTTCTTTTAATCAGCTTGTATTTTTTCTCACTTAAAGAGCTGCAACCGTATGCTAAGGCTAAGTGAACCGTAGGTAAGGCGAATCGCAGTCGGTTTTCGTCATCAGAGGAAATTTTCTTCCCGAAGAGGTCTTCATAGGAGACGTCGTTTACCTCCCATGATCTCCAGTTTTCGGGATAGACCGTGTCGATAAGATCAATGATCTTTTTGAAGAACTCGGACTCATCAGGAGGTGGATCCAAGGCTGCCAGCGCCCCTAATGTTGTTCGGTTCATGATCTGAAACGATCACAATAAGGATTACTATCGCCGAATAGGCAATACTAACAATTCCAGGCGAATAGTAGTCGCCTTCTGTGATGACGGCTGCTCAGCCGACAACACGCCCGCAATGACGGCTGCGCAGCCGACTAGACGTTTATAGTCTTAGATGCCCTCAGCTAGTCGACAAGAAGTCCGTAATGACGGCTGTGCAGCCGACAATACGCTGCTTTCAGCTACCCGATAATATCGGTGGGCATGGTCGTACGCTGATCACCACAGACGATGCACAAGCATTTGGTGGAAATATTTCCAAGTTGCTTTCATAGCGAGTCTGCCGTCCGGAGAGCGGGCATTCGCCGTCAGCAAAGTAAGTAACTAGGTATAAAACAAAATCGGGAATTGGTAATTCCAGTTCTTACCTTAATATTTATCACGATTTGTGAAAAATGTTTAGTAATTCACACGTTTTGTAGGGAAATATTACTATTTCCTTTATTTTAACTTTTTTCTTCTATTTTATTTTTTAAAATTTTTTGCACACTGCGCACGCGACAAAATTCAAAGACGTACTGATGAACACGCTAACCAGCGATGGCAGCGACGACGGCTGTATGCGTCACTCAAGAAAATATTACGCGTTTTGAGGGTAGAAACACACTGCAACCGCGCAAAATTCAGGGGGGTAATCTCACAAGTGGGTCAAGCGAAGGCTCGAACACCTAAATATGTATATAAAAAAAAGACATTTTTAAAATAACCCCAAAAAATATTATAGCATTTTTCATTTGTTTGCAGCTATTCGACCGGTGCCTAGTGCAGTTTGACAAGCTTCGCAAACGTGAGGCGTTCCTCGAAGTGTTCCGCAAGGAGCCGATGTTCCAGGAGTCACTCGAGGAGTTCGACGAGTCGCGAGCCGTCGTCCACGACCTGGTGCAAGAGTACCAGGCCGCAGCCACGCCAGACTATGTGCACTGGAACCCAGGTGTGTACCTCCCATATAGCAGCAGATGTTCTAGGGTCACTACAGGAGTACCAGGCCGCAGCCACGCCAGACTACGTGCACTGGAACCCGGGTGTGTACCTCCCATATAGCAGCAGATGTTCTAGGGTCACTACAGGAGTACCAGGCCGCAGCCACGCCAGACTACGTGCACTGGAACCCGGGTGTGTACCTCCCATATAGCAGCAGATGTTCTAGGGTCACTACAGGAGTACCAGGCCACAGCCACGCCAGACTACGTGCACTGGAACCCGGGTGTGTACCTCCCATATAGCAGCAGATGTTCTAGGGTCACTACAGGAGTACCAGGCCGCAGCCACGCCAGACTACGTGCACTGGAACCCGGGTGTGTACCTCCCATATAGCAGCAGATCTTCTAGGGTCATTACAGGAGTACCAGGCCGCAGCCACGCCAGACTACGTGCACTGGAACCCGGGTGTGTACCTCCCATATAGCAGCAGATCTTCTAGGGTCACTACAGGAGTACCAGGCCGCAGCCACGTCAGACTACGTGCACTGGAACTCGGGTGTGTACCTCCCATATAGCAGCAGATGTTCTAGGGTCACTACAGGAGTACCAGGCCGCAGCCACGCCAGACTACGTGCACTGGAACCCGGGTGTGTACCTCCCATATAGCAGCAGATGTTCTAGGGTCACTACAGGAGTACCAGGCCGCAGCCACGCCAGACTACGTCCACTGAAACCCAGGTATGTACCTCTCATATAGCAGCCATGTTCTAGAGTACCAGGCCGCAGCCACGCCAAACTACGTCCACTGGAACCCGGGTGTGTACCTCCCAAATAGCAGCTGATGTTCTAGGGTCACTACAGGAGTACCAGGCCGCAGCCACGCCAGACTACGTCCACTGGGTGTGTACCTCTCATATAGCAGCCAGTGTTCTAGGGTCACTGCAGGAATATCAAGCCGCAGCCACGCCTGAATAAGTAACCTAAACTATCACAGCCACAGCTAAGTCGACTTTATAGGTTAATGACTAATAGTTTAAAAAAACCGGTCAAGTGCGAGTCGGACTCGCGCGCCGAGGGTTCCGATATACCTATAGTATTTTTGGAAGCAATAAAGTCCATTTTCAGGACCGCAAAACTAAATTTGTTTGTAAAGGTTTTTTGCAGATTTCTGAAAAACTGTGCAACTTAGAAAGATCGTTTTATTTTTGCTGTAAAGTTTACACAAACCTCTGTCAACTACGAACGAACGGGTCTTCCGCACTTCTGCATTATCGGTGCAGGTAACGGGTCAGAGACTAGGTCTCGTTGCCCGGGCAGCTTCTCATCGGGCATTCTAGCCCGACGGTCATTAGTTTATGGGCGCTGGGCCCTGATCATGGTTCCCCGGAACTGGAGCTCCGACGACCAGATGACTGATCGTCGAAGACTGGCCAGATCAGGGGAGCCGGGGTCTGCGCTGCCGGGGAACGAGACGCATCTCTCGCTCCTGCACCAGCTGCGCAAATACGGGTTCTGATGTTAGGCGCGTGATCGCGAGACCTAGCACTATCCCCTTGGGTAGGGGATGGGATTTGGGAAGGGGATTTGGGGCTAAGGAGGTCTCTTGGGAGAGGCCTCCTTTCCTCCGGTGGACGCGCGTGGAGTGGCGCTATGCCACGAAGATGGGGGTGTGGACCATTGTCCGCACGGTTAAACAGTCTTCTCGTCAGGTCCCTCACAAACTCGTGGATTGAAGGGACCCTCAGATCGGACCTAATCACGTCGTTGCGGACGTATCGGCCGGCACCAGCGATCGTCCGCAACGACATGCTTTGTACGACTTCCAGACGCCGACGCTGGTTGGCCGAGCACAATGCGTACCAGGCCGGCGTGGCGTAGGTAAGGCGAGACCGAATGTAGGTAAGGTATATCATCCTTTTAGTACGGAGCGGTAGTTTGGATGCCAGGACGGGGCGCAGCATGGCGCGTGCGGCTTTCGCCTGGTTGGTGACATAAGTCACCATTGGCACCATGCGCAGCGCCCGGTCTATGTGGCATCCAAGGTACCGCACCGTGGGGACCCAGTTGATATCTAGGCCCCTGAGCTTCAGGGGGGGAGGCATATTCCTCTGTTGGCCCGTCAGGAGGGCGGCCGTCTTGCCGACATTCACGGCCATCCGCCACCTGTCGAGCCAATCAGGCAGGAGGTTTAGTAGGCGCTGCATTTTCTTTGCGGCCAACGCCGCTCGACGTGAGGACGCGAAGTAGGCACTGTCGTCAGCAAACAATGCCAACTCCACGTCCTCTTCCCCCTCCTCCAGATTGCCCTGGAGGGTGGGGATGTCGTCTGTAAATAGGGCATAAAGGGTAGGGGAAAGGCAGCTGCCTTGGGGCACACCTGCGGCGATCGTTTTCATGTCCGAGTGCTCGTTTTTGACGGCTACCCGGAAGCTACGGCCCTCGAGAAAAGAGGCCACCAGCTTGATCAAGGCTGGCGGCATTTCCGTGGTTCTGAGTTTATAAATTAAGCCCGGATGCCATACTCGGTCAAAAGCTTTCTCTATATCAAGAAAAACCCCGACCGTGTATCGATCCAGGCTCCTCTCTTCTGAGAGGTAATGCAGGACCCTCACAAGTTGGAGCGTGGTGGAGTGGCTCCCACGGAATCCGAATTGTTCGTCCCTCAGCTGGATGTGGGGACGAATTCTCCGTAGGAGCAGACGCTCAAACAACTTGGCTATATGGGGGAGGAGGGTAATGGGGCGGTAGCTTCCGGGCAGGCGTCGGTCTTTTCCGGGTTTGGGTAACATAATCACCTTCCCGACCTTCCACTCTTCGGGAAAGTGATTTGTTCGTAAAATGCCATTAAAGAGCCTGGTTAAAGCCACCAGGGCTCTTCTTGGCATTTTCTTGAGATCAGCCACGGTAACCCCTTCCAGTCCTGGGGCTTTGCGGTTAGGGAGCCGCATGACCACCTTCCCCACCTCTGTCGGAGAGATAAAGTCATCTCCAGAGAGAGGGGGTGTCGGGGCTGAAAGGAACTCCCGGACTGTCTCTTCAACTAACTGGTGATGGGCCAGTATAGCGGCATCGGTTGAGGCTACTGGGTGAGGAGCAAATTGCTCCTCAAGATGATCAGCCAGAGTTTGTGCTCTGGCCGCTGGCGTGTAGCACCTCTCGCCAGCCCTATTGATCAATGGGTAAGTCGGTTCTGGCGCTTTGGTGAGCTGTCGGTTCAGGTGATGTAGGCTCCTCTCGTTCTCACCCACTTGGTCGAGTTTCTTCTCCCAAGTGGTACCACGGAAGGCCTTCACGTCAGCCGACAGCTTCTCAGCTACCCGATTTAAATCCGACTTAACCCGTGGGCAACGTGTTCTGACCCAGAGGGCGTTCAGTTCACGCTTTCGGTGGAGATCGCGTTTTAGGTGGGCCGGCAACTCGTCATACCTCTGGGTAGGCGGAGCTATGGTCACAGTCGACGCAGTTTCTTTAGCAGCAAGAAACTGGGCTGTGATCAAGCCTGCTGCTCGGTCCACTTCTGACGCAGTGGATATGGGCCCTCCTGTCTCAATATTGGACAGGGCTGTCTGATAGGCCTGCCAGTCCACTGTCGTTTTGGTACGCTGCTGGGGTGAGGCCATATCACTATGTCCTAACACCACCAAAATAGGCAGGTGCTGTGTGTGAAGGTCATAAAGGACCTCCACATGGACAGGGCATGGCAGAGCCTGATGGACAACGATGTCCAACACGTTTGCACGTTGAGCAGGGTTCGAAGGGATATGGGTTGGGGAGTCGGGACCTAGGACGGTATAGCCGTTCACTTCGGAGTCATGTAACAGTACTCTGCCAGCTCGGTTGGTCGAGCTGGAGTGCCACACCGGGTGCTTGGCATTCAAGTCCCCGGTTATGATAGTTGGACTTCCGTCGAGAACGGCCTGGATATCGGGAAGAAATGAGGTAGGAGGATCTTGCGGAGGCCTGTATGCAGCAAACAGTCGGATTGGCGTTTGTCCGACCCGGAGCCTCACTCCGATGCTACGCATCGAATTGAACTCCGGAAGCTCCAACTCTTCGTGGATGAGGTCTCTCCGTACCAGTACCGCGGTGCCACGGTACGGGCCGGTCCTCGAGGCCTCATCTCTACGGTAGACGAAGTAGTTAGGAACCTTAAATCGGACATTCGGAGCCAGTTTGGTCTCCCCCAGACAGATAACATCAATCCGCTGTTGCTGCGCGATCACCCGGAGGTCGGATATGTGTTCCCGGACCCCCCCAGGGTTCCAATACATTACTCGCAGTGCTGCCATTACGAGTCTTTGGCCAGATCCCTGAGGGTTCGTTCGAGGACTGGGCGTACATTGCCACCAGATTCTAGGGTTTTTGCAAGCTCCAGCAACATTATGCTGAAGCTGCGAATGAGGGATGCGGAATCGAGGAGTTGCTGGGGAACTACTGGGCATTGGGATGAGGGAGGGAGTGCGGAGTCCGATTGACTCTGCGCAAGTTGCTCTTGATAGATCACACGCGATCTGGGGCTTAGGTGGGTATCAATCGCTGCCGAGGCAGGACCATCTCGGTTGTTTGTCGCTGTTGGCGCAGAATCAACCGGAGTGGGATTTGCGGGAGGGACGTTGGGGTTTGCGATGTTGGGGAGGGGTTGTTGAACCACTGCTTGTGTTGCAGTATCCGATTGTGTGGTTTTTGCCTTGCGGCGACCACCTCTCGGTTTCCTCTTCTTTTTGAGAGGTTTGCCTCGATCCGTGGCAGGATTTGCCGGGGCAATTACTGGTATGGAGGAGGGCCCAGCGGGGGCAGCATGTTGCTGTGGTTGTGAAGCACGAACCTGCGATTTGGTTTGTTGCTCGTTATTTTGGGTTTGTGGTTGATTGGAGAAGGGGGGTGCTAACTTTAACACCCCTACGTCTAGCCTCGCGGCGTAGTATTGTGCATCTGCGGTCGTTGGCCGTATGGTCTTTGCCGCAGTTTGCGCACGTAGGTGGGTCAGTGCGAGGGCGATCGCAGTCTGCCGCCGCGTGATCGCCGGCGCAGCGAACGCACTTCTGTGTGCGGAAGCAGTTTTGCGAAGCGTGGCCGAAGCCCTGGCATCGGTGACATTGGGACGGGCCAGGTCTGCCCCGCCACGCCTCGATTACCACTCCCGGCAAACACAGAAGCTCCGTGGTGGAGTAGAGGTTCTCAAGAGTCGCTTTCGGGGTAGGCTCCAGTTCAACATAGAACAGGCAGCCTGGTCTGCCTCTCTTGGGGGGGATTGGACGTAGGTGACGTACAGTACATCCTTTTTCTGCGAGGGCTTGGCTAATTTCCTCAGCTGGGGTGTCCCTAGGGAGACCACGGACACCGATCTTGACAGGCAGTCTCTCCGCTAAAGTGTAGCAGTAAAACTGCATGTCAGTCTCGGTGGCCCTGGCCTCGATCAGGTACCTTTGGACCACACGGAATTCGTCGTCGGACCTAGGAATAAACCTAAGTCCGGTGCCGAATGCGCGGGCGTTGGGTGTGAATCCCAGCCGGGCTTTTATCGCAGCCAGGTGCCGCGTCCAATTTGGGAGACGTTCTACCACAATTGGTGGGTAACGTATGGGGCGGACATCCGGTTGCACCTCCTGGGATTCTGGTGGTAGGTTTGCTGGAGGCGGCTCTTGAGAACCTCCTTGGGTAGAAATTTGGTGGACCTCGTTGGGTGGTCTCTGGTTATTGGGATGCGGTATGTTTACTCTTTGGGGTGTTTGGTGAGTTCGCAAGGGTTCGCCCAGCGATGGGGGTACTACTATGGCCGACTGCTGTGGCTGATACCCTGGGTTAGAGAGTTGAGGGTTATTCTCAACTTCTCTAGTTGTTGGGCTTGAGGTTGGCCTTTCTCCTTCCCCGATATGACTCGGGTACGATGTGGAGTCCAGGAGCTCCCTGATTTCCTGCTCAGTCAGCGTTTTGGACACGTTCTGTGCAGGGTGGGGAAAGGGTGAGGGAGTGTTTGTCCTGGGTCTGTACTCAAACCCAGGAGTAAACACCATTGAGGATTCCCGGCTGACCGGTCGCGCGGGGCGGGCACCTGGTTGCACCGCACCGGCCAGCTGTAGTGGGTGGGAGGGAGAAATTTGAGTGCAAATTCGTTTGCTCTCATAATCCTCCTCAAATGAGTCTGGGCAAGGGCGAGCCATCTTTTCATGCTCGAAGGGTCCTAACAGTTCTTCTAGTGAAGGCAGGTCCTTCTGAGCCTGTTCTGGGGCATAAGAGTTGCCTGCGGGGTTATCAACTTCCTCTTCGTATAGTTGTTGCCAGTCTTCTTTTTGGGTTTTGGAGGAAGACGCCTTAGGAGGCGACGGAGATGCTGGCGTAGAGGTAAATACTCTTGAAGTATTGGGGGACTGGGTTGTGCGCATCTGTTGCGCTTTTGAGGCGTCGTTTGGAGAAACGTAGCCCGTCGGGGCCAATGTGATCCTCGTTGACGAGGCAACAGCGGCAAAGGAAGCGAAGGAAGCGGGTGATGATTTCTCCCGTAATGGGGGAAGTTTGCCCGCGGGGACAGTGCTCGGTACCGGGTTGGGGGTGCTCGCACGGGAGCCCACGCTCAAGTCGGTCCTTGTAATGGAGTTGTCGAAAATGTTACGCGCCACTACAGGGCGCGCTAACGCTGGGGTAGACGCGGCATGGGATACTTCGGATCGTCCCGTTGCTGTACGAAGCGCGGAAGACCGTGTGTCCCTAGGCAATATTTGGGGGGGGGGGGGGAGGCACAGGCCTTTGCCCCTTAGGCTTTTTCCCACCCATGACGGGTGGCCCGGCAGGCACCCAGCCTCCCGGAGCCCGCCCCGCAGTCTACACCACCAATAAAATTGGAAGGGAAGTTGCGAGACCAGCCCAAGCAGGTGAGGATGCGCGCCGGGATCCCGGTTAGGCGAGAAAAAAATGTGAACCTACGAGAGGGTATCTGCAGAAAAACCCGTCCCCGACCACACCCGCAACAAAAGGTTGGGAGGGTAGTCGGAGAAAAAGTTTTTCTCAGATACCCACCTACTACTAACGTGTGTTTACTTTGTCCTGACAAGGGAAAACAAACCAAGAAAACAGTGGTGGCACCGTGGCCGCAAGCGTACTTACGGCAACCTCGGCGACCCGCACCTTTGACAGCAGCTCGGTCCCCTTCAGCGGAGCAGCCAGAGATTCCGTCAAATTATTTCTTGGGAGAAAGGCTGGTTTGGCGAGGTCCGGTGAGAGCTAGCTCTTGGTGACCTTCGCCTAGGCGAAGGTATGCCAGAGGTGCGCTACTTCCCTTCTTCTCGATGGTCTTCTTGTTTTTTGTTCGGTAGCTTGACGTTCCGGTGCGCTGCACTGTTGAGATTCACAACGGCCGATACGCGAAACGATGTGGGTAGTGGAAAAAATGACTTTCTCCAACTACCCTCTCACTCCGCGGGATTTTATTTACGACTATTGTGGAGCTGCGCAACACGAAACACGTCCACTCGCGACGACGAACGGTGTTTTTTTTCTTGCCTCTGTCAACTGTAATTAATTCAGTAGTTAATAGAATCAGGCGTTACTTTGCGGAAGTCCATCTCAAAGAAATGAAACAAATATATAGCCACCTTCCGCAACAATGATGGATGCTATGTACTCACTGTGCACCGCCCGCCCGCCCGCAAATAAATGCGCATGCGCAGGCAACTGCAACACAGCAACCACCCAAAAACACTCTACACGTGTTTCGCCTCTACACGAGGCATCCTCAGGAGATGTTAGACCGACCAGTGCCAAACACCGAGTGAGCATCGTCGCCCCATCGACCAGACTGGTATAAATATTATTACTTATCATTTCTTTGTAATTAATTCAGATTTTCCCTTACTCAAACTTCGGAGATAAGGGGGGGGGAATGGTATTTTTTTTGACATTTTTCATCATAACTTGAAAACTAAGATACTTAAAAAAATACAAAAATATATTTTAAAATGTACAAGTAAAGCCCTTTCATATGATACCCCACTCGACCTAGTAGCGACAATTTGAAATTTGGCCCCCCCTATTTTGGCCCCCTTTACATTAATAATCATACTTTTTTCAAAAAAATTTCATGTGCAATTAAGTTGGGCAACTATATTCTAAAACTATTCCAAATTTCAGCTCGATAGCGTAAGTGGTTGCTGAGATATAGAGGTGTGACAGACAGACGGACAGACAGACAGACAGAGCGGCACCATAAGGGTTCCTTTTTTTTACCATTTTGGTATCGGAACCCTAAAAATGAAAATAGCATTCATGCGCTGGGCGTTAGGAGGGAAAAAGTTTATGAAAAAAAAAATTAAACCTGCTTAACAATAATAATTTCTAAAGCAACTACGGAACCCTACACTGGGCGTGGCCCGACACGCACTTGGCCGGTTTTTATTTTAAAGATCTGTAAAGAACGCAGTGAATCAGACATCAGTGCAACTGCATACTCGTAGTAAAGGTGTATTCAGATTGGAGTTTTTAGTTAACGCACAAAGGACACAACCACCGCTTCGATCGAAGATCTGCCTTCATTTAGTCACTATGCACTTGGCTTTATAATTTTGGACGACCTGATTGGTTACAGGCGTAGCTAACAGCGGCGGACAGCGATGATTCACTGCATTCTTAAAAATTTAACTAAAGTACAGCCATCGTAATAAGCCCGTTGTCAGCTGTCAAACGAATGAAAAGTTATGATCTGCAAAGAAAAATGAACCCTGTGTTTTGGTGTTAAGGACACGTCAAAACGGAGTTTATTTACTTACCATTTATTTTGTTACAGAGAGCAGTCAAATATAGCACACATTGATAAACTGATTTGGAGCATCACACAAGTATTGACAAGATTGGATAACATAGGCGTAAGGTTACGGAGGATTCGCAAGAAGATAGAAGTTGAAGGACATGTTACTAACTTGTTTAAGTTTTTGTTTAACTCAGTGCCATCGTATGATACATATTTGAATAATCTCATTTCGTTATAACTAATATCTGGTAAAAAGAGCTCTGGATGACAGTGGAGGGGATATTTCTGAACATGTTAACTTTCTTCGCGCCTCACTCGCATCTCACTTCGTGCACCCAAATAGATTGATAAATCTCCTACTACACAGGTGAAGTCAAAAGCACATCAAGCTTGACACCATTTTTATTTCCAATCATTGTAGGGGTGAAAGTCGCTCTGCAAATATCCATCTTTACTGTACAGTCTAGAGCAGATCAAGCGTGACACATTGGACTTGTATGTTCTTGTTCAAACCATCTTGGGGCCTCCAAGTGACAAGCTTTACCTGCTGTTGACTATTTCAGTCCAGAGATCTTATTAATTGATCTTTATAATTGTACTTGAATGAAACTGACTAATAATTTAAAATAATAGCAACTCTATAAGAGTGAAATAAAACAGTTTGCTTTTATTACCAAGTATTTATTTCCGTATAACCGCTAACTCTCAACAGTCCCTTACGCTATCTTACTCCAGTGCGAAACAACACTCGTGGTTTGTACGTCGCAAATTTCCCAAAACGTGCAAGAGATAAGAGAAGAAATCCTAATTAATGAAATCACAGGTTCTGCATTGCTGACTTTAGGTGAAAAACAGAATTTATCATAATCAGACCGCTTTTATGCACCAGGCCAGAAAGAGAACCAATTCTTCAATATCACTGAGTGATAAAATATTATTTAAAAAATTCATAATTACAGATTTCTGTTTTTTAAAAAGTTTAATAATTTTCATTTAATATTTACTTTTTGACATGGTAAATGTGATTTTATCTGAGTGATAAAATATTATTTAAAAAATTCATAATTACAGATTTCTGTTTTTTAAAAAGTTTAATAATTTTCATTTAATATTTACTTTTTGACATGGTAAATGTGATTTTATAGTGATATTTTCTTCTTTTTTGTCCTTCCCTTTTCACACTATTTGGGGTCGGGTGTCCTCACTTTCATGCTCCAAGACAATTTTCTTGAGTTGTCGGTTCTGGTAATTGGGCTTGTTTGTGGTCTCTCTCGATATTTAACCACCGAGTGGCCTATGCCTCTCTTTTGTTCTGGAATATTTAGGGCTAGTTTTACAATATGGTCTTCGCTGCGTCTTTTTACATGTCCATACCATCTGAAGCGGTGTTCGTTCATTTAGTTTGTAATTGGCGCGACTTTAAAGTTGCCATGTATGTACTGCAAAATGTGTTAGTGTTATTTTATCACCGCCCGGTGTTTTTTATGAATTGGCTCCCATATTAAGTGTTGTTGGTGGTGCAAAAAAGCGACCTCAACAGGTTGCAAAGCAAGAGTACGTCAAATATTTTGAGAGGAATTCTGCTTAATTGATTGTATATCTGAAACGCCACGTGGGAGAATTGTGAAAACTTTCGCATTTGTTTAGTTTGGTAAAAACCACTAAAGTGATAGCAAACAATTTTTTCTGATGTTTGCTATCACTTTTCAGCATCTATTCTGTTCTGATGCGTTGGTTTTCATTCTTACCTTACCAGCGGCATTAAAATTTCAACCGACAAAATGACAATTGCTTTTAACTAAGCGATTATTTTACGATTGCTGCAGAATCAATCCTCTGAAAATGCTGAAACCATACCCACTACTTTTTCACACCCTGCTTAGCTTAATGTAAATTACACAAACTAGTTAAAAAAGAAAATGGACAACTATAAGCAGAATTGATATCCCACAGTGGCGCACTAGAGAGCCCTACAATCCATTGCCTTATCACAAGATCACGTTTTAATGCAACACTAAATTATGGCAATATGTACAGGGATCCATCAATCTCAACTCTGTTTAAATTGAACGAATCCGTACAAAAATATTTTCGGAAATTCGTACAATTCAAAGGCATTCCAAATAGTAAAATCCATGATTATATTACTATGTTTACATGATAATGATGTTAACATACTGCTGTTTACAAGCATGACATCAATAATGGAATGGTATCTTGGTAATTTATACAGATTATGATTTTAAAAAATGGATTTTAAAAGGACGAAAAACATGCAATTTGGCAAGTGGCTACTCCCATAGAATAATCCAACATTGGTTTAAGACATGATAATTATTTACTATTACATGAGTTCATATGGACCAGAACTATACATACATGGGTACAACTGACAACATAATCACACATACAAGCCCCAACACACACTATATCTAATTTTATACATAAATATAACAGTTGTTCTTATAAAAGTTTTAGATTAAATTTCAACATAGACCTAGTTACGACCAATAATCACAAATTTACATCAAGTGCGAGAAATGAGATGTGATGAACTGATGATGAACTAATAAACTAACAGAATATACTAAATGGTGCAAAATTGTTAAAATATAAGCAATGCAAGAAGTGAGCATGGCAAAATTAAAATATGGAATTACTAAATAGCTTTTAATTTTCACTTATGGTGACCTCTAGTAATAAAATAAACCCCCCACACTACTTCTTTGCCTTGATTTTGAACTTATTAAAAATATATTGATCTTCCAATAATAAATTCTAGAACATCTAATAATTGGATATATTGGTAGGTTAATTTGATTCTAATGATAGTACTTTACATAGCTATTAATAAAAAAAACCATTGAATCTGTTAGTAAACAGACTGGCTTTAAGTCGAGTTTGCAAGATCCTTAAAAAAAACAGATGAAGTGGAAGAGATCACCACAGTGGTAAGTCCCAGGTTCAGCGCGAAGGCTCAACAGCTAAGGACGAGATGCGAGGCTAAGAAGATGCCGTGGTCTGTGTAGTCTGCTGAGGTGGTGAGCAAGGCGAGGCATTGGTCGAAAACTTGGGCTGGATGATAGAGGTCTTGCGCACAGGAACTGTCTCAGGAGTCGGAATTGCATCACCAGTTGGATGCTTAGCAGGGATTGCTGGAGCTTTGAAAGGTGCTGCTAAGTTCCCTGGTCTTTGTTTCGCCATATTGTAGTCACCGGAGTCAAAGAATTTTTGCTGCAATTAAAGATACAAATACAAATAATTTATTTGCAAGAACACACATTCTGAATATTACATACTGTTATGACTATGAGAGAATCAAGGTTTGATCTTTTTCCAATGAAGGCCTTAACTTACCCCTTTAGCTAGCCTTTTCTGCAGGAAAGCTGAATGGCCTCCGGGTCCTCTGCCTCCAAGCATTGCATTTGGAAACTTTGCCTTTAGTTTGGCTTCTTCCAGTTTTTCCAACTCCTTGGGCTGTGAATAAAATTAAAACAATTTTGAACAATGCTTAGAAATGGATATGCACATCTAAATATAATTGAAAGAAAGAAATGTTTTATAAATGTAAGAAATTTGTGGTTGCTAATAGTTGTGAGGCCTTGAGGCCAATCACAGCACAGGTGTTGCGATGATTACTGCTACTTTCTATGGAGATTGCCAGTACGAGGTTTAAAGTAGAAGCCAGTGGAGGAGAAAAGAGCTTCAATGAACTTGTAACTTCAGATGAACAAGTAAATATTAAATTCAATCGGACATTCTTTGCAACTTACATCCTTTGGAGGCTCGTTTTGGTCTACTGAGTCACCCATTTTTGTTTTCTGAGAACAAAAAATAAAAATAATTATACATTGTTTACCCCCTCACGTGCCCGTGATTAGAATTATTCTACTGATCGATATTCAACAATATTAAAACATTGCAAACGGTAGCGCACCAACTAATAACACGATCTTATCGATATTGTAACGGGATGAAAATAACGAGAAGTGCTGAACAAAGATAATTCTAACGTTTTGACCGTTTCGAAACTACATAATGTTTACCTTGAATTCGGGCTTCCCGCTCAAGTATTCCACCTAAATCCAATAACTTAAAAGGTTAGAAAACAATTCGACAGAGAGTCACCAAGAATATTTGTCAGTTATTACCGTATTTATCCTCAGAAACAGCAAAAAATATCGTCGATATTTTTTTTACGTCCAAAGCAAAAATGGCGTTTGATTTGTTTTTTTTTTCAAAATATGTTACCACCCTTAATTTGGACTTCCCCTTGTTTGTTTATTTAAAGAAATCATTCCTGATGTTTTTTTTTATGATGCTGCGTCGCTTTTTTATTCTTCGACTTAAATGGCTACTGCTACGTTTTATTAATAGTTAGGAGGCGTTGAAGCAATTTGAGATTGCTCGCAGCCCTCTCTTCTATATACCTAAGACTCGTATGTATGTGTTCCTGGTGCTCTATAATATACGGAACTGACGGTCTTAAGCCCACGTCACACAGAGCGGTACAAGCGGTAAAGCAGTCCGGGGGCGGACCTGCGGGAAGCGAAAGCGTTCCGGGACCGGTCAACAGAGGTACCGCGCGGAAACCGCGGCGGGACAGCGGGGCGGTAGTGGTCGGTGTGACATTATTTATCTGTGTTTATTCAAAAGACGTAAATCCTTTGCTCTAAACAAAAAACCAAACTGATAACCTAAAAAAAAGTCTGCCCAAAGCCGCAAAATTCTTGTAAAAAAAAAAATACAACGTCAAAGTCCGCGCCCGGACCGCACCGCGCCGCGCCGCGCCGCTGCCGCTCTGTGTGACGGGTTGCATTGAACGCAATGGAATACAGCGCCCGCTCCCGCCGAAAGTTCGGCCCGCGCCGCGCCCGGTTCGCGGGGTTGTATTAGCGGCCCGGCCGCCCCCGCGCCGCACCGCGCCGCGCCGCGACCGCTTTCAATGTGACAGGGTGCATAAGAACTCATACTTTACAAAAAATACCGGCCCCGGAACGCTTCCGCTACCGCCTCAGTGTGACTTGGGCTTTAAGGAATGCTACCTTAGTTAGCGAAATAGTTTTTCCATATTTAAGGAACAAATATTTTGTATGGCAATACAAATTTTACCATGCGTTCAAATGTCGCTTGCTTCCAGGCCAAAAACTTGCCTATAGCTTGCTTCTGCCAAAATCTGCCAAAATCACGTCAAAATTGCGCGTGAATTTATTTTGTATTTTAGCGAGCCGTCTTTATTACCAAATATTGAGTATCGGTCGGTTGCACAATGGATGTAGATACAGAAAACTCGGAAGAGAACATCGACGGTTGCATTCAGAGCATCCATGTGCGGAATTTCTTTTGTCATGAAAACTTGGAGATTGACTTGAACAACAATGTAAATTTGATCGTCGGTCGCAATGGAAGCGGGAAGAGCGCAATTCTCACTGCTCTGGTCGTGGGACTGGGAGGCAGAGCATCGGCTACGAACAGGGGCAGCAATTTGCACTGTAAGTTACAGCTGAAATTCTTATGAAATTTTACGATACATACCATACTGGTGGGGATTCACATAATCACCACTAGCAGGGTGGATAATCACAAACTAATGACTAAAAGATGTTATTAAGTATTTAAATAGTATATATTTTTGATATTATGGCATAATGGACAAAATCGAAAGACGATCAATGATAATATGAAACATTGAGATTGTATGAAAAATATAAACAAGTAAAAACTCTTCAAACACCATGGAGGTTGAAATTACCAACGACTTGCTCTTTACAATAATCTAATAATACCAACTTTCAAACCCGTATTTTTGGACAAACGAGCACCCACTGACTTATTAGTGACACGATTTTACAATAACATAACAGCAAAACATGTTGCCCACCCTGAGATGGTATGTCTAATGTGCCAGTAATGTCACTGACTTCCTTACCCTTCGAACTAAGAAATAGGCAAGGGGGTGGTCCTTCCCTAGACAGATTTTGCACAAAAACCAAAAAGTTGATTTTTCAGCCATTTGCCAAATATGCAAAATGATCTTTCATTTATGTAATTGGGTTTTTCCTTGGTTATTCATCTCATTTCATAAGCCTTGTGTGTGTTATTTTCTGTTATTCTCTGAAAGGCAAGTGAATATTTTGGTAAGTTTACAGTCTACACATGTTATTTACACTATCGTGTAAATAACACTATCATGTAACGGCATAATTTTGCATAAATGTAATACATTTTTTATTAATTTTCCATTTTCCGGGAACTCTATGCGAATTTGACATAGGGGTCATATGTCAAAGTTTTCCTGATGCCGATCGGATTATAAGAGTCTTCATAGGTTATTTGCTAAAATAATGGTAATGTAGTAAACTAAACCATTCTAAACCATTTTTTTATTTCAGCCTTTATAAAGAATGGTACGAATTCAGCCATGGTCGAGATAAAAATAAAGAACAGCAGTCACACTGCATACAAACCTGAGGTGTATGGGAATTACATCACCATAGTGAGAAACATCAATGCCTCTGGAGGCTCCAGCTACAAAGTCAAGTCTGCTTCTGGTAACCAATCTGATAATAATATTTATTTATAGTCTATGTTGTGGCCGTCTGCTGAACAAAGGCCTTCATTCCTCCAACTCTTGCAGTCTGAGCAAACTGATAAAGTACCTTTGAGTTTTGATATAAAACTTAAAAATAAAATCAAAATCAAAATCCATTTTCACCCCCAAATAAAACAAACTTTCAGCCAAAATAATTTATTTAAAAACTGTTTAGCTGTGAAAGACGGAAAGAAATTGTAGACAAATATTTATAGGTATTTATTCAGTGTATCAGTATGTGAATACCCATAGTACATACACTATCTAGACTATGTCCAACAGTAGCAATTTTTTCCTTAACTTTTAATAAAAGTGGCAATTGGCTAATACTAAAATAATTATTGATACCTTCAGGTGAAGTGAAATCTACAAGATTTGAAGAAGTTAATGCAATAGTGACTGCCCATGACATACAAGTAGACAACCCCATATCAGTATTAAACCAAGATGATGCAAGGAGTTTCCATGCCTCTGACCCTAAGACTAAGTACACTCTGTATAGAAAAGCCACCAATCTGGACCAGACGGAAACTAATTACAAGTGGGCTATAGAGAACTGCAATAAAGCTAACAACATATGGAAAAGGAAATGGGAGGTGAGTAATTCTAAAATCCGAGCTACTCACCCTAATTTTTTGAATTTTATTAATATCTTGATTTAAATTTAGGCTTGTGCAGAACTAGAAAAGGAGTACAAAAAGTGGAAAGCAAGCCATGAACAGATGCAATCTCGCGACGAAATGGAGGCTCAGAAGAAAGCTCTCCAGAATGAGTATTACTGGAGTGAAATTACAGGTTTAGTTCTTTGTAGAATTATTTATTTGTAGAAACATTTGGTTTTTCAGTATTGGCATTTTTGGTAATCTGACGTTTGTCAATTAAACTATTACAGAGATGGAGAATGAGGCTTCCACGGTGCAGGCACAGTATGAGAAGCAGAAATCCAGGATTGATAAACTAGTGGAGAAACTGTCCAAAATGGAACAGCATTTTGGTAGCAACACTGATACCCTTGAGTAAGACATACATTTTTAAATATGAAGATCTCATCAGGACCTTTTTGAATTCTTGCCAATTAGTTTTAAACAATAATTTATTCACCTATATTCAGTTTCATGAAAAAACTATTTTTTTATTATAGTTACTTGTTTGGGTCTATTTGGGAGGTAAAGTGGTTAGACCCATGTTAGACCCCTGAGTTTGTGAAAACGAACTACCTTTTGAAAACTTTTGAAGGCAATATATTTAACATTTTTTTATTATAAAATTTTCTTGCATAAAGTGTATAAATTAATAGATAGATAGAAACTCTAATAGAAAAACTCTGATAGAAACTCTCTTAATGTGTTTGGGACTAAGGGATCTTTAACCAGAAAATGGACAGCAGCATCAATCTACATACATTTTGTAGTATTCTGTGGTCACCAACCACTGTCGTGTGCCAGCCGCAACTCTTAACAAATTTGGTGACTGGTACACTTTTTCTGTGACTGGTGAATCTCTGTCCAGATGAATGGGATTAAATAGTAAATCTCCCTAGTATAGACATGAGACATACCATCTTAGTTCTTAAAGAGAGCAACCTCCTTTGCTGCCTTATTAGTGTTACAATATGCCAAAGTTGTCACTAATAAGACAGTGGGCGCTATGGGCAGTGGTGACCACTCACCATCAGGTGGCCCACCTGCTCAATTGCTCACTTGTAACATAAAAAAAATATATGTGTCTACCTGCGCTGCTGAATAAATTGGAAACAAGAGCGGCAAATTAAGATATAATCTAAATCTCCGTAGCAAACTGAAGAGCGAGCTGGATGAAAAACGGCAGGAGAAATCTTCACTAGAACAAGAGCTTCGCAGCGTAGAGTCTGAAGTGCGTGAAGTGCAGACCACGTGGCGAAGTGCTCAGGGCTCCATCAATAAACACAAGGAGCTACTGAACAGAGAACGAAGGAAGGTCGCCGACTTGGAGCGAGAGATTGCTAACATCGAGTAAGTAACGTTTTTTAGGGTGGAATTGGCTTCATTGATGTGATTTGATTCGATATAACAGAGAATATCTCCATTGACAAGCATAAAGAGCTATTCATAACTATCCAATGGTTTGATTTGTAATGTTGCACACCCGAGACTGGATTGTTTCTTGACCAATTTAATCACTTAGTCTAATGAAGACGGGGCTGGATTGAAAAGTCTTTACTTTGGTACTGCTAGATTGGGACACTAGATAAAAGTATAGTTTTAATATGAGCTCACATGCCATTGACGTGAGCGAAATTACTACCTGTTGAATATGTGCCTGATTAACAGTATCCTCTAGTGAGTGCGCTCCTGCCAGCCCGTAGTGATGAACCCCGCAATGGCCACGCGACAAGCGGGGGAGGAGGGATATGGGAAGTGGCGGGGAGTGAGTAGTGTCCGTTCTGTATGATTAGTACTATGTTAGTCTGTTATTTAAAAAAATATTGGGGGACAATACATTTAGGTTACCTGATACCAAACTAGGCAAGCCTACTAAGGGTATCAGGAACTAATATACAATCATAATAGACTCGGAACAAACACTCATAACACAAATGTTTGCGATGAGCGGGGATCGAGCACGCGGTCAACGGTGTAGAAAGCAGGCTCACTACCAACCACACGAATGGGCTATTCAAATTCAAATTGAATAGTTCAGGAAGCTCGGCGTCCCGTCGAGCGGAGTTGGAGGCGAAGGCCGAAGCGGCCAAGCAGGCGGCGGACGCGGCGGCCGCGCGGTACAACACGGCTAAGAACGACGTGACGCAGGCCCGCGCCAGCAGCGCGCACGCGCAGGGAGAGGCCGACCAGGCCACGGCGCGCGCGCAGAGGGAGAGGGACTCTATTAGTACGTATATGTCGCAGTAAGATAGAAAAACAGTGGCAAATCAATACAATACCCCAGACAGAGTCGAACTCAGTCACATCTTTGTGCAAACAGCCCCTAAGATGGAGGCATAAAAGGTGTAGTAACGATACATAGGAAACAGACTTTCTATAATTTAACACAATTTGGTGCCGTGACCAGGATGTAGATCATGCACTTACATCTGTCCGGTAGAAAGTTGCGGTAAGTCATAATAATCTGTACTTTACAATTGTGTGTAAGTTACGAAGTCACTGAAGTTAACTTAAAACATGTCTTTGTTACTTCTTTTTATTTACTTTTCCCAGAGCAACTAAAACAGCAACTCCGCGAGCTTGAGTCCCGCGGAAACGATTCGCTAGCGGTGTACGGTAACAACATGGCGGAACTTGTGAAGAGAGTGAAGCAAGCGGCTGCCAGGGGGGAGTTCAGTGAGCCACCGAGAGGACCCGTCGGTGAGTCACTGGTGGACCCTTAGACGAAGCAAAACACCGCGTTACAGATTTTCCCAAGCTTGTCTCCAAAAGGGACCAAAGAATAAAGGAGTTTACGTAAGCACACGGTGTGCCTTTGAAAAAAAAAAGCAGCATGCAAAAAGGGACAAAAAAATATCTTCCCTGTCCCTTTTTCACAAACAAATCAACAATTTTTCTCTCTGTAGGGTGTGAATGAAATTGAAGTTATACAGCACTATGTTTCCTTTTCCTTGGGTTGGTGTACCCTAACATGGTGGAACTAGTGAACAGAGTGAAACAAGCGGCTTCCAGGGGGGACTTTAGTGAGCAACCGATAGGACCCGTGGGTGAGTCACTGTTCGTGCGAGGAAAGGAAATAGTGCGCTGGATATCTTCAGTATCACTCACACCAGAATGAGAGTAAAATTGCTCAAATGCTTGTGAACAAAAGACTCAAAGCATGAAATTATTGTCCCTTACGGCATGCCGTTTTTTCTTTGAATGTACGTCGTGTACATAAGTATAATTGACACACTTTGGCTAAGTCTTTAAGTTCTGTAACATAGTGTATTGCTTTATCTAAAATCACTGTGCTGCCCTAGCAGGGAGTCATAGGTTTATGACGTCATTATTTCTTGCCATCTTTAAAGAATTTCTTGACTAAAATCAAAGTCATTAGTTTTTCACCAATTAAAATTTTTGTATTTCTTGTTTCTGTAGTTTTATTTTATTTTTGATGTAGTAAACTCGCGGATTTGTCCGTAGGTGCATACTTGAAGGTGAAAGAGAAGAGATGGGGCGGTGCTTTGGAGCATATAATTGGGGGCTCCATCCAGTCATTCTGTGTCAACACGCCTGAAGACTCAAGGAAACTCTTTCAAATCATGGGACAGGTTAGTAGCTCAGTCAGGTTAGGTCAGGCAAGCTCTTCTCTTAAAATTTTTCATGCCGCCGTATCCTTGGCTTAAAACGTTGGACGATACCAACGTCTTGACGTGCTTTTTTTCAAGCCGCCATATCCTTGGCTTAAAACGGTGGACGATAGGAACGGCTTGACGTGCTCTTTGAGGCACTGAAAAGGTTCCATTTGAAATGCCACCAGCGGTCTGCTAGTTTTCTGCATGGTTTAGCAACAATTGAAGAGTTGATTAAATTACCGTTAGCGCATTCAATAACCTAAAAAGTCCGTGTCCGTAAGCCACTCACGTGCTTTTGGGTACCGGTGGTATCCAAAGACTTTTTGGAGTAAATTGCTCCTTCGTTCGACAAAATACGTCTTAACTGCACTCCGAACCGGTCCCAGTCGGAATCCGGGATACCGGATGCTTTAATTTAAACAAAGGTTGTTTAGGACTTGCATTCTGAGAAATAAAACTTGGAGCTAGGTAGAACTCGTGAATATTTCAATATATTGCTAGATAGGTTGCTTATATGGCCATGGGTACTACCGGTACTTAGGAGCATTGAAATAAAAAAATATATTCTGGTGGAGCGCGGGACTGGTCTAACAGGTCAATTAGTAAAAAAAGTATGGTAAAATCAGGGCTTAGACAGTCAACAGAGATGTAGTATTTCACCACACAACTGTCAGGTTCGGCATAAGCTGAGACGCCGACGCAGGGCAGCACAGAACAGTATTTCTATCTTTCAGTTTTCTTCGTAATAAAGCGAGAGAGAAGACACGTTCTGCTCTGCCCTACGCTCACTCTCATCGACGGAAACAACACAGTTGCAGTTGGTGCGATTCTTGAAATTGGTGCGACTTCGTCTGTCTGCTGTGTTTCTGAGCAACGGCTCATGCTATCAACTTGGAATTTGAAACAGTTTTAAAATATAAATGCCCAAGTTTATTGCAAACTAAATAATTAAAAGAAATATTATTATTGGAAAGGGGACCCAAATCGGGGGGTCAAAATTTGAAATTGTCGTTACTAGGTCGAGTGGGGTATGATTTAAAAGGGCTTTACTTGTAAATTCTAAAATAGCTTTTGTATTTTCTTATGACTCTTAGTTTTCAAGTTTTGATGACAAATGACAGTAGACGATAGAGGTTTCTGTAAATATTACAGGAAAAATAAAACGGTCTTTCTAAGTTGCAGTTTTTTTTAAATCATTTTTGCCTTTACAAAAAAAACTTAGTTTTGCGGTCCTCAAATGGACTTTATTGCTTCCGAAAATACTATAGGTATATCGGAACCCTCGGCGCGCGAGTCCGACTTGACCGGTTTTTTTTTGCAGGTATACGGCAGCGGTGGCAAACCTGCGGTGACTTGTAGCAAGTTCCTAACAAAAGTGCATGACGTGCGCCGGAACAAGGTTAGAGCGTCGGGCTTTTTGTGTGCCCTGGACGCGGTGGATTGTGGCGACCCGGTCATCGCTAACTTCCTCATCGATAACGTGAGCCTGGAGAGAATTTTACTGGTGCCGGATCATGGTAAGACCTCTGTATAATTATTATGTATAATTAGTATGTATAATTATTAATTATATGACATGCCTTTTATATCCTATACAGTCCCGAAAATAACCCGATCAAAAATAATAATAATAATAAAAATGTTTATTTCTCTCACCACAATAGTACAAAGTAGTGTCGTATACAATCTTAGAGCAACTATGAGTTTTTGGTGAGAGCTGGTTCCTGTTGAAGGCATCAGGGCCTGTATTACAGGTAACCAGGCCCCCACCCCTTAGAAAAATATCATTAAACTAAGATGATCCTATAATATAAAATATTGATATGGTGGAGCTAACTAGAACATTACAAATTTACAAACCATATTTCGCATGCGGTAGGTAACCTAACAATACAAGAATGCAAAATTACCAAAAATAAAATAAAAAGGAAAAGAAAAAAGAACAGTATCGATATGTGTATGTAAAAATTGGGTCCCAGTGCAGTTCATAAACTGTGGTTTTTCTACTCCATACGAGATGGCGCTGTATTTAATTTCCTTGATGCATAAGCAGTATGAATGTCATTCCCATTGCTACCTCCTTACAATTTTAGCGCCATTTATCCTTTTCACAAGCAATATTTTGTATACAACGTGTTAACAGAATAAGCGAAACTGAGAAAATAGTTTGTTCAGAATCGAGAGTACAATCGATTTCACGGATTTTCTATAGTGGTAATTTTGTTAATTTTAATTTAAAAAGACAATGACTGTTTATTCGTTCATAGACTAAGAAATCTCGGGTAATCTAATATCGTATCTACCAAAGAGATTTGAACCTCGCTACGCTCGGTCATAGAGGGATCCGAAAAGTGTTGGCTATAGCTTAACTTTTTACTCATGTTAAGAGTCATATTAGAAAAAAAGAGATAAACATGTTTATGATTATCTACTTTCAAACGTCGCTGTAACGCTTTTGGACCAGCTAGAGATGTGCAGGCACTCGATATGACGAGTGCGATAATGTAATATTTCGACTTTTTTAAAACGATAGTATTAACATTCACACATTAAATATTGACGAGGCTTTGAGCAGATGTTAGATGCTCATGATGAATTCAAAATTTTGTGATTTAAAAAAATCGTCTTGAATTCTAATGTTTTGTATGCTATTTACAATAATGATCTTTGAAGAGAAATCAAATGAATAGAACCAACATTTGTCGTTGCACTTATGTTTATAAAAGCGCACCCCGAACAATTCATACATCAAGCGCGATACCACAAATCGTCAGAATTTGAAAATGACAGAGACTTACGCACGTCCACGCAGTACAACTAGGCTCGATAAAGAACCCGGCAATCGCGCGGGCGCGGGTCGCGTATGGTGAAGGAGTCTATTCCAAGGGGTGCGTAGAGTGTCTTTTTCGCATTTCTGTATTTATAGTTAATATTATAAAAAAAAAGGAATTCATCAGAAATGAATTAAGCTGCTTTATTTATTCTCTCATTTAATTCAAATGAAGAGTAGATGAATAAAATTACAGAACGTTACGAAGTATATTTAAAAAGTTATGAATCTACTTATAAAGTTACCTACTACCTAAAATAAAATTATAGAACGTTACGAAGTATATTTTAAAAGTTATGAATCTACTTATAAAGTTACCTACTACCTAAAATAAAATTACAGAACGTTACGAAGTATATTTAAAAAGTTATGAATCTACTAATAAAGTTACCTACTACCTAATAATAACTCTTATTTTCGTCACCATTTTCACTCAAGTCTCTCTGCAAGTGTTGTTTATTTAGTAGTTTTATTGCCTAGTTGCAATGCCGCTGCTATGCAGTTCTACTTTATCTTTAAAACTTGAAGGGACCTGAAAATAAATAAATATTGACTACCGGTGATATGGTACAGTCAAGAGTACGTCAAGCTTGACACATTGGACGGTGTACCGATCTTATTTCAATTGCTGTAGAAGCTAAAATCACGCTTGTAACACTCACGAGTTGTTTAGTGATAAAATAGCCCACAACAGATTAGCGTGGTATCAGGGCATGAAGACCCTATGTACCTATTAGTGATGCCAATCATTACTCCGAGTAAGATGTTTTTAAAATAAACATTATTGAACACCCTGTATTATACAAGTTTTGTCATTCGTTTATTTGACACAATTGTAAATAGAAAGACTATTTTGTAACAAACAACCTAATTTCATATTATTTACATTACTATACTTGAGACAAAATATTAATGATAGTGCGAAAGAATAGCTTTATCTTTGACACAGAATTTGAAATAATGTCTTTTAAATCAATTAATTTAATAATAATAAAATCACACATTTCCTGAAATTTGCAAACGTCAATACTTTTTTTCACGGAGACCGATTTTTTTTGGTGCCATAGTAAAAGACGTTAGTGATGATTAGGTCTATTATTTGACATAGGTTTCACTTATGTACAATACTTTTCAATTTTTTTGGCTAGAGGTCTAGACAAGAGTCGCATTGTCTTTGGTGATAATGTTTATTATTAAATATATTTTACTAACAAATAGCAATATATTGATGAATCAGACAACACCACGGAACCCTAAATCTACCAAGTCCGACACGCACTTGGCCAGTTTTTATATTACTCGGTAGATTAACATGTAGCGATATAACCAATATAACCATTTACAGAGACCGTACTAGAATTATGAAGTGAGCATCTGATTTAATTCGATAACTTTTTAGACATTATCGATAACCACTATTTACATCTCTAATGGTGGATAATCAAAATCATTCGCGTTATGTAGATATTCTTGAATTTTTCTTGTAATTTGCAGTATATTTCTTTGTGGAAGGTTTTTTTTAAATTGATTTACCTAATCTTTAATATAATTTGTTGTACTTTAATGAGTATTACACATTTTTTTGCAAAAATAAGCTTTTAAATGTTACTTACAAATGAAAGCATAAGAATTCTTCGATGTCCTGTTTCCTAGAAGAATGAGATCCGCATGCCGGTACGATTTATGTATTGTTCAGCATTTAGGCTTTTGTGTACAACACTTATTTGATTAGATATAAGTATATTAATAACAGTAAAATTATAAAAACTACAGAGCCGGTTCGCTCACGACAACATCAAAACAAATAGTTTCATAGACGACTGAAAGTAAAGACAACGTCATACTAGTTGTCAAGAGAACAATCAGATAACTTTTTAAATTAGCAGAAGTGTAAAAAGAACCAAAACAAACCTGGTTCCAACTTGACGTTTCAAAAGTGCAACACTTGACAAGCCTTCAAATCCCTCTATGACCGAGCGTAGCGAGGTTCAAATCTCTTTGGTATCTACAGTCGAAATAATGTAGCTTGATTAGAATGACAGAAGTGTGTGAGCAGGACGGAGCGATACGATACACATTGGAGCGACAGAGACAAGTATCGATTCGACTGGTTCATACGCATAGTTTTTCCTGCTGTCGTGTATCGAGCAATATTATTTTCACCTCCAAAGCTCGGAAACATTTGTTTTGTCGGTTAAATTCTGCGGCCAAAAGCGATTTTTGGCCCCTAGCGGGCAAAAGGTTTTTCTGCGGCCAAAAGCGATTTTTGGCCGCTAGCGGGCAAAAGGTTTTTGAAATTCGAACGTGATGCAGTATGGCAGACCTCCACGCTGCGGTACTGGCTGCTTCCTCGCTTTAGTGAGGTGAAAAATTTTGTGTTTCGCTCGGCAGCAAAGTTGCGTTTCGTGCCTTGAAACCTTCGCTACGCTCAGGATTCTTCTTTTGAACCACGAGCGAAAATCCTTCGCTTGCTCAGGTTTCAATACAAGGCACTCACGCCAAATAACGCTTTTGCTGCCTTGCATAACAAATAACTATTTTACTATAATAACTGGTTATTTTCCCCGTACAGACGCGGCGGTCCGCCTCTCGGACAACGAAGAGAACGTCCCGGAGAACTGTGCGAAGATAGTGACCCTGGACTCGTCGGAGTATTACCCCGCGCCCAACTACCGCAGCTACGGGGGCGCGGGCCGGGCCGCTCGCTACCTGCATCTCAGCTCCAACGAGAGGAAGAAGTGAGTACAGTACGTTAGGATTTAGTCTAGAAAACGAAGCGGATCGTTGTATAAAAAAATAAATAAAAGGTTTATTCAAGTTAGGGAACCCCCCATTGGTAATGAAGACCCCCGCATTAAATCCTCAGTCAATGTAACTTTGCTGCGGTATTACGAGTACACTATATGAGACAAACCTTCTATAAAAAAAAATCTGTACTTTTAATTTTTCTATACAAAAATCACAAAAAATTATGATTTTTTTTTGTTAAATTTGTTTTGGATATCTTGAATTTACATTTCATTCATGATACTTTATCATCCTGTCAAATAAAATCTGCCTGAGAGAGTTGGGGTCAACTGCTTCATTTCCTACACTAATTATTATGACAAGATCCAGAGTGAGTAACATTATAGGACCATTATAACACTGTCTGTCTAGTCGTGTCTCATCTCAACACTGTCTGTATACATTCGTTAGAACTTTGTTCGTTGCTATCCATCCATCATCAATCCTTTGCCCCTTCTTGGGCCTTTCTCTGGCTAATGGCGACTGTCAGCAATTTTTACAGTATTGTTTGTGCACCAATCATGCTTAAAATTGTAGTGTGTCTCGCCTCCACCCACCTTAGTATGTAAGTATTTAGTCAATAAACGACCATCGAACTACTCCCGGCGCCCTGCACGTAACATCCTCATCTATCTGTCTCCTTCATCTCCCTGCGCCCAGCATCACACTAACTAACATCCATCTGACTCCTGCATCTCCCGGCAGCCAGCATACTTCACTTCCATCGATTTCCATCACTTTGTTGTTCTACATTTTCAGATTTTTCTCAATATTCTCCATCTTCTTGTGGAGGGTGGAGGCGAGCCACACTACAAAATAATAATAATAAAAAAAAGAATTTACTCACTCAAATTAGCGTGCTTGGTCTGTTTATGCGGGTGCATCCGATACACGTGACCCACCTAATTCCATTTCATTGTAGTAGTGTCTACATTCGAAAAAATATCGTCTGATTAGAATGACAGCGTGACACCATTGACAGCAGCTCAAAGCTATACTTGAGCAGGACGGAGCGATACATGCACGGAGCAAAAAGGGGAGAGGATATGTTGATATCAGTCGAGCCGTGTAACAATCAATCGAGCCATGACGTCACGAAAGGGGCGGGGCTTATGCCATTTCCTCTTTGAACTTCATAAAGAAACACGCTCTGCAAAAAATTGCCTAAATAATTGAATAACGTCTCCGTCAACGTGGTTGTCTGTACTTTGAATCTGTACATTGAAAGTTTTTAGTTATAAGGCACATACATAACTGAAAACTTTCAATGTACAGATTTGCCGAGTTAACGATTTTATTATATGTATAGATTGGTCGCTACGCTATTTTCATAAGCGACGAGAAAGGGTTACCGACTGCCCGCTCTTAGTCTATACAGGTTGTTATTCAATGGCGTGCCATAGCTCAGGGGCGAGTTCGATCCGTAACTAAACAACTTCTTCCAAGAAACATCGTCGAAAACTAAAAATAATTTTGGACTTCCCATACTAAGTGACCAACAAAATTTTTGTCGTTTATCGATCTATGTTACTTTGGGAAAGTCGTTCAGTTACTGATACTGAACCCACCCCTGAGCTATGGCACGTAATTAACTTAACACCCTGTATAGTACCACCAAAAAGTGATTTCGATTAGATGTAAGGACAAAAATTGCTAGTAGTTTCACTATTTGCCACTAGATGTTTTTTTTTAGGTGGAGTTTAGTTATGTCCCGTCAACCAGTGACTCGATCTTCATAGTGGAGGATTTAGCGGAATTTTATGACAATAAATATATGGGAATTTTAGGAGGTGATTTTGTTTGGAGTAGGATGATGAAACTTGGCATGCGTGTTCTTTAGGTAAATTGAAGTTGATTAAGACCGGGGAGTCACGTCTGAGGGAGGAGAGGGAGGGGGTTGAAGTTTACTCCCGCCGTGTTTTGTTTTAAATTTTATATATGCTGTCGTTTACTTAGTATGACAACTGTGGTTTCATTTTCGAGTAAATCGTGAATCGTGGCAAATTCATTTAAGGACTTAAAAAACATGATTTCAAAAAAGATTTTTTAATAAGCTCATAATTTTAACATGGAAAACTAGTTTTTTCCCGTTTCGAAGTTGATTTCTTTAATACCTATACAAATATTATCATGAAAAATAAACTAATGAATATGCTATTTTAACCTGATTCTAAAAATATGACATTCATTTAATAATCTAATAAAAAAGCTTGAAAATAAAAATTAAAACTTTTTGCGGGTGAGCAGCAAATGCCTAACTTAGAGGATTTTGAACGTGTGAAGACCATCATTAATCGTGCATAAAGCCAAAAATAGCGAATTACATCCTATTTATCTAACAAATTTATTTAATAATTTTAATAAATATTTAGAAAATCTGAATATATTTCAATAAAACTTATTTAAAATAATGGTTTCATTGCTACGAGGAAATATTATCCAAAATAAATAATTTGTGGGCAATTAATGTAGTTGAAATTGCTTGAAATAAAACAGAATAATGACCAAGAATTAAAAGATTCATCACCACGCCCACAGCCACCGCATAAATAGGCCGAGTCCTGAAGCTGTAATTTTTAATTGGCTGGACATAAATCGAAACCGTCAATTTACTATAAAGTTGCTATGTATTATAATAGGTGGTGGAACACTTATGTAAAAAATAATTTTTAATGAATTGGCTGGCTTTTAGATTCTCCAGAAAATATATTTTTTTGTTTGTTTATGTATGTGAAGTCAAGCCAAAAATTGTAACTAATATCTGATGGGGTAAACTTTTGATGTGGGTTCCAAGGTACCTACTTCAATTAAAACTAAGCAAAAAATATTTGCGCATATTTTTTTATTAGCAAATTTGTATGCAAGTTACATAAAAGTCCAGGCAAAAATGGCAACCAAATTATTTTAAATTTGATAGACTTTCCAGGACAGTTTTTGAACAAATTACCTAAAATTAAGCATATTAATCTAAAGTTAAATATTTTCGTATTTAATCTTGAAGCAAAAATACCAACTGAAAAACTTTTGTTTAATTACAGGTTTCATCGTGTGTTCTTTCCTTTATTTTTAAAATTAAGCATAATTATAAAAAGATAAAAAAGTTGATTTTTAATTCAATAGATCGCGTCAAGCGAGCGAGGACCGGAGTAATATTATATGTTCTTTGGAACCTGTATGGCGTGCCGTGCGCCTCGAGACTTTTTTCTTCTACGTAATGTCAAGAGTACGTCAAGCCTGACATAATATTAGACTTTTTAGTGTTCTTATTTCAACAGTCCAAGTAGCTAGAGTGGGCTGCAAGTGTCTGGCTGCCTGCTTGTACAAACAACAACACTTCAAACAGTCCATTGAAAGGAGAAAATATCATTGTGGGATACAGTGTTACAAAAAACCGGGCAAGTGCGAGTCGGACTAGCGTGCTAAGCTATTGCTCCTGATCCCCCGATCTTGACTCCTCTTTAATAAGAATTTATTTGAAGTGGAAGCTAGCTAGCGTTAATTGGTTGTGAGAAAGGTTGAAAACTTTAATTATTTCAGACTTTATGGTTCCGTACCCATAGGGTGAAAAACGGGATCATACTAATATGCCTCCGATGTCTGTCTGACTGTCTGTCAGTGGGCTGTATCTCATGCTGCATAAGCTATAAAATATAAAAACTGATCAAGTGCGAGTAGGACTCAAAAAAGGACGAGTTGCACTCCGAGAATGCCGGCAGAAGTGAAAACTTGAATTTTTGAATATGATGTTTTTGTAAGGGACAATCGCGTCATTGCTCGTGTACTTCTTCATCGAGACCTAAAATTTGTCTCAGTACATGAGTAGTCTAGGGTCAGTAGTTTTCAAGTTATAGCGATTTTTACTTTGGCAGCTGTCATCCGAAATGTAGATCTCATCAAGACCTATCATTTGACTCAGCACACGAGTACACTAGAGTCAGTAGTTTCCAAGTTATGGGGTTTTTTTAGTTTGACAGCTGTCATCCGTAATGTAGATCTCATCGAGACCTTTCATTTGTCTCAGCACATGAGTAGTCTAGGGTCAGTAGTTTTCAAGTAATAGCGATTTTTACTTTGACAGCTGTCATCCAAAATGTAGATCTCATCGAGACCTATCATTTGACTCAGCACACAAGTACTCTAGATTCAGTAGTTTTCAAGTTATAGCGATTTTTACTTTGACAGCTGTCATCCGAAATGAAGATCTCATCGAGACCTATCATTTGTCTCAGCACACGAGTAGTCTAGGGTCAGTATATTTCGAGTTATAGCGATTTTTAGTTTGACAGCTGTCATCCGAAATGAAGATCTCATCGAGACCTGTCATTTGTCTCAGCACACGAGTAGTCTAGGGTCAGTAGTTTTCGAGGTATAGCGATTTTTAGTTTGACAATTGTCATCCGAAATGAAGATCTCATCGAGACCTATCATTTGACTCAGCACACAAGTACTCTAGATTCAGTAGTTTCCAAGTTATGGGGTTTTTCAGTTTGACAGCTGTCATCCGAAATGTAGATCTCATCGAGACCTATCATTTGTCTTAGCACATGAGTAGTCTAGGGTCAGTAGTTTTCAAGTAATAGCGATTTTTACTTTGACAGCTGTCATCCAAAATGTAGATCTCATCGAGACCTATCATTTGACTCAGCACACAAGTACTCTAGATTCAGTAGTTTCCAAGTTATGGGGTTTTTCAGTTTGACAGCTGTCATCTGAAATGTAGATCTCATCAAGACCTATCATTTGTCTCAGCACACGAGTAGTCTAGGGTCAGTAGTTTTCGAGGTATAGCGATTTTTAGTTTGACAGCTGTCATCCGAAATGAAGATCTCATCGAGACCTATCATTTGTCTCAGCACACGAGTAGTCTAGGGTCAGTAGTTTTCGAGTTATAGCGATTTTTAGTTTGACTGCTGTCATCCGAAATGTAGATCTCATACATTTAGGATTCGCTATTAAATAACGATCAAAACCAGTACGTCAAGTCTGTCGTGCACATATCACGTTGTGCACAACAAAAAAAAGCCGAGACTATGACCACAGAATATATAATAGTAAACAAGTTTACAGGAGTCACACTCCTTTGATCTAGGAAAAAGCTGCCTATTTCACAGACAGGCCTGCTATGACAAAGACAAAAAAGATGTTTTGGTCTTTATCACACTTTAGAAGTTTTGTATATATTGAGCCTGCTCTAACTTGGTATGATTATTTGCAAATCAATTTCTATACTTCATCCGAGATCTGACGCGACAAAGGTAAAAAATATGTTTTTATCTTTATCACACTTTAGAACTTTTGTATATATTGAGCCTGCTCTAACTTGGTATGCTTATTTTCAAATCCATTTCGATACTTCATCCGAGATCTGACGCGACTTCTGATGCGAGTTAATAATTTTTTTCCCATCTGAAAAAGTGCCAAGCGCCGCTGAAGAAGTTTTCACTTCAAAAATCGACCACAGTACTCGTAATTTACTGACATTTCAACTAATACAATTTATATCATGCGGTGGTACGGAACCCTCGGTGCGCGAGTCCGACTCGCACTTGGCCGGTTTTTCCCTTTCATTAGATCAAATCCACAATTATTTTGAGTCTCATGTCAAACCTGTAGAATATTCATATAAACTTCCACCCCATTTTTCAACCCCTCAGGGGATGAATTTCAGAAAATCCTTTCTTAATGTGTAGTCTTGACGTACTAAAAAACTTCTTACAAAATTTCACATCTGTAGCTTTATCGGTTACGGCTCGGCGTTGATGAATCAGTCAGTCAGTCAGTCAGTCGGTCAGGGCATGCTGTTTTATATATTTAGATCAGAAGATCAAAAGTATTTTCAGCTTACTACAACCGATGTAAATTTTCATCTTTCATGTTTAACTTTAAATTCCGAAGCGCGTACCGAATAAAACAGCGAAGCAATGCGACGTTGCCGTACCGTGCAATCACGAGCCGTGTACTATGTTAATGTCAATTATGAACTTTATTTCAACTTCTTTAGGGTCGATATAAAGCGCTACATAATGTAATTTTTATATAAAAAGATACGCTATTGCCTGAAATGTTTAATTTTTAAAGTAATCAACGTAAGTACAGTTTTAGAGTATAATTAAACACTTTTCATTCAGTTACCTATTTTGGCCAAAGAGAAATCCCTCAATAATTATACCACTGTAAAGCTTTAACATATTGTGTTCACTTTAATGACTGTTTGATCAAGTACAACAAAATTTTGAAGTACAAAAAGTCACGAGATAGTTATGTATTTTGCCCGAGCAGACAAAAAAAAATAAAACTTTTAGTGGGATTTTTTTAATTTTAGGCTTAACCTAAGAACTTAGGTGCTTAATTCGTTTGTAAAATACTAAAAGTTTATCATTGAACGAGCCCAGAAAACATTTCGTTTAGTTGGCATTTTTGCCACAGTAACTATTTATATAATAGGGTTTTTTTAATCTGCCGCCTTGTCCCATTTGGTGATATGCTTAATTTTAAGTAATTATGTAATTACTTACAAGACTTCATAAACCACAAAAAGAAAATCTTGGTTCCGATTTTTGTCTAGGCCAAAATCTAATTATCTTGGGGTAAAATATAAATCTGTACACTTAAGTGAACTTTGCACCCGTTTACATCTGCCGCCACAAGCTTTTTTACAGCGGCACCTTATTATTTCCTGACATGCTTTAGCGCATAGGCGTATACAAGGGGGGGGGGGGGTCGAGGGGTCATGACCCCCCCCAAACCCCAAGCAAGTCGACTCACACTTGACCAGTTTTCATTATTTGTCATTTTATGTACTCTACAACAAGTAACAAAAAAGGCATGACAATTTAAGAGGTTGATAAGAGCTAAATTACCTCCCTTTCTAACAAAAAACTGAATGCGCGTGTTAGAACGGAGCGGATTCGCGCTGCTTTACGTTTTTCGCTCATTTTTACATTTTTCTCAAAATCTGTTCACTTAATATTAATTATAAAACAGTTATATGATGAGATCCTATGAATGTGTAAAAGTTTTAGCATTATAGATTAATGGGTATTTAAGAAAAAAAGATTAAAAGCAAAAAGCCGAGGTAACTTTGGAAAATATTTATTTATTTATTTATTTTACAGGTTATTGTAAACAAGAAAATACGAGAAAAAAAACTTTAATCGAGTTTCACAGTCGGCCATCTTCTTGGAAAGGTGCACATATCACATTTATTTTTTCACGGCCATAATTATATTAATCAACTTTTCGTTGAAAAACTGCTTAAGTGAAGAACTACCCTATATGAACAACTTTTCCCTTAGTTGAAATACAAAACAAAATTCAACTTCCCATAGAAATATAATGCATCAGCTGATAGAGCTTTTTATAAAAATATAGAAGGTCATTTTACACCTTGTAAATCTACGGTAGAGCTAAACAAAAAATGTCGCAAAAAACACACTTCCAGTATTGAGATGAATTTTCTCTTTAATGTTTTACTTTTTGTATTTTTTTATTTCATAGGATATCCATCATAAAAGACTGACCAGACACCCACTGGTGTATCCCACTATTGCCATTCCGTTTTTTCACGGCCGTGGTCGGCAATAGCCCGGTGGCCGGTGCAGCAGAAAAACCTACCTTACAAAAAAAATTAACAAACGCACTTTGAAGAGACATAGGACATTTAGTAGATTCGAAAATTTCTGGTCGGCAGGCAACTTAGCACGTTTTCCGCAGTTAGGGCCCAAGTGGAGCCGTTGAACCGGTTAAAATATTTCATTTAAAAATAGAACAAAACTACTCTATGAGGCTTCTAACTATTTAGCAAAGCTTAAAAATCGTAGCTTACTACAAACTTCCACATTATGAGATAATTTAACTGGTCCAATAGCTTCTTGGGCCCTAACTGCGGAAAACGTGCCAAGTTGCGCCGCAGCCGACCAGATGTTTTCGAATCTACTAAGTGTTCTTTGTCTCTACAAAGTGCGTTTGTTAAATTGGTTTTTAAGGTAGGCTGGTACGCAGGCAGGCTTTTCTACGGCTGGCCAGCGGGCTAGCAGATACATCGCTTACGATAATTTTGGGTCGTCAACGTAGCCTATCGGCAGCATGACCCCCCCAGAATATGATGCTGTATACGCCACTGCTTTAGCGGCCACTGGCAGGTCAGTCCATGTAGGTTGCCAGCTTTGATTCACCTTTGACCAGCCTAAGTTTTCAGGAGTAGGCAAATTTTGTAGTGGTTCAAGCTGACCTCAACATGGACGTCCTGAGTAAATGTTGGTGTAATGCATTTTTTGTTGGCGGAATCTTCTCTATTAGTCTATATTTTTTTGTGAACATATGCTTCCGGCATTCATTTACACTATTGCGAGAGCTTGACCTGCAACAAACGTTTTAAAATTGAAATGTTTACTAAATATTTTATGATGATAACGAACTTAAGAATTGCTAGACAGTAAGCCTAAAAGTATTACCTATCATATGAGACAACAACGAACTGTTCAGTTATGCTCATTGCCTTCGTGATGTTTCCTTCATAGGCCTCCTTCAATCCTTCAGTGAAATCTGGGAAGTCATTCCATGCCTCAAAGGCAGTCATTTTCCCTTAAGCATTGAAAGATTACACAGAATCACAGTCTTTTAAAGAATGGAAGAGAGGCAATACTTTTGTCTTTTTAGGAAAATCAAGTCAGCCCTCCGGCACTTTCATCAAATGGAGAACTGCGATCGGGAACAAAATCAGACTTGATTAAGATCTTCACTGGCCTTTGTGAAAATGTTGTATCATCAACTACTCCATAAGTCTTTGCGAAAATTCTCGATGGATACAATGGTTTCTGTTCCATTCTTTAACAGGCTGTGATTCTGTGTAATTTTTCGCCAACAAAAATGCATTACACATTACACCAACGTTTTCTCCGAGCAGTTTTTCAGGACTTTCATGTTTGGGGTCAGCTTGAACCACTGCAAAATTTGCCTAGTCCTGAAAACTGGGGCTGGTCAAAGGTGAATCAAAGCTGGCAACCTACATGGACAGAACTGCCAGTGGCCGCTAAAGCATGTCAGGAAATAATAAGGTGCCGCTGTAAAAAAGTGTATGGAAGCAGGTGTAAATGTGTGCAAAGTTCACTTAAGTGTACAGATTTATGTTTATGCGGTGGCTGTGGGCGTTGTGATAAAACTTTAAATTCTTGCTGTGATTATTTATGTATGTCTTTTCCTCTATACAAAGGTTGTCTGTCTGGTAGAGATCGCTCTCAGCGATAAGACCGCCTTTGCCCACTATAACCTTAAGTGTTATTCTTTGTGTGTTCTTATGTTTATGTGTGCAATAAAGAATTTATTCATTCATTCATTCATTCTTGTCATTTTTTTTTCAAGCATTAGAAACTACATTAATAGCCCACAAATTGTTATTTTTGGGTAATATGGCAATCAAATCATTATTTTAACACAGGTGTAAATAAGTTTTATTGAAATATTTTCAGATTTTCTAAATATTTGTTATACTTATTAAATAAATTAGTTAATAAATAGCGTAGTTAAATATGTTATTATCAATTTTTTGGCTTCAGCCACGATTAATGATGGAAAATCCTCTAAATCAGGAAATTGTTGCTCACCCGCTAAAAGTTTTATTTTTTATTGTGAAGCTTTTTATAAGATGTTTTAATGAATGTCATATTTTAGAATCAGGTTGAAATAGCGTATTCAAAATTTTTTTTAATGATAATATCTCTATAGGTTTCAAAGAAATCGACGCTGAAACAGGAAAAAACTACAGTTTTCCATGTTAAAATTATGAGATTCTTGAAAAATGTTTTGATTTTTCCTCTGAAATCATGTTTTTTAAGTTAAAAAATAAATTTGCCATTCACGATTTACTCAAAAATGATATCACAGTTGTCATAATAAATAAACGACAGCATATATAAAATTTCAAACACAACACGGCGATAGTCCCTCCCTCTCCCCCCTCAGGCGTGACTCCCGCGGACTTCCCGGTTCAACTTCTATTTACCTAAACAACACACATGCCGAGTTTCATCATCCTACTCAAAACTTTGACCACCTAATCCGCTAAATCCTCCAGTATCACCCCGCGCAGTGTTACGCTTTGTTTCGTACAAACATTACAGGCACCTCCTCTCCCCTTTTAGCTCAGTGGATATGTGTCTTCTTCCCCCGACTTTAGGACAGAAATGAGTAAGTACATTTCACACAATCTCTTCATCCACAATCGCTCCGTCCTGTCAATCTACACAATCGCTCCGTCTTGTCAATCTACATTATTGCGGCTACGTTTTTCTTTTTGCAAACCCAGGCAAGTCCAAGCAGAAATAGCAGAGAAGGAATCGAAGCTCCGCGCCCTGGAGTCGGAAGCCGAGCAGTTGAACTCGGCAGCCGCTGAAGCGCGGGAAGCGGAGCGGGCGGCGGCGCGCACGGTGCAGGCGCTCATGGGCGCCGCGCACCAGGCGGGGGAGCAGGCGCGCGCGGCGCTCGCGGCGGCCGACACCACGCAGGCGCCGCACCACGCCGTGCTCGTGAGTACTGTGCACTATACTATACTATACTATACTATACTATACCACACCCCCACACTACATGCACCAGGCGGGGGAGCAGGCGCGCGCGGCGCTCGCGGCGGCCGACACCACGCAGGCGCCGCACCACGCCGTGCTCGTGAGTACTGTGCACTATACTATACTATACTATACTATACTATACCACACCCCCACACTACATGCACCAGGCGGGGGAGCAGGCGCGCGCGGCGCTCGCGGCGGCCGACACCACGCAGGCGCCGCACCACGCCGTGCTCGTGAGTACTGTGCACTATACTATACTATACTATACTATACTATACCACACCCCCACACTACATGCACCAGGCGGGGGAGCAGGCGCGCGCGGCGCTCGCGGCGGCCGACACCACGCAGGCGCCGCACCACGCCGTGCTCGTGAGTACTGTGCACTATACTATACTATACTATACTATACTATACTATACCACACCCCCACACTACATGCACCAGGCGGGGGAGCAGGCGCGCGCGGCGCTCGCGGCGGCCGACACCACGCAGGCGCCGCACCACGCCGTGCTCGTGAGTACTGTGCACTATACTATACTATACTATACTATACTATACTATACTATACCACACCCCCACACTACATGCACCAGGCGGGGGAGCAGGCGCGCGCGGCGCTCGCGGCGGCCGACACCACGCAGGCGCCGCACCACGCCGTGCTCGTGAGTACTGTGCACTATACTATACTATACTATACTATACTATACTATACTATACCACACCCCCACACTACATGCACCAGGCGGGGGAGCAGGCGCGCGCGGCGCTCGCGGCGGCCGACACCACGCAGGCGCCGCACCACGCCGTGCTCGTGAGTACTGTGCACTATACTATACTATACTATACTATACTATACTATACCACACCCCCACACTACATGCACCAGGCGGGGGAGCAGGCGCGCGCGGCGCTCGCGGCGGCCGACACCACGCAGGCGCCGCACCACGCCGTGCTCGTGAGTACTGTGCACTATACTATACTATACTATACTATACTATACTATACTATACTATACCACACCCCCACACTACATGCACCAGGCGGGGGAGCAGGCGCGCGCGGCGCTCGCGGCGGCCGACACCACGCAGGCGCCGCACCACGCCGTGCTCGTGAGTACTGTGCACTATACTATACTATACTATACTATACTATACCACACCCCCACACTACATGCACCAGGCGGGGGAGCAGGCGCGCGCGGCGCTCGCGGCGGCCGACACCACGCAGGCGCCGCACCACGCCGTGCTCGTGAGTACTGTGCACTATACTATACTATACTATACTATACCACACCCCCACACTACATGCACCAGGCGGGGGAGCAGGCGCGCGCGGCGCTCGCGGCGGCCGACACCACGCAGGCGCCGCACCACGCCGTGCTCGTGAGTACTGTGCACTATACTATACTATACTATACTATACTATACCACACCCCCACACTACATGCACCAGGCGGGGGAGCAGGCGCGCGCGGCGCTCGCGGCGGCCGACACCACGCAGGCGCCGCACCACGCCGTGCTCGTGAGTACTGTGCACTATACTATACTATACTATACTATACTATACTATACTATACTATACCACACCCCCACACTACATGCACCAGGCGGGGGAGCAGGCGCGCGCGGCGCTCGCGGCGGCCGACACCACGCAGGCGCCGCACCACGCCGTGCTCGTGAGTACTGTGCACTATACTATACTATACTATACTATACTATACCACACCCCCACACTACATGCACCAGGCGGGGGAGCAGGCGCGCGCGGCGCTCGCGGCGGCCGACACCACGCAGGCGCCGCACCACGCCGTGCTCGTGAGTACTGTGCACTATACTATACTATACTATACCACACCCCCACACTACATGCACCAGGCGGGGGAGCAGGCGCGCGCGGCGCTCGCGGCGGCCGACACCACGCAGGCGCCGCACCACGCCGTGCTCGTGAGTACTGTGCACTATACTATACTATACTATACTATACTATACTATACCACACCCCCACACTACATGCACCAGGCGGGGGAGCAGGCGCGCGCGGCGCTCGCGGCGGCCGACACCACGCAGGCGCCGCACCACGCCGTGCTCGTGAGTACTGTGCACTATACTATACTATACTATACTATACCACACCCCCACACTACATGCACCAGGCGGGGGAGCAGGCGCGCGCGGCGCTCGCGGCGGCCGACACCACGCAGGCGCCGCACCACGCCGTGCTCGTGAGTACTGTGCACTATACTATACTATACTATACTATACTATACCACACCCCCACACTACATGCACCAGGCGGGGGAGCAGGCGCGCGCGGCGCTCGCGGCGGCCGACACCACGCAGGCGCCGCACCACGCCGTGCTCGTGAGTACTGTGCACTATACTATACTATACTATACTATACTATACTATACCACACCCCCACACTACATGCACCAGGCGGGGGAGCAGGCGCGCGCGGCGCTCGCGGCGGCCGACACCACGCAGGCGCCGCACCACGCCGTGCTCGTGAGTACTGTGCACTATACTATACTATACTATACTATACCACACCCCCACACTACATGCACCAGGCGGGGGAGCAGGCGCGCGCGGCGCTCGCGGCGGCCGACACCACGCAGGCGCCGCACCACGCCGTGCTCGTGAGTACTGTGCACTATACTATACTATACTATACTATACTATACTATACTATACTATACTATACCACACCCCCACACTACATGCACCAGGCGGGGGAGCAGGCGCGCGCGGCGCTCGCGGCGGCCGACACCACGCAGGCGCCGCACCACGCCGTGCTCGTGAGTACTGTGCACTATACTATACTATACTATACTATACTATACTATACTGTACTATACTATACTATACTATACCACACCCCCACACTACATGCACCAGGCGGGGGAGCAGGCGCGCGCGGCGCTCGCGGCGGCCGACACCACGCAGGCGCCGCACCACGCCGTGCTCGTGAGTACTGTGCACTATACTATACTATACTATACTATACTATACTATACTATACTATACTATACTATACTATACTATACTATACTATACTATACTATACTATACTATACTATACTATACTATACTATACTATACTATACTATACCACACCCCCACACTACATGCACCAGGCGGGGGAGCAGGCGCGCGCGGCGCTCGCGGCGGCCGACACCACGCAGGCGCCGCACCACGCCGTGCTCGTGAGTACTGTGCACTATACTATACTATACTATACTATACTATACTATACTATACTATACTATACTATACTATACTATACTATACTATACCACACCCCCACACTACATGCACCAGGCGGGGGAGCAGGCGCGCGCGGCGCTCGCGGCGGCCGACACCACGCAGGCGCCGCACCACGCCGTGCTCGTGAGTACTGTGCACTATACTATACTATACTATACTATACTATACCACACCCCCACACTACATGCACCAGGCGGGGGAGCAGGCGCGCGCGGCGCTCGCGGCGGCCGACACCACGCAGGCGCCGCACCACGCCGTGCTCGTGAGTACTGTGCACTATACTATACTATACTATACTATACTATACTATACTATACCACACCCCCACACTACATGCACCAGGCGGGGGAGCAGGCGCGCGCGGCGCTCGCGGCGGCCGACACCACGCAGGCGCCGCACCACGCCGTGCTCGTGAGTACTGTGCACTATACTATACTATACTATACTATACTATACTATACTATACTATACTATACTATACTATACTATACTATACTATACTATACTATACTATACTATACTATACTATACTATACTATACCACACCCCCACACTACATGCACCAGGCGGGGGAGCAGGCGCGCGCGGCGCTCGCGGCGGCCGACACCACGCAGGCGCCGCACCACGCCGTGCTCGTGAGTACTGTGCACTATACTATACTATACTATACTATACTATACTATACTATACTATACTATACTATACTATACCACACCCCCACACTACATGCACCAGGCGGGGGAGCAGGCGCGCGCGGCGCTCGCGGCGGCCGACACCACGCAGGCGCCGCACCACGCCGTGCTCGTGAGTACTGTGCACTATACTATACTATACTATACTATACCACACCCCCACACTACATGCACCAGGCGGGGGAGCAGGCGCGCGCGGCGCTCGCGGCGGCCGACACCACGCAGGCGCCGCACCACGCCGTGCTCGTAAGTACTGTGCACTATACTATACTATACTATACTATACTATACTATACTATACTATACCACACCCCCACACTACATGCACCAGGCGGGGGAGCAGGCGCGCGCGGCGCTCGCGGCGGCCGACACCACGCAGGCGCCGCACCACGCCGTGCTCGTGAGTACTGTGCACTATACTATACTATACTATACTATACTATACCACACCCCCACACTACATGCACCAGGCGGGGGAGCAGGCGCGCGCGGCGCTCGCGGCGGCCGACACCAAGCAGGCGCCGCACCACGCCGTGCTCGTGAGTACTGTGCACTATACTATACTATACTATACTATACTATACTATACCACACCCCCACACTACATGCACCAGGCGGGGGAGCAGGCGCGCGCGGCGCTCGCGGCGGCCGACACCACGCAGGCGCCGCACCACGCCGTGCTCGTGAGTACTGTGCACTATACTATACTATACTATACTATACTATACTATACTATACTATACTATACTATACTATACTATACCACACCCCCACACTACATGCACCAGGCGGGGGAGCAGGCGCGCGCGGCGCTCGCGGCGGCCGACACCACGCAGGCGCCGCACCACGCCGTGCTCGTGAGTACTGTGCACTATACTATACTATACTATACTATACTATACTATACTATACTATACTATACCACACCCCCACACTACATGCACCAGGCGGGGGAGCAGGCGCGCGCGGCGCTCGCGGCGGCCGACACCACGCAGGCGCCGCACCACGCCGTGCTCGTGAGTACTGTGCACTATACTATACTATACTATACTATACTATACTATACTATACCACACCCCCACACTACATGCACCAGGCGGGGGAGCAGGCGCGCGCGGCGCTCGCGGCGGCCGACACCACGCAGGCGCCGCACCACGCCGTGCTCGTGAGTACTGTGCACTATACTATACTATACTATACTATACTATACTATACTATACTATACTATACTATACTATACCACACCCCCACACTACATGCACCAGGCGGGGGAGCAGGCGCGCGCGGCGCTCGCGGCGGCCGACACCACGCAGGCGCCGCACCACGCCGTGCTCGTGAGTACTGTGCACTATACTATACTATACTATACTATACTATACCACACCCCCACACTACATGCACCAGGCGGGGGAGCAGGCGCGCGCGGCGCTCGCGGCGGCCGACACCACGCAGGCGCCGCACCACGCCGTGCTCGTGAGTACTGTGCACTATACTATACTATACTATACTATACTATACTATACTATACTATACTATACTATACTATACTATACTATACCACACCCCCACACTACATGTACCAGGCGGGGGAGCAGGCGCGCGCGGCGCTCGCGGCGGCCGACACCACGCAGGCGCCGCACCACGCCGTGCTCGTGAGTACTGTGCACTATACTATACTATACTATACTATACTATACCACACCCCCACACTACATGCACCAGGCGGGGGAGCAGGCGCGCGCGGCGCTCGCGGCGGCCGACACCACGCAGGCGCCGCACCACGCCGTGCTCGTGAGTACTGTGCACTATACTATACTATACTATACCACACCCCCACACTACATGTACCAGGCGGGGGAGCAGGCGCGCGCGGCGCTCGCGGCGGCCGACACCACGCAGGCGCCGCACCACGCCGTGCTCGTGAGTACTGTGCACTATACTATACTATACTATACTATACTATACTATACTATACTATACTATACTATACTATACTATACTATACTATACTATACCACACCCCCACACTACATGCACCAGGCGGGGGAGCAGGCGCGCGCGGCGCTCGCGGCGGCCGACACCACGCAGGCGCCGCACCACGCCGTGCTCGTGAGTACTGTGCACTATACTATACTATACTATACTATACCACACCCCCACACTACATGCACCAGGCGGGGGAGCAGGCGCGCGCGGCGCTCGCGGCGGCCGACACCACGCAGGCGCCGCACCACGCCGTGCTCGTGATTACTGTGCACTGTACTATACTATACTATACTATACTATACTATACTATACTATACTATACTATACTATACTATACTATACCACACCCCCACACTACATGCACCAGGCGGGGGAGCAGGCGCGCGCGGCGCTCGCGGCGGCCGACACCACGCAGGCGCCGCACCACGCCGTGCTCGTGAGTACTGTGCACTATACTATACTATACTATACTATACCACACCCCCACACTACATGCACCAGGCGGGGGAGCAGGCGCGCGCGGCGCTCGCGGCGGCCGACACCACGCAGGCGCCGCACCACGCCGTGCTCGTGAGTACTGTGCACTATACTATACTATACTATACTATACTATACTATACTATACTATACTGTACTATACTATACTATACTATACTATACTATACCACACCCCCACACTACATGCACCAGGCGGGGGAGCAGGCGCGCGCGGCGCTCGCGGCGGCCGACACCACGCAGGCGCCGCACCACGCCGTGCTCGTGAGTACTGTGCACTATACTATACTATACTATACTATACTATACTATACTATACTATACTATACTATACTATACTATACTATACTATACTATACTATACTATACTATACTATACCACACCCCCACACTACATGCACCAGGCGGGGGAGCAGGCGCGCGCGGCGCTCGCGGCGGCCGACACCACGCAGGCGCCGCACCACGCCGTGCTCGTGAGTACTGTGCACTATACTATACTATACTATACTATACTATACCACACCCCCACACTACATGCACCAGGCGGGGGAGCAGGCGCGCGCGGCGCTCGCGGCGGCCGACACCACGCAGGCGCCGCACCACGCCGTGCTCGTGAGTACTGTGCACTATACTATACTATACTATACCACACCCCCACACTACATGCACCAGGCGGGGGAGCAGGCGCGCGCGGCGCTCGCGGCGGCCGACACCACGCAGGCGCCGCACCACGCCGTGCTCGTGAGTACTGTGCACTATACTATACTATACTATACTATACTATACTATACCACACCCCCACACTACATGCACCAGGCGGGGGAGCAGGCGCGCGCGGCGCTCGCGGCGGCCGACACCACGCAGGCGCCGCACCACGCCGTGCTCGTGAGTACTGTGCACTATACTATACTATACTATACTATACCACACCCCCACACTACATGCACCAGGCGGGGGAGCAGGCGCGCGCGGCGCTCGCGGCGGCCGACACCACGCAGGCGCCGCACCACGCCGTGCTCGTGAGTACTGTGCACTATACTATACTATACTATACTATACTATACCACACCCCCACACTACATGCACCAGGCGGGGGAGCAGGCGCGCGCGGCGCTCGCGGCGGCCGACACCACGCAGGCGCCGCACCACGCCGTGCTCGTGAGTACTGTGCACTATACTATACTATACTATACTATACTATACTATACCACACCCCCACACTACATGCACCAGGCGGGGGAGCAGGCGCGCGCGGCGCTCGCGGCGGCCGACACCACGCAGGCGCCGCACCACGCCGTGCTCGTGAGTACTGTGCACTATACTATACTATACTATACTATACCACACCCCCACACTACATGCACCAGGCGGGGGAGCAGGCGCGCGCGGCGCTCGCGGCGGCCGACACCACGCAGGCGCCGCACCACGCCGTGCTCGTGAGTACTGTGCACTATACTATACTATACTATACTATACTATACTATACTATACTATACTATACCACACCCCCACACTACATGCACCAGGCGGGGGAGCAGGCGCGCGCGGCGCTCGCGGCGGCCGACACCACGCAGGCGCCGCACCACGCCGTGCTCGTGAGTACTGTGCACTATACTATACTATACTATACTATACTATACTATACTGTACTATACTATACTATACTATACCACACCCCCACACTACATGCACCAGGCGGGGGAGCAGGCGCGCGCGGCGCTCGCGGCGGCCGACACCACGCAGGCGCCGCACCACGCCGTGCTCGTGAGTACTGTGCACTATACTATACTATACTATACTATACTATACTATACTATACTATACTATACTATACTATACTATACTATACTATACTATACTATACTATACTATACTATACTATACTATACTATACTATACTATACTATACCACACCCCCACACTACATGCACCAGGCGGGGGAGCAGGCGCGCGCGGCGCTCGCGGCGGCCGACACCACGCAGGCGCCGCACCACGCCGTGCTCGTGAGTACTGTGCACTATACTATACTATACTATACTATACTATACTATACTATACTATACTATACTATACTATACTATACTATACTATACCACACCCCCACACTACATGCACCAGGCGGGGGAGCAGGCGCGCGCGGCGCTCGCGGCGGCCGACACCACGCAGGCGCCGCACCACGCCGTGCTCGTGAGTACTGTGCACTATACTATACTATACTATACTATACTATACCACACCCCCACACTACATGCACCAGGCGGGGGAGCAGGCGCGCGCGGCGCTCGCGGCGGCCGACACCACGCAGGCGCCGCACCACGCCGTGCTCGTGAGTACTGTGCACTATACTATACTATACTATACTATACTATACTATACTATACCACACCCCCACACTACATGCACCAGGCGGGGGAGCAGGCGCGCGCGGCGCTCGCGGCGGCCGACACCACGCAGGCGCCGCACCACGCCGTGCTCGTGAGTACTGTGCACTATACTATACTATACTATACTATACTATACTATACTATACTATACTATACTATACTATACTATACTATACTATACTATACTATACTATACTATACTATACTATACTATACTATACCACACCCCCACACTACATGCACCAGGCGGGGGAGCAGGCGCGCGCGGCGCTCGCGGCGGCCGACACCACGCAGGCGCCGCACCACGCCGTGCTCGTGAGTACTGTGCACTATACTATACTATACTATACTATACTATACTATACTATACTATACTATACTATACTATACCACACCCCCACACTACATGCACCAGGCGGGGGAGCAGGCGCGCGCGGCGCTCGCGGCGGCCGACACCACGCAGGCGCCGCACCACGCCGTGCTCGTGAGTACTGTGCACTATACTATACTATACTATACTATACCACACCCCCACACTACATGCACCAGGCGGGGGAGCAGGCGCGCGCGGCGCTCGCGGCGGCCGACACCACGCAGGCGCCGCACCACGCCGTGCTCGTAAGTACTGTGCACTATACTATACTATACTATACTATACTATACTATACTATACTATACCACACCCCCACACTACATGCACCAGGCGGGGGAGCAGGCGCGCGCGGCGCTCGCGGCGGCCGACACCACGCAGGCGCCGCACCACGCCGTGCTCGTGAGTACTGTGCACTATACTATACTATACTATACTATACTATACCACACCCCCACACTACATGCACCAGGCGGGGGAGCAGGCGCGCGCGGCGCTCGCGGCGGCCGACACCAAGCAGGCGCCGCACCACGCCGTGCTCGTGAGTACTGTGCACTATACTATACTATACTATACTATACTATACTATACCACACCCCCACACTACATGCACCAGGCGGGGGAGCAGGCGCGCGCGGCGCTCGCGGCGGCCGACACCACGCAGGCGCCGCACCACGCCGTGCTCGTGAGTACTGTGCACTATACTATACTATACTATACTATACTATACTATACTATACTATACTATACTATACTATACTATACCACACCCCCACACTACATGCACCAGGCGGGGGAGCAGGCGCGCGCGGCGCTCGCGGCGGCCGACACCACGCAGGCGCCGCACCACGCCGTGCTCGTGAGTACTGTGCACTATACTATACTATACTATACTATACTATACTATACTATACTATACTATACCACACCCCCACACTACATGCACCAGGCGGGGGAGCAGGCGCGCGCGGCGCTCGCGGCGGCCGACACCACGCAGGCGCCGCACCACGCCGTGCTCGTGAGTACTGTGCACTATACTATACTATACTATACTATACTATACTATACTATACCACACCCCCACACTACATGCACCAGGCGGGGGAGCAGGCGCGCGCGGCGCTCGCGGCGGCCGACACCACGCAGGCGCCGCACCACGCCGTGCTCGTGAGTACTGTGCACTATACTATACTATACTATACTATACTATACTATACTATACTATACTATACTATACTATACCACACCCCCACACTACATGCACCAGGCGGGGGAGCAGGCGCGCGCGGCGCTCGCGGCGGCCGACACCACGCAGGCGCCGCACCACGCCGTGCTCGTGAGTACTGTGCACTATACTATACTATACTATACTATACTATACCACACCCCCACACTACATGCACCAGGCGGGGGAGCAGGCGCGCGCGGCGCTCGCGGCGGCCGACACCACGCAGGCGCCGCACCACGCCGTGCTCGTGAGTACTGTGCACTATACTATACTATACTATACTATACTATACTATACTATACTATACTATACTATACTATACTATACTATACCACACCCCCACACTACATGTACCAGGCGGGGGAGCAGGCGCGCGCGGCGCTCGCGGCGGCCGACACCACGCAGGCGCCGCACCACGCCGTGCTCGTGAGTACTGTGCACTATACTATACTATACTATACTATACTATACCACACCCCCACACTACATGCACCAGGCGGGGGAGCAGGCGCGCGCGGCGCTCGCGGCGGCCGACACCACGCAGGCGCCGCACCACGCCGTGCTCGTGAGTACTGTGCACTATACTATACTATACTATACCACACCCCCACACTACATGTACCAGGCGGGGGAGCAGGCGCGCGCGGCGCTCGCGGCGGCCGACACCACGCAGGCGCCGCACCACGCCGTGCTCGTGAGTACTGTGCACTATACTATACTATACTATACTATACTATACTATACTATACTATACTATACTATACTATACTATACTATACTATACCACACCCCCACACTACATGCACCAGGCGGGGGAGCAGGCGCGCGCGGCGCTCGCGGCGGCCGACACCACGCAGGCGCCGCACCACGCCGTGCTCGTGAGTACTGTGCACTATACTATACTATACTATACTATACCACACCCCCACACTACATGCACCAGGCGGGGGAGCAGGCGCGCGCGGCGCTCGCGGCGGCCGACACCACGCAGGCGCCGCACCACGCCGTGCTCGTGATTACTGTGCACTGTACTATACTATACTATACTATACTATACTATACTATACTATACTATACTATACTATACTATACTATACCACACCCCCACACTACATGCACCAGGCGGGGGAGCAGGCGCGCGCGGCGCTCGCGGCGGCCGACACCACGCAGGCGCCGCACCACGCCGTGCTCGTGAGTACTGTGCACTATACTATACTATACTATACTATACCACACCCCCACACTACATGCACCAGGCGGGGGAGCAGGCGCGCGCGGCGCTCGCGGCGGCCGACACCACGCAGGCGCCGCACCACGCCGTGCTCGTGAGTACTGTGCACTATACTATACTATACTATACTATACTATACTATACTATACCACACCCCCACACTACATGCACCAGGCGGGGGAGCAGGCGCGCGCGGCGCTCGCGGCGGCCGACACCACGCAGGCGCCGCACCACGCCGTGCTCGTGAGTACTGTGCACTATACTATACTATACTATACTATACTATACTATACTATACTATACTGTACTATACTATACTATACTATACTATACTATACCACACCCCCACACTACATGCACCAGGCGGGGGAGCAGGCGCGCGCGGCGCTCGCGGCGGCCGACACCACGCAGGCGCCGCACCACGCCGTGCTCGTGAGTACTGTGCACTATACTATACTATACTATACTATACTATACTATACTATACTATACTATACTATACTATACTATACTATACTATACTATACTATACTATACTATACTATACCACACCCCCACACTACATGCACCAGGCGGGGGAGCAGGCGCGCGCGGCGCTCGCGGCGGCCGACACCACGCAGGCGCCGCACCACGCCGTGCTCGTGAGTACTGTGCACTATACTATACTATACTATACTATACTATACTATACCACACCCCCACACTACATGCACCAGGCGGGGGAGCAGGCGCGCGCGGCGCTCGCGGCGGCCGACACCACGCAGGCGCCGCACCACGCCGTGCTCGTGAGTACTGTGCACTATACTATACTATACTATACTATACTATACTATACTATACTATACCACACCCCCACACTACATGCACCAGGCGGGGGAGCAGGCGCGCGCGGCGCTCGCGGCGGCCGACACCACGCAGGCGCCGCACCACGCCGTGCTCGTGAGTACTGTGCACTATACTATACTATACTATACTATACTATACCACACCCCCACACTACATGCACCAGGCGGGGGAGCAGGCGCGCGCGGCGCTCGCGGCGGCCGACACCACGCAGGCGCCGCACCACGCCGTGCTCGTGAGTACTGTGCACTATACTATACTATACTATACTATACTATACCACACCCCCACACTACATGCACCAGGCGGGGGAGCAGGCGCGCGCGGCGCTCGCGGCGGCCGACACCACGCAGGCGCCGCACCACGCCGTGCTCGTGAGTACTGTGCACTATACTATACTATACTATACTATACTATACTATACTATACCACACCCCCACACTACATGTACCAGGCGGGGGAGCAGGCGCGCGCGGCGCTCGCGGCGGCCGACACCACGCAGGCGCCGCACCACGCTGTGCTCGTGAGTACTGTGCACTATACTATACTATACTATACTATACTATACTATACTATACTATACTATACTATACCACACCCCCACACTACATGCACCAGGCGGGGGAGCAGGCGCGCGCGGCGCTCGAGGCGGCCGACACCACGCAGGCGCCGCACCACGCCGTGCTCGTGAGTACTGTGCACTATACTATACTATACTATACCACACCCCCACACTACATGCACCAGGCGGGGGAGCAGGCGCGCGCGGCGCTCGCGGCGGCCGACACCACGCAGGCGCCGCACCACGCCGTGCTCGTGAGTACTGTGCACTATACTATACTATACTATACTATACTATACTATACTATACTATACTATACCACACCCCCACACTACATGTACCAGGCGGGGGAGCAGGCGCGCGCGGCGCTCGCGGCGGCCGACACCACGCAGGCGCCGCACCACGCCGTGCTCGTGAGTACTGTGCACTATACTATACTATACTATACTATACTATACTATACTATACTATACTATACCACACCCCCACACTACATGTACCAGGCGGGGGAGCAGGCGCGCGCGGCGCTCGCGGCGGCCGACACCACGCAGGCGCCGCACCACGCCGTGCTCGTGAGTACTGTGCACTATACTATACTATACTATACTATACTATACTATACTATACTATACTATACTATACTATACTATACTATACTATACTATACTATACCACACCCCCACACTACATGCACCAGGCGGGGGAGCAGGCGCGCGCGGCGCTCGCGGCGGCCGACACCACGCAGGCGCCGCACCACGCCGTGCTCGTGAGTACTGTGCACTATACTATACTATACTATACTATACCACACCCCCACACTACATGTACCAGGCGGGGGAGCAGGCGCGCGCGGCGCTCGCGGCGGCCGACACCACGCAGGCGCCGCACCACGCCGTGCTCGTGAGTACTGTGCACTATACTATACTATACTATACTATACCACACCCCCACACTACATGCACCAGGCGGGGGAGCAGGCGCGCGCGGCGCTCGCGGCGACCGACACCACGCAGGCGCCGCACCACGCCGTGCTCGTGAGTACTGTGCACTATACTATACTATACTATACTATACTATACTATACTATACCACACCCCCACACTACATGCACCAGGCGGGGGAGCAGGCGCGCGCGGCGCTCGCGGCGGCCGACACCACGCAGGCGCCGCACCACGCCGTGCTCGTGAGTACTGTGCACTATACTATACTATACTATACTATACTATACTATACTATACTATACTATACTGTACTATACCACACCCCCACACTACATGCACCAGGCGGGGGAGCAGGCGCGCGCGGCGCTCGCGGCGGCCGACACCACGCAGGCGCCGCACCACGCCGTGCTCGTGAGTACTGTGCACTATACTATACTATACTATACTATACTATACTATACTATACTATACCACACCCCCACACTACATGTACCAGGCGGGGGAGCAGGCGCGCGCGGCGCTCGCGGCGGCCGACACCACGCAGGCGCCGCACCACGCCGTGCTCGTGAGTACTGTGCACTATACTATACTATACTATACTATACTATACTATACTATACTATACTATACTATACTATACTATACCACACCCCCACACTACATGTACCAGGCGGGGGAGCAGGCGCGCGCGGCGCTCGCGGCGGCCGACACCACGCAGGCGCCGCACCACGCCGTGCTCGTGAGTACTGTGCACTATACTATACTATACTATACTATACCACACCCCCACACTACATGCACCAGGCGGGGGAGCAGGCGCGCGCGGCGCTCGCGGCGGCCGACACCACGCAGGCGCCGCACCACGCCGTGCTCGTGAGTACTGTGCACTATACTATACTATACTATACTATACTATATTATACCACACCCCCACACTACATGCACCAGGCGGGGGAGCAGGCGCGCGCGGCGCTCGCGGCGGCCGACACCACGCAGGCGCCGCACCACGCCGTGCTCGTGAGTACTGTGCACTATACTATACTATACTATACTATACTATACTATACTATACCACACCCCCACACTACATGCACCAGGCGGGGGAGCAGGCGCGCGCGGCGCTCGCGGCGGCCGACACCACGCAGGCGCCGCACCACGCCGTGCTCGTGAGTACTGTGCACTATACTATACTATACTATACTATACTATACTATACTATACTATACTATACTATACTATACTATACTATACTATACTATACTATACTATACTATACTATACTATACCACACCCCCACACTACATGCACCAGGCGGGGGAGCAGGCGCGCGCGGCGCTCGCGGCGGCCGACACCACGCAGGCGCCGCACCACGCCGTGCTCGTGAGTACTGTGCACTATACTATACTATACTATACCACACCCCCACACTACATGCACCAGGCGGGGGAGCAGGCGCGCGCGGCGCTCGCGGCGGCCGACACCACGCAGGCGCCGCACCACGCCGTGCTCGTGAGTACTGTGCACTATACTATACTATACTATACTATACTATACCACACCCCCACACTACATGCACCAGGCGGGGGAGCAGGCGCGCGCGGCGCTCGCGGCGGCCGACACCACGCAGGCGCCGCACCACGCCGTGCTCGTGAGTACTGTGCACTATACTATACTATACTATACTATACTATACTATACCACACCCCCACACTACATGCACCAGGCGGGGGAGCAGGCGCGCGCGGCGCTCGCGGCGGCCGACACCACGCAGGCGCCGCACCACGCCGTGCTCGTGAGTACTGTGCACTATACTATACTATACTATACTATACTATACTATACTATACTATACTATACTATACCACACCCCCACACTACATGCACCAGGCGGGGGAGCAGGCGCGCGCGGCGCTCGCGGCGGCCGACACCACGCAGGCGCCGCACCACGCCGTGCTCGTGAGTACTGTGCACTATACTATACTATACTATACTATACCACACCCCCACACTACATGCACCAGGCGGGGGAGCAGGCGCGCGCGGCGCTCGCGGCGGCCGACACCACGCAGGCGCCGCACCACGCCGTGCTCGTGAGTACTGTGCACTATACTATACTATACTATACTATACTATACCACACCCCCACACTACATGCACCAGGCGGGGGAGCAGGCGCGCGCGGCGCTCGCGGCGGCCGACACCACGCAGGCGCCGCACCACGCCGTGCTCGTGAGTACTGTGCACTATACTATACTATACTATACTATACCACACCCCCACACTACATGCACCAGGCGGGGGAGCAGGCGCGCGCGGCGCTCGCGGCGGCCGACACCACGCAGGCGCCGCACCACGCCGTGCTCGTGAGTACTGTTCTCAAATATTTCGGACCTCCTTGCTTCGCTCGAAATTGATACCTTGCTAATTTATTTTACTAGGGGATGACATCTGCCAACATGTCCCAAATTTTTATGTCACCATCATCGATGATCCCTAGGAAATATTCAAAATAACCCGTCAAATCCATAGAACGACGCCTTCACTACTTTGTGACGAATTATTTCTTTAATCCTCCTTCTAATTACTTTTACATCTCTCATATTCGGTAAGTAGATCCTTATTACCCCCAAATGGGGCTTGTAGGTGACCAATTAGCGCTCTAGGGTAATAATATAGCTAGAAAAGCCCTAGGGCGGTAAGTAATTAAATTTTGAAACAATGAAGTTTTTTTTTTATTACTTACCGCCCTAGGGCTTTTTTAGCTACATTATTACCCTAGAGCGCTAATTGGTCACCTACAATTTGGTGGTAATAAGGACCTACTTACCTCACAATCGAGATGTAAAGCAGGGTGTCTACTCTCAAAGTCCGATATATCGTAACGATACAACTCGAAACATGCAAATGCAAAACTTTGTCCCTTGACAATAGAGTAGAATATTGATTGGATGCAGTTTGAAAATTCATCCAACCAATATTCTACTCCATTGTCAAGGGACGAAGTTTTGCATTTGCATGTTTCGAGTAGTATCGTTTCGATATTTCGGACTTTGAGAGTAGACACCCTGAGTAGTTAGCTCGGGTGTAAGCATCAATTGCACCCTCGAACTATAGGCGCCCTCGCTGCGCTCGTGCGCCTACATATCTCGGGCTGCAATTGATGCCTTACAGCCCTTGGCTACTAATCTACTATTATTATTCTGTGGTTGTTCTATAACCACAGAATACTACACTTGAACTCTAATGTATTGCGCGCATTATTTATCTCCATGCTACCCTGGTACATAAGAACGAAAAGCAGGGTGTAAAAGCATCACTTTTTATTTAACGAGGAAAAGAATATGCATTGTGCTTACCTCGCGACCCATACCACACTCCGGACACTACATACAACGAGCAGTACACTTCATCTCTAATGTACTGCGCGCATTGTCTATCTCCATGCTACCCTGGTACACAAGAACGAAAAGCAGGGTGTAAAAACATCACCTAATTATGTAACGAGGAAAAGAATATGCATTGTGCTTACCTCGCAACCCATACCACACTCCGGACACCACATAGAACGAGCGCAAATTTTGAAATTGGAATGTCGCGTAGTCCCGCATATTCAGTACAAAAAACCCTCAGGAACACCACGAAAATCTCGCGGGCGGGTGCGGCGCGGGGGTGCGGGGTGAATTGCAAGCAGGGCGGAGACTAGTTAACTCGTTCTGCGAAAAATTTAATGCCTTGGATGACAATCAATATGGCTTTCGGAAGCAACGCTCCACGTCTCTTGCGGTGTATAAGACTATGCAAAAAGCATTAGAAATTATAAATACCAAAAAATATGCGGTAGGTATTTTACTTGATCTAAGCAAGGCTTACGATAGAGTGTCCCATAAAATTTTATTAAATAAGTTGTATGGAATAGGTATACGAGGTTTGGCTTTAAATTGGTTTAAATCGTACTTAAGCAACCGTGAACAACATGTGGAAGTGGAACACCAAGACTCTGAATCAGGACTAATTTACAAAGTAAGATCAGAAAAGATAATTTTATCCGGCTCAATACCTCAAGGCAGTGTCCTGGGATGCTTGCTCTTTCTCATATATATTAACGACCTGCCAAAAATTTATTACCATCAGAATATTGAATGCACTTTATATGCCGATGATATCTCTTTAGTCTTTTCTTGTACTGGAATATCTGAGCTAAATGATTTACTAACACAAACTTTGCATCAAACTGAAAACTGGCTAAATGAACATAATTTATTACTTAATTTTGCCAAAACTAAAATAATTCAATTCAAACCACGTCAAAAAGCCAACCTCCCCATAAACTTTCACTATAAAGATACACAAATAGAAACAGTAAGCAATTGTACACTCCTAGGTATTGAAATAGATAGTAGTATTAACTGGAAGTCACATATAGAAAAAATTGCAGGAAAATTATCCCGTTTTACGTATGCCCTGTACGAACTCAAAAAAACAACCGATATTAAAACTGCAAAGAAGGCCTATTATGCTTATGCACAGGCCTGGTTGCAGTATGGGGTAATTCTGTGGGGCAATAGCACTAATGTAAGTGATTTATTTTTATTACAAAAAAAATGTATAAGAATCTTAGTTAACATCAAACAGACAGAAAGTTGCAGACCTCATTTTGTAGAACAGGAAATTTTAACTTTAACTTCACTCTATATTCTGGAAATATGCAAATTTGTAAGACAACACAGGGATCTTTTTACACAGACAAAGGACCATCACAGTCGACCTCTTAATCTACGTCATCAAAATAGACTTGCCTTACCTACAATCAATTTAGAAATGTTCAACTTAAGTACTTATGTTATGGCTATAAGGATTTATAATAAAGTTCCTCAAGAAATAAAAAACGAAAGCAAACAGACAGTATTTATAAACAAGTTAAAGAGACTGTTAACTATTAAATGTTTTTACACTTTGCAAGAATTTTTAGAAGAGGCATTTTAAATGTGATGCTTATATGTCATATCTAGAAAAGTAATAATGTTAATGTAAAGTGTATTATTGTATGTACCTAGGTATAATTTGCAGTGCCCTATGTACAGGGTTTCGTGTGTGATACTTGTTATAATTTAATATCTGTACAACCACTCGAACGCAATAAATGATTATGATTATGACTGTCCGTTCTGTATGATGATAGTACTATTACTTTATTCTGTGACAACACAACCAGTTTCTCTGCCGGGTGTTGGTTAGGGTAAAAAAAAAACTGTGCATTCAAGCCATGAAACTTAACAACTTTATGTATGGAACGACCTATGTTAGAAAACAAATATGAAAGAAAATTTTACATCTCACTATAATCAGCTACTACAGTTCTATCGGAAGTGATTTTTAAATCGTATTTCGACCTATGTTCCTCAGGCAAAGTTGTACATTTTCATGGTCAGATCGCAGTGTTTACCTCAACATCCGTGCAGGGTTTAATCGAAATTGTAAGCACTATATGACGTATTTGACGAAAATGTTTCTGAACAACTTTTTTCAAGAACATTGCTCGAAAAAAAAAGAATGGACAGTTATGGGGGCTGCTAACACAAGTGAAGACTTAAAACTTTGAAGTAACTGTGTTTTTGATTTGGCAGTGCCATCCGAGATGAAGATCTCGTGGAGACCTATCACTTGACTTAGCATATGAATAATCTAGATCTGAATCTAGACTACTCGTAAGCTGATAGATCTTGACACGATCTTCATGTCAAACTGTAGAAACTGCTGATAGTTGCAGATTTATAAAGGTTTTTAGTTTGACAGCTATCATTCGAGATGAAGATCTCGTCGAGACCGATCACTTGTCCCAATGTACGAATAGTCTAGGGTCAGTAGTTTCAGAGTTATACTGGTCATCCGAGATGAAGATCTCGTCCAGACCTATAATTTGTCCCAGAATACATATGAAGGACAGAATGGGTGCGTGATTATGTGTAAGGTTTAACTTTAAAAAATAACTAAGGGACCTGGAGTTTCTTATACAAAATGAGATAAAAACCTTTGCAAAGTAACTAAAGGGTTTAAGGTTTAGGAGCTTCGTAAATATGATATACGTCACTTTTGACTTTCCTGACATGACAAGTATTTCGGTGGGTGACGCGAACGCGTAAATTATGAAATTGCTCATCGTGCCTATATAAGTTTTAAAAATACCTACAAAAATACTTTGAAATACTCCCATTTGTTAAAGTTCGAAATACGAAACCGGAAACAGTATCACAAACATTGCCATTCCGAAAACAGTTGCGTAATATTTATAAATGCAACTGTCTACAATACGGTATACGACTCACAAAATAACTTCGGCCCTGTCATTGATGCGCAGAAGCAAAAAATGGTACATTTTTGACTTCTGCGTATCAATGACAGGGCCAAAATTATTTTGTGCGTCGTATAATATAATTCTTTCACCTTTTTGTTAGGTTTGGCAACAAAATTACGTTAATAATACTGTGTGATATTGGATGCCATCGGCTAATATGTTACTAAGCCATAAAGGACAACTTCAAACAAGAATTCATGCACTTATGAACGTACCCCCCATACACAGTATTATATGATGGCTGGCCGAGAGGGATGCAGGATGCAGCATAGATGCAGCAGCGTGAAAGAAAGAGAAAGATATACACTGTAATACATGAACGCAGTGTAATAGTAATCTGTCAAAAAATAACTTTAATTTATAATTTAACGATAAACATCTTGATTTCCATTGAAAATTTGTAAATATGAGTAAAATATTCATGCCGACCGAAATAATTAAGGCAGCGTACGAAACTCAAGAGGACTTGATTGCCAAAAAAGTGGAGGTGTTCTAGTGCTCTACCACTACGACAAAAGTAAACAAAGTTATTACGTTATTGTTATAATGATTTTTATGCTCGTAGAAAAAGTAATGTATGCCACTGATTGCAAACTAGTCATTCGTGCTGTCTATTGTGACATTCGGCTCCGCCTCATGTCACAAACAAGCACTCATGTTACAATGACTATCTTTACTTGACAGTGGCATAAACTATTATTTAAATACTCCTATGCAAAAAATGATACACCTGATGCTGTGTCTATACTATAGGAAGTAGATTTTTTTAATCATATTTCGACATTGGGAAAAGTTGTTTAGATTCATGGTCTAAGAAACATGATAAAATAGTACTTATACAATTATTATACACCTTGTATATTTATAATTGATATTTCAAACCGACTAACCATTTTAATGTGATTTAAAATAAAGGAACTTTCGGGGCTAAAAATCGATCTAGCCAGGTCTTATGTTCATCCTACACGTCTACCTGATGTTTGGTTTTCTTGGAGTATCATATCTTAGCCCTTGGCAACAAATATTCGCACCTGAAATTGCTTACGTTGCGAAATTAATCATTGCCTTCTTTTACTCCCTTAGGTGGACGAGCTCAACATCACAAAGGAGAAACTTCAGACGTTGAAGGCCCAAGTGGAACTGTTCGAGTCTAAGGAACAGCAGTACAAGGACAAAGTAGAAGGGTACGAGGCCAGCATGAAAGAGATCAAGACCAAACTGGCTAAAGTCACTTCCGCGTGTCGAAACCTTAGCGTAAGTAATCCTATAATATTGTTACGAGCTAGTGGTTCGGGATTGGAGTGAAACGCCAATGTAGGATTTTTCCGTTTATTTAGGAGTTATTTACAATCCGAGCTTTTTATTTACACGTCACCGAGTTCGCCCTCTGAGCCTATTCGTGCGGTCTTCCCTCCTTGCACTCTACTCCCTCCGAGCACTCCTCACTCTAGGCACTCTTCTTCGGAGTCTTCCCTCCGAGCACTCTTTCTCCGGGACCTCTTCTGCGTACTCTTCCCTCCGGGTTCCTCTTGCCTCCGGGACCTCTTCTATGCGCGACTTCCCTCCAAGCGCTCTTCCCTCCGGAACCTCTTCTGGGCTGAACTACGGCGTAGCCGCTCGGTGGCCCGGCTTAGGTGCAAACCAGGCAGAACGGGCGCGGCTCGCATCGGGTGTGTCTGTGGCACGCTACGAGCGCACATAGTTTGCGCCCGTGGCGCGCTTCGGGTGCTACGTCTGAACCGGCGCGTCACTCACAGCAGACTGTTCTGTGCGGCGGCATGCACCACCGGCGCGCCGCCGGCATGCCGTCTCGTCGCCTGTTCAAATCACTTGCATACAAAATGTAGGAGAACGACGCGGCGCAGGCCAGACAGAAGAGGTGCGCTGAAGGCGTGCCGTACGGCGCACCGCTGCTGTCTGGCCTACGCCTTATATGCCCGTGCTACTCGTTCCCGAACATTCTAGACTCATTTTTGAATTTAGCTTTTTGTTAGATTTTTCTAGTAATTAGCTCTCTTTCATCAGCTATCCCTTTCTTTTCTTTCTAGAATGTTCTAATCAAATTATAAATGATAAAACATTCATGGGTAGGTGGGGTTCGAACCGGAGACCATCGGCTTGTTAGTCCAACGCTCTATCCCCTGGCCCACGCGGCTCTTAGCTGACTTGTCGAAATCCTGATACAGTTCCTTCGCATGACAGCTGGCAGCACGACGTCACGTTCGTGACAGTATGGCAGCTGACATCACGACGGCACGTTCGTAACACTATTATAAGGGCAATATTTGTTGTCCGTTTGGGACCGCGTGGTTTTGGCAAATAATAGTACCAACCCATCTCTACCCTTGGGTGTCGTAATAGGCGACTAAAGGCTTATAAATCGGAGGATGGGCAGCAGCATCTTTCTGTGTATCATATCATCTTACATACTGCGGTCACCAACAAAAGCGGTCGCCGGTCGCAACGCTTACAAGCGTGGTGGGTGACTATATGGTAAATCCCCTTCGAAGTAGCACGCGTTTTGCTGGAATTCTGGAGGGAGCTCCCCGTCCTGCAGTGGACGTTTCATGGGATGTTATGACGAATATTTGTTTGTTTGTAATCAAAATTAAAACAGTTAAAACGTGTTTGATAAAATTTTGAAACAGGGATTTACGCAAAAGTAAAACTGATCTAGCTGAATTTCATTTATCTATCATAAATCAAATCGTGTGAGTTCCCAGGTTGAAGACTAAGGGTGTAACAAATAGAAAGCAGGGAGACTGCATCAGCGCTCTTCGGAACCGATTCGCACTGGTAATTGGCGCCGATTCTGAAAAGCACTGCCTCCCTGTTTTCCACGTGTATATGCCCTACCTCACAAATTCTGATGTCAGAGCTGTTGACACGCCAAAAACTCTGACGTGGCTCATTTTACTACATAGTCGGGACCAGCAGCGTAACGAGTCTTCTGAGGCACGGAATCATGAAAATTTTCAGACAGATGATTCAACATGTGATGTCCTAACCAAACTAGGGACAATATCTTAAAGTGATTTTGTTTGTGCTTTTGTTATCCCAACGGATTTTGAACTCTGAACCCTCGGATCGAGGGCCCAATCGCTCTTACTACTAGACCACAGAGATTGCCATACCTCATAAACATAACATAACATAACATCACGCCTCTTTCCCGTTGGGGTAGACAGAGACCACAGTCCTCCACCTGCTACGATCTTGACATACTTCCCTTGCTTCCTGTACTTTCATCAATCCTTTCATACATGCTCGTCGGTTTAGGGTACTTTTAACCTGGCCTTTATTCAGAACGTCCTGAATTTGGTCCTGGTACGTTCGCCTAGGCCTTCCCCTTCCAACGTTTCCATTCACTCTCGCCTGGTAGATCTCTTTCGTCAATCTTCGTTCATTCATCCTCTCTACATGACCAAACCATCTCAGCATCCCTTTCTCGATTTTGGTCACTACGTCTTCTTTTACGCCGCACCGTTCTCTTATCACACTATTTCTAATCCTGTCACTCAATTTAACACCAATCATACTCCTTAGCGCTCTCATTTCCACTGCATTAATTCTACTTTCATGCTTCTTCTGCCATACCCAGCTTTCACTGCCATACATCAGTGTTGGTACCAAAACTCCCCCATGAACAGCCAAACGAGCCTTGTGAGACACCTTCTGACTCCTCATAAAGGCGTGCAGGGCACCATTCACCATGTTTCCAGCATTCACTCTTCTTTCAATATCACTTTCACACTTTCCATCTCTCGTAAACTTTGAGCCCAGATACACAAACTCCTTCACTTGTTCGACTTGTTCTCCATCTATTAATATAGTACACTCTGTCATACATTCTTCTCTTTCAAGTACCATTACTTTAGTCTTGCTTACATTTACTTTCATTCTTTTCCTGTCCAAAGCCACATTCATCATTGTTACCATCTCCTGCAACTCGTCAGCAGATGACGCAAGTACAACTTGGTCATCAGCGTAGAGCAGACATTTGATGAGTAACTCATTCATTCTCAGTCCACACATACTCTCTTTCAGATCAATCAAACAATTATCCATGAACAGGTTAAACAGCCAAGGTGACGCTACACATCCCTGCCTAACACCTTTTTCGATGCTAAACCATTCAGTGTACGCCCCGTTTATTCTGACACAAGCACTGGAATCCTCATAGAGAGATTTCAGTGCTTGAATCAGATGACCGTTTACCCCATACATAGACAATGCTGACCACAATTCATTCCTCACCACTCGGTCATAGGCCTTTTCCAAATCCACGAACGCGCAGTAGACTTTTTGGTTTTTAGCCAAAAACTTTTCAGCTATGCACCGCAAGGAAAAGACCTGATCTGTACATCCCATTCCCTTTCTAAATCCCGCTTGTACATCCCATATTTTATCGTCAGTATCTTTCATCACTCTTTCAATCAAAACCTTTGCATACAGTTTGCCGACGACACTGAGAAGGCTTATCCCGCGATAATTTTTGCAGTCCTGTTGTGACCCTTTTCCCTTGTACAGCGGCACATTCACAGCCTTGCACCAGTCACCTGGTACTTGGCCGTTCGTCCAACACAAGTTGAAAAGGCGGTACAACTGACTAGCCACAATGCCTCGCCCAGCCTTCAACATCTCGACCGACACTCTATCATACCCAGCTGCTTTACCTGATTTCATACTTTTCATCGCTTTCATAATCTCATCCATACTTATCTCACTTACACAATTCTCCTCTTCATTCTCATTCATTTCCACAGAAGACAGCCATACCTCAATGGGTGTCATTTTTGTTACATATCCATCTTTCTCAATAGGACGAGATAGATCAGGAGCAACTGAAGCTAGACCGCGGCGTGTCCGAACGAACCACCTGCCAGCAGAAGCTGAGTGAGGACCAGCGGAAACTGGCCCAAGTGGAGTCCATCCTCGAGCAGAAGTTCGCCGTCATCAGGGAGAAAGTTCGGGAGGCTGAGAAATTGTGCCAGAGGATCGATAACCCTAGGTAAGGGTCATCTTGGACACTCGCTAAAATAAGATTAGATATATTCAGCACAAGCTCAGTGAGGAACAGTGGAAACTAGACCAGGTGGAGTCTGTTCTCGAGCAGAAGTTCGCCGTTATCATTGAGAAGGTTCGGGAGTTCGGCTGAGAAATTGTGCCATACGATTGCATCGCTGGTCCCACGCCATTTTGATAACCATATTGTCTTTGACTTATGACCTGATTAGTATGAAGATGTGTAAGAAGCCTAGACTTTAATATCTTTTCAAAAATTTTGGACAAAATTGGAAGCAGAAAAATCGGCCTATAGTTCTTAACGTCCGTTTGACAGCCTTTCTTATACACCTTTTCTTTTTGATAACCCTAGGTAAATGTCTCAGACATTACACTGAATAGAAATTACCAAATCACTTGTCCGCCCTGTATGATGATAGTACTAACTTCTAGGCAGGCAGGAAAGTTTCTCCGTTTAGGTTGTTATATTATAATATTAGAATCAGGTGTTTTGCGAAACTCGGATATACATAAAATCTTGACAGATGCTCTAAGATGCTAAATGCATTGAACACTCCTATATCCTTCGCGTGCAAGTAAAGCGTACTTTAATACTACCACTAAAGATAAGAAAATTCTAAAACTGACAGAAATAATTATAGCCAGCATGTTATAGCCCGTTCAGAACAATTCTGTTTGTAACGGTTATTTTCTGCGCATGAGTAACAGGCGGAGAGCCAATGAACGATTCGCACGCCTCCCCTCACCTGCCGCGCTCACCCCCGCGACTCATTTTTTTAATTCTGCGCATTAACGGTCACAGACAGAGTTATTTTGTTTGCCGTATATCCCTCTACTCGTATATCCCTAGAGAGAAGTCAGCAGTCCAAAGCGAGCTGAAGAAGACGGAGCTGAAGCTGCACTCGATCCGGAGCGACGGACTCACCAAGCAGCAGGTGGCGGAGAAGCTGCTGGACGTGGAGCGCAAGTACCGCCGCAACCATCGCACGCTCAGGAACCTGCGCAAGCTCATCGAGGATGTGAGTAGGGCACCGTTGAACTGCCTTCTAGATTAGCTGAATTCCGAACATCACAGTCCCACAGTAAATATGTACCTAAGCTAAAGCAGTATGGAAACTCCTAACAAACGTACAAAAAAGACACACTCACACTTGCGCACACCGCTACAGGAAAATAAGCAGTTTTCGCACTGAAGTCAGGCGTGGGTGCTGCGTCATCAATTCAAGCAGTCAGGTTTTACATTCCATGTCAATCAATTGTTGTCATACTTTTCTTATTTCAAAAATTCGAGGTAACAACCCTGACGCTCCGCCGCACCATAAGTAGTTCTTTAAAAAAAAATTAGCCGAATTTCCATACTGATTTAACTTACTGTAGCAGTACCTAGCTCTATTATTAATGCATAGGTGCCACTAACCTGTTTACGAGCTCTGGACGGTTTGGAGGGGTTTTGCGCTGTTGCAATATTTTCAAGAAAAATACTGCTGCGCATACCCTCCACACCTGTCAGCATCGCGCGTTCGTGTCATTCCGGTCCCACATTGAAACATAGCTCATCAGCCGAAATACCGATACTTTTTGATTTTGTGTAGGTATGCCAAAAGTAGGTTTAATTGCTAATCAAAACCTTTTAGACTTTTAGACCTACATGTAGGTTCTGAGTAGCAATTAAACCTACTTTTGGCATACCTTCACTAAATCAAAAAGTTTCGGTATTAACTAATATATACATCGAGTACAGTACGTGAGGAACTATAAAAACTTTTGATTAAGTGTTTTAGATATTCTGTCAAACTACATTCTGACCTGTAATTTGGTTACCGACAGATCAAAGCAACCTCAGAAAGACATCTCAAGATTTGTCACAGAGTGCAAACCGACATCGCGCGATGGGTGCAGAAGTCTTTCCAAGCTATGCTCTCTTTACGCGGTTATTCTGTAAGTGCCATTACTCACATTTCAACATGATTCAATTCGCAAGGGAAACTTATATGTAAGGTACCTTGAAACTTGGCTCATAAACAGGAATAGGATCATTAAAGATAAATAAAAAATACCAATTTTTTTCGGCCATAAATGACGAGGTTTTAAAAAAAATCGTTTTCGTCCAATATCGATAGGTCGTATGGCAGAATGTGATGAGTAGTCATTGCCTATCATAAAAAAAACTTCGTCCAATATCGATAGGTCGTATGGCAGAATGTGATGAGTAGTCATTGCCTATCATAAAAAAAACTAACAGCTGTATAAACCGACCACAGACTACTAAGAACAGTTGTCAGTTTTTTTTAAGACTGGCCATGGCTACTTTACGACCTATCGATATTTGACAAAAACAAAATTATTTTTTAACTTTATTATTTGCAAACGAAAAAAATTCGTATTTTTTATTTTTACTTATTGACCTTATCCCTGTCTATGAGCCAAGTTTTGAGGTACCTTACACATACGTTTCCTATGCGAATTATATAGACGTATAGCCTGATTCAATCCATCCTTGCAATCTAGTGACATAAGAAAAAAATAACGATCCGGAATCACTGGATCGCAGCGTTGATTGAAACGCCACCGGTCTTGATCTCAATTTTCACAGTGCGTTGCTAAATAAGTACTTACTACTCCTACTAGTACATCTTCATATCAGTGACCATCGACAGAAAACAGGTGCAGGTCGAATGGTCCACATATGTGTACGCTTTAATCACAATGGATAGATGACAATGGCGAGGCGGGGAAATTATAAAAATAATTTATTTTTCTTTGTTTGACCTCAGCAGATTTGCATTAAGCCATTTCATGGCATCGAAACGATTATGGAATATTGTCATCACATATACATTATGGAAGTGGAGCGGAGACCGTCAATATCAATTTCTCCCGTCTCCCCTACGCTTCTGTGAAAACGGGCATTGAAGTTCTAATATCTGTTAAATGCCAAATATGTCTATAGTTTAATAGATCACTGTGGTTTATACAATGAAGAAAGTCAGGCCTCGGGTGCTACCCTGAAGGACGCCAAAGCATTAGCTTTTCCCAGAACTGTAATAGTTATCTATTTTAACTTGCTGATAAAATCTTTACAGATATCTAGCGGTAGATCATGACTTAGTGCCGAATTCCAATATTCTCGAGTTTTGTTTAGAGATTGGGGATAGAGACTATATCAAAAGCTTTTGAAAGATGGTATAGGTCTCTTTTTAGTAAATTAAATTAAACATTATGTTCTTAATTCTTATTCACCAGGGTAGCAGGGCATGGGTCGTGAGACAAGCACAAAGCATTTCTACCTCGTTAAATAAAAATTGATGTTTTTACACCCTGCTTTTCGTTCTTGTGTATGTACCAGGGTAGCATGGAGATAGACAATGCGCGCAGTACATTAGAGATCAAGTGTACTGGTCGTGAGTCGAGCACCAAACGACACGCGGCCACCACTTCCTCTTTATCGGGCGGGGAACGTTCGTACTCCACCGTGGCTTTCATCATGGCGCTCTGGGATTGCGTCGAGCTGCCCTTCTACTTCATGGATGAATTCGACGTGTTTATGGTGAGTTTGTTTGTGTTTTATTCTCTGCCACTCTAGCTTTTCAGCGAAGAGTCAGTCCACAGATAAATAATTCTTGTCGGTTTCTCCCTCAGAGTAAAAAACTATAGAGTCCGCCATATGCATATTCTGTATGAGCTAGTGAAGCGTCTCACTGTCGCCCATGCTAGTCGGTCAAAAAACCCAGTAAAGTTTTACAAAAATCAAGATATCTTTAAAAATCTAATGTTTTAGTATAAACTTTGTTTGCGAAAGTGAAAATATATCGTTTTTTACTTGTGAATTGATCATTAATACTAAGAACGGAAGCGTATATATTCCGTAATAGCCATTTTATGCGTGATTTTTAACACCGTTTTTTTCCTGAATTGAAAGTGTTTTCACCAGAAAAACTGTGTTAGTAGCATGTATTAGTCCCATGTCACATATTTCTCAGAGAAAACGATAAAAATTTTACGTTTTAAGGATTTGGAAAAAAATCCATACATTTTAGTATGGAGGTCCCTCGCAAGAAAGTGCTACGCTTATAGCTCCCTCCTTAGCAGCAAGAGCTGCTACTAAAACCTCCTTGGTTTCTCCGGCTACTCATTTGTCAGAATATCACTGTGAATCCTGGGTAAACAGTAGTCGCATTGGGAGCAGTAAGACGGCTAGTCAACACGTAGTTCAAGGTGAGTTTAGTACGCCGCCACAGCTACCCCTTTATCGGGCGGGGATCGTCCATACTCCACCGTGGCTTTCATCATGGCGCTGTGGGATTGCCTCGAACTGCCCTACTACTTCATGGACGAGTTTGATGTGTATATGGTGAGTTTATGTGTTTCATACTCCACTTCCAAGAGGTGGAATCCCCCGGTGAATAGGCCTCTTGGCACAGTGATAAAAAATTGTGCCACGCGTTTTTGCTGGAATTCTGGAGGGAGCTCCCTGTCCTGCAGTTGACGTTTCATGGGATATATGTGCGATGATGATGAAAAAGTAAAGAGTCGCTTAAAGTCGAGCTTACGAGGCCACTACGTCCTTGTTCTGTATCGCGTGTTGACTAAGGTACTAATTTTCTTAGCCTAGAATTATGCTACACGTAGTTGTCTGGCAATGCGGCTCTAAAGGTGAGGTGTTCCGGCTCTGCATTCGCAAGCTAATAGGAGTGGATAACGCGAAATAATGTATCAGCACGATTGTAGCGAACAATGTTGTTTCTGTCTTGCTCTCCGAGAAATAGGTGTGATTTCATTTAGTACACCCAAAAGCACGTCAATAGAAACACTTTGGACTTTATGGCATGGTAATAGAGTTGCAAATGAATGTTGTTTGTGCAGGACGACGTGAACCGCAAGATAGTGTTAAAGCTGTTGATCGACCACGCCATCAAGAACACGAGCCGCCAGTTTGTGTTCCTCACGCCGCAAGACGCCTCCGTCACCGCCGGGCCGCGCGTCAGCATCCACAGGTACTGTACTGCTGACTGTAGTGTCCAGTAGGATAGTGCTACTGCTGACTGTAGTGTCCAGTAGGATAGTGCTGCTGCTGACTGTAGTGTCCAGTAGGATAGTGCTACTGCTGACTGTAAAGTGTCTAGTAGGATAGTGTTACTATTGACTGAATTGTCCAGTAGGATAGTGCTACTGCTGACTGTAGTGTCCAGTAGGATACTGCTACTGCTGACTGTAGTGTCCAGCAGGATAGTGCTGCTGCTGACTGTAAAGTGTCTAGTAGGATAGTGTTACTGCTGAGTGTAGTGTCCAGTAGGATAGTGCTACTGCTGACTGTAGTGTCCAGTAGGATAGTGCTACTGCTGACTGTAGAGTGTCCAGTAGGATAGTGGTACTGCTGAGTGCTGACTGAAGAGTGTCCAGTAGGATAGTGCTACTGCTGAGTGTAGTGTCCAGTAGTATAGTGCTACTGCTGAGTGCTGACTGTAGTGTTCATTAGAATAGTGCTACTGCTGAATGCTGACTGTGGAGTGTCCAGTAGGATAGTGCTACTGTTGACTATAGCTTACCTATTATTTTTTTACAGAAAATTTTACATGTCTTTCATCGAAATATGTTTAGCCTTTTGGGAAACCGATGATGCCAAGAAAAGAAACAACAGACCAATTAATATAGATTGATTAGAATGGCAGCAGGACGAAGCGATGCGTAAGATATTAGAGCGACAGGGACACGTATCGCTCTGCATCTGCTCACACGCATAGCTTTTTCTTACTGTCATTTTAATCAAGCTTAATTTGACTGTAATTTTTATATTACATAATGGCTTATCTATTAATGTTTTACGACGATAGACATACACACACACACTTACAAAAACACACTATTTTAATAAGTGAAGATCCCTTAATTTGGCATACAGATGTTAATTTGTAACTATAAGTAATCATTTATAAGCTGTGAGATTTTTTCTTGAAATAAATTAAATTACTCGAATGTATTATTTGTTACAGAATGCCAGACCCAAGACCTTAAGAAGTAAATTCGACGATCTTCCATTCCAGTTTTAAGAGGCTTGAAGCCTGTGTAGCATGTAAGTCAATCCAGTGAGATTATTAATTTTATGATGATTGTTATGTCATTTTACCCCAGAGTACAAATTGTAATTTTAATACTTACCTGGTTTTATTCCAAAGTCAACCCTCCTCAGGTTTTAACAGCTCTGAACTTACTATCGCGGCCGTCCGATAAGGAAAATGCAATTATAGTCGAAATGATCTTGAGCTTTGTGTCCGCGCAGACCGAACGGCAAAATGGTCGCGCATGCTCGAGCAGCCCGGCCGACTGTATATTAATGCACTTTAGGCAGAAGAGGAATAAACGGAATTATCATCATAAAAATATCTGAATTTTCAATTAATAGATGGAGAAGACCTGAAAGGAGTTCTTTTTTTTTGGAGAATTTCAAACCTTTTCTAATAATTTAAATTATTTCGTAAAACGAAAAAGAACGGAAAAAAAAGAAAAATTTCAATTACGAATATGAATTTACGAAAAGTGTGATACGGTCCTAACAATTCACAAATTAGCCCTTTTCGAATTGATTACAAGTTGTAAAAAATGTTAAATTTAGCCCAAAATCGAGCAGCCGCGAGCAGTTTTTATGCCTGACAAGCAATTTTATTTCTTTAGAAATAAAGTCAATTTTGCAATGTTATCAAAAACTGCTATGCTATCCGTTTGGTGTCCGTGGACCCTTCGACAGAGCGATATGTGTAAGATAATGGAGCGTCAGACTAGTATAGATCCGTGCTGCATACTCGTAAGTCTTGTCATTCTAAAGTAGGGACAACGCAAGAAGTCCGTTTTGACGTTTAATGCCTTAACACCAACACACAGGGTTAATTTTTCTTTGCAGGTCATATTTAGGGTTCCGATACCAACATGGTAAAAAAACCGGTCAAGTGCGAGTCGGACTCGCGCGCCGAGGGTTCCGATATACCTATAGTATTTTTGGAAGCAATAAAGTCCATTTTCAGGACCGCAAAACTAAATTTGTTTGTAAAGGTTTTTTGCAGATTTCTGAAAAACTGTGCAACTTAGAAAGATCGTTTTATTTTTGCTGTAAAGTTTACATAAACCTCTGTCAACTGTAATTAATTCAGATTTTCCCTTACTCAAACTTCGGAGATAAGGGGGGGGGAATGGTATTTTTTTTGACATTTTTCATCATAACTTGAAAACTAAGAAACTTAAAAAAATACAAAAATATATTTTAAAATGTACAAGTAAAGCCCTTTCATATGATACCCCACTCGACCTAGTAGCGACAATTTGAAATTTGGCCCCCCCTATTTTGGCCCCCTTTACATTAATAATCATACTTTTTTCAAAAAAATTTCATGTGCAATTAAGTTGGGCAACTATATTCTAAAACTATTCCAAATTTCAGCTCGATAGCGTAAGTGGTTGCTGAGATATAGAAGTGTGACAGACAGACGGACAGACAGACAGACAGAGCGGCACCATAAGGGTTCCTTTTTTTTACCATTTTGGTATCGGAACCCTAAAAAAAGGAACCCTTATGGTGCGACTTTGTATGTCTGTCCGTCCGTCTGTCTGTCACACCTCTATATCTCAGCAAATACTCATGCTATCGACTTGAAATTTGGAATAGTTTTAGAATATAGTTGCCCAACTTAATTTCAAAGAATTTTGAAAAAATTATGATTATTAATGTAAAGAGGGCCAAAATAGGGGGGGCCAAATTTCAAATTGTCGCTACTAGGTCGAGTGGGGTATCATATGAAAGGGCTTTACTGGTACATTCTGAAATATATTTTTATATTTTTTTACGTCTCTTAGTGTTTTCAAGTAATGATGAAAAATTTCAAAAAAAATACCAAAGAAGTTTGTGAAAGGAAAAATCTGAATTAATTACAGTTGACATACGTTTATGTAAACATTACAGCAAAAATAAAACGATCATTCTAAGTTACACAGTTTTTTAGAAATCTGCAAATAACCTTTACAAACAAATTTAGTTTTGCGGTCCTAAAAATTTACATCTTTGCTTCCAAAAATACAAAATATCGGAACCCTCGGCACGCGAGTCCGACTCGCACTTGACCGGTTTTTTTCATACGTTTGACAACTGTCAAAACGGACCTATTACGATGGCCTTACTTGAATGAAGCTACATTACTTTGACTGTAGTTTTCTACTTTGTTTTTAACTTATGAAAGTCACCAGGTCGGGGCTAGGAAGCGCTTTACGAGTGCAAGCACAAATATAAGCAGTAGTGATAGTGGTCAGGCGGAAGTGGCTGCGATAGTAAACACGGCAGCAAGCACATCGAAATTAAACCAGTATAAGCTGAACCAGCGCTACGATACAAACGGTCGAAACCAGAGACCTTTTCACGGTCATAGTGTGTCGACCCGACGTGCGGCCGTGTGTACAAGAGGCCGTGCCACGCCATCAATAAGGTTAGCCTGAAGCCATTCTAAATGGTAATCTACTAAATTCTTTAATGTTTAGATAAAGACTTAAAAGTTTAAAATTTTTCAGATCATCAATAATAAAGAGCTGACTTAGTATTATTCAGATTCAGAATCGTATTGTGTATCTCATAACTTTGAATAGACAAGTGAATTCTGTAGGTTGATATGACATTGACGAAGGTTGCGATATATAAATGAATTAACAAACTGAAATTCCGAAGCAGAAAAGAAAGGATATTTATAAGGTCTGAAGGAAACTACCATCGGGAGTAAAAAAAAATTGTTAGCATTATTTAAGCATGTTTCTTAGACCATGAAACTGAACAACTTTCCCTAAGACATAGGTCTAAATACAAAAAGAAAATTACCTCTTTAGAATTCTAAATTTGTTTTCGTATTTCGACCTATGTTAGTTAGGAAGTTGATCAGTTTCACGTTCTGAATAACACGATTAAATAGTACTTACTAATTTCTTTACACCTTGGAGGTATGAGGTGTAAAGTGAGACCTTTCGGTCTATTAGGTCCAGTTCCTCAAACGTCCATTAGTGTGAAAGATTTTTCAACTTATTTTGTCAAGTCCGTGTTTCTTAACCCCTCGAAGATCCCCAAAAGACGAGAATTTCAAAAAAATGCTAAAACATAATTTTATTTGCATTAACGTACGTCTAAATACTAATTTTTAAGTCTCCATCTTCGAAGTTTCGAAACCCTTCTTCATGTTGGTAGAATAGGGGTGGGGGTTAGGTTGTTAAGTTTGAAATACGGACTTCAAAAAATGGACTTTCACGGAAATGGACGTTCGCGGAACTGGACCTAATAGACCGAAAGAAAGTGAGTGGCTTTAATCGAGAAACAGAGGTGTTTAAAAACCGCGGTGATCCTTTTAAGGCTGATTCTGAAAAAAACAATAGTTACACCACGAACATCCTTTTCTTTTTTCAATAAATATATTTTTATTTATATATTATATCTGTTAATAATGACGCAGAATCACCTTGGATCATAGTACTTTTTTACACCCTGTAGACAAGAATAATTTAAAACAACGAAATATCATCAACACCATTTATTTAATACTATATCGCCATGACATTCAGAGTACATACAAAAATGTGATAGGTTTCGGTTGTTTTATTGCACAGGTGATTAAATTTTATGGCTACCAGACTGTCTGAGATCCCATGCTCAACTTCGAAATAATTGAAAAACAGCCAACATCACTTTTTTATATTATTTTCAAATAAATTGATATAAAAATAACTTACACCTACAAGCACACTCTATTTACTGCTACATAAATTTAAATTATTCTGATATAAAGTAACAAATCTATCTAAGTCTTATTTATAAGGCGAATCATCTTTCGCCTTAGCAGATAAGCGTAATCGTTCGACTTAATTCTACGTCAATTTACTAAACAAAATACCCGGTTTCTGTGTGAAAAGTACATTTATAAAATCATATACTATATTTTTTACAAATCCTTGAGCGGCACGCAAACTGCACTTAAGGGAGTTTTACAGTATGTTTTTCCTGGTTACACTTTAGATGATAAAAATACGAATTAAAAAAAAACCATACAAGTATAGTTATATGCATAATAATAAATAAATGAAGTAATGACTGTTCGAATACAATGCAAAACGGTATACTTAACCCTGAAGGATGTGAATTAACCCACGAAACTGAACAATTTTCCCTAAGAAACATAGGTCGAAAAAAAAAAAAATTACCTCCCCTAAAAACTGAATCAGCTGCTACTGCATTTTTTGAGGTCAATTTTTTTTCCTGTTTCGACCTAGAAAGTTGTTTAGTTTCATGTGCAGAATCGCATCCTTCAATGATATACCTTTTCTGTTACACCTTCTATGTTTCTAGGAAGTGTTTTTCTTATGAAGGAGCAGAATCGATAACATTAAAACCTTATAAATAATACTTAGAAAGATTTTTAACAGTTGTCAAAAATCTTTCTGAGTCTTATTTATAAGGCTTTTCTTTCGCCTTAGGAGATAAGCGTAATCGTTCGACTTAATTTTAGGTAAATTTACTAAACAAAATACCCGGTTTCTGTGTGAAAAGTACATTTACAAAATGATATACTAATGACAGGTTGGCAAAAGCTGAAAGGGCATGAACAGTCTACGTTACAAACTTTCAGGAAAATAAATCGGCCTCTCCATACAACATTGCAAACTTGTTTGGACATCTTGTATGGAGGCCGATTTTCTCTCATTTCCAGAAAGGTTTTATTTCTTAAAAGTTGTTCAGTTACGTTGACTGATCATGTTTCATGTACCCCTTTTAGTTTTTGCCAACCTGCCCCTTACACTCTGTATATTTTTATAAATCCTTGAGCGGCATGCAAACTGCACTTAAGGGAGTTCTACATTATGTTTTTTCTTGGTTACACTTTAGATAATAAAAATACTAATTACAAAAAAAAACATTTATATACAGATGTATAGTTTTTATGTAAAGGTAGTGTCAAAGCGTAGGTAATAAAAAGTATGGCGAAATAATGTGTATGAACAATGAAAGATGCATAATTAAGTGCATAATAATAAATGAAGTAACAACTGTTCAAATATAATGCAAAACGTTTAAATTTAATAATTATTTTATAAGTGTTTCTAGGAAGTGTTTTTCTTATGAAGGAGCAGAATCGATATGAAATATTAAAGACATTGTGTCATAGTTACTGCCAATAAACTTCCAATAGAATACTTCTCGCACATCAAAGGAACCAGAGGCTCTTCACTTGTTTTAGTGAGCTCATTAAGAAGTCACCATTTTAATTATTTTAGGCACATTCAATAATTAGAAAACCTCCACATAAATCTCCTTAATTTTCTTTTGTTTATTAGAGTAACAGTCAGTTGCAAAAAGCGCGCTTAAAGTTAAAGCGCCTTTAAATATTTTGTTATCACCTTTGTCATTTAAAACAGAAAGTGACAGTCATAATGGAGGGGTGTTTAATAAGTAGTGAGAACGAACAATATTTTGGCTGCAAAGTAAATAAATAAATTATTTCACTAAAACAGATGTTATAATTTTTTTAAATATTTACAAGCGTATAAATAATGAGGTTAAGTTCAACAGACAGTCAGCCAATCCAGCAAGCAACATGAAAATTTAAAAATACGAAAGATCCGATAGATGCCTGCCTTCACCAAGCAGAGTTTGAACAAGTTAACCACTTTCTTCGCCTTCTAGATTTAACTGACAGTCCTCTACTCTAAGTAACTTCTATATTTTCCCCAACACCGAAGGAGAAACAGATACGGAAGCAAAATCGAAGTCAAGGGTCCCATACGGACCGGAGAGCTTTGGTAGGACCAAAATGATAACATTTTTTAAAGGGATTGAAGCTTCGGAAAACTGCAAGATTCAGGGTCGTTTATTTTCAGAGTCATTCTCACTACTTATTCAACACCGTAGCAGTTTTAATTTTAAAAGCTTTGTGCAACTATCTGCAAGTCTAAAGTCCTTTAGAAGCAGTCTTTGGTTAAAACGATATTAATGTTTAATGAAAAGATATTTGAATAATTTACTTTGTTCTAGACGTAAAGTTAAACTTAGAAATATCCCAATTTTATAAGGAATATACAAAGTTTAACAGAAAAGGTTAGAACAACCTTGAAGGCTGAATATTCCCATGAAACTGAACACCTTTTCCCAAAGAACATAAGGTCGAAATAAAAAAAAAAAAACATCTTTCCGTAGCACTGCATCAACTAGCGCATTTTGTATAGGTCGATTACAGGGTGGCGCGTTTTAAGTGGTCCATAATTTTTTTTAGCTCTAAAATCATCGTTCCGCAAAAATCTATAGCGTAGAAGTTTCTTTTTTTAAACAATTCTTAACAAAAAAAAAATCTAAACAAAATATTTTTGCCGCGATAGTTGAAGGACCGAAGGAGATGCCTTTGCCCAGCAGTAGAACAGTATAGGCTAGTGAAAAAAAATTGTCTAAACAAATAATTACGATGTCAAAAAAATTGGACCACTATAAACGGGCCACCCTGTATATATTTCTTTTCCTTATTTCGACCTATGTTCCAAAAAGTTGTTCAGTTTCAGTGACAGATTCACATCGTCCAGGCTTGTTATATCCTTTCTGTTACACCTTGTATAAGACTTGTCAAGTCTTGTTATTAATCAGTCTCGTGAGCGTTATTAGACTCATATATCATCGAGTTATAATTTATATTAATTTTTATTCAATTATTTACAAGAAAAATTCAGACCTAAGGCACTACAAATTATTATTTTTACTTATTCTTATTTTAAATTAAACTGTTTAGGAATTAGAAATATCAGATTTAAGTTAAATTTGATTTGGATATAGGTATAAAGATTAGTTTGATAAGCGTGAAAAACATACGACATCCAAAATGCATTACGGAGTTCTTATAATTACGAGGCAAATGCCTAAACAATACATTGATTGTAAACGATTACAATGCATTTAAATTTATATACAAGAGAATTACATACTGAATTATATAAATATATAGCTGCGATAGAGAAATAAATACAAGCAACTACGTAAACTGGAGGTTAGTGGTATCTTAAGTAGACATTGGGTTTGGAATGTCCAAGCAGTTATTATACGGCAAAAACAATTGCCTAAAATCATTTTTATAATTAATTATTGCATTTTTTTGGTGTACTGGCTTTAAAGGTAAGCCAAAGATTCCATTAAGATTTTTAAATACAATCTTTTAGGGTATTGTCAGATCATTAATATATCGTCCATTTACTAACCGTAGCAGGCATAACATGTCACTGACTCACTACAGCAAGGTTATACACATATGGTTGCCCGTACAGCAGGGGGCCTAAAGAAATTATCGCGGAGGGGAGCGAGGTACGCGGGGTATTTATTGATATATATATATATATATATCAGTTAAATTTGTATGAGAAGTCTATATTTTTTTTCGAATTTCGATGTAGAACAAAAGTTGTTATTAACACGTGCGTTCTAGAATGCACAATATAGGGTGCGTCCTTTCAGTATGACATTCGGACCATAATACTGAACAACTTTCCCTAAAGTCACTACGAAAAATCAATTTTTTTACCTCGCATATAAAATGTGCTTCAGCTGACGCAATTTGTATGGGAGTTCAACATTTTTTTTTGTATTTCGACATATTATTTCTCTAGAAAAGTTGTTCAATTTTGTGGTCCGAGAAATTATACTATTATATATAATATACATACATACATAACATCACGCCTCTTTCCCGTTGGGGTAGGGTAGGGAGAGACTTTAGTCTTCCACCTGCTACGATCTTGACATACTTCCTCGCTTCCTGTACTTTCATCAATCCTTTCATACATTCATACATCTATTTAGGGTACTTTTAATCTGGCCCTTCTAAATAAAGGCCAGATTTATTATACTAGGTTATTTTTTTGGACCTGATTTGCGTAGAACAAAAGTTGTTGCTTTCGACCTCTGATATAAGGTGGGCATACGCAAATCAGGCCCAAAATTATAACCTTGTATATTCTGTGGTAATTATACTAAAAGAAACGCAGTTCATTAGGACGCACCCTAAGTATCTGCTATTCTCATCTTGTTTCTTATTTCGGTGGTATTAGAATAAGCTATAAATATTCAGGACAGATGAGATGTCCGTTCGGTAATTTCACTGTTGTTATTAGACCTATTTAGATTGCATTGTTTGTATAGCATGCGCAGGATAAGTTTGGCTTTGACCGTTAATGCGCAAAACCGTGGCAAAACTCAATAAATGAATCGCGGGGATGAGAGCGCGGCAGGTGGGGGGAGGCGAGCGAATCGTTCATTGGCTCTCCGCCTGTCACCCATGCGCAGAAAATAACCTTCGGTATAGTGCGCGCAAAAGAAAGTTGGTAGTTTAAATTGCGTTGCCAGTCAGTCATAGATTTAAAAATCAGTAATTTTATGTTGTGTATACCTACAGATTTTCAATAACAATTTACATCAAATTCACGTAATATCACTACGTGTTAAGTTCATGCATTACAGCCAATTAGTAGTATTTTAGTTTGTTAAGAAGCCTTCACACACTCAAATTAGTCAAGTGTTAAGATAAAACCATCAGATTTGTGAATTTGTTGTAGATTCTGCAAGTAACATATCTGAGTAAAAATACTGTTTTTTGAAGCACGGCACGTATAAGAGCTTTTTCATAAAAAGTAGCCTAATTGTTACAACATTCAAATGTACTTAAGATTTACAAGACAACATTTAGTGAGGAACGTTTGTCTTTAGTTAAACTAAATTCGTGCACTTTGATCCAGTGGGGTGACAGATGTTGGCGGGAACAAGGCATTTATAAGTTTAGTCACTATTATGTAGATTCTATACAGAATACTGATTTGAAGTTAGCAGCGAATGATATATATAGCGGGGAAAGAAATAGGGTACAGTACAGCTGATGTTACCTTCTCTCCCCCAACGTGTCACCCCCAGGACGATTACCAACTTGTTGTGAATTCATAGGAGATCTTAAACGCAAGTAAACAATCTTTGAGATATCCACCGTCAACACTTGAAAATAAATCGTATTTTTCACCATCGAGAATTATCTCGAACTTAAATAATACAAAAGTTGAAATACGCGATAAGTTATACTCTCCTGCTAACTTGAAGCGAATTCACAGTTGATCTTAAAACACAACTAAACAGTCTTTGAGACGTCCACCGTCAAAACTTGAAAATAAATCGTATTTTTCACAATCGAGGATTCCCTCGAATTAAATAATAAAAAGTTTAAACATGCGATAAGCTTTTACTCTGGATGTATGCACGTAGCAGGTTGGTTACAAAATTTTCTACAGCAGGTGCTTATCGCCAGTTGCTAAAAGTTTCTTTAAGTTAAAGCCTTCTTTAAATCTGTTAATGGCATTTTACGATTTAAGTAACTTTCAGCAACTGGGTGCTTTGCACGTGCATACCTAGTAAACATATTTTGTCAGAAAAGACAGACATTTTCCAAAAACTGAATCTGTGGATTCAGATCATGAAAATGAACAACTACCCTCAAAAAAATTAGGTAAAGATACGAAACAATTGTTTACACATCTCATACAAAAGGCGCTATCACGAATGCACTTTCGTTACGTCTTTTTTTAACCGTTGTTAAGTTTAATGGTCAAAATCCTCAAGTTCACTTTTCGTCTGTGGTCTTTTTACATCTGACATAGTACCTATGAAACTGAACAACATTCAGCTAAAAAGCATTTTTTTGCACTTCGTTTCACTATGGATAAATAAACGTAACAAAACTCATCCAAATTGTTCACTATCAGTCAACTACCGCGTATTAAAAACTCACTCTACACATTCGCACTACAAAGTCTTTGAAAAGCCACAGCATAAATACTAGAGCCGTACAAACCGCCAATCATTCCACCTGCGAGAGGAACGCTTCAGGCACTTCTGGGACCTGATGCCTAGTGGAAGGAGTTTTGGTTGTGGGAGTTTTGGGGCTCTTTTCATCAGACTGTGGCGGCGTGGGCGGGTAGATGTGTTCTGGGACTTGGGACTGTGACGTCGACGCCGTCTCTTGCGTCGATTGCTCGTCTAACATTTGTTGGTATACTTTATCCTGTGGACAAGATTTCTAATTTAGGAATTCAACTTATTATTGTTGTAACTATTGTTACCAATAAATTATTTCATTTCATTTGTAAATTCGCGTGAAACATTTCAAGAGGAGTAAGCACTACAGAGAATGAATGCAGTAACAATTGTTCTAGTCTGATCAAATCCACAAAAAACAACCTTCCTTACTAACTGTACTGATCAGCTGAGCATTTTGTAAGAGGTCAGATTTACAAAAACTAATTTTCAAAAGTTGCTAAATTGTTGTCGCATTAAATCTCCAGGATAAATTCTCAATATAGTGCGGCCAATTAGCTGTTTCACGTAGACACGCCTCACAATTTCACCAATTTTTTTCCAGGTACTAGTTAGGTACATAGCTCTCTATTTTTGATAGGAGCCAATTCTTGAATTTCCATTAGGTGCTAGTTAGGTACATAGCTCTCAAGTTTTGATAGGAGCCAATTCTTGAATTTACAATGGAAATTGAGAGCTATGTACCAAAATTTTTGTGAAGTTGTAAGGCGTGTCTACGTAGTGGTAAAGGCGATATGAGACGTTGACTGGACTAATAGCTTTTACGCGAATTTATTAAATGTACTTGTTGTAATAATGCAGCTTGATTAGAATGACAGCAGTGTTGTTGCAGAACGGAGCGATGCGTAAGATATTGGAGCGACAGAGACACGTATCACTCCGTGCTGCTCTCACGCTCTGTCCTGTTGTCATTCTAATCAAACTACATTAATTCGACTGTACTTTGCATTGAGAACAACAAGAAGCGGTCAAACACACTGTCTCGGCAACAACCCCAAAGCAGCAGTGTTTGCACTGCTGTGTTCCGGTTCGAAAGGTAAGGGAGGCAGTGAAATTAATGTGAACATGAGACATTCTATCTAATTGTTCATATAAGTATCAAAGTATGTCACAAAGATTATATTAATGATGTTTAAATTTATTTATTATGACAGCAAGGGCCCATTGGTTAATACGACAAGAAAACTTATGTAAATAATCAAATAATAAGCTATTGTCATAATATTTTTCTAGGATAAAGGGACACTCCGCCTGATCAATACGCACATAAAATGTATGAACATGTGTGAGTCGACGTTTTCTTCTGGCATCTTCAGGATGCTGTTCCGACTGCTACTCGTACTCATTTTGACGAACAGTGACGCTGTTCTTTTTCCTATCACTGCATAAGGTAATCTGTTCGCGCGACTGCGAACATGCCAGAGGCACTACAGAAACAGTAGCTGCACAACAAAAACACTGTATGGGCGGTGGTGACCACATAGTATCGTTGTCCATCTGCTTGTTTGCCACTTGTTACAAAGATAGATCTTTCCCTTTCACTGCTATACACTCACAAACATCTCTAGCGTGACGTTGTGGCTCTATATCCTGTGGCTCTCATCCGTGTTGAGGTCTGGAGACGCATTTTTGAAGCGTTCGAACTTCAATTCGCATTCGGATTGGCAAGATTCGTATACGAATCCGTAAAATCGCAATTTTTGAATATTCATACCTGTGAATTCTGCAACGAGTGGTCCGACCCACTCGTTTTGCAATTCTACCACTCGAAAGTATGTATAATCTGTGATACGAATGACATTGACGTTTCCTTCACACATGACATTATACTGACATATCAACTTTTTAATTTGCGTTCCATTCCCTCGCAATTCATTACCGGTTTTTAAAATCAATGAGTAATTGCTTTCCGGTTTTGATTTTATCTGCGTGAAACGGAAATTGTTTAAAGATTGTAATTTAATGGCAACATTGCTTTCGAATGATTCAAAAATGCGTAAAATCGAGAGCATTAGAAATTAAATTCGTACACGATTCGTTTTCGTATGCGAACTAAAGATTCACTTCGAACGCTTCAAAAATGCGTCTCCTGGGCAGATGTGTTACTACACATCGCCAAAATGATTAGCCCCGACTCTCCCTTCTCACTGATATGTACTCACAAACATGTCTAGCGTGACGTTCTGGCTCTGTATCCTGTTGCTCTCGTCCGTGTTGAGGTCAGGGCAGATGTGTAGTAGCCCCGACTCTCTCCTCTTACTGCTATATACTCACAGACATGTCTAGCGTGACGTTGTGGCTCTGTATCCTGTGGCTCTCGTCCGTGTTGAGATCTGGGCAGATGTGTAGTAGCCCCGACTCTCCCCTCTCACAGCTATATACTCACAAACATGTCTAGCGTGACGTTGTGGCTCTGTATCCTGTGGCTCTCGTCCGTGTTGAGATCTGGGCAGATGTGTAGTAGCCCCGACTCTCCCCTCTCACAGCTATATACTCACAAACATGTCTAGCGTGACGTTGTGGCTCTGTATCCTGTGGCTCTCGTCCGTGTTGAGGTCAGGGCAGATGTGTAGTAGCCCCGACTCTCCCCTCTCACAGCTATATACTCACAAACATGTCTAGCGTGACGTTGTGGCTCTGTATCCTGTGGCTCTCGTCCGTGTTGAGATCTGGGCAGATGTGTAGTAGCCCCGACTCTCCCCTCTCACAGCTATATACTCACAAACATGTCTAGCGTGACGTTGTGGCTCTGTATCCTGTGGCTCTCGTCCGTGTTGAGATCTGGGCAGATGTGTAGTAGCCCCGACTCTCCCCTCTCACAGCTATATACTCACAAACATGTCTAGCGTGACGTTGTGGCTCTGTATCCTGTGGCTCTCGTCCGTGTTGAGATCTGGGCAGATGTGTAGTAGCCCCGACTCTCCCCTCTCACAGCTATATACTCACAAACATGTCTAGCGTGACGTTGTGGCTCTGTATCCTGTGGCTCTCGTCCGTGTTGAGATCTGGGCAGATGTGTAGTAGCCCCGACTCTCCCCTCTCACAGCTATATACTCACAAACATGTCTAGCGTGACGTTGTGGCTCTGTATCCTGTGGCTCTCGTCCGTGTTGAGATCTGGGCAGATGTGTAGTAGCCCCGACTCTCCCCTCTCACAGCTATATACTCACAAACATGTCTAGCGTGACGTTGCGGCTCTGTATCCTGTGGCTCTCGTCCGTGTTGAGGTCAGGGCAGATGTGTAGTAGCCCCGACTCTCCCCTCTCACTGATATGTACTCACAAACATGTCTAGCGTGACGTTGTGGCTCTGTATCCTGTGGCTCTCGTCCGTGTTGAGATCTGGGCAGATGTGTAGTAGCCCCGACTCGCGCTGTAAAAACTCCCCGTCGGCTCCCCGCACGATGCTCACGGCGCCGTCTTCCCGCACTACCGACACGAAGGGGGCCATCCATCGGTAGCAAGGTTCCAGGGACTCCCAGCTAAAGCCTGGGGGAAACGGGACCGTTTACTTCCTTCCTATTAAACATTTTCGACGATTATCGGCCCTTTCGCAAAATAAATGCATATGAGAACATGCAATATTTAGTTGAAAGATCAAGCCAAGACAGCGAAACTCATTTGGCAGTATACTTTTTATGGGATTATAGGATACTAGGTCCACAGGGTGTTAAGTAAATTGCTGAAACTAGATATGAAACCAAATTGCGTTTGTCCCAAGACTTCTGAAAATTTGAAAAGAAAAATTGCTTTCTACAAATCGATCAGCTGACGAGCAAATTTGTATGAAAAAGAAATTTTTTTTGCGAATTTTCGAAAGTCATAAGTTGTTTAATTTCATGTTCAGAGCTACCACCCGAGAGGTTTTGAGCAATTTACTCAACACCCTGTATTAACAGACTATTACAAAGCAAACTTCAAATGAATGAACAAACAAAACAGAGCCTTACCTGATACCCTAAGCGCTAATTCCTTGTTGAAGGTATGCGCAACAGCCGCGGCCGCGACCATACTGTACGAGAAGTTATTAACATCTACATGAAGCACCGCCAAGTCGATCAGCTGACCACACATCACAAAGTCCAGCGACGAATACTGCGGAAACACAAACGTGTACCCTCGGAGGGCATTCACCCCGGGCTCGCTCTCCCCTATAAGCCTCCTCTTCGCACTCCGCCCTTCGCTCGCCAGTTGCATATACACGTTCAACCAGCTGTTGATTGTGATTGGGGTTATACTCCATGATAAGATCTTTAGTATTAGGAGCTCTTCTATTAGTATTTCGTCTGTTGTGCATGCGCCGTCGGTGACGTAAGCGAATTCTCCTATTTTTGGTGGGTATACTTCTTCTACTTTTGCCGCTATAAAGAGGCAAGTTATTCCTGAAAAAGATAGTGTATGTTAAGAATGCAAATGAGGTTTCGCAGTAAGGGCATACCACACTAACCGATCGATCGACGTCGTTCGAACGGTGTGGCAGTTTTGGCTGTTCGACGAATATCGGTCGATCAAACAGTCGATCGACACTCCATCGGTCGAAATCTATTTTATGATAACTAACAATCGATTGATGATAAACAGAGCAAAACAATTTGGTATAGTAATAACGTAGACGTTGACTCATCTCATCAAGACTTCAATAATTTCCCTATCGGAGTCATAGTACACAGGCCCTCGTCCTCGTGGTATGGATACCTGTGCAAACTTTCACTGGACTTCTTAAACTAAACAATCGATTGATCTTGTGTGGTAACACTCTACCTCTTGTAAGACTATGGTGTCTGAGCATCAGTTAACCGATTCTCAACGCTTGTAATTGTGACTGCTCGCGCTTTCATACTTGACCATTTGTGACTAAATTATGTACGCAAACAAAGACAAACTGTTTAAGCGCACCCAGACTGCGTAACATTTCCAATTCTCAAACAATCTGTTATCTCGAGTACAAGAGACTGGCTTTCATGCCAAGACGACAAGCTAGTCTTAATACGAATTTTCAGCGAGTCGTGCTACCGATTTTGTATTTAGAATCCAAAATCATTCTGGAAAAATGGCTAATCTATGTAACCTTTCTACTTAAATAAAAGTGTCATTTTTATCTATACTTCATTTCTATATTAATATAATAGAGGTAAATTTTGTAAGTTTGTTTGTAGGAAGTAATCTCTGGAACTACTGAACCGATTTTAAAAAAATTTTACCAGTAGAAAACTACATTGTTTCTGAGTGACATAGGCTATATTTGATCGTGATTAATAATATTTTATAATGTATTATGACAAGATTTGTCAGTATGACGGGTACAGGCTCTATGCTTGCGAAGCCGCAAGGTAGAACGCTGGTTGTTAAATAAACTGACGAAAGCTGCTCAGCCGCATGCCATAAGAAATGGATTGAGTTCTACGTCAATACAGCTACATTAAAATAAAGTCGTAGTTATCTGCGCACCGTCATGTCAGCGCAAACCAATAAAGTAACGTCACAGGCACCTTTGTCGTAGCGCCTGTTTTAGTATTTCTAAATAGATCGACGAACCTCGCGTCTCCGTCTAGACTCAAAACGACCGCACGTCATTGCACTTTGACTCTACGAGCTTATTCCACCATCTCCCTTCTACCATCGGGAGTCCAGACGCACCGCAGGATATCACCCATATTTGGTTGATATTCCGCACATTCGCACAAAGCGCTTTGAAAGATCTTATATAATGAATAATGGAATTCTCTGCCTGCGTCTGTGTTCCCGAGTTCATATAACCCGAATCTATTCAAGTCGCGAGTGAATAGGCTTCTTCTGGGTAAGCTCGTTCCATCGTCGACCTCATCTCTGTCTTCAAGACTAGATCGAGGTCAAGAGTAAGCCCATTTTCAATAATAAAAAAAAAGAGCGGATCTGTGGCTTCGAGGGGTTTGAGCGCAGCGCGGACACACCCCGAACACTACATACATCGAGCGCGAATTTGAAATTGGAAGGTCGCGTTAGGCCCACATATTTAGTACAAAAGACTCTTAGCAGGACCAAGCGAAACGTGCGGGCGGGGGTGCGGGCGGAGTGGATTGCGGGCGGGGGGCGGACAGTGTCCATTCTGTATGATAGTACACACGGCCGCACATCGGAAGAAACACTTTTGGACCTTATGGCGTGGTAATAGAGTTAAAAAAGTTTCTACCGACAAGCGGTTGACCGTACTATTACTTTACATGTGTACTTTTAATAAATGATGCGATTCGTTAATTTGTCCATATTACGGTAGTATTAAACAAACATCACGCCTCTTCCCAGTAGGTGAAGGTAAAAACCGCAGACTTCTACCTGCTACGATCTTGACATACTTCCTTCGCTCCTACTCTCATCAACCCTTTCATACACGCTCGTCGGATTACGGTTCTTCGACTACTGGGGTGGCAACTCACCTATAAGCTGCAGGCGTCCCTTCTGCACATCAACTGTGTTTGATAGATACCGGTCTATGTAGTCTACTGTCAAGTGGAACGTTTCTCGGTGTAGCTTGTATACTTCACATACCTGTAGAAAACAAAAACTTGTTCAATACATTGAAAATGCTTTTCACAGTAATCAAATCGGAAATACAGTTATTATTATTTAGTTCTATGCAAAACATATTGCATACATGTAGCATGTTAATTACAATTAGACTAGACAAACTGAACAATATTCTTAAAAAAAATACGAGATTATCTAGCATGCAGGATTACGAGAAAGAAAAAACGTATTTTTGGGAAAAAGTTGCTCAACTTTATAATCCGAGTAACATATAAAAATATTGTCGCTATAACCGCGACATATTAGATTAAAAAATTTGAATTTAATTGTTTTGGATTAATTTGTTTTAAGTATTAATTATTATTTTTAATTAATTTAAAGGAGCATACACTATTGCCGACAAACTTTAAAAAAGTTTGGCAAAATGTATTTATGTATATGTAATTGCTAAAATATCAAATATATTTTTTTTTTTCATATAATATATCGCTAAACTATCAACCACAACATGCAGGATTCGACAGCATCTTCTCCGTAAGTACCACCTTACTTAACCAACTAGACGGTCGTGATTCTGCCCTGTTTTGTTTAATGCTGTCAATTTTGTAGGAGCTACTGCTACCGCCTAGTTGGTTAAGGAGCAAGAAGGACGGCGCAAGACAGGGGAAAGTGGAGACAACTCGTGAAAGCCCTATGTACTAGCGGGGTGCCCTAGGATAGCAACAACAAGACCTACGAAGATGCAGGTTTAGAAGTTATCTGTGGTTATGAATTTTGAGATTTTCTCATTTGTAAGTTGCTGAAATGGTATTGGGTCTTTAACTATGAAATTGTCGTTTTGTATTGCGAATTTTACGTAAACTCAATTTTTAGTACTAACATTCTTGCATTTTTTTTAGGAATTAAAAATCCATATGTTAATATTTTTTTAAGCATGATTGGTAAGCTTACAGAAGCTTAAATTTAATTTTCGAAAAATATTATCTGTAAAAAAATATAACAAATCTAATGACGAAATCGGACGACATTTAAGACGAACAATTTTTGAATCTTTATTTTGTTATACAGGGTGTAAGGGACGGTGTACCGAAAACTGAAAGGGCGTGCTCAGTCAAATAAACTGAACAACTTTCCCAAAGAAACATTTCTGGGAAATGAAAAAAAAATTTGACCTCTCCATACAAAATGCTCAGTCGCGTCGACAAATTTGTATGGAGAGGTAATTTTTTTTTTAATTTCCCAGAAATGTTTCTTTGGGAAAGTTGTTCAGTTTCGTTGACTGAGCACGCCCTTTCAGTTTTCGGTAGACCGTCCCTTACACGCTGTATAACAAACTAAAAATAAAAACTTTATTTTATGCGTAAATTAACCTTGAAGTCAACTTTCAAATATTAGAAAATGATTAAAATTGCTTTAGAATTATAGGAATTACGAGTATGATCCCATTTACCTGTAAGAAAATTTCGGCAATTACATAGTTAAAGATTCTAACTGGGATTTTAATTTTTTCGTGAAAGTAACAAATAAATAACAACATCAAGTCAACATAAGTCAAAATGCCGCTCCGTTGATGTTCGTCCTCGTAATTATAATTAAGTAAAACGTATTTCTACGCACCAACGTTAAAAGCGCACCTGCATAGGGTAAACCTGTTCTAGCTTCTAGTTACGTGCAATCAATCGCATGAAAGTGGTAACAACATAAGTTTGAATGAGTTTTATTTGTGTAGCAATAGAGTCGATAATAACGTGGTTCAATGTGTCCACTGACTCGCGGTCTATTGTAACTATAAAATAAGAAGGGAGAGGGTTGTGCTGTGACGGTTAGTATAAGTTCACGAGACTAATTGGCGTTGTACAAGAGAAAAAAGTTGTAGTTTGATTTCAACTTCCTATGACAATTGCACCAATCATCTGATTGTTTTTTTAAGGAAAAATAAATAGACGTATATTTGGGAAAGGCTTTTCGATAAAATCAATATTTTTTTAAATAAAATTTATTTTTTATAGTAATCTCTAAAACCAACGATTTTTGGCTGTTCCAAACAAGCCTTCTTGCACCGCTAACAGTGGAATTTGTATGGAAGGACCATCATTCTCGTTTTTCGATCCATTCTCTTTATAAATAGAAAATCATTTATTCTTTGGGAAAGTTGTTGAAAGGAACATACAAAAATTTGGCGAGGGCATTGTTTCACAGATGACATCGAGACGACCCTGCTACTTTAGGAGCACTAGTGTCTTACTGGCGATTGATCTTCTTGCTGATTACGAAAGTCCACCGTACCGTCGCAAAGTTGCATGCCTGTCGGTCTTTTACAGGTTGTACTTCTGAGAGTGTGTCCATTAGCTTATTTCGCTTCGCCATCCCCCTTCTACCATCGGGAGTGCAGACGCACCGCACTATATCACCCACGCTTGGTTGATAATCCACACATTCGCACTAAGCGCTTTGAAACATCTAAAGCGCACAGCTAAGGGAATTCTCTGCCTGCTTCTGTGTTCCTGAGTTCGTATAACCCGAATGCATTCAAGTCGCAATTGAACAGGCTTCTTCTGGCCAATGTCGTTCCATCGTTGACCTCATCTCTGCCCGCAGGGCTAGATCGAGGCCAAGAGTAAGTTCGTCGACCATAAAAAGGGGTATTAGATCAGTATTCTCCATGCTTCGGAAGGCATGTTAGGCCCTTGGTCCTCGCTAAGCTATAAAATTTCGAATGTTAATCTTTTACCACTTAACAGATTTTGCATGAAATTCGCGAACTATGACGTTGTTTCTTGCCATCGTAAAAGTAACTGGGCGACCTATCTATTCTCTTTCAAAGACTTTGGAACTATGAAGTTCCACACTCAGAAAATATACACACTTAAAAAGGGTTAGTTTTTCATACCCGATTTTTTCTATATGGAAACTATTGGAAACTAAACAGTAGGAAATAAATAGACTTTATTGGTTGATCTATAAGATCCCAAGGTTTAAAATGACGTATATTTACCATAATCGTGTAAATAAAAATTAAGACAAAAGGAAACTGTAACTATTTGTACAACAACTTTATTTCGTAGCGTTTAATTGTTGCTATGGTGGGCAAGCCTTCATGACCTTTGCAAAAACAAATTGTGCACTATCCGAACCGAAACAAATCAAATCATGCGCATTTATTTACTTTTTTTCGTATAATGTCCTTGTGCCAGACCTGAATAAAGCTACTTCGTAACCTATTTGAACTAAAACACTATACTTAGGTACCGGATTTCACGAAAGAGTCAGACGTTTTGTAAACAAACTTATAACCTCATATTATGACAGTGCCACACAGATTTATAAAGGAGAGCGTCTCTGTGCAGTGCCATGATAAATCTATGGTGCCATGTCATTATATTTATGAAAACATTATGTACGCTAGAAAGAACATTCATCAATTACCTAAAAATTGTGACAGGCATAATTTTAATACTAGAAATAAGCACAAAATTGATCAGCTATATACTAGATTAATAACTAAAGTCAATACATCTTTCGTTGGTCTGTGTATACGATACTACAACAAAATACCTGATAATATAGGGCAATTACCTGAGAGAAAGTTTAAAGAATGTGTAAAGCAAACATTATGTAGAAAAGCTTACTATAGATTAGATTACTATATCAATGACAAGGAGGTATGGTGCTCTGATATTCCAGCGAAACACAAGAAACACATTGTAAAAAGAAGTAGGCCGTGCTGCAGTGGTTTCTTGCCGTTTCTTTTACGCTGCCATAGCACGATCCGAAACTGCGTAGACTCGCTCTATTTGCATTATATTCTGCATGACATTCAATAATTATTCTGTAAAGAATCTACATTGAATAAAATTATCTGAATCTGTTTGTGTTGTGCACAAACCGTTCTGACTCCTTGCTCTCCTTGAGCTCTGATGTGCCGGTAATTTCACTTGCTCCCTTACCCTTCGAACCGAAACACAGCAGTTCAAACACTGCTGCTTCACGGCAGAAATAAGCAAGGGGTGGTTCTTCCCCAGACGAACTTTGCACAAAAGCCCTACCATTACACAAACTTTACACTACACTTGATAGATATAAAAAACGCAACCGTATAGGTGTAACATAAAAAGGCGCCTCTGTAATGCTACAAAAAACTGTCAATTGTGTTCGCGAGGTTGCGAATCGCGATGATCCCCCAATTAAGCCTCTTCACTTCTGCAGATCTGATTCAATCCTACTTTTTAGTGTATATTAATAGTAGGTACGTCTATTTTTAATACGTAAAACGAAGCTTTTATTCTTTGTATTTTTAAGCGGTTTTTAAATTGCATAGAAAACTGCTTTCAGAAGATTCAATCCTACTAATATTATAAACGCGAAAGTTTGTAAGGATGGATGGATGTTTGTTACTCTTTCACGTAAAAACTACTCAATCGATTTTAATGAAACTTGGCACACATATAGGTCAGGTCCTGGAATAAAACATAGGCTACTTTTAACCGCGGGAAAACACTTCATTCCCACGGGAAAACGCACTTAATAATAATGAAGAAGGTGACTGACTCGCTGACTGACATATCAACGCACAGCCCAAACCGCTGGGTCTAGAAATTCCATATTTGGCATGTAGGTTCCACATGAGGTCTAACGGTGCACTAAGAAAGGGTTTTACAAAATTCCACCCCAAAGGGGGTAAAAAGGGGGAGGGGGGAAATTCCACCCCAAATTCAACCCCTAAAAAGGGAAATGGGGTGAAAAAGTCTAAAAACCAATATGGGTATTGTCGACAACGGAGGTTGCCTGCTAGCCTGATGCTGGCAGGCTTCTGTAAATATGTATATTTAAACTTAGACATAAGCAAATTCCAAATTACGACATTGATTAGTTTTGGCAGTCTCTCAGTCTCTACTTGGTTTACTTGTAAATACTGTGTGTTTTACCGTTTTTAATTATATTTTATTAACCTAAGGAGCCGTCTTCTAATTTCGCAGCCAACCAGCGCAAATCAGTAATAGGTATCGTTTGATATGGTTTATTGGGTCGCTGATTACGAAAACTACAACAATTTTGAAATTCAATGTGGTGGACGTGAAATACCATCATTCCCTGGGGATGGGGTTGGGGTGCGATAGGGTTGAAATGTCTAACAATCAATATGGGTGTCATTTGTATGGTTTATCGGGTCGCTGATTACGAAAACTACAACAACTTTGAAATCCAACGCGGTGGACGTGAAATTGGGGTGCGATAGGGTTGAAATGTCTTAAAAACAAAATGGTTGTCGTTTCTATGTTTATATGAAGATAGGGATAGCGGTTAAGATGGCGTTAGGGGTAGGGATAGGGGAAGGGATAGGAATAGGGGTAGGGAGAGGGAGTGGGACAGGGCGAGGGAGAGGAACAGGGATGAGGAGAGGGAGGGGGAGGAGGGAGAGGGGCAAGGACAGGGATGGTTTGACGGACGGTTGGACAGACGGACGGATGACAGATAGACGGAAGGGTGGATGGATGGATGGTCAGATAGAATCCCTCGCGGACGAAGTCGCGGGCAACAGCTAGTAATCAATAAATCGATGTTTTTGAAGTCGAAAAAGTCGCTTTGAGGTTACTTTGCAAAAGAGCTAAAAGAAAAGTTAAGGGGTTATTTTTTACAAATCCGTTTTTTTTAGGGTTCCGTACCTCAAAAGAAAAAAACGGAACCCTTATAGGATCACTTTGTTGTCCGTCTGTCTGTCTGTCTGTCTGTCAAGACCCTTTATCTCACGAACGGGTAAAGGTATCAGGTTAAAATTAATACCACATATTAGGATCCATGAACCACACAAGATCTGAAAATTTCAATTTTTTACAACAACGCAATCAAAAGATATGGCATTTTATGTCCTCATCTCCATACATTTATTCAAAAATGCAAAACCTACAGGGTACTTCCCGTTGACCTAAAATTATGAAATTTGGCAAGAAGCTAGGTCTCACAGTACAAATAATGGGAAAAGTCTGAAATCATTAAATATTACAACTTTTCGCACAACTAATGATAACCAATTGTGGTGAGCTCCCGTTTCAAGAACATTCATATAAGAGAGGGGTCAAGTTGGATGGTCGCTGAGGCGATTTTTGTTTTAGTTCTATATAAAAACAGGAACACTTACAAACTTGAAAATTGGTATGTTTATAATGCATAGGCTATAAAATAACAACAAATAATAAAATTTGGTCAAGCGCGTGTCGGACTCGAAAAATCTAGCACATTAACTTACTGAAATTTCAACTAATACAATTATGTTTATGTGGTGATACGGAACCCTCAGTGCGCGAGTCCGACTCGCACTTGGCCGGTTTTTTTTTTCATTGAAGCATATAGAGTTCAATGCTCAATTATCAATCATCATACGCAAAATTTCTTATATACCAAAGATTTTGAAAACCTACGCGCTTCTTACATCAATATCAAATACGGATGTAGATAAAAATCCACGTCAAAAGTGCATGAATGACCTAAGACAAAGTTGCCCGTATCGATAAATTGAATGGATTTAATCACTTAACATTGAACCTGACAGATAACTTATGTGCAGTTTTTTCCTACGTTCCTTATGTGCAGTTTTTTCCTACGTTTTTTTTACTTAGTTTTTTAATGATAGACGTCTTTGCAAGACACAATAAAATCCCTGGAATTATATTTATACGACTGGCTAAGAGATAAATACATTTACATTCGTTATTTATATAAACCTAGATAAAAGTATATGGCTGGGATGCATCCAACGAAAGTATAGAAAACTCTCTTGGCATGAGCTAGGTTTAAAAATAGACCTAAATTAGGTATCAGTGTATTATCGCTTCCGTTATCTGAAACTAGGTCATTACTTAATCCTTTCCGTGCTATCCCATCCCACCCGGACAGATTAGACAAAAGCAATTTTTTTTTAATGTTACAAGTAAGCAAGCGAGCTTGTGGGCCACCTGATGGTAAGTGGTCACCAATGCCTTCATCGCTCACTGTCTTATTTGTAGCATAATTGAAACTAACAAGACAGCAAAGCGCGTTGCCCACCCTGAGAACTAAGATGATGTGTCTCATGTCCTGTGCCAGTAATTTCATTGACTCCCTTGCCCTTCAAACCGAAACACAGCAGTGCAAACACTACTCCTTTATGGCAGAAAAAAATCAAGGGGGTGGTACTTCCCCAGACGGACTTAGCACAAAAGCCCTACCACCTACAAAACAACATTCAAACAAGGAATAAAAATACTAAATAGGTGATATATTTATGAGAAAAAACTAAGCAACTTGTCCAAATAAACAATACGCCGTTCGCCCAACGTACAGTGGGCTGAAATTAGCGTTTCATAGACATTCAATATTTTTTTTTGAGTGACGCTTTTTTTGCTTTGAAACGATTAAGGATACCTACTTTATGCCTTATAAAATGAACTTCCATATTTATAATTGTAAACAGTGCACTCAGAATTTTTTTTCAAAAAAATTTGTATTGAGTCGGCGTAATAAATGATTATATCTCCATTATCGCACAATTGCGCCTAATATCCTCTTAGGTTATTAATATATGAATTATTTTGGATTTTTTGACATACTCCAAACTAAGGCCAAACTTGCGCCTTTTTTTTTAATCAATTTTTTTTATTTTTTTCGTTTTTAACTAATATTAACCTTAAAATGGATTTAAATAGATTGGACATTTACGCAAATTAATTTTCTGAAATATTAGACTGTGAAATTTGCTTAAAAACTCATTAGCTGTGTAATAAACAAAAAAAAACTGGTAATTTTTTAAAAGTTTTGTTTAAAAAAAGGCGCAAGTTTGACCTTAGCATGTAGTATGCCAAAAAATCCAAAATAATTCATATATTAATAACCTAAGAGGATATTAGGCGCAATTGTGCGATAATGAAGATATCATCATTTATTACGCCGATTCAATACAAATTTTTTCGAAAAAAATTCTGGGTGCGCTGTTTACAATTATAAACCTGAAAGTTCATTATATAAGGCATAAAGTAGGTATCCTCAATCGTTTCCAAGCATAAAAAGCGTCACTCAAAAAAAAATATTGAATGTCTATGAAACGCTAATTTCAGCCCACTGTGCAACGCGCCGTTGCGTCAGCGAGACGAATACCGGACAAAACAAAAGAACCGGGCCGATAGATGCCCAGTGAATCTACTCATGAAAACAAGCAACTTTCCCAAAACAAAAAATACTTAAAAAAATATTTTTAGGGTTCCGTACCTCAAAAGAAAAAAAACGGAACCCTTATAGGATCACTTTGTTGTCCGTCTGTCTGTCTGTCTGTCTGTCAAGACCCTTTATCTCACGAACGGGTAAAGCTATCAGGTTGAAATTAATACCATATATTAGGATCCATGAACCACACAAGATCTGAAAATTTAAATTTTTTACAACGACGCAATCAAAAGATATGGCATTTTATGTGCTCATCTCCATACATTTATTCAAAAATGCAAAACCTACAGGGTACTTCCCGTTGACCTAAAATTATGAAATTTGGCAAGAAGCTAGGTCTCATAGTACAAATAATGGGAAAAGTCTGAAATCATTAAATATTAAATTTTTTCTCACAACTAATGGTAACCAATTGTGGTGAGCTCCCGTTTCAAGAACATTCATATAAGACAGGGGTCAAGTTGGATGGTTGCTAAGGCGATTTTTGTTTTAGTTCTATTTAAAAACGGGAACACTTACAAACTTGAAAATTGGTATGTTTATAGTGCATAAGCTATAAAATAACAAAAAATAATAAAATTTGGTCAAGCGCGTGTCGGACTCAAAAAATCTAGCACATTAACTTACTGAAATTTCAACTCGTACAATTATGTTTATGTGGTGGTACGGAACCCTCAGTGCGCGAGTCCGACTCGCACTTGGCCGGTTTTTTAGTATTCCCATACAAAATGAGGCGATCACGTGACCACTTTACTATGGAGTCGAAATAGTTTTTTTCTTCGGGAAAGTTTATTGTTATCATGAGTAGAATCTTCGGGCTTCGGGAGATAAACCATTGGAAATTCACATTGTATTTAAAATTAATTTATTAATTTATTTATTAATAATATATATTTACGTTTAAAATTTTGAATTAACGACTACGTTAGCGACCGTTACGTTACCGTAACTATTATATTTTAATCTGTTGCTTAACTTTCAATGTGGTAGGGCTTTTGTGCAAAGTCCGTCTGGGGAAGTACCACCCCCTTACCTTTTTCTGCCGTGAGCAGCAGTGTTTGCACTGCTGTGTTTTGGCACACCCCGGACACTACATACAACGAGCGCGAATTTTAAATTGGAAGGTCGCGGAGGCTCACATAATCAGTAAATTACCGACACATGACATACCATCTTTCTCAGGGTGGGTAACGCGCTTTGCTATCTTATTAGTGTCAAATTATTTCACTAATAAGACAGTGGGTGTCATGGGCGGTGGTGGTGGTAGCCACTTTTAACATAAAAAAAAAACTCAAAGACACGTGTGGCTTTCTATAATCGTTAACGCAAGTAGAAAATAATAAAATGAGATTGACATAAGGTAATGAAACTTTGCGTGACGGCTAATGTCCATCACATACATTTTTATTGTATTCTATTACTATCGTTCCGTGTGGTGCCGGCAAAGAATATTACCAACCCATACATACCCGTGGGTGTCGTAAGAGGCGACTAAGGGTTATAAACTGGAGAATGGGCAGCAGCATCCTCCGATGTATCTTACATTTTACTTACTGCGGTCACCTACAACCACGGTCCATGGTGACAGCCGTAACGCTAACAAGCGAGGTGACTATGGTAATTCCCCTCTACATTTTTCTAGGAAAAGCTAGACTTCTCGAGGGAGCTCCCTGTCCTTTAGTGGACGTTTCATGGGATGTTATGATGACTATCGTTTACGATAATAGAAAGCCACTTCTCTAGGTACTATTGTTACATCACGATTGAAACAGATTATCAAAATCCATAAAGCGATAAAATCTAACTATTAAAACTGTATGAAAGCAAATAAAAACATAATTACACTTTGATGTATTGGCAAACGCGATGGTTGTAGGTCAATGAACTGGCAAAAACAGGTCATTCCCCCCGTTACATCACTTCCCTACATCGTCATTGAAAAATATACTTTGTTAAGTGAATTACAAATAAAAATTCCAACTAAAAACAATATGGTCTTTATGTTTTTCCTTTAGCTTAATAAATTATACCACCGCACAATTTGCACCGTTAAGGCATTGTCAGACCAAGGCTAGCCCAACTAATCATACTATCCAAATGGCACCTGACATGGCTTAACATCTACTAGGTAAGATAGTGCCCGGGACTAACAGAATAACGTGCCGCTCGAAGCACGGAAAAAAAAATTCAACTTTTGTTGTATGGCTTTTGTGTACCATTCATAATTCCGCCGACGTCAAGTAATCGCTTTACAAATCGTATAGTAATAAAGTACCAACGCGACAGCTCAGGAGTGCGGGCGAAATGTAAGGCGCTACATATGTTTTGCCCGCACTCTACTATAGCTTGATTAGAATGAAAGCAGGACGGACGGAGCGATACGTGTCTCTGCATCGTGCATATCTCTCCGAGATGCTGTTAATTTTTATATATTAATATATATCACAAGATGGTAAGTGGTCACCACCGCCCATGACCCCTACTGTCTTATTAGTGAAATAATTTGACACTAATAAGGCAGCAAAGTGCGTTACTCACCCTGAGAACTGAGATGGTAATGTCTCGCTCATGTGCCAGTAATTTCACTGGCTCCCTTACCCTTCAAACCGAAACTCACTGCTGCTTAACGGCAGAAAAAGGGGTGGTACTTCCCCAGACAGACTTTGCACAAAATCCCTTCCTACAACACTGCTGTCATTATGATCAAGCTACATTATTTGTCCCGTGTGGTGCCGGCAAAGAATAGTACCAACCCATACATACCCGTGGGTGTCGTAAGAGGCGACTAAGGGTTAACTGGAGGATGTGCAGCAGCATCCTCCTTTGTATCTTACATCTTACTTACTGCGGTCACCTACAACCGCGGTCCATAGTGCCAGCCGTAACGCTAACAAGCGAGGTGACTATGGTACTTCCCCTCCATATTTTTTCAGCAAAAGCTAGAATTCTGGATTTTAACCTAAATCCCAGTGGCAAGGTACGTTAGACGAAGCACAAGCGAATTCGAAAAGAAATCGTTTCATGGGCGTAGACAATGTTAGGGGAGAGAAGGTCTCAACGCTTGCAAAAATCTGATAGGTCGGCCGGCAAAGAATAGTAGAGTGTCGTAAGAGGCGACAAAGGGCTTAATGAACCACAGGATGGGCAGCAGCATCCTGCTGGTATCGTATCATCTTACATTCTGCGGTCACCAAAAACCGCGGTCCATAGTGCCAGCCGTCACGCTAAGAAGCTTGGCGACTATGGTACTACCCCTCCACATTGTTTCAGCAAAAGCTGGAATTTTGGAGGGAGTTCCTTCTCCTATATTGAACGTTTTATGGGATGTCATGATGAAAGGTCATGAGTTCCCGAATTTACAATGAAGTTCCTACTGAAATTCAGGATTGTTGCAGCTACATAATCTTAATTCGGAAGCTTTATTTGGCATGTCCAAAAGACTTTTTATTTTTCAATCAATATGCCACACAATGTTTTCAGTTAAATATCCCATACAAAAATTTTATTACGTTATAGCTGGAAAATGTACCTGGTGAAGGATGTCTTCTACTAGGACATCTACTAAACATTCCTGAAATAAAACATTTCCCTACAAAAGTATATCCGGGTCCTGGATTATTTCCGAAAATTGAAAGGGAATAATAGCCAAACGAAACTGAACAGTTGAAACAGAACAGTGGATGAAACTGTTTCTCCATACAAATCACGACTCAAATTTTAATTTTTTTCTATTCTTAAAAGTTTCATTGACAGAACATGCTCTTTCATGTTTCGGAAAGCTGCCCCTTACACCCTGTATAATACTAACGTGGTCGCGCACGAACTTGCCCGATTATAGGCCACGATCGTTTCCAAATAAAATAAAACAACACAGTCTTTGTAAAGTAAAGATGGTGATTACTTACCTCTTCGCTGAATAGACTGGATAATGCAGCATGAAAATGGTCAATTTATTTATTAGCTGTAGCCATTATAAACTACTTTAAACGTTAATTCCAAAAGGGTTTATTAACATGTCAGTTTATGTTTTGTGTTGTCCTTTTAGTTTTGGACAGTTCGTCAAATGAAAAAAGCTTGGTACTTTTAAGTTAAACCTTCCTTAAGTCTTTTACGACAGTTAAAAATTTTGGTCCCCATATTTGGTCAGACGGACCAAGTCGCACCATGAGGGTTCCGTTTTCATCATTTAGATTCGGAACCCTAAAACCAAATAGGTACAATATCCAAATAAATATTTATCAAACTATCACATTCGCTTCTTAAATATAGATTTTTATACTCTAACATACACTTTCTTTAAAGCTTACAAGCTAAAAGGTCTCACTGAAACATGATGTCCTTCTGATAGACACCATGTGACCTAAGCACGTAGATATCGGCACTGCTAGCTCCTCTAATAGGAATTGCATGCTTCTATATAACGCATAGAGGAAGGAAAACACGAAGCTAGGTATGCAGAATTCTACACAAGGTCAACTGATCCAAAACTATAAAACCGGGTACCTATAAGCACAACCTGGAAACTACATACAACGAGCTCGAATTTGAAATTGGAAGGTCGCGAAGGCCCGCATAATCAGTACAAAAGAGAGATTCGATTCGTGGTGGCGAGATTCTCGTGGTCCTTCTGAGGGCAGAAGGGGCACGAGAATCTCGCGGGCGGGTGCTCGCGGGGTTGCGGGGAAGATTGCAAGGGCGGCGGAGTGTTCCGTTCTGTATGATAGTACTATTACTTTATTCTGTGCTAATAGACTGATTTTTGTTACTAATAAAGTACTCTGTAAAGAAACTAAGTAGGGAGGGTTTACAATAATTAGTATGCACTTACTCGTATTAGGTACGGGAGCACTCAATAGGACGCAGGTTCCTTCCCCGTTTAGAAAGGCCCAGTAGTAAGGCAAATTAACTATGAAGGAGTAGAAGACGTGTGACAGCTGTGCGTATTGGAGCTTGAACTAATCTCGCCAGTCACCTCTGTCCCTTCTGTTTCTCATATCAATGACCTAATTTTTTTAACTTTAAGACTTGTGGTTCAGTCGATGACCTTAAGACCCGCACGAAAGACCAAAGCGTTACGCCTTGATAACATTTGCTAATCGAGTTCCAACTCGTGGATTTTGTTCTTCGTAACGTCTAAGTAGATATCGGCGTTAGCTAGCGAGACGCCGAGGTAGACCAAGAAAGCGATGGCGTGACGACCTTGATGCCTTCTAAAAGGATTGGGAAGAGGTTACAAAAGATCGTGACCAATGGAAAGCCGCGGCCTTCTTTGCCCAGCAGTGAGATCAAGTAGGCTAAGGAAAAAAAAACGTGGAAGTAAAATAAAGTTTCTTACCTCATTCAGCCAGTCGAGTAATATAGCGCGCATTCTTGGCTGCAGACTAGGATGGTTATCGAACATGTGCGCATTTTTTTTCATGCTTGATCTGGCGTCGCATTCGCACATGCCGCGCCATACGTCCGACGGGTCGGCCCAGGAGAGCCCCGGGAGTGGACACTTCCGTTTTGGTAACGACGGGCATGACGCCTTGCTTGTGCTGTAAGGGAAGGTAGAGTAAGGTTCCTTTCCGTCAGAGTTGTGCTAGGTAGCTAAGAACTGGCCATCCCGCCAATAGGATTTCTCCATTTTCAAACGCAGCTATGATCGAAGGAAATGGAGCGATCCTATTGGCTGGATTTTTTCCAGCTCACAGGTTAGCTACCTAGTACAACTCTGGTGGAAAAGCACGCTTAAAGTACCGACAGCTTCGTGCGCGACCCTCCTACAAGGTGACAGACATTGGTGGGGCAAGGTAATTAGACGCCAGCGTGTAAGGAGTGAGAAATGAGGTGTAAATGACGTCTCGATTTACATCACCTCACTTCCCCAACCTCTGACATTATGCTGGAAGGTCGAGCATAACCTTTTCGGATTATAGAACATAATAGAATACAACACTAGCAGTTAGCGTGGACTTTATAAAAACGTACTGATTTTCCTAGGGGAATCGTAAACTTTTGAGCAAGGTAAAAAGTTGTTTTTGTGCTAATCAAGGTTATAGTCAAATTTCATCGAAATCTGTCCAGCTGTTTAGGCGTGTAAAAGTAACAAACATCCTGATATCTAAACATACCAGCCATACCAAGAAGCCATACCCAAAAGGATGATTTTTTTACGTCGCAAGTGAGCAAGTCTTCACTCACCACCTATCACATGGACATTTAGTCGGGAGAACCAGAGCCCTTTTACATTAGGTGATTGCCCCGCGGCTACTGCACTACAACCGCAAGACAGCAGCGCGGAATTACGCTATGGCCAGTGCCCAGCACCTGACGCATAGTCTCATAGTGACTTAGCGCTGAAACCGATGTAATGTGAAGGGGTCTGCGGTTGATAAATCGCCTAATGTGAAAGAGCTTTCACTTAGTAAGTCAAATCAAATGTGTCTTAAGATAGCGTAAATAATCTACAAGAAAATGTAAAGACAGATACGGCAGGAGAATGACGTATGAATGAACAGGAATACGATAAGAGTCCTTGGAATGACGTATGTTACTAAATCGCAAATCAATGATCTAAGAACCAGTCACTGCGACGAACATTAGAAAGGTGTACGTCCAGCAGTGGGCATCATGCGGTGTATGGTAGGATAGGGAGGCATAGAATTTACTCCACCGACAAGAGCGTAGTTCTTAAATAGAAAAAAGATAACATTTTGTCCATAAAAAATCTGGAGAAACGCATCCTTTATAAATCCTTGACCCATAATTATGATTGGGCAAGTGTCCAAAATAATTATCAAACCTCAAGAAAAAGAATGTTGCAGGTGACACAAATTCATAAAACTAGTTTTCAGTAAGGAAACAATATAGGGTCTTAATAAAATAGTAATAATAATTTTAGCATGTTCCTTGGACTATGAACAACTTTTCCCAAAAAAACATAGGTCGAAATACCAAAAAAAATTATACCTACAAAATTCGCTATCAACTGACGCAGTCTTCATGGGAACTTGAATTTTTTTTCGATTTCGACCTATGTTGTTCAGTTTCATGGTCTGAGAAAAATGGTAAAATTATGTTCACTGTTTCATTAGGACCCTATCTATATATGGAAATAGTTAACTATTAATAAATTTAATAATTCCACAATATTTACAAATATCTGCTATACAGTCAATTGCAGATTAATAATAAATATGAGACATTAGGGGAGGCTATGTCCAGCAGTGGATATCTTTCGGCTGATATGATGAGAAATTTCACAAAAGGTTATCTGATCCCAAACTAGACAAAGCATCATGGACTTGTGTCTGAAATAAAGATTAATAATAATAATAATAACAATAATAAATTATGGGTATCAGACACTGATATACACATATAGCTACACACACACTCTGACCCTAGTTCATCCATCACACAAAAGTATCTAACCCGAACCTACGACGCATAGGCAGGCCCAGGCAAGTGGTTCATTAGAACTTGTCAGAACTTTATTTTCTATTCATGTTGACAAGACAATTAATTCAAAGAAGGATTAAATTAAACTTAACTTTCTGCAACCGATAGACTATTAGTAAAGCTCCTAGGCTTAATTACTGCTTAGTTCTGAATAAGGAATATTACAAAATAAGAAACACTAAACATGATTTTGTAAGGCAACAAAATTGTAAAATCATCAACTAGTATCTACTATCTACCTCATGTTTATCACAAAATATAGCCACAACAAGAAATTATTTAAGGAAACCCAACTCAAGTGTGATAAACTTATTCCCTCAGTACAAGTAGGGCATCAATCAATCAATCAATATCTCTAAAGCTTCAGTTGACTCTTCATACAAGGTATCCAGTATTTACAGCCCACTGCAAATAACCCTAATCAATTAATTTTAAAGCAATTCTTCTTAATATTATCATAGAACAACTTTCTCCTTTCTTAATGGCTTCAAAAGTCTGAATTAAGAGAAGCAGATGACCCTGAAAAAGTGTGGACCAATGAGAGAAAAATTACTTTAAAAAAATAAATTTTCAAGTGATACCTTGAGCTCTTTCCTTACTTTCTCCAATTTCCTAGAAAGATGTCTTTGATACTTACACTTTATTGGACTTGACTGGCATCTACATTTAGAGTATAAGGGATGCTAGGTCTTAGGGAAATTATTTTCCTAGACTAAAAAAGCTAGATATTATCATTGTATCAAGACTGCTGTATCAAGGTTAGAAAAATATTGTTATCCTTCACTTACTAAATATAAATATTTAAAAGAAATACCTAATCATAGTGATATGTTCTTTACTGACTAAAGATTAACATGAGACATGTGAGACTACCTAGCTTATAAAAGTGAACATTTCCTTTGTTTGTTAACCATTCAGTACATGCTTTCTAAATTAAGCTGCCATGTCAATTACCTACAAGTATCACTAGTCTAGATTTCTGAGTTAAATGAGGTCACCAAAAATATGCACCTAACTTTTGCAACTATAACAATTTTACACTAAAGAAAGTCTATAACCAGCTGACTGTGATGTAATCTGCAACCTAGATGTAAAAACAGACAACTTAGCAAGATGAGGCAACACAATATTTTCATACTTGCTCAAAGGTTATTGAAACAATCCTCAAATGTAGTCCATAATAATATGTAACATTGACATCAAAAAACCTTGGAACGGGATGTACAAAAAAAAGCAGACGGAAACCTATTTAGATTCAGACATTGAATTATTTATGGGTTTCTAATTTATGACCTAAAATTCTTACTCTAATACCAACCTGGGCCTCTTATTTGAATGTGGTGTGCTGTCACCTCTAGCTACATTCTCCAGAGGGCTTAGAACACAGTTCGGCAGCTCAGGGATGCTTGGAGGGCTTAGGAAACTGTCAGGGTTATAGTCAATATCTGTGAACACACTCCTTGGCTGCTCGATGGTCTCTACAGGGGAGTCTTCCTCATCACTAGAGCAAGACGATTCCACCACTACATTCTCTCCTGGCTGATCCTTTAATTCCTCTTCTAGCTTTGGCGATATCTTTGCTGGGGGATGGTTCTCTACCTCCTAAAACAGCACACAGAATTGCAACCTTGTTCAAAGTAAATCAAGATGGTAAATGATAGAGTTTATGAATAGATACCAACATCATCATCTGTTGAACTTCTTCTGCGTTTTAAGGTGATACGCTTCTCACTCGTGTCATCTGAGGAACTGCAAACAGGTGACATTGACACTAAGTAAATAAAGTCCACCAAGGTCAACTTAGCAAGTTGGAAGTGCAGCAGCTTAGTACATACCCAGTTTGTGCCATTGTAGGTGGACAAATTCAGCTGGCACTAGTCTCCACTGCCTAAAACATTACGGTAATTTAACATATGCATCACTGTTTCTTAATAATGAGCGCTAAATTTGGTATTTTAGCATAAAATTACCGCATGTCATGATCAAGATTCGAATAGGGTTATGTCTCTTGACGACCACAATTGAGGCCAAATTACACATTTATCGTTAAACCAGAGTCTTATATTTGCATAGGAGACATTCTTGAAGACTCTAAATTATATGAATATGCAATAATCATGCCTGAAAAGCCCCTCCGAAACGGATGTTCGTACAGCGTGCCCCCCGGAGGTTGGCGGGAGATTTTTTTTCAGGGGGCTTTTTGAGGTGGCAAAACGTACAGAAAATGGGTATATAAATTTTTTATGTTAACTTCAATATATTATTTATCAAAAGATGAAACAAAACTGTAAAAATAGATCAATCAGCTGCTACAAAAAATGCCACGAATCCGCCACAATCGCGCGCGAAATCCGTCGTCAGCGCCATTTCTACACGTCGCAGGCTTGGCGTTTATTCCTACGTCCGCTTTTGGAATTTGATAAAAATAGAATAAATATGATACAGTTTAATAGGAATGTTCACATCTTACGGAAATATAAGTAAAATCACAAATTTAGGGGCTACTTATAAGGCAAAATCGATGAGAGCATAATTGGCCAGGCTTATCGCCCACCATAGGTTTCTAACCTAATTACGATCTAAAGCTAAAATAGTCGATTTGAAAACCCAAATTAGACGATACTTTAATTCTTTAAGAAAATAAATATTGATAGAGAACATACCTGGTCATTCACTATTTATTCCAAAATCCACCAAACAAAATTTTTAAACACTATGGACAGGTAATCCTTTTGCACATTACCACAAACTTACTGGCTAAATTTAGTTAAAATTGTACCTAAAGAATTGAAGATAAATAAAATGTTACTTTGATGGTAATTTTTCTACAATTACATGTTATTTTTCAGTTTTTCACGGCTCGATAACGCCCGGCTTTCCGCGCGAAAATGTCGCGGTAAAACTCGGTACTCTGCAGGTTGATAAAACGCTAACTTCACTATTGTTTCTTCTGAAAACAAACGTCATCTGTACAACATGTTCCGTTCCATGCATATTATAGCAAATTTTATGCGTTTTTTTCAACTTACTGAAAAATCGTTAGAGTATTTTTTAGACCATAATTTTACAAGTCCATGTTGTATTTTATATAAAAGTAATATTTATGTAATCACTAAGTCATATCCTAAACGGACTAACTGAAAAGGATGATGTGAATGTTCTTGTTGACATTTTGCACACAAGTAATACAGTAAAATTTGGCACATACTTTATAAATAACCGAAAAATTTCTAGAAAGTAAATAAAAACTGAAGGAAAAAAAATTAACAAATATTTAAATAAAACCACTGAAATACGTTATGCGTAACGGAGCGTACCATGAAATCTAACGCTTTAATCTGATTGGTCAATTTACGTGGCTTGGCAACTGAAATTTGTATTTTGTGTTGGTTGTCTTGGTTAGCTAACTTCAGGTGGCTTTACAGCTGGGCGCCAGCTGATAGAAATTCAGCGAAAAAGTCAATAAAGGTGCGCTATTTTATTGATAACGTGGCGAAACGTTTCCTTCTTGTAATATTATGTGAAAACTAAGAGAATTCCGTGTACATATTCCGCAGAAATGTCTGTACAAAATATTGCCGTGAAGCTATGCGGCATTTTGCAATCGCAGAGCGACGAAGGTAAATGTGTTTTTACCAACTCTTTCTTTCTTTTGGTAAAATTGTTATAATCATAAATTATCAACAAAACAATATTGTTCCAGAGGTAACGGCCCGAGAATGGCGTTTGCTAGGCCAGGAGCAGGACGGAAACCAACTCCTATCTTGGTTATCCACTAAAGATGATAAAGATGTACTGAACATCGGCATTTACACAAATAAAAGCAAAACTTTGACAACATTATACACTTTTAACGAAAAGCTGAATATAATACAAGCGTCAGTAAATTCTACTCACAGTTTGTTGGTATACATTGTGAAAGAATTGCCAAATGAAAATGAAGAAAAAGATGCATTATATTGCCCTTATTTAGTGTGCCTTCTGCCTGGTAAAGAAAATATACCAGTAGAAGTAGAAGAGGGATCTACCAAGCAAATAATGCTTCAATATGTTTATGGAAAGAGCAACAAGTACAGTCCCGGTATAAGGAATGACCGGTTTTTATTATTTAAGCATTTGGATTGTAAGTATCTTGTTACTTTTCATTGAATGGCAGGCATACTTAAACCAGAAGACAATTTAAATTGTCAATTTTAAAAATGAGTAAATTTTTCTAATAGTTATAATTCAACCAATATTAATTAATTTGATAAATAAGTTGAGGTGAGGCTAAAATATACTATAATATGCATAATCCGATCACCTGTCTACATGCATGCATACAACTTTCTTAAATGTGAAGCTGAATTTCTGTTTATAGATGAATTTACAGCGCTTCACTCTGTTTTAGGGTTCCGAACCAAAATGGAAAAAACGAAACCCTTATGCAACTTTGCCTGTCTGTCTGGCACACCTGTTTATCTTAGTGACTACTTACACTATCAACTTGAAATTTGGAATAGTTTCAGAATATGCTTGCCTAATTATATTGCAAGGAAAGAATAATAAAAAAATATTACTATTGGAAATGGGGCCTATGTGCCTATATGGGGGTATTGGAAATTTCAAATTGTTGTGCCTAACTTGAGTGGAGTTAAAACCATCTCTAAAAAAAAAAACCTTTACAAAGAAAATTTATGCAGTTCTAAAAATAGACGTTAATGCCTCCAAAATACTATAGGTATTTCGGAACTCTCGGCGCGCGAGCTTGACTCGCACTTGACCGGTTTTTTAAGCATCCTGCGTTGATACTCTTTTGAACTTCCATACAATTAACTATTACTTTTGCTTACTTTGAAACTGTACAGTAGTTTCTATGTTTTTTTCAGACATCAAAGTATACCGTACCCCTATGTTTTTGAATGAGTGTGACGATGGTTCTGAGAAGTGGGGCTTTGATGGCATCTACACTGAACCAGAAACAATCGTGAATGTGTTCTCTTGGGCTCAGTGGGACTGTGTTAATCAGGTAATTGTTTCACCAACTTCATTTTTTTTACATTCTGCTCATATTTTTTACCAAACTATGTTTTACATATTTCCATTTTATTCATTTGGTGATCAGACTAGGTACAGACTTTTGATTTTGTCTGCAAGTAATTACAGTTGGCCATAAATTTCTCATTTTACATATAATGTTAAATGTTAAAAACGGAACCCTTATGGTGTAACTTTGTGTGTGTGTCTGTCACACCTGTCTATCTCAGTAACCAGCCAAGAAAGGTGTTCAAACATTTGTGGCATAGTAAACGGTCGGCTTTTTTTTTTTATATAATCGCAGCGCACGATTTAACCTTCAACACTCGATAGAAGAAAGTTAAATAAGTAAAAAATGTCTTAAAATATAAAATCCTAAAGTGCCACGTTACCGACTTATAGCAAGCCAAAAGTCTGCACGTATTTTTTTTACTATTTTTTTTTTCAGTTATCTGGGATATTGAAGCATACCTCTTGTCTCGTTTAGGGATAACTCGACACTTTTTGAGTTATCATACACGTGAAAGTGGATATACGAGCTGCGTTTGTGTCGAGTTTTTGTAACCACACTCATCTGCCCTCAGGTCACACCGAGAATTGGTTTTAGTATCGTGTGCCCGTGGTACCCACTTACCAATTAAGCTAATGCTAAAATCTCAGTGGCATTGATTGCTTCCTCGGTTTCCATCGGAAAGACGAAGAAACGAACCAAGACTGTCAACAAGGCTGTTTTACTGCGACACAAATTTGCCGCCAAACGCGCTGCCATGGCGCAGTCGTCTTTCATCTCGTCGCCGCTTGACCACATGGTGGCAAAGCCCCCCACTCTCACCCTTCAAGCCACCAGCTTAAACCTAAACACTCCTGCATTAATGCAAACCTTGGACGACACCAGAACAGGTCTCGTGACGTGTACCACGCCTTGAGGAGATACGGACCAGGCAGCAATCATAATGGTTCTATCCTGACTCTTCTGAAGTCAGACCTTTCTATTCCTTCCTTCCTCTGACGCACCCTGTGGCTTACCTGCCAGCAGTTCACGTCCACTACTCCCCACCGAGCAGTTATGACTGTTAGCCCTTCATCGTGCTTCTTATCTTCGTGTGAGTGTGCCGTGAATGCGTGCTGAGGCCTCGCCAAGCTCGCTTATAGAATAGATATCCTTGTCTGGAGACCGCCACTGTGAACGACGACGACGAAAAACTTTGAAGGTGACTTCAAGGGAAGCTGCCGCTTCTTAAACCGGCACCCAGGCCTCTCCTAAGAGAGAACCTCCTGGTGGGTTCAAGCTCGCTAGTGGTTTGAACAGATCAAGTTCCCAAACGTGACTGGCCTCGGCGGAGGCCCCCCAAGGACACACTTGTCTTTCAAGGCGCCGAACGCGATCCGCCAGTATGGTCAACGGGCCAGCAAGGCTCTCCCTGCTGCAGCTAGGTTGTACCGAATAGAACCTGACTGAACGGAATCCACAATCGACGGACCACAACCAACCGACTACAAATCTTTAGCCCATTTTTATTTTTTTGCTTTTTAAGGGAATGTTGTGTCTGTTACATAGTAAACCTATGCAATTATCTACCATAATCGTGTCCTACCTTCCCCGGAAGCCGTATGTATAGTATATTAATGTCAAACATATGTAGCAGGTGGAGAACTGTGGTCTCTGCCTTCCCCGACGGGAACAAGGCGTTATGTATGTATGTATGTAAACATATGTTTCGATTTTGTCAAACACAAAAATCATAAACAGACTTTTGTCACCCCATAGCTCAGTAAAGGGACACTTGACATTTTTTCTCGTTTAGCCCTCTTCTATCGAGTTCTGAAGGTTAAATCGTGCTCTGGGACTTTAGAAAAAAACCAAGATGGCGGCCGGTACTATGCCAGGCTTTATACTTAAATGTTCTAATCCCTTTGGAATCATTTTAGAATATGATTGCCCAACTTCATTGTTTACAAAACAATATAAAAAATATATTATTATTACTGTTAAGGGGGCCTAAACATGCAGTGGCGTATACAGCATCATATTCTGGGGAGGGTCATGCTGCCGATAGGCTACGTTGACGACCCAAAATTATCGTAAGCGATTTATCTGCTAGCCCGCTGGCCAGCAATAGAAAAGCCTGCCTGTGTACCAGCCTACCTTAAAAACCAATTTAACAAACGCACTTTGTAGAGACAAAGAACACTTAGTAGATTCGAAAACGTCTGGTCGGCTGCGGCGCAACTTGGCATGTTTTCCGCAGTTAGGGCCCAAGTGGAGCCGTTGGACCAGTTAAATTATCTCATAATGTTGGCCGGATAGGAAAACTTCCAAGTTTCTAGTAAGCTACGATTTTTAAGCTTTGCTAAGTAGTTAGAAGCCTCATAGAGTAGTTTTGTTCTATTTTTAAATGAAATATTATTACCGGTTCAACGGCTCCACTTGGGCCCTAACTGCGGAAAACGTGCCAAGTTGCCGGCCGACCAGAAATTTTCGAATCTTCTAAATGTCCTATGTCTCTTCAAAGTGCGTTTGTTAATTTTTTTTGTAAGGTAGGTTTTTCTGCTGCCCCGGCCACCGGGCTATTGCCGATCACGGGCGTGAAAAAACGGAATGGCAATAGTGGGATACACCAGTGGGTGTCTGGTCAGTGTTTTTTGATGGATATCCTATGAAATAAAAAAATACAAAAAGTGATGAATTTTCTCTTTAATGTTTTCATTAAAGAGAAAATTCATCTCAATACAGGAAGTGTGTTTTTTGCGACATTTTTTGTTTAGCTCTACCGTAGATTTACAAGGTGTAAAATGACCTTCTATATTTTTATAAAAAGCTCTATCAGCTGATGCATTATATTTCTATGGGAAGTTGAATTTTGTTTTGTATTTCAACTAAGGGAAAAGTTGTTCATATAGGCAGATACACATCCCATTAAGGAGCTGATAAGAGCTAAATACGCTTCACTTAAGCAGTTTTTCAACGAAAACTTAATGAATATAATTATGGCCGTGAAAAAAAAATGTGATATGTGCAGCTTTCCAAGAAGATGGCAGACTGTGAAACTCAATTAAAGTTTTTTTTTTCGTATTTTCTTGTTTACAATAAACTGTAAAATAAATAAATAAATATTTTATACGCCATAAAAAAATCCAAAGTTACCTCGGCTTTTTGCTTTTAAACTTTTTTTCTTAAATACCCATTAATCTATAATGCTAAAACTTTTAAACATTCATAGGATCTCATCATATTACTGTTTTATAATTAATATTAAGTGAACAGATTTTGAGAAAAATGTAAAAATGAGCGAAAAAAGTAAAGCAGTCCGAATCCGCTCCGTTCTAACACGCGCATTTAGTTTTTTGTTAGAAAGGGAGGTAATTTAGCTCTTATCAACCTCTTAAATTGTAATGCCTTTTTTGTTACTTGTTGTAGAGTACATAAAATGACAAATAATGAAAACTGGTCAAGTGTGAGTCGACTTGCTTGGGGTTTGGGGGTTTGGGGTCATGACCCCTCGACCCCTCCCTTGTATACGCCTATGTAAACATGGGAGGGGGGCAAAATTTTAAATTATCGTTGCTAGGTCTAGTAGGGTATCATATAAAAGGGCTTTACTTGTACATTCCAAAATAGATTTTTGCATTATTTTACGACTTTTAGTTTTCAAGTTAAGAAATGCCATTCACCTCCCTATCTCTGAAGTTTGCGAAAGTATATGTAAATACTAGCTGTTGCCCGCGACTTCGTCCGCGAGGGATTCTATCTATCTATATGACCATCCATCCATCCACCCTTCCGTCTATCTATCGTCCGTCCGTCCGTCCAACCATCTGTCTAACCGTCCGTCAAACCATTCCTGTCCCTGCTCCTCTCCCCCTCCCTTTTCCTCTCCCCTCCTTCCCCCCTCCCCCGTCTCTGCAAACCTTTCCATCTGTCCGACTCGCCCTTTACCGGTTTTTTTTATCAAATCTATTTTATTTATTTGTTTATGTTCTCTCCGCTAGGTGCTGTACTACATTCACTACCGCGAGCCAACGCGGAGTTTTGCGGAAGGAGAAGAAGTGAAATCGCCATTGGAAGTAACTCCGACATTATCCGCTTTGCAGTTCCACGCCGATCTGCCACATGAGACTGTCGTAAGTTACATATAACGTAATGTAGTTTAAATAAATAAAGGTTAGGTTAAAAGTACCCACCCTACAAGCGTGTATGAAAAAGTTGATGTAAGTTGTCAAGATGCAGGACTGTGGTCTCTGCCTGCCCTGACGGGAAAGAGGCGTGATGTTGTGCATGTATGTAGAACACCTCTAAACAGTCCAGCTTGCGTCGAAATTTTCTTTCTCTTTCTGAGTTGTATGTAGATACTTTTATACAGTTAAAGAGGTATTATTCTCTGATATTCCAGCAAAACCACGCGAAACATAAAAAAAGAAACACATTGCCTAAAGCCGAGTCTCAAAGTTTGCCCTGCTACCTCCTGAAGTGGTTTCTTGCCGTTTATATTACGTTGCCGCTGTAGCTACATATCCGAAACGATAGTAGACTGGCTCTAATTGCATTGTTTTTTTAGGGTTCCGTACCCAAAGGGTGAAAAACGGCTCCCTATTGACATGCCTCCGATGTCTGTCTGTCCGTCTGTCAGCGGGCTGTATCTCATGAACCGTAATAGGTAGAAATTTGAAATTTTCGAAAATTGTGTATATCTGTTGCCGCTATAACAACAAATACTAAAAATAAAAAAAAGTTAAAATTAAGGGGGGCTCCCAAACAGCTAAAGGGGGCAGCGTAAAAAAAAGTTTGACCTACCCCATCGAGTGGGGTATATTTTTTATAACAAAAAATACAGTGTTTATCTAATCAACAAGCTCTAAACAAATCGTTGTTAATACTGTATTTTTTGTTATAAAAAATATTTAAAAACAAAGGAATAAGATGCCACCAAAGTCAGCTGTTTTTACAAAATTATGTTTGAGCTGTATCTCATGAACAGTAATAGCTAGATAGTTAAAATTTTCACAGATTATGTATTTCTGTTGCCGTTATAACAACAAATACTAAAAATAAAAAAAGTGTAAAATTAAGGGGGTTACCATACTAAAGGCCTATTTTTCTAGGCGATTTTTGTTTTAGCTCTATCTTAATAACGGGAACACTTACAAACGTGAAAATTGGCATGTTTATAGTACTTAAGCTATAAAATATCAACAAATAATAAAATCTGGCCAAGCGCGTGTCGGATTCAAAAAATCTAGCACAGTAACTTACTGAAATTTCAACTAATACAATTATGATCATGTGGTGGTACGGAACCCTCGGAGCGCGAGTCCGACTCGCACTTGGCCGGTTTTTTTGCATGTTATGTCGTTTAATAAGTATGCCGTACCTGTTTTATTATCGTCCTTGGCAGTACATACTCGTAACTTATATTGAAGAAATGAATCTGAAGTCTGTAATAATGATATGACAACTTAAAATTTGAATGTTGATCTCTTAGGAAACCCTCTACTTAAAAAAAACATTTCTTCGTTTTATTGCTGTTCCATTCCCATTCCTTTATAATAACTGTAATGTTTTGTGACAGCTAAACATTCCTCTAAGCCTGCCGCACTTACATACGGGCCCGGAGCCCAGCGGCGCCGCGTGCGGGGCTTATGAGGACGACCCTGTGCCCCTTCGGGTACACGACTGCAGCCTCGACTTGCAGATACTGTGCGAGCAGAAGGGCGTGCTTTGTATCTGCCATCATTACCTCTATAAGGTAAATAGATACAAACTGACCATGGACAAAAACACAGAAGCTCCAAGCACAGAAGACATTATAATTGCAGTAAATATGATAAATTTTTTTCGTTTCTTCCACCGGTTACCAATCTATTTTGCAGCCATGACACTACAAGCAGAGTATATTAGACGGAAACAATAACATTGTTTTACAAACTAGTTTTTTTCTGACAGCTTTAGCCGGTCGCTTTTGACGTAGCCGTAAATGTGTTGGCAAGAGTTGGAATACACGAAAAAAATACATTATAGGTAGGTACATGTCCCAGAATTACTATAAAAATCAGGAATATGAGGCCACACGTATAATTGTTTGAGAGTTTCGCCACAGAATATATAATAGTAAACAAGTTTGTTTCGCGATCACTTAACACTTTATGAAAACGATATAACGGGTTCTTACTACAATATTGGTATTTAATGAGCTCCAAATATTTCGTCGCTGTTGCAAGCACCATGATCACGGATGAACTGAAGTCTGCGGGTAGTTGAATTACTGGCAGACGTATCTGTCTAACCACCTTCTCGTTCTTTTATTTATGTACTGCGCCGGAAATGTTGTACCTACAACTCGATTAAACAAAACTCACTATACAAATGACAATACGCACACTCACTACATCACTGCGAATTGCCACGAATAAATAGTTTTAAAATACAAATAGGTTTCATTCATGTATTTGATGACGTAACTATTTTACCCCCTACTGTACCGAACCTGCCAGGTTGCGAATTGGCAAACCAACGATTTGTGGATCTAATAGTCCACGTCTCTTGCTACTATGTTGCAAACCTGTACTCGATGACGTAGGATAACTTGCGGTGCCCTTAGAGTCTATTTACTATTTATAAAAACAATGTACGCGATACACGTATTGCGGTTCGCAGTGATATAGGGAGTGTGTGTTGTCAAAGTGAGTTTCGAACGAGTTGCGAAAGTTCCGGCAGTTGCAGAGTTGTATATTTCTTGTCTGGTCCCCAAATAAAATAAAAGAACGAAAAGGAGGGTAGACATCTATGTATGTGTGAGGGTAGTGTAGACATATGATCTGTGTCTGCCAATGATTTAACTACCCGCAGCCTCCAGTTCATCCGTGACACAGAATACGAGTAATAGTATGCCCTCGTATGCCCCGTGTGGTGCCGGCAATGTAATAGTATCAACCCATTTCTACCCGTGGGTGTCAGGGGTTAATGAACCAGAGGATGGGCAGTACCATCCTTCTGTGTATCGTATCATCTTACATTCTGCGGTCACCAACAACCGCGGTCCATGGTGCCAGCCGTAACGCTAACAAGCATGGTGACTATGGTACTTCCCCTTCACATTGTTTCACCAAAAGCTGGAATTTTGGAGGAAGTTCCCTGTCCTGTAGTGGACGTTTCATGGGATGTCATGATGATGTACCTTGCCCGTGATCATGGCAGACAGTAGATATGTTTAGCCATGGTTGGTGCTTGAAACAGCGCCGTAATATCGGGATCGTGGTAAGAACCCGTTGTACCTTTTATTACATGAGGCCACCTTTGCCCACATTTAATTAAGTTTAGTTTTTCTGTGTTGTATCTTGTTGATTGTATGCAAAAGTGGGTCTATCTATCTAGAACCTCGACTTCCGCATGCTGAGATTTCGCATGGTTCTGTTTTTATGACAGTTCTGCGACATGTTCATCCCTTTTGAGCAATTATATAATGTCCCTGCGTGTGTTTTTCGTCAACGGTCAGTTAAGATAGAGCCGCTTTCCGTATATTTTCAGTTTCTGGTTTCGGTAAACTTCGTACAAAAGTGCTGTGTGAATTAACGGTCATAGAGTACTATGACCGTTAATTCACAGAGCTCAAAAAATTTATCGCGGGGGTCAGGTGGGGAGAGGCGAGCGAATCGTTCATTGGCTCTCCGCCTGTCACCCATGCGCAGAAAATAACCGTCAGAGCGAACGCTATATTCTTTTTTACACCTCTCTTTCAGCCCCTAGACGATTCTACAACCTCCCTGGTGCTGGAAGACAGTGCAGATCTGAAAGACTCAGGAGTGAACTTTGCCTACTCCATCACGCTGCTACAACACGGGATCGTGGTGCATAGTGTCGTACCTGACCTGCCGTGGGCACTCGCTAAGTCGTTGCGGCCTTCGTATACTTTGTACGCAGGTAAGAAGATAAATTACCAAAAAGCAACCCTACCCCCCCCCCTCCTCTTTTTGACATGTCAAAAAAAGGGTTGCCAGCCTAAAATTTAAAAAATATTAAACTGCGGATTTACTACGATTTCCTTATAAAATATTATCTAAGAACATTAAAAGTTTATGTTCGTAGATAAACATGAGCAGAAATCTGAATTTTCATGGTTATCGCGATATCGGTCATATATTCACTATACGTTTGTACTACGATAACATTTTCTATTCCAATTAACAATGCGTTATGCGTGTCAAACATACCATGGTATGACTACCTAACTTATGTAATGAAGAAATCTTCATGGTTTTGTACGCACGGCGGCAAGCGCGTAGAAACATATCTAGTTTAAGCCTAACCAGGGCTACGATACAAACGCTTGAAAACACGAGACCCAATCACCTTCAAAGTATTTCCAGCGACGTGGGGCCGTGTGTACTATGATGATGGATGATGCTCTTTCTGATGATACTCGTAAATGATGCTCTTTCTTTCCAAACACGAACTTTAAATAAAATTGTTCGGGAATCTGACTAATGACTAGTGTCATCTGTACAGGAAGATTATCAGAATAAAGACCTCCTTGCTTGAAATTTTATTCTTTTTTATTTTTGAACAATAGGTCCAGCCAGAATAGAACCATTATAGGTACATTTGATACGAAATCGTTTAAAACTTTGTCGTGTAATTGTTAACGTGGATACCGTGTCAGACCAGTAGATAGTCAGTTTTAAACCGCTAAATTTTAATGCATCTGACTGCTGACATAAAATACCACTACCTAAGATAACTACTGGGACTAGCGGCCTAACGTGCCTTTCGAACTATGAAAATTGTCATTGTTATACATGTTGTAATGCATAAAGACATTTCAATTTTCCTGTACAGTCAGCGTCAAATTCATATGAGCGTCTATCCTAGTCAAAATGATCTGTAGTACCTAAACATATTCAATTTCATATATGCAATTAGAATTGTCATATACTTAGTTGTAAACTCCCAAAGTGTTCAAAATATCTTGGCAACATAGTTTTCAATATTATGTTCGCGGCTGTCACCGTCAAATTAATCCGGCGCGGGAACCCGAATCGCACTTGACAAGTTTTTTTTTGGCACTCAGTTTGGTATGTTTTATAAAAAATTGTACCTACCTATCAACAGATAACCATCTTCTAGTCAACATACCAATGCTGTACACCCATCTCATCGACATAAGTCTATACCACGAGCCTTGTTGCCACATCGTCATCCCGACAGAGCAGTGCGACAACTGTCCCTCTCTGGCACCCATCCTCGGCTGGGGGCCGCACGCTATGGTGGACTTGAATACTCTCGATGTCGTCACGATGAACGTGGCGGAAAAAGACCTAGCAACGACGTTCAAAAGTGATACAGTGATAGAGAACAAGCTAGCGATCTTGCATTACTTGATACAGCATGATGGGAACATGGATTTGGCTGAAGAGGTAAGTTAACACCAATACATCTAATCAAATAAACTTTATATCTCCCACAAGCTTACAATAAGTGCGACATCGTATAAGATAAAGGATTCATGGCTATGATCCTGTGTTATGGGATCACCAGGCTTCCACTTCCCGAGTCAAACATGAATACAAATGAAATCTGTGCAGAGAGAGTTTACAATGTAAGCAAATTACAATAAAAAAAATTTTACCAATATATAAAAAAGGTTCGAAATATGATGCTGGTAATTATAGACCCATTTCTCTGCTGCCTAGTCTGTCAAAGCTATTTGAGAAGTTAATAAAGACACGATTAATGAGTTTTATTAATGGTCAGAACATTTTGAGCAGAAGCCAATATGGTTATCAACGTGGAGTTGGAACGGCAGAGGCTATTGACACTTTAGTCGACGAGGTTATTTTAAAGCTTTATTATAAAGAAAAAGTTGCAGGAATCTTTTTAGATTTAAGCTCTGCTTTCGATTTAGTGGATCATAATATACTTTTGAAAAAACTTGAGCACTATGGTATCAGAAACGGCATGTTGGATTTTTTTAGGTCATATCTTGTTAATAGGTACCAATATGTAGAGCTCAAATCGACTGAGGACATGAGTGAAAAAGTTGTAAAATCAGGGCTGACTAAAATAAACAGAGGAGTACCCCAAGGATCCGTCTTAGGGCCAATTCTGTTTATTCTATTTACTAACGATATTGTACATTATATAAAATCAATGGTTTCGGACATAAGCTTGATCATGTTTGCAGATGACACTAATGCTGTGATCTCTGCAAACAATATCCAAGATCTACAAAATAGAGTCAATCTAGCATTAAAGTTATTTCAGTTTTGGTTTTGCACGAACAATTTATCACTAAACTCTACTAAAACAAACGTTATTTTGTTTAAATCTACGAGCCGAAATAAAGAGAAACTATTGATTATGCTGAACAGCGAAGTAGTTCCTCTAGTAGATGTTGTTAGATTTTTAGGAGTTAATATTGACGTTTACTTGAACTGGAAGGCGGAATTAACTGCTCTTGACAGTTCCTTAAGCTCTGGTTGTTACGCTCTTAGAAGCCTAAGAGATGAAATTTGTCTAAACCAATTAAAAATTGTTTACTACGCCCTTATCGAATCCAAGTTAAGATACAGCGTAAAATTGTGGGGTAACAGTTATGATTATAACATACACAGAGCATTTGTGTTACAAAAACGAGCAATACGAACTATGGTGCGTATCCCGCAATGGGAATCCTGCAAATCCTACTTTAAAGAGCTCGGAATTTTAACATTGCCGTGTCTGTATATATTAGTTTTATTGTGTGATCTAGTAAAGAACTCAGTAAAGCTTGAAACCGAAGAACAGAGAGCAGCACGCCTTAACACTAGAAGGAAAGATCTGACGTATACAGTAACGCCCAGTTTAAACGTAGTCAAACATAGTGCGCGATACCAAGCCGTTAAGTTGTTTAATGCATTGCCTGGGGAGATCAAAATTCTTGATAAATCCAAAGCTTTTAAGCCGACATTGAAAGCCTTCTTACTGGAAAAAAATTTTTACTCTGTAGAAGAATATTTAAAGGTTAGGGCTTGATATGTAAGATTTTAACAGAAACTTAAATTTTATTGATTTATTTAAATTGACCTTTGTGATCGTTTTATTTCCTTATTAGTTTAATGAATATATTTTTTTTTATTATTATTATTAATATTTGTTGACAGTTTTAATTGTAATTAGGTATTTAATTGATTGATTATGATTATTGTAAGATATATTCGACACAATTTTATTGTTAAGAAATAAATAAATAAACTTGAAATTGTTGTAAAAACACTTTTGTTCCTGCCTGTACTGTTGAACGACACGAGGACTGTATAATGTTACTGGCCAATCTCGCTGTATGGCGTGCAGAACTTGGGCAAATTCGATCAAATATATTTTATTTCTCATTCTAAGTTTTCTTCTACTGTGACAAAATAAATAGAATTTGTATTTACTCTTTAGTTTGAAGTTTATCAAAGGAAATAAAAACACATTTTCTCATGGGTATTGTATATTTATCCACGTCAAAGAGATGATTTTCATAGTTATCTAGGAAATAGGATATCTTCTTCTGTCTAGGTACTATTGAAATCTGGTTCACCGTTTAAAAGTGATAGAGGAACAAAATGTCTTGACCATTTTCCTCTTGCAGCTAATCTCATGGCTGTGCGTGCATCAGAACTGCGGTACAAATGGTGTCGTGCGCGCGATGCAAGAGTACCTAGTGGGCTGTACGTTCAGTGTGACGCGACGCTCGCTGCCCGCTACAGCCGCGCCGCTTATGAACATGCTACCTTACACCCTGCACTTAAAGTTTACTGACGTCAAGGTAAGTGATAGCTTCGACTATAGTCAGGAGTACCTAGTGGGCTGTACGTTCAGTGAGACGCGACGCTCGCTGCCCGCTACAGCCGCTCCGCTTATGAACATGCTACCTTACACCCTGCACTTGAAGTTTACTGACGTCATGGTAAGTGATAGCTTCGACTATAGTCAGGAGTACCTAGTGGGCTATACGTTCAGTGCGACGCTCGCTGCCCGCTACAGCCGCGCCGCTTATGAACATGCTACCTTACACCCTGCGCTTGAAGTTTACTCTGACGTCAAGGTGAGTGTAGCTCCGTCTTGAGTCAGAAGTAGGTACCTAGTGAGCGGTACGTTCAGTGTGACGCGACCCTCGCTGCTACAGCCGTTCCGCTTATGAACATGCTACCTTACACCCTGCGCTTAAAGTTTACTGACGTCAAGGTAAGTGATAGCTTCGACTATAGTCAGGAGTACCTAGTGGGCTGTACGTTCAGTGAGACGCGACGCTCGCTGCCCGCTACAGCCGCTCCGCTTATGAACATGCTACCTTACACCCTGCACTTGAAGTTTACTGACGTCATGGTAAGTGATAGCTTCGACTATAGTCAGGAGTACCTAGTGGGCTGTACGTTCAGTGAGACGCGACGCTCGCTGCCCGCTACAGCCGCGCCGCTTATGAACATGCTACCTTACACCCTGCGCTTGAAGTTTACTGACGTCATGGTAAGTGATAGCTTCGACTATAGTCAGGAGTACCTAGTGGGCTGTACGTTCAGTGAGACGCTCGCTGCCCGCTACAGCCGCGCCGCTTATGAACATGCTACCTTACACCCTGCGCTTGAAGTTTACTGACGTCATGGTAAGTGATAGCTTCGACTATAGTCAGGAGTACCTAGTGGGCTGTACGTTCAGTGAGACGCGACGCTCGCTGCCCGCTACAGCCGCTCCGCTTATGAACATGCTACCTTACACCCTGCACTTGAAGTTTACTGACGTCATGGTAAGTGATAGCTTCGACTATAGTCAGGAGTACCTAGTGGGCTGTACGTTCAGTGAGACGCGACGCTCGCTGCCCGCTACAGCCGCGCCGCTTATGAACATGCTACCTTACACCCTGCGCTTGAAGTTTACTCTGACGTCAAGGTGAGTGTAGCTCCGTCTTGAGTCAGAAGTAGGTACCTAGTGAGCGGTACGTTCAGTGTGACGCGACCCTCGCTGCTACAGCCGTTCCGCTTATGAACATGCTACCTTACACCCTGCACTTGAAGTTTACTGACGTCAAGGTGAGTATAGCTCCGTCTATAGGCAGGAGTACAAATTTGTTACAATAACTTGAAAACTAAAAAAAACAAAAAAATAAATAAAAATAAACTAAGAGTCGTAAATAAATAGAAGTACAGCCCACTTGACCTAGTAACGATAATTTAAAATGCCCCATATATTTGGCTTTATATAATAATAGAATTTTTTTTTAATTCTTTCATCTTTAATAAACTTGAGCAACATATTTTAAAGTATTCCAAACAAGTCAATAGCGCGTGAGTAGTTGCTGAGATAAACCGGTGTGATAGACAGACAGTCAGACGAAGTCGCACCTTATGGGGTCTGTATTTGTCATATTGGTTCGGAATCTTAAGAAATAGCTTGTTCAACGCCAATTTAATTTACCTGGCATATTGAACGGATTAACATGGCTCTCCGCCTGTCACCCATGCGCGGAAAATAACCGTCATAGCCAGACTTGTCCTGAACGCGCTGTAAATTATGTTTGGATTGGACCACCAAGACGTTAAATTCCAGGTTCGTGATATCTGCGTGTCAGTGAGCCAGGAGAAGCTTTGGAATAGCGCGGCCGTGGTGCTCGGAGTGAGGCAGCGCGTGTGCCAGTTCGCTGAGGACGTGTGGACGAGGCTGTGGACCGCGCTCCAAGCCACGCAACCAAAACGGCTCACCCCGCAACAAGTGCTAGACAAACTGCGAGTCAGCTTACATTGCTACCAAGTGAGGTTTATTATACAGGGTGTTAATTTGATTGCGTGCCATAGCTCAGGGGCGGGATCAGTATCAGTAACTGAACAACTTTTCCCAAGGAACATAGGTCGAAATACCAAAATCAATTTTTGACCTCCCAAAGAAACTGCATCAGCTGATAGCGCATTTTGTATGGAAGGTCAAATTTGGTTTTTCATATTTCGACCTATGTTCCTTGTGAAAAGTTGTTCAGTTACTGATACTGATTTCGCCCTTCAGCTATGGCACGCAATTAAATTAACACCCTGTATACTTTCTTGCGAACAATTAAATAAATTGGATAAATAAATTGGGAAGCGTGGTGTACTTTAATGTCGGAGGCCAAGAACCACTTTGGTTCACTGAGCCAAAAATAATGAATGAAAAAAATGAATGAATGAAAATAAATTGTTTACAATTGTGAACTTATCTCTACAGCGTGTAACGAAAGGGTGTGATAATACTGTAGGGTGTGAATCTGCCTATGAAACTGAACAACTTATTCCAAGGGACATAGGTCATAGAACAAAATAAATTTTTGACCTCCCATAGAAACTGCATCAGCTGACGGCGCATTTTGTTTGGGAGGTAAATTTTGGTTTTTCGTATTTCGACTCATGTTCCTTGGGAAAAGTTGTTCAGTTTCATGGGCAGATTCACACTCTTTAGTGTTAATACACCTTTCCGTCACACGTTGTATATGATAACATTGCTCGTTTAATAGCATAGGATTCTATGTCGTCAGCACAGAATAAAGTAATAGTACTTATTATACAGAACGGACACTCTTTTCCCCCATTGCAATCCCACCCGCGAGATTCTCGTGGTCCTGCCGAGTGTTTTTTGTACTGAATGTGCGGGCCTACACGACCTTCCTATTTCAAATTCGCACTCGATGTATGTTGTGTCCGGGGTGTGCGTCAGCAAATAGACTTTTTGTGGGCAAACTCGTTCTATCGACGACCGAGCTCAAAAGCAACCCTTTATCAGGCCTGTGACACTCCGCACTCTAGGTATGCAACGCGGCGCTAGAAGTCGACTGGGTGAGGCAGTCGATTTTACTTTTACTTTATGTCATCTTAAGCTTATGGCGGCAAAATAGGTAAGTAAGTATTTACACAAAGAGATTTTAACCTCGCTGTGACCGAGCGTAGCGAGGTTCAAATCTCTTTGTATTTGCATGTTTGATTGAACAATATTACATACCTATTTGCATCTCGCTCTCATAAAGTGACAAAATCATCGCCTTAGCCCACTCGTCCGCGATCACCCGCGATTTAAAAACGTGTCCTAAGCGGTGCACTGCAAGTATCGACTTTATGCTTAGACAGAAAGGTTGAAATTTGTCGGCACCCCGCCTGTGAGTGTCGGATCTGTAAACGTTAGTTTACTATTATTTAATCTGTGCCTTTATAGAGAAATGTCATGTTTTTTCAGCCAGAAGCTCTGTCTCGCTGCAGCACGCCCATGTCCCCGGCGGGCGCTCCGCCCCCGCTGTCGGCCCCGCAGCGCCGCTCGTCTGTCGGCAGCGCCACCGACCTGCTGCCCTTCCTGGAAGTGGACGTGTGCACGGCCAGCAAGCAGGAGCATGTCATAGCTGCTGTAAGTTGGATAATATTTTAAAACTACAGTCGAAATTATGTAGCTTGATGAAAATTACAGCAGGGCGGAGCTATGTGCGAGACCAGGGTGTCTGCTTTAAATCTATCGATATTTATTTATTTACTTTTTGGAGAACCAACAGCTTATAATAAACATACTAATAATACCTATAGCTACAAACAGCCAATTAAAGGTTTTCACAACTAATGACAAAATTTGACAAGCAAAAGACAAAAATACAATCAAACGCTCACATAAATCACAACGCAACGTAACGTATAGATAAAAACATACAAATAACAATTACACATTAAAGAACCTGTCACTCAACTGGCGCCTAACACTCGCTATACTAGTGTTAAACAGATCAAGATCAAGCACCTTAGATAACTTGTTAAAGTTGTTACTCGCTCTTAATATAAATGAATTTTGGCGATAATTTGAGGACGCATAGGGAAGGGACACAAGATCGTGAGATCTTAAGTTTCTATTAGGAGCTCTGAAACCTATAGATGATAGCAGCTCGGGGCAATAATATTTGAAGTGATTTTGAGTAAAAACACCAGATCTGCGATTTCACGCCGATTACTTAAGGGCTAGGTGATGTTTCCTACATAAGGATATGTATCTCGACGAATCATATGGTTGCTGATATACGATGCTATTCGAAACATGCAAATTCAAAACTTCGTCCTTACAATTTTCGATATATCAATACGATATGTACTATTCGAAACATGCAAATTCAAAACTACGTCCTTTCAATTTTCGATATATGAATACGATACTATTCCAAACATGCAAATTTAAAACTTCGTCCTTTCAATTTTCGATATAACGGTTAAAGAACATTTATTTCCCAAAAAAGAAAGTAACATTCGCTTACATTGAGAAATCTAGCTTAATCTTAAAACATATTTTTATAAGGCGAGAATCAAAAGGTTAGGTTTAGACTTATTCTTCGTTAGTTTAGGTAGTGACGACTTTTAAAAGTTCAGACTAATTTATTTTTGTGACGATATCTTGAGATATTTCAGTCAATTGTGGAGAAATCCCTCAAAACATGATGTTTTAGAGCTTTTTTGAAGAGTTGAAATGATTGTATATTTTTAATATCACGAGGAAGTTTGTTGTATAGTTGTGCTCCTTCAAATGTAATATTTTTTTTTACGTAATTTGTTCGAGGTGGTCGTAAACTTATCTTGTGATCTCCTTGTTTTACGGTTTTGGACTAGGGATTTTTTTAGAAAGTGTATGTAGCGTGTGTGTATAGTTTTATGAAGAATTTTTCTTATAAGGATGCATGTGTTATATTTGTATGTCTGTGTTACCGTCATAATTTTTGTATCTTTGTAAACTTTACTAGATGTGGCAAGGTAGTGGTAATTAAATAGGAGCTTGATATATCGATACGATACTATTCGAAACATGCAAATTCAAAACTTCGTCTCTTGAGGATAGAGTAGGATATTGGTTAATTGCTTATCACTGCCAATTTGACAATTCATGCAACCAATATTCTACTCTATTGTCAGTGCACGAAGTTATGAATTTGACTGTATCGAAGGAGTATTGTATCGATATATCGGAAATAGAGAGTAGACAACCATCTTATGCATCGCTCCGTTTTGAGGCGCTAGCACCAAACTCAATCGTTATCGATTCTCTCTTTTTAGGGTTCCGAACCTCAAAAGATAAAACGGAACCCTTATAGGATCACTTTGTTGTCCGTCTGTCTGTCTGTCAAGACCCTTTATCTCACGAACGGGTAAAGGTATCAGGTTGAAATTAATACCACATATTAGGATCCATGAACCACACAAGATATGAAAATTAAAATTTTTTACAACGACGCAATCAAAAGATATGGCATTTTATGTCCTCATCTCCATACATTTATGCAAAAAAGCAAAACCTATAGGGTACTTCCCGTTGACCTAAAATTATGAAATTTGGCAAGAAGCTAGGTCTCCCAGTACAAATAATGGGAAAAGTCTGAAATCATTAAATATTACAACTTTTCTCACAAATAATGGTAACCAATTGTGGTGAGCTCCCGTTTCAAGAACATTCATATAAGAGAGGGGTCAAGTTGGATGGTCGCTGAGGCGATTTTTGTTTTAGTTCTTTTTAAAAACGGGAACACTTTCAAACTTGAAAATTGGTATGTTTATAGTGCATAAGCTATAAAATAATAACATATAATAAAATTTGGTCAAGCGCGTGTCGGACTCAAAAAAATCTAGCACATTAACTTACTGAAATTTCAACGAATACAATTATGTTTATGTGGTGGTACGGAACCCTCAGTGCGCGAGTCCGACTCGCACTTGGCCGGTTTTTCTATACAAGAAGAAAAGAGAGATTCGATAACGATTGAGTTGGTACTGGCGCCTCTGGTCTCGCGCATTGCTCTGTCCTGCTGTCAATCTAACCAAGCTATATTATTTCGACTATAAATAAATGATTTTGTTGTCATTTTGTTTCATAAGTAAACTTAACATTAACAATGAAGTGATATTTTTTTCCTTTAGCTAGGTCGCGACCCAACATAGGTGCAGGTGGATTACCTTAACTCTTGCGCTGACCTAAAAAAATAGTCGCGGTGGTGCCTGAAACTGTGTAAACTCGCATTGAATTCTGCATGCTATGACAATCAATAAGTGTTCTGTAAATATCTACATTGAATAAAATAATCTGAATCTGAAAATCTGCGCGGTGTCAGGTGGAGGACGACTTTTGAATCGTTTATTGGCTCTGCGCGTGTCACGCATGCGCAGAAAGTAACCATCAGCGCTAGAGTTGAATTAATCGTGATGTACGTTCCTTCAAGTAGGTACATTTATTTTGATACTAACGAAGAAAATCTCAACGCAAGGCGGGACTTACGATCATATTTTCAAGTGAAAACGAACGAGTTGAAGTCTTGTTGTTTTTGTTTATAAATTCATCCCTTAGGGATAGGCAATGAACTTTTCAAAGTCTTATTTTCTAAGTCAGGATTGAAACGAATGTTTATTAAGGTGATTTGATCAGAGTATGAGGGACAGAATATTGACGTAAAAGTTTTATAAGTCAAGTTTAAAAGGATTTGAAGAGCGTAACAGCGTATTTAATAAAAGAAAACTGCATAAGTACCCTTAACGGATGAGAATGCATGAAAGTAGGTGCATCAAAAGGGAACTTTAAGCATCATAGCATAAGGATCGATGTTGTCACTACCTATCCCGTTGGGAAACAGGCGTCGTATTTTTGACTGCATATGTGCTCAGTGTTAGTAAAGCCTGCTTATTGTGAAGAAGGTTTTAGGTTGATTTCCGTTTGGAGTAAACATCCGAATGACGAAAGATAAAGAGAGAGTGTGATGAGGAGTATGTGTTCTAGGGGCTGGATGTTTTTGTGTGCCTGGCGTCCAACGTGGACGGTCCACGATATAATATTTTTCTATTGTGGGTATGTGAGATGACCGTCCATTATTGTACGAGTATAAATGTATTTTGAAGTAACATTTCCCTACATCAGAACCTGCGCGAAGTGAGCGTGCACCTGATGCGCGAGACGTCCGCGTCCGGTCGCGCGGGCGTGGAGAGCGGGGTGCACGCGCTGGCCACGCGCTGGGCCTCCGCGCAGCTGGACGCCTCCCGCGCACTGTGCCGCGCAGTGTGCCGCGCGCTGGCCGCGGTGCCCACGCACAACCAGCACAGAGGATTCACCTTCATGTACGCCGATTCAAACTCTATACGTGTGGTGCGCTGCGTTTTGTTTTTTGTGTGCTCGGCTTTGGTTGAACCTTTTTTGCGTGCTGCGTTTTGTTTCATTTTGTTGCAGGTGTTTATCTCACCATGACGGCTTGGTCTTGGTTTTAAGTGTAGGGTGTAGGTAGGTGCACATTTTTCTGACGTGGATACCTGGACGTATCTTTCGTTTGATAGGTAATTGCATGCAAAGGTGGATATAGGCTTTCGAGCTTTGGATGAGTCAGAGAGTGAGGGGAGGGGTGTGAGGGGAGGGGTGTGAGGTGAAAGGAGGTGGGGGGTAGGGGATGAGTGGGAGGGGGGTGAGTGGACATGGATGGGGGCTAAACATTCTCTAGACTGTACCTATTCACGTAAAACTTGCAGCCGTATCAAATATAAGCCCGGGATTCCACGCACCTAGACTCTGAACGTCAATATCGCTTGAGCCAAAACAAACTTAAACACGAAGATGATTTTAGAACTTATTACCTCCACTCTGCGCCTCCCGCAATTTTCGATACTTAGGGTGGGTTGCACCATATAACTTAACCTTAACCGAGTATACGCCTCTTGCTCTCTATAGGATGGAGAGAGCAAGACTTGTATATTCGGTTACGGTTAAGTTAGATGGTGCAACCCACCCTTAATCTCCCCTGTCTGTCGCGTTGCCATTGCTGGGGTGCGTTACAATTAATTAACCAAGACACTAAATCAGATCAAGCACATATTAATCGAGCATTGATTTCGCACTTGTCCAAACCAACCCTCCATGGTGAGATAAATCATCTATCGTTTGGTTGTTTTGTGGTGTTTACGGTTTTGGTGCCATTTTCATGTTTATAGTCTAAAAAAACTGTATCGTGTGCTGCGTTTTGTTACATTTGGTTGCGTTTGGTTTTCACTTGTGTGTTCGGTTTTGGTTTCATTCTCATTTTTAGGCAACATTTGGGCGATATGTATCATCTGGAGCTTTTCCCATGATTTAATGATATGCTATTCCTGGTATTCCCTTTTCGTGACCGTGACGTAGTCTTGAGGCACAACGGAAAGAGAATATCATAATTATTTTACCATAGTTTTAGATTTTTTTAAATTTTGGTTTCATTGGTTCACGTTTGATTAATCTGTTTTGGTTTATGTTATGTATTTCTATTTCAATCACCTTTGTTGCCTTAAATGTCACCGAGCGCATTCGTCGTTTAGGAATGTGCGAAAATCGAGCATATTTCTCGAGCTTTTGCTACGCGCGCCGTCCTGCTTTCGAGGGCACAAATTCTAGCGACTAAGATTACGATGCAATTTTTAAGTTCCGCACATTAAGTTTTTCGGTTGAGAATTTCCATAAATGCAATATTGGGAAGCACAGAAAATTTTACGAACTCCTTGTTTTCTTTTCAACATACTCACCAAATTTGTTCGCGACAGATATGTTGACAGCGTATCAAGAGCTCGCGCAATGAATGCTCGCTTATCGAAGGAAAAGCTAAAGGAATGCGCCCGGTAAATAACTAGCTATTATACGTTATAGTATAAAAGTACTTTGAACCCGCGTGGTGCCGGCAAAGAATAGTACCAACCCACCTCTACCCGTGGGTGTCGCAAAAAGCGACTAAATGATTATGAGACGTCGGATGGGCAGCAGCGTTCTTCTGCGTATCTGACCATCTGACATACTGTGTGGTCACAAACAACCGCGGTCCATGGTGCAAGCCGCAACAATAACAAGCTATGGTTCTTCCCTTCTTAAATCTACTACGCGTTTTTGATAGAATTCTGAAGGGAGCTCCTTGTCCTGTACTTGACGTTTCATGGGATGTTACTCGTATCATGATGATGATATTTTATAGAAAATGTTCGTTTTCAGCGATGAAATGGACCCTACCCACGCATTTATACTATTCAAAGTCCTCGAGCAGTACTACTTGTCGGCGGATTCTATCGCGTTCCCGCTGCCGCTGGGGTTCAGCTCGTTCTTCTCGTACCTCGGCTACCGCGCGCTGCCGTTTCCCAGCTTCGTGCAACGCGTGCACCGGAACGTGTTGGAGCTGCAGATCGACGTCGTCAAGCAGATCGTCGCCTGTGAGTCCAACTACACTTGGAGCGCTTACTGTAGTATAACAAGCTGTTTACATCGGCGACTTTCTGAAACTACTGACCTGTGACTTTAGGACCTATGACTCTGTCATGAGACTTCTGACCTCTGATTTATGACGTTACTTTTGACTTCTGATTTCTGACATGGACATTTGACCTCTGATTTCTAACATGTGACTTTTGATAACTGATTTCTGACCTCTGATAAGTGACTTCTGAAAAGCCAAAGGGAAAGCAAGATATGAAAAGCAGCTTCTGAGCTCTGACTTTTGACCGACTTCTGGCAGGTGACTATGACTACTAATCTATGACTTTTGACTTCTGTCTGATATATGTAACTTCGGAACTCAGACATGTGACTTCTAGCATGCTACTTTTGACGTGACCTGTGTTGAACTATGACTGTGATTGGCAGTGATTTCTGACCTCTGGTGATTGTTCTCGATTGTTGTCTGCAAGTTGGTTTACCGCAATCCATTTACAGGTAAAGACGACGAGAGCAAAACGACAGTGAACAACAAACTACGCCTGATCCAGTTGGTGGGCGAGGGGCGGGCTCGGCGCGCGCTGGTGGCCTGGGGGAGCCGCGCGGCGCTCGTGCTGCGGGCCCGGGACCACGCGGCGAGCCTGCTGAGCGGGGGCGGCGGCAGCGGCGAGCACCGGCACCGGCCCGCCCGGGACACAGGTAGCACGGGGGCACCGGCCACGGGGAGCACAGCCGGCACCGGCCCGCCCGGGACACAGGTAGCACGGGGGCACCGGCCACGGGGAGCACAGCCGGCACCGGCCCGCCCGGGACACAGGTAGCACGGGGGCACCGGCCACGGGGAGCACAGCCGGCACCGGCCCGCCAGGGACACAGGTAGCACGGGGGCACCGGCCACGGGGAGCACAGCCGGCACCGGCCCGCCCGGGACACAGGTAGCACGGGGGCACCGGCCACGGGGAGCACAGCCGGCACCGGCCCGCCCGGGACACAGGTAGCACGGGGGCACCGGCCACGGGGAGCACAGCCGGCACCGGCCCGCCCGGGACACAGGTAGCACGGGGGCACCGGCCACGGGGAGCACAGCCGGCACCGGCCCGCCAGGGACACAGGTAGCACGGGGGCACCGGCCACGGGGAGCACAGCCGGCACCGGCCCGCCCGGGACACAGGTAGCACGGGGGCACCGGCCACGGGGAGCACAGCCGGCACCGGCCCGCCCGGGACACAGGTAGCACGGGGGCACCGGCCACGGGGAGCACAGCCGGCACCGGCCCGCCCGGGACACAGGTAGCACGGGGGCACCGGCCCGCCCGGGACACAGGTAGCACGGGGGCACCGGCCACGGGGAGCACAGCCGGCACCGGCCCGCCCGGGACACAGGTAGCACGGGGGCACCGGCCACGGGGAGCACAGCCGGCACCGGCCCGCCCGGGACACAGGTAGCACGGGGGCACCGGCCACGGGGAGCACAGCCGGCACCGGCCCGCCCGGGACACAGGTAGCACGGGGGCACCGGCCACGGGGAGCACAGCCGGCACCGGCCCGCCCGGGACACAGGTAGCACGGGGGCACCGGCCACGGGGAGCACAGCCGGCACCGGCCCGCCCGGGACACAGGTAGCACGGGGGCACCGGCCCGCCCGGGACACAGGTAGCACGGGGGCACCGGCCACGGGGAGCACAGCCGGCACCGGCCCGCCCGGGACACAGGTAGCACGGGGGCACCGGCCACGGGGAGCACAGCCGGCACCGGCCCGCCCGGGACACAGGTAGCACGGGGGCGCCGGCCACGGGGAGCACAGCCGGCACCGGCCCGCCCGGGACACAGGTAGCACGGGGGCACCGGCCACGGGGAGCACAGCCGGCACCGGCCCGCCCGGGACACAGGTAGCACGGGGGCACCGGCCACGGGGAGCACAGCCGGCACCGGCCCGCCAGGGACACAGGTAGCACAGAGGCACAATTAATATACCTGAGAAATAGTTTGTTCAGAATCGAGAGTAGAATCAATTTCAGGGGTTTTTGATAGGGGTAATTTTTTTTTTATTATTTAAATTTTTGCCGATTCAATCCTAGATATGTCTGTGGATACGCGCGCTAGCGGCCGGCGCCGTGAGGTTCATGAGCGGAGGGGAGGGAACTGGGCGTGGCCTGCGCGGACTAGAACAACGATGAAACTAGAACAATTTTGAAACTTTAAAATGACAATATCTGGAAAAAAACCTTTTTTGAGATTTTTTACGGGAATGTATTTATTTTAATAAAAATCAGTTGGGGTGTATGAGGGTTTCGCTTATTGTTGTATAAGCTAAAGCAGAATGGAAACTCGGCCTATTTGTCAAAATGATAAACTTTTGTATTGGAGCGTCAGAGTTACTACTTTTTTAAATCTGAAAAGATACATAATGTTGAGTATATCTATGAAAACTTCTCGGATTTTAGCTTTACCTATGGTTGTTTAGTTAGGGAGATTGCTCATTTTAGAAGGTTGTTCAGTTTGAAAAGTTGGTCAGTTTTATAAGTTGTTCAGTTCGGTAGGTTCTTTAATTTTGAAGGTTGTTCCGTTTGGCAGGTTGTTGTGTTTGAAAAGTTGTTCAGTAAAAAAAGTTAATCCGTTTAAATAGATGTTCCATTTTTTAGTTTCTTAAGTTGTTGAGTTTGGAAGGTTATTCAGTTTAGGTTGTTCAGCTTGGAAGATTGTTGAGCTTGGAAGGTTGTTTGGTTTGTAAAATTGTTCACTTTGAAAGGTTGTTCAGTTTAAAAAGTTGTTCAGTTAAAATATGTTCAATTCGAAAAGATTTTCAGTTTTAAAAGTTGATCAGTCTGTTAAGTTGGTCAATTTAAAAAGTTGAAGTTTGAAAAGTTGTTCAAATTTAAGATGTTCGTTCAGTTTCATAAGTTATCAGTGTTTTCAAACTGAACAGCATTTCAAACTTTACAACTTAAATTGAACGATATTTTCAAACTGAACAACCTTCTAAACTGAAAAACCAAACAGAACAAACTTCTAAACTGAACCACCTTCTAAATTAAACAACCTTCCAAACTAACAAACCTTTAAAACAACTTAAAATAGAACGACTTTTGAAACTGAACAACTTATCAAACTAAACAACTTTTCAAAGCTGAACAGCCTACCAAACGGAACAACATTCTAAACTGATAAATTTTTCAAATGGAACATCCTTCTTAACTGAATAAGATAAAACTGAACAACCTTTGAAGCAGAACCAATCTTCCAAACTGAACAACCTTCCATAGTTAACAACCTTGAAATAGAGATAAGCTCGCCTTTGTGAACCTCTTCTATCACTACTGTTTTGTTTTATTGTGCACAATAAAGAATATATAAATCTGAACAACCTTCCAAACTGAACAAGTTAAGTTGATTTAGTGGACCTAGGTAAAGTGGGATTTTGAAAGCAATCACAACCCACGACTGACTTAAGCACGAAAACTGCTTATTTCCCTGTAGAGATGTGCGTCTGTGTGAGTGTGCCATTTTTTACGTTTGTTAGGAGTTTCCTTTTTTTAAAGATGGCCTTGCTGTTAGCCTTATTTTCTATACTGCTTATTACCCCAGTAAGATTGCGCCATATTAAGGGAATTAGCGGAATAAATTTATTCGATACCAAAAGTTTTAGCTTTGTGTAGTCGTTGACCCTCTTTACAACCTCAAATAAATTCCGTCATTTACTCACGAACTACTGAACCGATTCTAATGAATTTTTCAATAATGTATGAAACTTACGTTTTTTTATTTTTTTTATTAAATCATTTACAATTTCTGAACTTATAATTAATGACACGGCGCCTCCTAAACCTTAATCAGGTTTTTACGGACACCGGTATTCATCGTCTATATGTTATTATAAAATAAACTTGAACAAACACTCGTCGTTGGTGCATCATATAAATTTTGTTTCATTGCAATCGGATAAACGTAACAAAAAATATGCGATTATGAAGTTAAAAGCGACGCAGCCGCAATCAACACTTCGCACAAGCGAAGTCATAGGGCACAGCTAGTTATGTATAAGAAAAAAATTGTGGTAAATTTATTAGGCTTTAATCTATCTTTGAAAGCCTTGTCTCTAAGACGCACCGTTTTCAAGTTGCTAGCAAAAGTCCTAAAAAAGGACCTTTCTCGATCGCTCCTGCGGGTAGCCTTGACAATAATCGAGAGGAATTTATTTGAGGTTGTGAAGAGGGTCAACGACTACACAAAGCTAAAACTTTTGGTATCGAATTTATATACTTACTGTGGGGGTGAGGGATCATAACTTTTTTAACACACTTGCTCATACTCTATGGTCACCGTAATTAGGCACAGAATAACACCCATAATCAAACTGTGACTTTTTCATTGCTATAACTCACTAGTGAGTTATAGATTTTTTTTAAATTTTATTGGTTGAGTTGCTTTGTTTTTAGGGTTCCGTACCTCAAAAGAAAAAAACGGAACCCTTATAGGATCACTTTGTTGTCCGTCTGTCTGTCTGTCTGTCTGTCTGTCAAGACCCTTTATCTCACGAACGGGTAAAGGTATCAGGTTGAAATTAATACCATGTATTAGGATCCATGAACCACACAAGATCTGAAAATTTCAATTTTTTACAACGACGCAATCAAAAGATATGGCATTTTATGTCCTCATCTCCATACATTTATTCAAAAATGAAAAACCTACAGGGTACTTCCCGTTGACCTAAAATTATGAAATTTGGCAAGAAGCTAGGTCTCACAGTACAAATAATGGGAAAAGTCTGAAATCATTAAATATTACAACTTTTCTCACAACTAATGGTAACCAATTGTGGTGAGCTCCCGTTTCAAGAACATTCATATAAGAGAGGGGTCAAGTTGGATGGTTGCTGAGGCGATTTTTGTTTTAGTTCTATTTAAAAACGGGAACACTTACAAACTTGAAAATTGGTATGTTTATAGGGCATAGGCTAAAAATGAACAACAAATAATAAAATTTGGTCAAGCGCGTGTCGGACTCAAAAAATCTAGCACATTAACTTACTGAAATTTCAACTAATACAATTATGTTTATGTGGTGGTACGGAACCCTCAGTGCGCGAGTCCGACTCGCACTTGGCCGGTTTTTTTAAAAAGTTTTTTCAACACACTTTCTCATGAATAACACCCATAATCAAACTGTGACTTTTTCATTGCCGTAACTCACTAGTAAGTCATAGATTTTTTTAAAATTTTTATTGGTCTAAATGTTGTTATTTTATTCACAAGTGTGTTGAAAAACGTCGTATGATACACGTGTGTATTGATGATTACCGCCCTTGGCTCTCTTAAGACTCGCTTACGGCTCGGGTCTCAATGGCGCCTCGGCGGTAATCACCAATGTTACACACTAGTACCATAATGTACTATTATGCTACAGTCGAATATATTGTAGCTTGATTATGACATTCAAATTAAGCTACAATGTTGTTGCCTTCACAATAAACCCTTAAAAGAATCGGGATGATCAACCAGTTAACCTGCATGGCTTGCGCAGTGAAAGTAAGGCAATTGTGCGTTAAAAACATATCAAATTCCTTAGAAACTTTTAATTATGTACACTTTAAAAGGAGCCTATGTATTAATGGGTATCTATCGTAATTTGGCAGGCATAGCAGCATTACCATCGGGCGAGCGGCTTTCTCCTCTGGACACGTTTCTGGATCTACTGACGGCTAAAGCGAGTCTCAATGAGCTGGACTTCAACCTCATCATCGAGGCAACTCTGGCTTCCGTCCAGCGAGACAATCCCGCCTAAACTGCGGATTTGTCCGACGATCAGTTGCTGGACAAATCGAGGATTGAGACCCAGGAAAATTTTGAGGTGCATCCACAAAGTAGTTCTATAAAGTTATAAAACATTGTGTAACACAATTCATTCTTTGTTTTGAAGGATGTCATTTTGGTTGCACAATGCTTTATTACGTCATACTGCTGCTGTGTGGATGCACCTTCAGGAAGAAAATAGTTTGAATGGAATACAAAAAAAACGTCTTAACATATGATGGGATTTGGCTTTTAGTAATTTCTATGGGAAGTTGAGATTTTCTTTTTATATTTTTTAATGTTCCTCAGAAAAAGGAAGCAAGGAGGTCTTTACTCTGAGGAAAAAGTAGTTCAGAATCATTGGCAAAATCTCCTGTAAATCCAGTTGATTTGATATATGTATTACTGGGTTATTTTTAGATTCCTATTCAAACTTTGGTACATTATTTCAGAACATAAAACTGATCAACTTTTACTAAAACATGGTTTGAAAAAAAAAAAAAAACGATATATTTTTTTTTTTGGCTTTCCCAAAAACCTTGCGTCTGTAATACGGGAATTTTTCGTGTTCGATCCATGTTTGTGTGGAAAAGTTGTTCAGATTTAAGGGTCTTCTGGATTATCTAGAATTTAACCAGGGGTTACAGTCAAGAGCACATCAAGCTTGACACTTAGGGCTTTGTACCGTTGTTCTTATTTCAATACCATAGGGACTAGAGTCGCACTGCAAGTGTCAAGCCTAACCTACAGTACAATGTACACACGGCCGCACGTCGGTGGACACACTGACCTTGAGCGGGTCTCTGGTTCCGGGCATTCGTAACGTGGAGCTGGTTCAGCTTATACTGGTTTTGTTTCTACTTGCTTGCTGCCGTGCGTACAAACGTGTTTTTTACTGTTTTGTCGAAGAAAAAAAATTAATGGTTTTTGCTAATGGGCAGCTTAGTGCAATGTGACCAGCTGGGGGCAGACTTACGTCTGATTAAAGTACCTAGCGGAAATGCCCAGTTTTTGTTATACGTGTGTATGTTTTGCTGTGCTGTATACTAAAGATTGTCCAAAGTGAATTTTGATCTCCTAGACCAAAGTACAATTTACTGTTGTTTTGGCGCCAGTACTTATTTCGTAGGTTCCTGCATTCCACTTAATTTTAGAAGTAGTAGGGTTTAAGAAAAGTTCGCGAACCGAATTTTGAGGCAGACAACACGCACGCATTTCTGTTCTGTCTGTCTGTACGTTGGCAGCAACTGAGAAGCGCTGTCTCGCTTCCGCACAGAAATTCTAAAGAATTCATTTGTGTGATGGCAAATTCGCCTCAATTCTGCTCGAACTTTATAATTAAGCACAAACCTTTTACATTGGCTTGACATTCCTATTGTTTAGTATGTATTCTTAGGTGCAATTCATAGTGCAATATGGTTAATATTTAATCAAGTAAGTATTTAAATAAAAATCATCAAACAAGTGTGTATTTTAATTTATTTATACCTAAAAGAAATTCCTTATATTTACATAAATACAAGCATAACAGTTGCAACTGCTACTGAATAAAGTTGTTGAAAGTCCAAAGACTTGAATCCTTTTATTTTTAGTAAGGTACTGTATTGTTTTATAGGCTAACGACGATTCGGCCATCGACAAAGCACAGAAAATAACCTGAAATTCATTGATCAGAAGAGTAAGATCCAGCCAAGTGCGAGTAGGAGTTGCGCACCGAATGTTCCGTACTAATGAGTAAAAATACCGTCTTATTCGGAAACGCACAGTCGCAAAGAAGTGTATTAAATGTCCGCGAGTCCGACACGCAGTTGACCAATTTTCATGCTTGTAAGTGTTCTGAAGAACCGATGGCCGATGGGGCGTAAGGGTTCTAGAGTGGCGACCACGTACCGGAAGACGAAGCGTTGGCAGGTGGACCCCCACAAGGTGGACCGACGATCTGGTGGCGGTCGCGAAAAGCCGCTGGATGCGAGTAGTGCAGGACCGCAAGCCATGGAGATCTTTAGGGGCGGCATATGTCCAGCAGTGGACGTCTTCCGGCATATATGATGATGATGAAGTGTTCCCGTTTTTACGATAGAGCTAAAACAAAAAATCGCCTACAAAACTTTTTGTGGCATAAGTCCCCCTTTTTTTTAATTTTTTTATATTTTGATGTTACAGAGGTAATGGAATTACATGATCTGTAAAAATTTTAACTATCTGTTACAGTTCATGAGATACAGCCCTCCGAGCTGATAGACAACAGACATCGGAGGCATATTACCCTTTCTGTATGGAATCCTAAAAGCAAATCTTCCTGCAAGTGCTGGTAACTATTTTAAGTAAATTAATTGTAGAATGGATTGTATGTAACCCAGTGAGCTCTCTGTTGATCTCTTTCACTCTGATGTGATGTAAACAATGACTTGTACACTTCACTTGATTGTGGATCCTTCTGAACACTGTAGTCTTTCTTTGTCTTCTTGTACGAAGGGTCGGCGACTAATTCTGTAGGAGGAAACGCGCGTTTTGATGAACCAAAGTGTCCTCTTCCTTGCTTGTTTGGGTTGAATTTAGGTAGAGACAGAGGTATTGTTTCCATCTCTTTCTTGACTTGACTTGATCCAGCTGTTGGTTCTTCCTTTACATCTTTAGTATCATCACTAGTTGATGAAGATGTGCAAGTAGAAGATGAAGGCGTGGGGGTTTGAGGCTCAGTTTTAATTTCAACTTTCTCAGACTTGGATTTCTTGTTGCTCTTCCTGCTAGCAACTCTGTTAGTCATTTTCTCCTGTAATACAGTGGTGTCCTCTTCTGTTCCATTAAGTACTACAATGTCATTGTCGGTGTAGGGTTGCTGGCACTGAAATATAAATATTATAAAGTATAAGAATAATATATTTGCTAAGATAACACCATTATTCTGTAGCACCTAAGTAACAAAACAATCATTCTTCAGCCTTAATCATTTTCACTTTAAGGTCACATTTCAAAACAGCAGCATAGCTTCATATGACGTCCATATATGTGGACGTCATATGAAGCTAAAGACAGACTATTGTAGAAGGTAATTATTACCCATTACAGAACGGCCTCTAATTTACTTTTGGTCTCAGAAAGCTGGTGTTTTTATAAATAAATATAAATAAGGGACATTTCACACTAATCCATTTTTTTTGTTTATTTCAACACTTGCCAATACATTTTGCAGCTAAATCAAAAGCAAAATAAGATGTTTTTAGTAGGGGGGGGTTTTTATTTCTTTTCATTTTTAGTATTTGCTGTTATAGCGGCAACAGAAATACATAATCTGTGAAAATTTCATCTGTCTACTACTGCACTTCATGAGTACAGGCCACTGACGGACATCAGAGTCATATTAATAGGGATCTAGTTTTTACCCTTTGGGTAAGGAACCCTAAAATGGATCATAGGCATAGGCAGGTATCAAGAGGTTTCATTTTAGCTATAAAAACAAAAAGAACATTTCTGGATCCTTACCATATGACAGATGTTTCCCCTAACCTCCTTCAGAGCCCTTTCAGCCAGTACACAGCCACAACTCCACAGAAAGATGAACCGGAACTTGCCAGTCATCTCCAACCCACTGATGGGGCAGATGTACGGAGCACTACCATCAGTCATTGCGCCCTCTGTATGTTCAGTTTCCACATAGGCTGGGTTCTTGGTCAATTTTAGGTCTTTTATGTCCTAGAAAGCATTAAACAATAATATTAATATAGAAAGAAACTTAGAGAAGACAAGGAATAAGCTTTGCAATTATGTAAAACAAGCTGATGAAGTGCAGTAGAGCCAATCGGAGCTAAGTGGAACAGTGACTAAAGTTTTTTCAGTATCATTGATACCATAAACCTTTCCAGTATCACTGTTACCATAAGCCATTGCAGCAGATGTAAAGGTAAGGTTTTATTTAACCATCAAAGACTAAACTTTACCTTCATATTCTTGATGTGGTTGATAGATTCAGGCTTCGATTCCTTGTCAAGTAAAGATTCCAAAATGGAGCTCTTGCTATACAACCGACCAAGACCACATGCAACAATGGGTTCCTGCAACTTCTGTTGTGACAATGCGCAGTTCCGCCATTTGAATGATCGCTCAGCATCTTTGTCTTTCTGCAAATTGAAGCAAAAACATTTTATAAAGTCCCACTTCACTCAAAGTAACGATAATGATGAAATATGTGACGTGAACATTTACCTGTTCCGGCTTCTTCTTCATACGAACGAGTTCATCTCGTCGTGGAATGGTCCCGCCATCGCAACCCATTTTCCTCTTCTTCCCTTAGTATAGTGCACGAGCTCTTCTTTTTGACTCGACAGCAAATAAATAAATATGTGTGAGAAACTCAAATCAAATCAAAATCAAATATTTGTAATATGGCTTCTGTCAACATGGACAATTTTGCCAGTGTCGAAGTTGGAGAATACACGGCACTACAATGACCAGATAAATGGACGGTCAATTAGCATATAAATATAAATATAAATAGCATATAGATAAAAATAAAAACATATAAATAATCAAGCCGAATTGCGAATGTTTGGTGTCCGTCTTCCCAGCAAGCCCATGCAAGATATAGCCAAGTGGCATACACCAAAATTTAGTGGAAATTGGTTCATTCCATCAGTAAAGTGTCAGATTCAGTGCATCAAAACTGACGACACTACGAGCTGAAAACTTTGGGTGGCTGTAGAGACGTCTCGTCAGCCAGCCCATTCTATACAGGGAAAACTACGAAGATTACATAAAAGCCAAATAGTTCCACATTTACTGCATGTCTAGTGCAATTGATTGTAAAAAAGCCGAATCGAAAATGTCCATGTGGTAGGAGCACTTCATCAATAATTATGGGTGGCTGGAGAGACGTTTTCCCAGTCAGCCCATGTGATATCTCGGAACATATAGTAGGTAGGAAGATAAAACAAAGCTTAATATTTACTACCTACTCGGAACAGTAGGTAGCAAATATTTCAAAATCCTAGCTCCACTAACTTTTGAGATATTTGTATTTTTTCATGGGCTTGCTGGGGAGACGTCTCGCCAGCAAGCCCATGCTGTAACTCAAAAAGTACTGCACGTAGAATGCTGAGCGATATACCAATAGAGAGTGCATATTTGATGCAATAAGCACCAAGAAAAGTGAGTCCCTAGGTCTTACGGTTTCGGTGCTAGAAACAAATATCATTTTCCCGCCGAAAATTTTGAATGCATGATGTGAAGTGCGACGTTGCCGTTCTGTGCAACTCTACATGTTGCTGTTAGAGCATTCAAAAATCAATCTTGTATCCTTATAGTTAAAAGGTACTGTAGACGCACGTGTAGATTATTTGTAATTTGAGAATAGTTCGGGAGACGGTGTACTTAGTAAAAGACTGATTGGTTATCAAGAAGTTTTTATTTATTTGTGGACGACATGTTAAGAACGAAAGAGATAATATGTATTTTAGCTCACGTGAAGACTAACTGGTGCCTCAATCTCTTTTTAGCAACCGTGACAACTGTATTCTAGGAGGAGATGTAGGTTTAATGGTCTCAGTAACAAACTAAAATTTTTAAAGTATTCTTAAATTGTCCTGTTATTAATAAGTTAAGAAAACTGATTTATTAAATAAATACGTGAACCAAAATACATATTATGTCTTTTGTTCTTCACATGTTGTCCTCAAATAAATAAAAACTTCTTGTTAACCAATCAGCCTTTTAAGTACACCGTCTCCCGAACTATTCTCAAATTACAAATAATCTACACGTGCGTCTACAGGACCTCTTAACTATAAGGACACAAGATTGATTTTTGAATGCTCTAACAGCAACATGTAGAATTGCACAGAACGGCAACGTTGCACTTCATATCATGCATTCCAAATTTTCAGCGGGAAAATGATTTTTGTTTCTAGCATCGAAACCATAAGACCTAGGGACTCACTTTTCTTGGTGCTTATTGCATCAAATATGCACTCTCTATTGGTATATCGCTCAGCATTCTACGTGCAGTACTTTTTGAGTTACAGCTTGGGCTTGCTGGCGAGACGTCTCCCCAGCAAGCCCATGAAAAAATACAAATATCTCAAAAGTTAGTGGAGCTAGGATTTTGAAATATTTGCTACCTACTGTTCCGAGTAGGTAGTAAATATTAAGCTTTGTTTCATCTTCCTACCTACTATATGTTTCGAGATATCACATGGGCTGGCTGGGAAAACGTCTCTCCAGCCACCCATAATTATTGATGAAGTGCTCCTACCATATGGACATTTTCGATTCGGCTTTTTTACAATCAATTGCACTAGACATGCAGTAAATGTGGAACTATTTGGCTTTTATGTAATCTTCGTAGTTTTCCCTGTATAGAATGGGCTGGCTGACGAGACGTCTCTACAGCCACCCAAAGTTTTCACCTCGTAGTGTCATCAGTTTTGATGCACTGAATCTGACACTTTACTGATGGAATGAACCAATTTCCACTAAGAAAAAAGCGCGGGAAACGTTGCCTTTGGCATACGGGTTTTTAAAGCTTTTTCTTAAAATATTTAATTTGTGGTAAAGGAAAGGAGATTTAGGTGTATAAATAGGTGTTTTGTGTTCTATTGTATGTATTTTATATAATATCCACTTTGTTTGTTTGTGTAGAGTGTAAATATTTGAGAATTATATATAGGTAAGTTTTTTCATTTTTGTCGCGGGATATGGAGCCTCCGGGTGACCCCGGAGGAACCGACCCGGGGGGAACAGGCTCGCCGGAGCTTGGCCCTTTGGTTGGTTATAATGTAACTATTACGGTCGACTCGAGTATGGATACGGATGGGTCAGTAAATGAACGTTCTTCAGCAGGTCGAAAACGCGCTGCTTCGCGTGTTGTATGTAGGCAATGTAATAAGAAACGTAGTAAGACACGGAAGGGTAAGGATTTAATGGATAATGATTGCCATTGTTTGGAGAACTTGTATCAACCAAATTCACAATCATCATGTAGTACTCATCCCAGGCCGAATTCAAGCAACGTTACCAAAATGATCGAAAAGATACAAAATAATGAAATTCCACCCAGGACACCTGCACGTCCTGAGGCTACTCCTACCGAACCTTTACCTCAACAATCTCCTGTCATGCCACAGCAAACTCCCACCATGCCCTATCAGGTCCCTACCATGCCTACACAGTCCCCTGCTAGAATTATTTATCAGGCCACAGATGCAGCCCCTTACTTGGTTCATGTGCAAAAAAAACAAGAATCTCCTAATGACAATGTGATTCTGCACCCAGTAAGTTTTGGGCGATTTTTAAAGAAAAATAATTTTAGAAACATCATTGACGGCAGCCTAAAACGTATTGGGAGAAACAGACTTGCTCTGTCATTCTCTCACTACAGTGATGCGAATACTTTTATTGAAAATCCTTTGTTAGACAACCACAACTACAAAGCTTTTATTCCATCGTTCACTGTTACCCGGATGGGAATTGTTAGAGGCATCCCAATTGAATGGACTGAGGAAGAAATTAAAGAAAATGTTAATGTCCCTGTTAGATGCGGACCTATCCTGAAAGTGAGACGATTAAAAAGAAAAATTGTTACTGAGAATGGGCCGGAGCTGAAAGCAACTGAAACTGTAGTGCTAACATTCGATGGGCAAGTTTTGCCAAAACGCGTATTTGTATGTTACACTGCTTTGACAGTAGATATATATATTTTCCCAACAGTACAATGTTACAGGTGCTGCAGATTTGGTCACGTACGAGTAAATTGTAGAGCAAAGTCTCCTCGCTGTTTTAAATGCGGACAAGAGGGCCATGAAGGAAATTCTTGTAATATTAATGACGAAGATATTAGGTGTTGCTTATGTAAAGGTTCCCACGTGGCAACAAGCAAGAAGTGCCTAGAGTTTGAAAGACAAAAGTCTATAAAAGAAACAATGGCAAAGTGTAGCCTTTCATATGCGGAGGCTTCTAAACAACATGCACCTGTGTCAAGAATTTCATATGCGGAAGCATTATTATCATCAACCCCGAGTAGATTACCTTTAGACTCCTCATTATCACAAAATATTCCCACTGGAAATCAGAACTCAACTTTATCTTATAAAAAAACTGTACTAACAAAATCTCATACCCCTCGTCCAGCTTCCTCTAAAGGATATGATGTGGCGGCCCATAAGGCTCTCACAAAAGATTATACTAATGTACCTACTTCAAATGGTTGTGCTTTGGTTTCTGAACCTACTGAAGTGACAACTTTAGAGCTTATAATGGCTTTATTAAAAGCCTTAATGTCTAAAGACAAAATTAATTCTTCACCGTCCAACGCTGCCTCATCAGTCAATGTCACTGAAATTTTAAAAACATTTAACAATGGAAGTCTCAAAAATTGTGCAATGGAATTGCAGGAGCGCAGCTCCTAAAAAATCTGAAATAATTTATTTAATTAATAATTATAATCCGTTTCTTGTTGCTTTACAAGAAACTTGGCTTAAACCAGGATCTATCTTCAAGATACCTGGTTATACAATCATTAGGGAGGACCGCTATGATGGTTATGGCGGTGTTGCCTTGCTAATTAAGCATCCTATTTCTTACTCATATTTTCCCATTCCCTCACATAGTAATGAATTTTCTGTTATCGCTGCTACTATTAAAAATATTTGTTTTATTTCCATATATATTCCTCATCCTTCCAGTTCGATTTATTCAGAAATTGAAAACATAATTTCTTCTCTTCCCAGACCTTTTGTTATTCTCGGTGACTTTAATGCACAACATCCTGCATGGGGAAGTTCTTCATCGAATCCTGGTGGTATTGCTGTTCTGGATATCCTTGAGTCTCAAAATTTATGTATTATTAATAATAGTCACCCTACCAGGCGTACTGGCCCTTCTGAAGGAGTCAGTGCTCCTGATTTAACTATTTGCACGCCGGGCTTAGCTTCTACTCTGTCATGGAGTACTCTTCAATTATCATACGGCAGTGATCACTTTCCCATTTTAATAGAACTTCCAATTAATTTCGGACCTTTTTTGAAGAGACCTCCAAGACTCAAGTATAAAATAGACGGTGATTCTGACTGGGATTCTTTTTCTAGATCTTTGGAGATTAAAATTTCATCACTTCCTCATATTTATCAGAGTGGAGAATGTACATGTGCAGAAGCCCTGGCAAGGGCTATTATTGAATGTGCAGATGAGACATTCCCAATAAAACATAGAATTGGAAATTTTATCCCTTCCCCTCCCTGGTGGGACAGTGAGTGTTCCGAGGCTGTTTTAAAAAGAAAGGAGATGGAGATAGCCTACAATGAATGTGGGTCTGATGAAAATTTTGTTCGACTTACTGAACTAATAACCAGTACCAGTCAATTGTTCAAAAAGAAAAAATTTGAAAGCTGGAAGGCATTCTGTCTGACCTTGTCTCCTGATGTTTGTCCATCTGAAGTATGGCGTAATATCAGAAGATTCAGATCAGCATTTCGTGAAGGTGCTTCATCATGCCTTTCTCCCACATTGGCTGGTAAATTTTTGGATAAATTAGCTCCACCAGATGTTCCGGAACCCCTTAGCCATTCCATTTCTTCCTCATTGGGCAATCTGAGCGGACTCGATGAGCCATTTTCACTTGTCGAACTTAAAGGTGTTTTAGGTTACGTAAAAGATTCTGCCCCTGGTTTAGATGGTATACCTTATTCGTTTGTTTCCCATCTTAGTGATAATTCTCTCATATATTTTTTAGAACTGATCAATAGTATTATGAATTCTGGTATTGTTCCGCCTTCATGGAGGGTACAAGAGGTCCTCCCAATTCTTAAACCCAATAAAGATCCTTCAGATTTCTTGTCGTATAGACCGGTTGCTTTGTCATCTGTTTTGATGAAAATCACCGAACACCTTGTCAAGAACAGGCTGGAGTGGTTCGTTGAGTCTAACAGATTGCTGAGTGAGAGTCAATATGGGTTTAGACGGGGCAAAAGTACCATTGATAGCATTAGTATATTTGTTACTGATATAAGATTGGCTTTTTCAAGTAATAATTCTGTAGTTGCAGCATTTCTAGATGTGAATGCTGCATATGATAACGTGGTTTTAAGTATCCTTTACAGGAAGATGCAGGATTTGGGTATTCCATTAAAATTAACAAATTTTATTATCAACTCTTTTTCCGAAAGACGAATTAACCTAATCTTGAACGACTCTAGTGAGGAGTCGAGGCTGGTCTGGAGAGGGCTCCCTCAGGGTTATACTTATGACTTAGAGGCGTCTTTAGGCGGCGGTGTAAATGTTTTGCAATATGCAGATGATTTACTTTTGTATTACGCAGATCGTTCTGTTGAGAAGGCAAGCTCGTTACTGACTGCAGCTCTTGATTGCCTAAAAGTGTGGCTTGATTCAAATGGACTTGGCTTATCCCCTTCCAAGAGCTCAGTGGTTTTATTCAGCAGAATGAGGCTTCCTCCTCCAATTTCAGTCTTTTATAATAATTGCGAAATACAAGTTACTAGTCACACAAAATTTTTAGGAGTTATTCTAGATTCAAAACTTACTGGTATGCCGCATTGCGAATACATCTTTGCTAAATGTGAACGTCTGCTCAATATGCTCAGATGTCTCTCAGCCTCTCAGGCGTTTGGTGGGGCGCTCACCCTTTTTCGATGAAATTAATTTACAATGCCTTGATCCGTAGTGTCTTAGATTATGGAACTTTCCTTCTAGAGCCGGGCAGTGCTGTTGCTTTTAAAAAATTGGATACTATACAAGCAAAAGCTTTAAGGTTGGTTGTAGGTGCAATGAGATCTAACCCAATCAATGCTTTACAGATAGAGTGTTGTGATCCACCCTTGTATTTACGCCGCCAGTATCTGTCTGATAAATTCCTGTTTAATATATTAAAATTTTCTAACCATCCTCTTCGTTTAAAACTTGCATTACTGACTGACCACATTTCCTCATCTAACTACTGGTCTCATAAAAATCCACCTTGCCTAGTTAAAAGTTACCAAAAGTTTCTGGCTATTCAGGCTCCAGTTCATAACTCACTTTCTTTTCCTTTATTTTGTGCTTCATTTGATTCTTTGACTCTTGTGCCAGATGTTCGCCTAAATGTCGGATTGAGTAAGGGTGATGATGATGCAAGAGTTGTTTTTAACTATGTTAGAGATAGAGATTGGAGAGATTTTCACTGTGTCTATACTGATGCCTCTAAACATTCCTCTTCGGGTCATGTAGGTGTAGGAGTGTACCACTCTCAATACCGTATCGTACAAAAAATTAAGTTTCCTCCAGAAACATCCTCTTTTAGTGGAGAATGTTATGGTATTTTTAAAGCAGTAGAGTATATACTCCTAATGAAATTGCGGAAAACGATTATAGTATCAGACTCCTTAAGTGCCCTACAAACATTATTAAAATACCCTTTTGGGAAAAATAAGTCTTATCCTATTATTTTTGAAATCAGGGAGTTACTTTTAAAATGCATCCATCAAAGTTTTATTGTTACTTTGGCTTGGGTCCCAGGGCATAGTGGGATTCCTGGCAATGAGAAGGCTGATCAAGCTGCCAATGATGCTGTGTTGTGTGGAGATGTTGTGCCTTACATGAATTTTTCTCATGACCTTTCTTCCCTTCCACTCACTTTTCTTCAAGATTATTGGAACGAAGTTTGGGCTCTTAGTAGCCAAGTAAAAGGTAAACTGTACAAATCAATTCAAGGTGATATAAGTTGTAAGCCCTGGTTCTTCAGGTGGAAATTCAGCAAAAAAGCCACAAGCATTTTGGTAAGAATGAGGCTGGGTCATGTTTGCACTCCGGCCCACCTTGCTCGGCTTGGGATAGTTGCTAGTGCAGCATGTGATTGTGGATTTGATCCTGGTGATTTAAATCACATATTCCTAGCCTGTCCTCTCCGATGTAATTATGTACTTTATGAAAGCCTTCTCTCCTATAAGATACCCTTTCCTACGTCCGTATCCATCCTACTGTCCTCTAATGATTATCGTGTATATAGCTCGTTGTATATATTTATTGTAAATAATAATATAAAATTATAGAATAGAATTTGTATAATATTGTAATCCTATCCTTTCCATATCCTTCCAAATTGTTTTCCTTAATTTTCGTTTCCCTACCTTGATCTTGATTATGGCAAATACGCAAGTCGCGTGGGCCCAAAAAGAACACAAAAAAAAAAAAATCCACTAAATTTTGGTGTATGCCACTTGGCCATATCTCGCACGGGTTGCTGGGGAGACGGACACGAATGTTTGACTGACGATTTTGTTTGACGATTTTTGTCTATGATCATGAAAAAGAAAACACCCATTTCACCCATATACAATTTTTCCTTGCGTTTCGAACCATTACCGGTTTTTTTCGAGTCATTTATGTATCCGAACGTGAAGTAAACGTCTGACACTACGGTTTAAAACCTGCTCATGAGCTTTGTGTGCGGTTTTAGCGCGCTAATAGTCGGTTCAAAACTTGCTCGCATTCACTCGTTTAAGCGACGTGACGTCATCAGTGACGTCACTTTAGCGCGCTATCATTGCATACGAAAATGAGGTAGTGCAGCGTGTGCGAAACGTCAAATTCATAAGACTCTCGATCTCGTTTTCGAGAGATTTTTTTCAACTTTCATTTGGGTTTTTAGATTTAATTATCTTATCGAATAATCATTATCTCTCAATAATTTCTTAAAACGCAAAACAAAAGCAAAATTTTAATTTTTCTCAGTGACATTGACATAAGCGCGCTCTAGTCTGGTTTAAAACTGTATTCGATCGTATTCGACGAATGCACGCATATAGAAATAAACTGTTTAGTTGATTGTCACCCATCTTGGATAATAATTAAAGATTTAATATCACTTCACAAAGCATTTTTATTAGCGCTCAAACACGAACAGGGAAGACAGCAGCATGACAGACTTACTTTTTAAACGGCCCATACAAAGCTCTGCCTGCAGGGCCCTGCTTGCAGTGCGCACTGCAAATCGTACCGTGTGTGGTGTTGCAGGGCCGATGTAACGGCCATTTTGTCGGCCCTGCATGCCCACACAAAGTACGATTGGCAGTGGCACTGCAAGCAGGGCCCTGCAGGCAGGGCTTTGTATGGGGCCCTTTAAAGCTTAAAGCTAGTGTTGCCACTAGGCAAACCCCATCAACATCCCCCCTTTTATGATAAACTTAATCAACATATTCATAATCATCACTATAGTCCTTAAACTTAATAGGTTTTCTGACAGTACGGCCGCTTCTAGTAACATATTCAGATTCTATACAATTTTCAGATAAACTTCTCTGCAGAGAGGCTGCCGATGACTCCTCTATCTCATCATTAGCTGTCTCAAGAATATTCTCAGACAAACTTCTCTGCAAAGAGGCCAAAGATGATAAACTTAAATTACAATCAAATGATTTTTCTGAACTTGTGTCTGAAATCACAACTGATGTTCCACTATTAATATTTTTATTCAGAGCTGCTTCTTTAGCATCAAGCTCTAAATTTCCCTGACAGTTATGTTCAGCTTCATCATGGATTATAACATCAGGCACAGTCTCAAAATGACTAAAATAATCATCCTTATTAGAATTAGGTTTATTTTTTAAATAATCATCCATATTAGAATTAGGCTTACAGGTGTTATTAATACAATTAGATTAAGAGTTGAACCCAGGGCGATTGCTCATGTACTTTCTATTTCTTTTGTAAATATTACCTGCTTCATCCCCCACCAAATAGGATCGTGGTTCATTACAATTTTCAAGAACTTTACCTGGGACCCATTTTGCATCAAGAGTTTTCTTGAAGTACACATGCTGGCCAGCATTCAACTCGGACAATGGTTTAGCATTTTTGTCATAATATTTCTTAACACTGTCCAAGTGGTTAAAATATTTTTTCTGACAATATGAAATTTTAGGTTTTAACTGACTTTTAGGAATGGGCAGCAGTGAATTTAAATTTCTTGAGAAAAGCAATTGTGCGGGAGATGGCATATACGGCTTTGGTGTGTTCCTGTAATTCAACAGACCTAAGTACGGATCTGATCCATCGTTGCATTTTTTTAATATGTTTATAAAAATTTTAACACCAAGTAGTCTTTGCTTTCTAGTGTGCATATATCAATGCCAACCTTTTGCCAGGGAAGCATTTCTATGGAATGATTTAATAAAGGTTCTTTTTGTAAATTCGGTTTGTATTTTGCACAAGGTTCACACTGACTTACATACAACTCCAAATCTTTATTGATATCAGGCCAAAACACACATGTTCTGGCTCTAATTTTACATGTGCTTACGCCTACATGTCCATCATGAATTATTTTCATTATTTCTGTTTTCAAAGAGTCTGGTATCAAAATTAAATTGCTTTTCAAAATGATACCATCCAAAAGACTTAACTCATCCCGGAAAGTCCAGAATATTCGGGCTTTCTGACTCAGATCATGTATGTTTGTTGGCCATCCAAACTTTATGTAATCTATAATTTGCCTTAATAGAGGATCTGATTTTGTTTCATTTTGTATTTTAATTAGTTGTTTATTTGATATGGGCAAGCAATCTCTTTGTAATTTTACATGACATACAATATTTTCATTCAGCAGCTTAAATTTTTTCTCAACATTTTGTGAGCAGCTGCGAGATAAGGTATCAGCAATAAATAGAAATCTGCCAGGTTTATATCTCACTTCCAAATTATAACCTTGAACAGCCATCATCATCCTCTGCAGGCGTGCTGGTACTTTATGCAATGGTTTTTTAAATAATGTTTCCAGAGGCTTATGGTCAGTTTCCACAAGCACTTTACGACCATAAATGTATTGATGCATTTTATAACAGCCATAGACAATTGCCAGCATTTCTTTCTCTAGTTGACAATAATTTTGTTCTGTCATAGATAAAGCTCGGGACCCAAAGGCAACAGGTTTATTATTTTGTAAAATTACAGCACCCAATGCTGTTGATGAACTATCTTCCGATAACACAATATCTTTGTTAGTATCAAAGTAAGTTAAGCATGGACTGCTACACAAAGCCTTTTTTAACATCTCCAATGATTGTTCTTGGTTGCTGTCCCAGGTGAAAATTGCATCCTTTTTCAGTAATGTTCGTAGTGGCTCTGTTAGTTTTGAGTAATTTGGTATGAATCGAGAAAGATAATTGCACATCCCAAGGAATCTTTCTAGATCTTTTCTGCATTTCGGTCGTTCCATATTCATAACTGCCTGTATTTTACAAGGATCAGGAGAGACACCACTCGCATTGAAAATATGACCCACAAAAAGTAATTCAGTCATGAAGAACTTGCATTTGTTTTCATTGAGTTTAATACCATTTTTAAATGCAATTTCCAAAACTTTTCTAATTCTTTCATTTAGTTGCTCGATAGACTCTGCATAAATGCACAAATCGTCCAAATATGGAATTACTCCTTCAAAATTTTCAAATAATTGGTTCATTATTCTGCAGAATTCTTCAGGAGCCGAACTCACCCCAAATGGCAGCCTCCTGAACCTATACCGACCGAACGGTGTGATGAATGTGCATAGATCCGAGCTCTCTTCGTCCAAATTGAGCATCCAAAAGCCATTTGAAGCATCTAGTAATGCGAAAAATTTTGCATTTTGCATTTTACTTTTTATCTCGTCAAGAGTAGGCAACTGGTATTTTGGCTGTACTATAAATTTATTTAGTGCTCTTGGGTCTATGCATATCCTGAGCTTACCGTTAGGTCTCCTAACAAGAACTAGATTATTTACCCATTTGGTAGGCTTCTCTACTTTTTCAATTACACCCATTGACTCCATTTTTGATAGTTCTTCTCGTAGTTCAGGCAGCAATGAAAAAGGAACACGTCGTGCAGCTTGTGCTACTGGGACCGCATCCTCACTTAGTTGAATTTTAACAGAGCCGGGCAAGCAACCAAGACCTCCATCAAACAGTTCACTGAAATCTTTTTTTAAACTATTAATCATTTCCTGTGTTTTATTATCATGACACATTAAATTATGAACATTTACAAGGTTGGTATTTGCAGCCACAAAATTAAATTTAAGACAAGTTTTGCAACCTAACAAAGTAGGTACTGATCCCTCAATAACAATAAATTTTACATTGTATTTATTTTTGTTAGGATGAATTATTTCTAGCAGACAAGTACCCCTAACTGGAACACTTTTGCCATCAAGTTGTATCACATTCTTATTACATGGCTGAATTTCAAAGTCCTTGACACCAAGTTTTTTACATACCTCACTTCCTATATATAACATTACATGCAGCACCCGTGTCCATTTTTATTAGGATCTGATTGTTTTTCACCGTGAATTCTTGAGTTATCTCGTTACCTGTAGTAGCATAACCTATAAAAAAATCATGGCCATCTTGATTATTGTCAACCGAGTTGTCAACATTTTCTTCCACCACATTGACATGTTTTTGTCTGTTTCTCCTATTCTGATGGCTAGTGCGGCACATGTTACTAAAGTGATTGGCCTTTTCGCAACGAAAACATGTATTTCCGAAGGCAGGGCAGTTATTAATATCATGTGATTGTCCACAGTTTCGACAATTAGTTATTTTCTTTTTGGTTTTCCCTGTGTATAAAACATTTTGGTCATTCATGTTGTCATGCTCATTCCGGTTCTCCATATCATCAACATATTTCCTTGATGCCTCAGCACTTAGTAAAAACTGCATAACATAGTCCAGGGTCAATTTTTTCTCATCTTCTGCCATAAGTCTTGTTTTTAGGTTATTATATTTTTTATCAAGTCCAGCTATTATTTTGCTTACTATGAGGTTTTCTCGCAGTGTATCAAACACACGATATTCCTAGGTTAATTACTCTTTGAAAGTAATCTTCTAGCGTCATGTTGTCTTGCGAGATTGTAAAAAACTCGTTTCTTTGAATTATTATAGACTTTCTAGGTGAAAAATAGTCCTCGAATTTCTTTTTTACTACGTCAAATTTTTCCTCATTCGTTATATTAAATGAGTTGTAAATCTGTAAGCCTTTCTGGCCGATGAAATTTAATAAAATACATACGCGACGCTTGTCACTTGCCTCTTCGAGGCCATTAGCCACTAAATATATTTCGAATCTTTGGATCCAATCCTTGAAATTTTTGGATAAGTTCCCACTGAATTGCATTTCAGGGAGCGGCGGTAACCCACCTGATACCATGTTTAGTTGATTGTCACCCATCTTGGATAATAATTAAAGATTTAATATCACTTCACAAAGCATTTTTATTAGCGCTCAAACACGAACAGGGAAGACAGCAGCATGACAGACTTACTTTTTAAAAAGCTTAAAGCTAGTGTTGCCACTAGGCAAACCCCATCAACATAAACCGACTATATTCAGTGAATGTGATGTGTGCGTTGAATTCAAGAAACAATCCGTAGTGTGAAACGTACGGCAGATGGCCTAGTTACCAATGCCGTAATAAATTGAAAAAAAAAAGTCTGAATTAAACTTGGGGTTTTCACACTTGTTTTTTTTGCAGTGTTGCCGTTACCATACATTTTACACATTTGACGTACCTTTTTAGCCTCCAATGTGTTATGTGTAATGGGGTCCAGTTTACGTACCTTTTGTTCTGTGTCCGTCTCCCCAGCAACCCATGCGAGATATGGCCAAGTGGCATACACCAAAATTTAGTGGAAATTGGTTCATTCCATCAGTAAAGTGTCAGATTCAGTGCATCAAAACTGATGACACTACGAGGTGAAAACTTTGGGTGGCTGTAGAGACGTCTCGTCAGCCAGCCCATTCTATACAGGGAAAACTACGAAGATTGCATAAAAGCAAAATAGTTCCGCATTTACTGCATGTCTAGTGCAATTGATTGTAAAAAAGCCGAATCGAAAATGTCCATATGGTAGGAGCACTTCATCAATAATTATGGGTGGCTGGAGAGACGTTTTCCCAGCCAGCCCATGTGATATCTCGGAACATATAGTAGGTAGGAAGATGAAACAAAGCTTAATATTTACTACCTACTCGGAACAGTAGGTAGCAAATATTTCAAAATCCTAGCTCCACTAACTTTTGAGATATTTGTATTTTTTCATGGGCTTGCTGGGGAGACGTCTCGCCAGCAAGCCCATGCTGTAACTCAAAAAGTACTACACGTAGAATGCTGAGCGATATACCAATAGAGAGTGGATATTTGATGCAATAAGCACCAAGAAAAGTGAGTCCCTAGGTCTTACAGTTTCGATGCTAGAAACAAAAATCATTTTCCCGCTGAAAATTTGGAATGCGTGATGTGAAGTGCAACGTTGCCATTCTGTGCAATTCTACATGTTGCTGTTAGAGCATTCAAAAATCAATCTTGTGTCCTAATAGTTAAGAGGTCCTGTAGACGCACGTGTAGATTATTTGTAATTTGAGAATAGTTCGGGAGATGGTGTACTTAAAAGGCTGATTGGTTAACAAGAAGTTTTTATTTATTTGTGGACAACATGTGAAGAACAAAAGACATAATATGTATTTTGGCTCACGTATTTATTTAATAAATCAGTTTTCTTAACTTATTAATTACAGAACAATTTAAGAATACTTTAAAAATTTTTGTTTGTTACTGAGACCATTAAACCTACATCTCCTCCTAGAATACAGTTGTCACGGTTGCTAAAAAGAGATTGAGGCACCAGTTAGTCTTCACGTGAGCTAAAATACATATTATCTCTTTCGTTCTTAACATGTCGTCCACAAATAAATAAAAACTTCTTGATAACCAATCAGTCTTTTACTAAGTACACCGTCTCCCGAACTATTCTCAAATTACAAATAATCTACACGTGCGTCTACAGTACCTTTTAACTATAAGGATACAAGATTGATTTTTGAATGCTCTAACAGCAACATGTAGAGTTGCACAGAACGGCAACGTCGCACTTCACATCATGCATTCAAAATTTTCGGCGGGAAAATGATATTTGTTTCTAGCACCGAAACCGTAAGACCTAGGGACTCACTTTTCTTGGTGCTTATTGCATCAAATATGCACTCTCTATTGGTATATCGCTCAGCATTCTACGTGCAGTACTTTTTGAGTTACAGCATGGGCTTGCTGGCGAGACGTCTCCCCAGCAAGCCCATGAAAAAATACAAATATCTCAAAAGTTAGTGGAGCTAGGATTTTGAAATATTTGCTACCTACTGTTCCGAGTAGGTAGTAAATATTAAGCTTTGTTTTATCTTCCTACCTACTATATGTTCCGAGATATCACATGGGCTGGCTGGGAAAACGTCTCTCCAGCCACCCATAATTATTGATGAAGGGCTCCTACCATATGGACATTTTCGATTCGGCTTTTTTACAATCAATTGCACTAGACATGCAGTAAATGTGGAACTATTTTGCTTTTATGTAATCTTCGTAGTTTTCCCTGTATAGAATGGGCTGGCTGACGAGACGTCTCTACAGCCACCCAAAGTTTTCAGCTCGTAGTGTCATCAGTTTTGATGCACTGAATCTGACACTTTACTGATGGAATGAACCAATTTCCACTAAATTTTGGTGTATGCCACTTGGCCATATCTCGCATGGGTTGCTGGGGAGACGGACACCATGTATCAGAACGTACAACAATCATTAACCATGCAGCATGCATTCTACATAGAATTGATCAAACAAATTAAGGACAGATTTACTTTAGTGATCCTGTACTTGAAACATCTATACTGGACCTAATAGTGGCACAATCTTTCGAACGAAAAGATTTAAATGAAGTATTAAAGAGATATCCAGCTTTGAAAACTGTTATGGACGAGCCAGATCTAAACAAAGAATGGCGAGAGCATGATCTGCTGGATCATGAAACATTGAAACTAGACCCAACATTAACGGCCACCAACTACTGGAATATAGTTTTCAAGTTACGAAACATGAACCAAGGCCTTCTGTTTCCCAACTTAAAAAATATTTGCCTACTTCTAGTCCTTCGCTTTTAAAAGCTTCGGTCGAACGAATATTTAGCCAGCTGAAACTTATCCCGACAGAGGTGACCTTCGTCGGTTCTGACCGTGTAGTTCGTGGTTTACAACCAAATTTTTTGTGACCTTCCAACGCCCTTTGTCTTGAAAGCAGCTTCCCAAACTGAGGTCAAATAGAGGACGTTGGTTACGTCTCCGAACGTGTAGTTGGCGGTTGGCAACCGCATAGATTATAAACTGACGTTTCTTGCCTTTTCCATTGATTAAAAAACAAACGAAGACAACGAAATTGATAATTTCGTGACAAAAAATAGACAGTACATAAACAGTCTTCTAAGCATTGATTGCGTATCTTCATGTTTTGAACCGAACTACAATAAAACACGAGAACTGTCAGTATCAACTGTCATTTTAATCACCACATCGTATTTTTAATTTATTTCAATGCTTGTTGTCAACAAGTCGGCCACTGTGTAGTTGAAACGGACCAAAATGGTTGCAAACCAATGTGACCTCTGTCGGGAGCTTGTTGCCGACCGTGTATCAGGCATTTTACATCCATCCATTGTAATCATGCATGACTTGGTTGTAGAATTAGTAACATAATCAATTTATTATTTAAGTTTCAATTGACAATTATGAGCACATATACGTTATTTTAAATTATTTTTTATGTCACAAGTGGCTAAACGAGCAGATGGACCATCTGATGGTAAGTGGTCACCACCGCTCATTACACTTACTGTCTTATTATTAGTGAACCTTCAAACCGAAACACAGCAGTGCAAACACGGCTGCTTTACGGCAGAAAAAAGCAAGGGGGTAGTTACTTCCCCCGAACTTTGCACAAAAGACTCATTTCAACCACAATTACGATTCAAGTACTACAAGCGAGCAGGAATTCTCTCGCGAACGTTCATTGCGAGAGAGCCATCAAAGCTGTATGAGTGAGTTAAGTAAAAAAAATGCTTATGTACCTTTTTACCCCAAAATGTACCTTTTCAGCGTTGGATATGTACTTTTTGGGAACTCAGGTGTGGCAACACTGTTTTTTTGTGAATTTGTAGATTTACAATTTTATTTGTAGATTTATAAGTTTTTCTAAAGTACCTAATTAATTTCGATACAAAGATGCCTCAAATAGACATGGAGAGGGTTCCGGAGAATGGGTCTGACTGTGACACGAATTCACAAGCAAGTTTGGATGATAATTCTGACTCAGGCAAAAACCTTCTCAAAAAGAAAACTAAGAAGCGTGGTATTGTATATTTATCCACGATACCACCCTATATGAACGTTGCCAAGATACGAGAGATATTTAGTGAATTTGGTGAAGTTGGGAGGATTTATTTACAATCTAGTGCTAGTAAGTATTTGAGGTTAGGGTAGGACTAAATGCTACTGATTTCTTTATATAAATAATTAATTTTTATCTTTAGAACCAGGAGAGAAACGCAAGCGTGTTCCTAACCAGTTTACAGAAGGCTGGGTGGAGTTCCAGAAAAAGAAAGTGGCAAAACAAGTTGCTGCAAACCTGAATAATACAAAAATTGGTACTAGAAAGAGATCGCGTTATTATGACATGATATGGAATATAAAATACATTCCCAGGTAAATTTGTCCTCAATTGTAAATGCCCGAAAAATACCCAGAGTTCTAACCCAAAAAAAAGCATGCAATCAATACTAATTGATTTGAAGTAATAACAAACATTATTTTGCCTTATTTGTCATTTTTCTAATGGCGATGCATGAACTGTATATGCTATTTATAGTTAATTTTATTGGAAGTCTTTTTATGTACTACTAGCCTCAGTATCTTGGCTAGACCTAGTTAGACTCAGACTAGACTCTTCAGTTTAGTCTTAATAAAATTGTTTTATAATATTTTTTTATACATCTGGATTTTAATAAAATATTTTTTCTAGACTATGGTACTTCCCCTCCACATTTTTCCAGCAAAAGCTAGAATTCTGGAGGGAGTTCCCTGTCCTGTAGTGGATGTTTCATGGGATGTTATGATTTTTTTTAGGTTCAAATGGATCCATTTAAGTGAGAGACTGGCTTACGAGAAGGCAGCCATGAAGCAGAGGCTCCAGGCCGAGATATCTCAGGCAAAGAAAGAGGCACATTACTTACAGAGCAATGTGGAGAAGAGTAAAAAGATGAAGAAGAAACAAGCTGCAAATGGGACAGATTGAGAATATATATAAAATGTAAAAACAATCTTGTTTTATTGATAGTGTATTTTATTTCAAGTAGGTATTTCAACCAATTTTTTAAAAGATCAATAGAGATAATTAATAGGTATAGATAATTAATTACATTTTACAGCATATACTGCAAAAAAAGAATTGGCAAATAATTTTAGTATAAGAAACACCTACTTACAAAATAAATGGGTAAAGAGATTGGAAGTTCTACTTGTGTTGAAATTATTTGCCAGTGAGGTTAACTTTGCCACTAATAATATCCTCCAACCTCATGCGTTCATGGGAATTGAACGGGTCCTTCGTAAGCTTGTTTTGGTATCTTCTTGGAGGGATCTTGTGAGAAAGGATTCCTTCAGAGAACTCCCTGTGGACTCTGATGCCATCCAGGGCATTCCACTGGAGCTTCTCGAAATTCCGGAGCTCCTTCAAGAACTGTCTTCGTTGGAAGACCTTAGACCAGTGGTAGCGATGACGGCAGACTACGCGACTGAAAAGTATTATGTATTAAAAGAAAATCCCTGGTTGGCTATATCCTTACTTAGTTTTACATGGATACGTCTATGGGCCAAGACCACCACCACCTGGCAGCCGCAAACTCTGGCGTCGAGGCCGACCAAGGCGCCGATGGCGCGATGAACTTGACGCCTTTTGCAAGGCCTGGCAAGTGTGAGCTTTAGATAGGGATCAATGGAGGGAAGAGAGAGAGGCCTTTGCCCAGCAGTGGGACACTACAGGCTAGATAAGATAAGACGTCTATGTAGGAGGTACAGTCAAGAATATTCAAGCTCCCACCCACGTTCACTTCACCCCCTCTTCCTCTGATTTATCAAAAGCTCTCTGTAGTACCAATTATTGCCGCCAGAGAGCACTTTGCACGAAATAACATATCTATGAATGATATCTACTGCACGAAATGATAAAGTTTCCACGTCAAAACATTACCTTTTTATACAGGGTGTAAGGGACAGCCTTCCAAATACTGAAAGGGCATGATCAGTCAATGTAACTGAAACACTTTCAGTGAATAAAACATTCAGGAAATTAAAAAGAAATTCGGCCTCCATACAAACTGTCCAATCAACCTTTCCGTTTTCGGAAGGCTGTCCCTTACACCCTTTATAATAAGTACCTGGGCGACCGAGCTATGCTCTGTATGATTAAACTATCATCGGGTGAGCAAGCTAAGCTACTCAACAACAGATGGCGCTGTAAGTTTCTTGAACGCACTAAAATGCGCTAAGAAATGTTAAAAAAGATGGTGAAAACGAATTTTCCCAGACATGAGACCTAGCTAGATCGATTTTTTGCCCCCAAAAACCCCTGTATACTAAATTTCATCGAAATCGTTACAGTTGTTTTCAAGAAACCGATTACAAATATATATATACAAATATTGCTCGTTTAATAGTATAGGATGAGATGGAGGGGGGGGGGGGGACTTAGCTCACAAGTTTGTCAATTTTTATCCCAAACTAGGCATACCTTTATACAGGGTGTTAATTTGATTGCGTGCCATAGCTCAGTGGCGGGATCAGTATCAGTAACTGAACAACTTTTCTCTCTGAACAGGTCGAAATACGAATAAATCTTTCATATAAAATGCGCTTTCAGCTGATGCAGTTTCTAAGGGAGGTCAAAAATTGTTTTTCATATTTCGACCTTATGTTCCTTGGGAAAACTTGTTCTGTAACTGATACTGATCCCGCCCCTGAGCTATGGCACGCAATCATATTAACACCCTGTATACCTACCATGGATATCCGGGAAACAAACAGATAACAACACCCAGAAACAACAAATTTTTCCTGGACGGGATCGAACCCGCGACCTACTGCCAAAGCAAAGTTACCTATACTTATTCTTTAGCATAATTAGGTGACAAACATACACTTTCAGACCCGGAAACTACCAAAACTCAGTGGCATCGAACCCGAAACCTTGAACGCAGCAGCAAGTTGCACTACTTTACTGCAAAAACTACACATTTACAGCGTAGGTAAAATTAGATGCTCACTACAGGGAACCGATGTCTGAAAATGTTCAGCAGTATAATTACATAAAGGACTTACTAATCCAAACACAATTTGGCGTAGGACGGGTATATGCTGACATCAGATCTGGCAAGTTCTGGGAAACCAGGATATAAGGGGACACGTCTCTTCTTCTTCCCTCCCTCTTCTTTATGTTCCTCGCCACGGTACGCCATTGTAAGGAGCTAGGTAAGCTGGGTAGGATTTTTATTGATTCTGATAAGTTTGTTTGAAGGGACAGGCCTTGGCGGCAGTTTGGCGGTTGCTATGGTGATACTAACAGGCACCTTTTTTTTTAAATGACATCATTAGGGTGGGCCACACCCAGCGACTTTGTATCGACGACGCGACAATGGTGGCTAAAAGCGTGAGAACCCAAACCAACGGGATTTATACACACGGTCGTAAGATAAGTAGCAACCTAAACTTGTAGAACCAAGGCCAGAACACTAGAAACCGGTTCAAGGTGTTAACTCTGACGTGCGACTCACTGTTCGAAGACCCAAAGCCTGAAGACTAATTTTTTACTAGATAGGAAATTAGGTTCTAATTTTATAAGACTGTTCAGATGTACGGCGAGTTCGGTTTGTTGTACATTGCTTAGTCGTTAAAAATTTGACCACTTTCACGGCTAAACAAAGCGGCATTGTACGTGAAATCACGCGTCGCCCCTTCTGAACAGGGTCTAAGAATTAAAATAATAAAACAGATTAACAGTTTATTAGAGTGATAATATTTTATTAAAACTACTCCATGATGCCTTCCAGCTGTCTTCCTGTCACAAATATATGTTATTGCTGGTTGGAATTTGCTATTACATTTTATTTACATTACCCCATTATGCTCTTTACTTTTAGCAATAAAAATAAAACATAAATAATTCGCATGACTGTGCAAGTAGCACCATTCAACAACAAAATTTCGAAACTTACTTATACATGCACTCAAACTAACATAAATGGTAAGTATAATTAAATAGTAATAACAAAAATATAATTGACTGGACTAACACTGTAAATTTTCTTAACATCAGCCACTTCAAACACACTAAAAGTTTAATTAGTTTCCGGCCTAAAACTGTTTGCTTAGACTGTGGCAGCATAATGGGGTGTTCTTATAATGGTATTTAAGAGGCAGTGATAGAGGAAATGCGGCTCCTGCACACACAGTCATTGAATTGGTTCACTAGCACAGAGCACAGCAGGGTCTTTTCTGGATTGGAACTGTAGCACTCCAGGACCTGAAACAATATGTAGCATAGAGACTGGGCCAAGGCACAGATGAAGTTATGCAGATGAGTAAAATAAGATAATTTAATGTATTCATAATTATTTATTTGTGCATTCATTCTTATAAATGGTACAGTATATTGAACCTGTTTTCAGGTGTGCAAATGGAAGGCACGCAAATTACATTTTAGTCACGCAAAATAACTATCATGCAAAAACCATGGGGAATTATAAAAATAAAATTTTAGGGACCTGTTGATGTCGAGTGATGAGATGGACCTTTACTCAGAAGTGGAAAACAGCATGATGTGTGAAGTAATGATAAAGGAATTATCTTTTATTTTTGCTCCCAATGCAAAAAAAATACATTTTTTTTGTGAATTTGGCACTAAAGTAGGGCAAAAACCATGGGGAATTATAAAAATAAAATTTTAGGGACCTGTTGATGTCGAGTGATGAGATGGACCTGTACTCAGAAGTGGAAAACAACATGATGTGTGAAGTAATGATAAAGGAATTATCTTTTATTTTTGCTCCCAATGCAAAAAAATTACATTTTTTTTGTGAATTTGGCACTAAAGTAGGGCAGCTCAAGAAGTCCGTTTTGATGTTTCCTTAACACCAACACACATGGTTAATTTTTCTTTGCAGGTCGTAATTTTACATACGATTGACAGATGTCAGAAAAGACCTATTACGGTTGCCTAACTTTAATTTTATTTATTCTGGAGGGAGCTTCCTGTCCTGTAGTGGACATTTCATTGGATGTTATGTTATGATGATGATGAAGGATAAATAGATTTTAAACTAACCTTGGCTTTTTCTTCTTGGCATGGTGGTAATTTACTGGCAATTTTATGTTGTTCTGCCATTTCAAACAACTCATTTGCTTCTTTCAATGTTTTGTGGTATTCTATATCCATGCTAGCATTAATTTTCTCGTGAGCTCGTTTCAAGTTTTCTATTCTTTGGGCCCAGTATGCCTCCTCTGCTACATTTTCTTGTTTTTTGTTATCAAAGTACTCCTGTGGTATATATTGAACAGATGGCGGCGGTAACAGAGTCTGCTGGGATGGGACTTGAGTGGCTGCTTGCTTTTGCTACAAAAATCATAACTGAATTGAAAAACACTTTTATATATCATGGCTCTAATTATACCTAGTGCTATTGGTATTATAAATTAAATAAACTTGAAGTAATAGGATAATTTAAGAAGACTATTATAAGAGAACATGACATCAACATCAAAACCACTTGAATTATGTAGGTAAATAACCTCACATATTGTACTTGTACTACTGTCACAGACTACTGTTTATAATTGTGCATAAACCTAATCAATTTAGTTGCGGAAGGTCTAGAAAAACGTGGAATATTTCTTCTAATATTATCTAATACACAACAGTTTACTATTTTGTTTTAGAAACACTTGACATTGATCTAAAATTATGTAATTCAGTGCATTATCATTTACGTTGTTGCTCAGGTTATCCTGTATCCGGTTAAGCACTTCTTGGGACACTTGAATGGCGTTTTCATTCTCCACGGTCAGTTTTCTTTCCTGAGAGCTTTGGGACCCACCCATTATTATAAAAATGTTTTTCAAATAATATATCGGCAAATCGTGTCAAAAAGACATTTTTCTGATTTTGACAGGTGTATGTACCACAGACTTTTTTTTTTGGTTTTATTCTTCCTTTCGGAAAGGCAAAGAGTACAAAGCCCATACAGCCATGTCTGATGTGTTTAATCTTTCTTTTTGCTCCCCTCGTAAAGCGATAGTGAACTTTACGAAGGAAAAATGTTCGTGACTTTTTGGGACAACACAAACGGGGCTTAAACACGAGATCACTTGAAATCTTCATCAGCTGCGCACTCCGTAGTAAATTTACTGCATAACACACTATCTTTATTATCCACTAAATCACTAAATGCACAAAAAAACAAAATTTCAATTAAGCAGGCAAACGCCCATGTCGAGTTCCCGCCAAAAAGCCGTACCACAGACTACAGTGGAAATAATTTTTGTTACGTTGGCACTACTGATGTACCATAGACAATTCAGTCAAGAAGTAACTCTACTCGATAACAGATGGCGCTACTTATGAATTCACTATGGAATTGTACCTACATATTTCAGGGCCTACCCGCCGTCCCGTGGCGCCCTCATCGGTAAAAATAGTTACTACGAGATTACGATTCATAATTTTATCGAAAATGCGGTAAATATATTATATCAACTCTGTAAAATATTCAGTTTACTGTTGTTATAAGCGGCCGTTTTTCGCACTTTTTGTTGTATCTAATAACTAAAGTGAACTATTATTTACAGAGGTGATTGGTTTTAAATAAACTACAGTACACTAACTTAATCTGTTTGACAGGATTTTCTATGAAATTATGCAGGCATTGCCCGTGGTACACCCGCGTGGTTCACCTGGGTGTACCACGGGAGATTGTATTTAGCGAGTAATATATTTTCCTGATGGGGGCGCCACTGGACGGACCAACCAGGCAAAATGCATGTTAGGAATCTTCGTATAGTTTCAGTTTGCTCATCGTTATAACTAGAGCGACTTCCGTGCTTCAGAAGGCAAGTTAAGCCTTGATCCCAGATAATGACCAGTACTATCTGGGACCTTTATCTGAGAATAAGCCGACGCAGATCTAAAAATTGAACTTATTTGAATTATTTTTTACCCCGAAACCTGTAAAAATCACTAAGCTATTTCTGTGGAAAGCAAATGTGTATATCTTTTGTATTTCACCTGTGATTTCGACCCATGTTCCTTGGAAAATTTATTCAGTTGCAGGGGTAGATCCACATCCCTCAGGGTTAATATTATAGATATTCCAATTGTTACATGTTTTACAGCGTGCAAAATTTAAGCGTGGCCGCGTCCCGCGCTGTCCGATGCAGTCTCGCCCTCGGGTGACCACAATGGGTTTACCATAACCGGTCCGACCGGCCGGCCAGCACCAAGCACCAAGCTCGCGACCACAGACTAGGACATACATAGACGTCGATTTGTACAGTCTACCCATTTACTTATATATAAGTACTAGCCCATCGGCACGTTACAATGTCCCCAATTCGTTGGTCCGAAATCTGACGTTTAGGACCAACAAATGTCAGTCATATTGTCAACATTGGATGCAAATAAACTTACCAACAAAATGTTGTTCTTAGTTGAAGAAACAATATACTCTTATTATTATTATTGTTATTTCTTATTAATGTTTTTGACTATAATCCAATTAATGAAACTGAAAAACCAGGCCTAAATCACATATAAACAGTAAAAAGTTTGTTTTGTTTTTTCCCGCCATATTATTTCCGTTCCGTGTATTTAGTACCGACCGAAGTACTACACAACGTAGTTCACGCGATTTTTCACAGATGGCGCAATTTTTTCTTGTATGGGGAAATTATGAACCGCTTGTTCCCAAGACCCTATCTTGACTATATAAATCTATGAGTCTACCCCATCACATCCCTATGGTGTTGTACTCACGGCCGCTTGTCGGTCGATACACTCTCGGGTTTCGGGCGTTTGTAGGTAGTGTTCAGCCTATAGTGGTTTCTACGTGCTTGCTACTTGCGTACAAGACTACTAAGGTCCAGAGAGTAACACCACAGTGCTGACAAGCGTGGTAACCATGGTAATCGTAACCCGGAAAAGTATAAAACTCATCATCATCATCATAACATCCCATGAAACGTCCACTACAGGACAGGGAGCTCCCTCTATAATTCAAGCTTTTGCTGGAAAAATGTAGACGGGAAGTACCATAGTCACCTCGCTTGTTAGCGTTACGGCTGGCACCATGGACCGCGGTTGTAGGTGACCGCAGTAAGTAAGATGTTAGATACAAAGGAGGATGCTGCTGCCCATCCTCCAGTTTATAACCCTTAGTCGCCTCTTACGACACCCACGGGTATGTAAGGGTTGGTACTATTCTTTGCCGACACCACACGGGACAGAAAACTAGATGGCGCTAATAAATAGTCCGGGAAGTTATTATGACTTATCGAGTATTTTGCTAAAAAATAAACCGAATTTAAATTTTACCGTTTCTTTACATTGAAATTATGTTGAAATTTTGAATGATTATCTGGCAGAATAATCGGTAGACCATAATTAATTTCCAGATTATTTGAAAGCGCCATCTAGTTTCCATGAGTTTTATGCCTTTCCGGGTTACGTTTTCTAGTATAGGGATTGTCAGTATTATTATTATTTGTCCATGGTGGTAACTATGGTCCACTAAAGAGCAGGTCAAGCTCGACATACGTAGGGCAATGAAAGCCCCTAAGCCTAATTAAATAAGAATAAAGTCTAATGTGTCAAGATTGACGTGCTCTTGCTTGACTGTACATCCCTCATTGTTAAAAACGTGGATAACAAATTCAATTTAAGTTAAACTATAGTCTTAATTATCTGTGAGTGTTTTTGTTAAAAATGGGTACCTACCTGGTGTAATTATTAAGATTAACTGCCTTTCGTGAAACAAGTTTGATTGGAAGAGCAAATATTTTGTTTTGGCAACGAAAAAAAAATGACCAGACTGCGAGAATGTTGGCTAAGCAAGATGAAAAATATAAAAAATTAAAAGCTATTATACTAGGTTATTTTTTTCGACCTGATTTCCTTTTGACCACTTATTAGTGAGGGTAAAAGCAACAACTCTTGTTCTAGGACTTTGCTAACAACGCACGAAAAATTTTCAACTTCCCATACAAAATGGGTCGGTCACGTGACCACTTTACAATACAATATTCTTTATTGCACACAGAAATACAAAATTTACAAAAAAAAAAATACAAACACTAATACTTTAGTATGGAGTCGAAAATTTTTTGTGCGTTGTTAGCAAATTCGTAGAAAATAATTGTTGCTTTTGACCTCACTACGAGTAATAAGTGGGCAAAAGGAAATCAGGTCCAAAATAAATGGTACAGCAGCACTGCACTTACTTTCTCGCAATACTATGCCATACACGTAGTATGGAAGTACAAACTTTTATTTACGTTTTTCCAAAAAATGTTCGAGTTCAATTTTGAATTCAAATTGTCAAACATTAAAACAAACAAACCTCAAACGATTTCGAGTAAATCACATGTTTAACTTTTGGTAGTACTGGAACACCCTTTATATGAATTTTCACAGATCAATGGATACTACCGTAGGATACTTGCATGGAGATTTTTTTAATTTCCCACCACATGTTCCTTATGGATTATTGTTCAGTTTAGTCTACTGAGCAAGCCCTTTCAGTTTTTGGTACACCCTGTGTACTAAATTTTATTCAAAAAATCATAAAGAATATCCAGTCAGGTAGACAACCAATCCAGGAGTAATATTATAGAAAATTTTAATAAACTCAATGGAACCAATTTTGGGTAAATCACATATTTACGATTTGGTGGTACAGGAACACCCCTTATATGAAATTACACAGATCATTTGATACTGGCGCAAGATATCTTACATAAAGATGCTTGGTCATGCAAAGTTTTATCAAGTTTCTATGAGCCGTTTTTGAGAAAATTACAATTTATCATTTTCGTTGTATGACAGCTACCCTCAAAATGAGAGCCAGCCAAAAACCACTTAGAACCCTTCGATGGATTTGCATAAAACTCTTAAATTCCAAATATGGTGTCAATCGAACCATTCGTTTAGCCGCTAGGCCAAAGCGTGACGGACAGACCGACCGACCGACGACGGACCGACCGACCGACCGACGGACGGACATTTTTGGGAGACTTGTTTTTTATGATGTATAAGTGATATAGAACACATTTTTGAGAAAATTAGAAAAACTTTTTTTCACGAATACAACACCTTTCTCGCTCCGCTCGAAAGTAAAAATAACCTTGTATATTGGAGTGTCTGAGTGTTCGCTGTTCTGTGTGTTGCTATCACCGCGCCCGTCTCGCCCGCCACGAGGCCGCACGTACTTTCTTTCTGTACTGTATAATGCAATTGAATTGCTATCTTTATAAGGACTTCTCTCGTCAGACATTTCTGTGCAGGTATTCTGCTGTTTAAGCAGTAGGTCATTTAGACCTCTAAGTAAGAAGTGCTTTACAGTCCATTTAAAGAATATAAATTTTATTAAGTCAATTTGTTTTATAAGCACAGCAGTGAATTGAGTTGTTACTGAGTTCGCTTTTAAAATAATTAAATTTAAAGGTGACTTAAATTATTTACGTTGCTTTCTATGCCATGCTATTTTCTCGACATTGATTTATTTCTCGAGTAGATATTATTTAGGTATTACTTGTTACAATATTTATGTACATTTTTACTAGTATTTTACGGTACTTAACATGACATCTATTTAAAACGTTAATTATACCTTTTATTTCCAATATTACACAATATATGTTGAAGTTTTCTTTTCAATAGATGCCCATGTAGGTATATAGAGGCCGCAGTTGAATAATCAATCACACCAATCACACAATCAGACGTCGGTTACGACAAAAATTACTTATATGTTCTGTAATTGATATTTGTGCCTTCATCAAAACTTTAATTAAATAAACCACGCCTAACATAAGTGTTCAATAAGTTCCTCAAATAGTTTCTTACTCCTAATAAACTCGTAAAAGTTGAACGTTCATGCACGTCTCACGCTATATAGAAGAGGTTGCACCAAACATAAATCGCAATCAAATGTGAGCGTGGCGTGCAATCCAGTGTCGTATTACAGAAATTTACTTAATCGCTCCCCAAAGAGTTATGAGAGGTAAATTTCTATCGTTTACTTACAAGATGTAGTCGTAATTCGTAATTACGAGGTTGGCAAGCGTGCCATATTTTTTAGCCACCTTAATTGCGTTCCTTTGTGGAGTATGTATGTATGTACCCGACTGTACCTACTTAATGGCCAGGGCATAGGACTATGATTTGAACTGTGACTGTGATGATGTAGAAATTTCTTAAGGGCTTATTCGGTAAGTAGGTATTAGTTGTAGGTAATTACGTTTATAGCTGATTTGAATTGTGATCACTTCGGTTATCTTACCACATTTTATTCCGCCGCAATCAAACGCAAGGCGTTTTTATGCGGTATTTGTAAATTTTGAATGGTAGTGTTAACACAACATTAACCATACATACATTTCATGTAGGTAAGTGTGAAAGTAGCTTAACACCATGTAACTCCATGACGTAATCATAACATCCCATGAAAAAACGTCCCCTACAGGACTCCCTGTCCTTCTGTCCGAAGCCCAGTGATTCTGCTCATGAAAACAAGTAACTTTCCCGAAGAAAAAAATTCTTTACTCGAAAAAAATTTTTCGCCTCCCCATACAAAATGAGTCGATCACGTGACCACTTTACGACACCCACGGGTATGTATGGGTTGGTACTATTCTTTGCCGGCACCACACAGGACCATGGCGTATATTTATTCATATTACATGACGTAATATGAATAAATAAATAGATTTTGATTTAAACACGCGTAGTGCGTTCTACGCATATCCTCTTACTTCCAAAATAATTTGCTTATCTTCTGCGGTTCCCAGGGAATTGATGCCACAAATTATTTATGTAAATACGTGTAAGTATGCGAGACGTGACATTTCACGTAAATATCTTCAACATCTCATTCAAAATGATACAATTCGATTTGTGTGCCATCGGTCGATCACCTTCCGAACGTTTACCTACGGGTTCCTGTTTTTATAAGCTTATAAGTCAAATAACAATCAATTTTCTACCTGCTCGTACGTTTGCCAGTATCTTCTCACCCTTTGTGATATTTTTTTAGAAAAAACCTTCCATCAGGCTTTGACAATCTCAAGATCCGAATTCGGGCTGTGTTTCAAATGTAATAAGGTAGGGTTTTCTTTAAAAACATAGTCTCGTTTGTCCGAAAATAGCCAGTCATCGGTATCATCAGGTCTGCTTTTAAGCACAGGTGCTCGAAGAATAAAAAAAAGGTTCCCAATCCTGGCAATTAATGGATTGTGTATAGAATGGGTGCGAGGAAATTACTCCATAAAGACGGTAAAGTCTTTGCAGCGGAGTAGTCCAACTTTGACCTTTTCTCATTTGGTATTTTTAAAGGCCGTTTAAGATAAAATCGTTTGCATTTTCAAATCGCTCACATTGTGTTGAAAACTGCGGATTGAAAGCCTTTTACGGTTAAAATGTAGCAAATTCAGAACCCTTTCAGACTTTTTTTTCGGTATAGGACTGCACCAAATTAATTTGAAGCTTACATTTATAAAATTTATCTAAAAATAAAAAATTTAAATGTAGAGATTTTAATTATCCAGCGAAGGTGTGTATATTATAAAGTAAGTATTTATTTATAAATATCATATACAACGTGTAATTTTAAATACGCAAAACCTCTCGGGGGGTAGTTCTACCCATGTACCTATCTGATCAATTTGTGTTAAAAAAAAAAAGATCTTAGTTGCTTAGCCGGCTGAAATGGATTTCCCGTACAAATTGACCGAGTCAGATTATAATTTTGTATGGAATCAATTTTTTTTTTAATTTTTGCCGTTGCCCGCGTCTTCGTCCTCGTTTGAGTCGCAAAAAAAGACAATTTTATGCTTTTCGGTCATTATCTAAATTCCTGCCAAAAATGTATTCTGTTCAGCGGTAGGAAGGTCAACGCGTAACAAACATTCAATCATTCACCCTTGTGAAATTAGTGTGTTTAACACAATTTATAAATTGATCTTGTGATAAAATACAGAGCTTTCATTGTCGCTGGCTGTCTACAGCAAGTATTATTAATATTGCGGCAACAATATTTCACGGCAGCTGTTGTAAGACCGCAGGCGATTTATACAAGTCTAGACAAGATGTTTTTATCTTGATTAGTGAGAATGGTCTATTATTTAAAAGTGCTAATTTTGCAGCTCGTTATCGTCAATTTTTCATCCTTATCTGAGCAGACTGTTATAAGCTACTTCGGGTATTCTATCTTTAAACTTTTGTATAGAGTTTTCTTCGTCTCGTATTTCATGTGTCCAACTTGGTAGATAAGAAAAACTTACGTTGCAATACAAACATTCGATTTTAAAGACCTTAAATGCTTTATTGTGTTCTCCGGAATTTTACTAAGTTTCATCGAATAACACACTGAGTTCCACATTTTCAATCTGAAGTAAAAGAGGTAAAAATATTTTTTCAGTTCCCAAGAATGTTTCTTTGGGAAAGTTGTTCAGTTTCATTGACTGAGCACGCCCTTTCCGTTTTTGGTACACCGTCTCTTACACCCTGTATACAGCGTGATTTTTTATTCACCAGAAAAAAATTAAGGGATGATTCTGCCCATGAAACTGAACAACTTTTCCCAAGGAACATAGTTGAAATACGTAAAACCAAATTTGACGCAGTTTCTATTTGATGCAGTTTCTATGGGAGGTCAAAAATTTATTTTCGTATTTCGACCTATGTTCCTTGGGAAAAGTTGTTCAGTTTCATGGGCAGAATCATCCCTTATTTTTTTTCTGGTGAATAAAAAATCACGCTGTATTCACGTATTAATCGTTTAATAGTAAAAGATTCGCAATATAGGCTTACAATAATAAGTAGGTACGGCATGAAACTTTTTTAAACGAGACCTTTTGCTAACGGGACTATTTGAGAAAGGGACCTTTTGAGAAAGGATCTTTTTTTACTAAATGGTAAATTGGAAGCTACTGCCTGCGACTTCGTCCAGTCGACTGCAAGTCAGTGGAAACACTTTGATCTTAAGCGGGTCTCTGGTTTCTAACGTTTGTAGCTTAGAGCTGGTTCAGGTTATACTGGTTTTATCTTGCGCCGTGCGTTCAATTTATTGGGCAGCATCAAAAATTAATCTACGAAAAAAGCACCATCAGGTCATCGGTTAAACAAGTGAGTATACTTTTACTGAGGGTTAAACGGTGTAAAAAATTTCTAGTAGTTTTTTTTTATGTTACAAGTGAGCAAATGAGCAGTGTATTAGTTACTTTCTACTAGTTATACCAGATACTGTCATAAACTTTGAGAGTCTCAGTGAGGTTATTCCCGGTATCAGGGTCCACATCACATCAGTTAGGGGGATTTACGGTCAGAAACAGGAAGTTTGACGGCCTGTCACCAATATATCAACATAACCGACGACGCTCTGCTTCTTTTCCGTACTTTAGCTACATGTTAGATGTCATAGGTGTAATAAAATAAAATATTAGAGTGCCCCATGTTCGTTACGAATGGTTGTTCAATTTTATTCTTCGAAAAATAAAAAATAATTTTTGGGGGACATTCCACACAAAATCACCTCATCTCAAACTAGGCAAAGCCTGAGATATCAGAGACAGATATACATATATAATTAGATAAATAACACCCAGACACAGAACAAACACTTGTTCATCACACAAATGTTTGCCCTGGGCAGATTTTTCAGATTCAGATAATTTTATTCAATGTAGATTCTTTACATAATACTTATTGAATGTCATGCAGAATACAATGCAAATAGAGCGAGACTACGCCGTTTCGGATCGTGCTATAGCAGCGTAAAAGAAACTGCAAGAAACCACTGCAGCACGGCCTACTTTAAGAGTTAGCTTCTTACAATGTGTTTCTGTGTTTCGCTGGAATATCAGAGCACCATACCTCTTTGTCATCGGGCGGGGATCGAACCCGCACCTACGACTTAGTAGGCAGGCTCACACAACATACCAGTTAATTAAGAAGCACCCTATATGTGATATACTTTGTATTTTATTATTTTATTTATTGAAAACAATTTATAAAACACTATTCGTCTATCACTTAACACTTAACACACTATATAGTGTGTTAAGTGTTAAACCTCTTGAGGTTTTTCTGAGTGCTGCACACTTCTCATACACATTACACAAAAACAAATACAACAAAAATTACAACTTTAAAGTTAGAGGGTAAGTACTGTGGTAAGTACAATAAAAACATAAACATAATCCAAACAATATACGCAGAGCAACTCATGTTTCTCTGTAAAATTTATAATTTTCTTTCAAGTCAATTCAATTCAATTCATTTATTAACACTATAAATTACAAAAACATAGCTGTCACAGATTCGAACCCAATTAGCTATGCCTAAATATAGGCCAAATGCAAAACTCACAAAAAAATGCGATAAACTGATTGTGATAAAAACTTGGTACGAAGATAGTTTGAACCATGGGAAAAGTCATTAGCTACTTTTTCTGAACCCCACGCGGACGGAGTCGCGGGCAACAGCTAGTACTAACATATAAAAACAAATAATACAATTAATGTCAATTTCATTCATGCAACAAAGAAAAAAAAATCGTACCTAAGAAGTCATTCACCACCTGCGGAATATGTCAATTTATCGAGCATAAGTATGTATATGTGATTTCTGTAAATTTTGAAAGTGTGCAATCAAATACATCTAAGTCGTCATAATCTCATCATAACATCCATGAAACGTCCACTGCAGGACAGGGAGCTCCCTCCAGAACTCCAGCGAAATCGCGTAGTACTTAGGAGGGATTTACCTTACCTTAGTCACCACGCTCGTGACCGCAGTATGTGCGTGTGTATGACGTTACGATACAAAGAAAGATGCTGCTGCTCATCCGCCGGCTCATAAGCCCTCAGTCGCCTCTGACGTCACCCACGGGTTGAGATAGGTTGGTACCACAGATCAGAAATAATTCTAGATGACTCAAGTGTACCTACTTTGCGTGCCCAAACCCGTGGCCCAAACCTCAGAACAAAAACCTCCTTGCTTCGCTCGGGCCTTATACGTTAGTATTATATAGTCTAAGCTCGGGCCCAAACTAAGCTCAAAACGCTTAGTTTGCTTGTCATGGGCTTGTCATATCACCGAGAGCTGTGACACCAAGGAGGTTTTAATAGTAGCTCTTACTGCTAAGGAGGGAGCCATAAGCGTAGCACTTTCTTGCGAGGGCCCTCCATACTAAAATGTATGGAATTTTTTTCAAATCCTAAAAACGTAAATTTTTTATCTTTTTCTCTGAGAAATATGTGACATGGGACTAATAAATGCTACTACCACAGTTTTTCTGGTGAAAACGCTTACCATTCAGGAAAAAAACGGTGTTAAAAATCACGCATAAAATGGCTATTACGGATTATTTACGCTTCCGTTCTTAGTATTAATGATCAATTCACAAGTAAAAAACGATATATTTTCACTTTCGCAAACAAAGTTTATACTAAAACATTCGATTTTTAAAGATATCTTGATTTTTGTAAAACTTAACTGAGTTTTTTGACCGACCAGAATGGGCGACAGTGAGACGCTTCACGCTTCACTAGCTCATACAGAATATGTATATGACGGACTCTATAGTTTTTTACTCTGAGTGTGACACGCTTCGTTTTCATACAAACGGCGGAGTTTGCGTTATCTAGACTTATTTCTGATCTGTGGTTGGTAATATTCTTTGCCGGCACCACACGGACCGCCAAATTTTAGTTTGACCTAAAATCGAGTATAGCTACACCTCTTTACACCACTTTGCATAAATGAAAAACAATCTTAATATTACATTTTACCGGTACAAGCTTCAATTTGCATTTTCTACCTTTACTTGTTTCTAGCGTGAGGTGACATAACATGGTACAGTCAGAAGAATAAAATTCTGTCTAAGAAAATTTACTCAAAAAATACGTAATATTGATGATGATGATGTCCTCCTCGACGTAGATCCGTCGACGGCGACTCCCCTGGACTCATCTTCTGTTGTGAGCTCGTGAATGGCTTGCAAAGCCCATTTTAGTTTTAAAAATGCGATCACATGTTGCACAGTAAAGTTCACCGCTGTTATTATAGGTGTAGATGTAAGTCGGTTTTAGCCTGTCTTTCTTTATCTGCCGCTTTGCATCAAGGTCTTCCAGACGCATTTGTTCGATATTTTCGATACTCTTGTGGATCTTAAGGCGCCACTCTGGTCTTTGCTGCGCGAGACTTTCCCAATCCCCCGCCGGTATATGACAAGCTGTTAAATGTCGTTTTAGGACGTCCTTGTATCGAAGGTATTGACCCCCTGCCTTCCGTTTTCCACTCTGTAGTTCCGAGTAAAATACAGCTTTGGGGAGCCTTGTGTCATCCATGCGAACAAGGTGTCCACACCATCTTAGTTGACCTTTCATAATTAGAGATTCTACGCCAACCATATTTGATCTTCCCAAGACTTATGACTTATGATCCACTTATGATCCACGTAATATTAGTAAAATAATGACTCGCGTACCGAGGGTTCCGTACCAATTAGGTAAAAATACCGTCTCAGTCAGGGACGCGCAGTCGCGTAGAATTGTATTAAATGCGTCCTAGTCAGACTCGAACTTGACCAGTTTTTATTATTTGTTGTTATTCTATAGCTGCACATTACACATATCAATTTTCACGCTTACAAGTGATCCCGTTTTTAGGATAGAGCTTAAAAAAAACACCATAAAAACACGTTTCTTTTATCATATTTCTTATTTATAAAATTTTCATTCTTTTTTTTATTTCTTAGGTCATCCTATCATCTTAACATCCCACGAAACGTCCACTGCAAGACAGGGCTCCCTCGAGTACTCCAGAAAAAATGCATGGTAAATCCCATCCATGGCAACCGCTGTTGTTGGTGGCCGCAGTATGTAAGATGGTACGTTACACAGAAAGATGCTGCTGCCTATTCTCCAGCTCATAAGCCCTTAGTCGCCTCTTACGACACACACGGGTTGAGATGGGATGATGACAACCCTCAGACAGACAGACAGACAGACAACGGTAGGCTTAGCAATAGGGCTCCGTTTGGACCCTTCGTCTACGGAATCCTAAAAAACAATCTTTGATTTTTGGGATATACCAACTACGCTCCGATTATATTTTAGCTATAAAAACCACTATCGACATTATTGCTTTCTTTTGGAAAAAGCGATAAGAAAAAGGTTCCGGGCACCTATTTTTTCAAATATTTATGGATTCAAATTTCTTACGAATTCACTTCAGCTGCTGACTGTACCATAATGTAAGTGGAAAAGCTCTTGCTAACTAGTTTAGCACTAATACAAGTTTAGCGAAAATTATGGACCAGTTTATGCTAATTTTAGCGCAAAGCCATTAACAATATAACAAATGGGTGCGACTATAACCCTTTTAGTTTAACGTAGTGCCTAGTAAGCGCACGCGAAATGATTTTGTATTTAGGTGAAAATATCATGCAATGTTGTAAGGCTCTCTTATCGATGCTTTAAGTGAAAATTCGGACACAAAAAAAATAACGACAGAAAGAATCTCCTACCACAAAAACTTCCGGAAACATTTAAGCAAAATTAAAACTCTCCAACTTTACTAAGCATGGTCAAAATTATCTCAGTAAAACACTTTGAAGTTCTGACAAAGAGTTCTCAAATTACACTGCGCTTACCGAAGTCCACACTGCAAATAAAGGCAGACAGCTAATGTAATAATTTTATAATTAAAGTAATCGTTTACGCGAGGACAGTGCACTGGAAAGCGAGAAAGTCACTCTCTCGAACTAAAGCTTTTTGGTTTGCCGATATTGGAGAGTAAATTCCGGGGAATGCATTTTGTTAGCAGTCGAAAAGATGATGATAAATTAAAATTTTAATACATAGTTTTCTTTTTCTTTCTCCCTCCTAGGCAAACATGTCCCCAATTTTTTTTGTGTAACTTATTTCTCAACGAAAAAAATATTTTCTTTTACATCGTGCAAATGAATATGCCAATCAGATGCCAATAGATCTTCACTTTCTTTTAAATTATTTACTATCTTTGCCGTCATATTTACTATCCCATTGTAAACGAAACTTTATTTTAATTACGGGAGTAGAGGTGTGGTCGAGAGGTTGGCACTTTGCGGTCGTGTTGCTGGATATAAAGACATCCTAATATAGGTAGTGATTATAAATACTTGACCAAAACGGTTGTTTTATTATCTTTCTTTTATTTTAACATTTTTCAGTAATAAACTATTCTTCTGTCTACTATCAAGCTCCTGATCGTGCTAGTAATTTCCCACATATAAATTGAGTGACGTATCCATTATCTTAGCAGTAGTGTCCCGCTTAGCAAACGACTTTTTCAAATGCAGTTAGTGATTTAAAATGGTTGTAAACGGTGCCAAAATAATTAACCAATATCTTCGGTTTAACTGTTTTTTTAAATTTAAAATTAAGAGTTTCACCGACCATTGTTCTTTATTACTAATAAAATGTCATTCGACGTGCCAGTAGTCCCGTATTCCATAAACACATCACTCTGTCCAGCGTACTATCCCCGTGTAGACGGAGCTTCATTTTAATTAAGGGAGTTTGAAATGTGGTCGCGAGGGCCAGCGCTCTGCGGTCGAGCTGGATAAAAGACTTATCTTAATGACTAACTTTACACTAAAGAGTAGGCTTCAGATAGACGATTTGCCGCCTTTTACAGCATAGTATTTATGACCCTGTTGAGTATTTTTATCTCAAAGTAATAATTTATTGATACTTTCCACGCTGTGCTAGATAACGTTTTATGCGATATACGAGTACTATGATAAAAATAATTGCCAATTCAAATTGCGGTCCTTAGAAACAGAAACTTTGTATAACCCACAGTATATGGACCGTGTGTAGCCGAGAATAGTACCAATTCGCCTCTTCCCGTGGGTGACGTAAGAGGCGACTAAGGGTTAACGAACTAGAGGATGGGCAGCAGCATCCTTCTGTGTATCGGATCATCTTACATTCTGCGGTCACCAACAACCGCGGTCCATGGTGCCAGCCGTAACGCTGACAAGCGTGGTGACTATGGCACTTCCCTTCCACATTATTCCAGCAAAAGCTGGAATTTTCCCCTCCTGTCCTGCAGTGGACGTTTCATGGGATGTTATGATGATACGTCATCAAAGAGAAGCCACAAAGATATTGTCAAGATATCATACATACACAAAGAATAACGATTGATAAAATACATACAGGTCTATTTACATAACCCTCCATTTGGGCTTCGGGCAAAAACAACCTTAAGCCGTTGTAAAAGTATACCTTACAGTAATTCTCCCAAATGAAACTTTTACATTATTTTCCTTACGAAGGAACATGAGATCAAGTTTGTTTTTGCTTCATTAGTGTTCTGCAAGAGTATCCTACATCTGTAAAACACAAATTCCAGCTTCATATTATTGTGGAGGTTACTTCGTGAGACGCAAAATATAATTTTGTAATGAGTGCCGTGTAGAAGTCAAAGGTTGTTCGATGTAGACCACCGAACTTGAAACATGTAGAGACTTAATTAGGACTTTTAAAGTGTTTTTTGTTTGTTAATTCGAAAATCACACTAAGAAATAAACTATCTTGTGAAAAATGTGATGGGCCAGAACCCACAACTTCAAGGAAATTTATTTCCTTTTTCATCGTGAAAAATATTTTTGAAGGTTCAAATTACAGACTTTTTACTTTTGTAGAAAAGAACTTCGTTTGCATTACGATCTTTTTCCTTTGTAATGTGATGTTTTCCCGCTATAGAAAATTACTGATGTTTTTCAAGGATACCTAGTGTATATGTTTATTTTATTCCGGGTCTTAGCGCGATACTTGTTACGTGACGCCAATCCAGCCGAAACGTCGGGAATGGTAAGGTAATTTATTTTGCCTGATTACAAGTATCGCGCTAAGACCCGGAATTAAATAAACATGTAAGTATGAGAAGTGCGAAAGTTTCAAATAAACCACACCTAGTGTAACTTTACATAAGTAAAGGATTTTTGGAGTGAAGTTTGTCACAGATTCTAGCTGCTACCAACACCTAGATTCCGTCTCTATAAGTATTGTGTTGGTGAAGGCGACTAATATGGTCAACCGTTTTATCAGTTTCTTGTTATCTAATTAATAACCAACAGGAGATCAGAAGGTCGAGGGTTGGGGTGCTGGAGTGGCCAAGATTTATGGGCATTTTGATACTGTACTACAATGTTCGTTAGTAAAGTTAACGATCATACTTAAGCCCCGTATCGTGGACACTCGACACATACAAATAAGACCATGAGCACACCTAGTAGTTTTTACTCTGGAAGGTAATATTTAGAAACCGTTTCAAACCATATCATCGGCGCGTTTCAAATTCTCGGTTCAAATTGGGTAGAATTTACCTTGACAGCAGGATAGCTTCATACTAACTCCTTGGCTTAATATGAAATTACCCGTTTTGGAACTCAACCTATTTAAGATCCTCTGTTTGACACTTATTTTATTACTGTTATTTTTGTATATTTGACATTTTTATTCTTTTGAATTAATATAACTAACTAATTACATTGTATCATTATTTAAGAGATTAAGACTATAAAACTACAACTTAACCGAAGAAACATAGGTCGAATACCATTAAAAACTGCATCACGTGCTAGCGAAATTTGTATGGGAAGTTAAAATTAATTCTTCGTATATCAAGCTTTGTTCCTTGGATAAAGATGTTCAGGGTCTGAATCTACAATCTCAGTTTTTGTGAGATTTATTTTAACATCCTGTATTTTTATAAACTAAACCAAAGAGGCATTTTACGGTTACGAATGAATATATCCGCCATGGTTGTCGTATTGTAAAGAAAATGCTTGTTTATAACAAGGGTTGCCAAAGCCTAGCTAGTTAAACAAAGGCAAAGTAGTTGGATCAGTTATTTTCGTAATTTTACTTACATACATTTTATTTCTGCTAGAAAATTACTTCGCAGTTTCTAGAGTGGTGACCACGTACAAGATGGACCGACGATCTAATCAAAGTCGCGGGAAGCCGCTGAATGCGAGCAGAGCAGGACCGGCCGTCATGGAGATTTTTAGGAGAGGCTTGTATTCAGTAGTGGACGTCTTTCGATTGATATGATGATTACTTCGAAAATTGTAATGAATAAATATTGGGGACAATTAACACGTCATATTAATCTAAAATCAGAATCGTTAAGGGTGCTTTGCGTTTGACTAGATAGTTTTTCTGAAGAAGTTAAAATTTGTTCAGTGACAAAACTCTTCGCATTAAGATTACAAAAACCCCGTTTTTCTCTATTGAGTTATTCTTTCTTTGCCCAGGAGAGGATAATATAGAGTAGAAAAAGAAAAGATATTTTTATGTGGCAACCCTAGTTCATGGTGGCATGACGGTGCAGTATTACAGCCTGTTAGAGCGTCGCTTCAAATAGGACACACAAACAACCATAAGTGCTCGGACAACACTATTCTGTAGGTCCTAGAGTGTTGGAGTAACACAGGGAGGTGTTACAGCTCCGACTTTGCTCTTATGATTTTCTTTTTCTAGGGAATAATTAAGGAATCCTATGTAAAATTTATTTTGTAGTAGATTTATTGTTCATCTGCTTTGCTTTATTCTACCGTGAAGCAGCAGTGTTTGCAATTCTGTGTTTTGGTTTGAAGGGAGCTAGTGAAATTACAAGCACACGAGACACACCATCCTAGTTCTCGTGAGTCGGCCACTTCCAACCCCTTAAGTACAACCAAGCTTGCGGGCAGAATCGACAATTTTAAACTCTTTAGTCGTAAACTTTGTCTGCGGGCAAGGGTGACCACTTTCTACCATTTTTGGTCGATCCAGCTTACAATTTTTGTCACCCAGCCCGATTACAAATTTTCAATTTTGCAAGGTTTGAAAGATTTGGATGTACAGTACCTATAGAAGTTTTGAACCGACATAATATTGTACCTTAGATATTGTACCTTAGTTGATCTATCTGTATTATTGTCAAAGTACGTTAGAAATAAGTCTGTAGGTGCCATACGTGGTAACACGAAATGGAAATTACTATTTACCGTTAGGTGACCTATATGCTTTTTTTATTATTATTTTTTATTGAAAATGGGCTTACTCTTGACCTCGATCTAGTCTTGAAGACATAGATGAGGTCTACGACGGAGCGAGCTTGCCCAGAAGAATCCTATTCACTCGCGGCTTGAATAGATTCGTGTTATATGAAGTCGGGAACACTTGCTTGTTAATAACACCCCTCTGTTTTTGCGTCGGGGGTTAAAAAAGAACCACTTCTTCTTCTTCGTGTCAATGTACAAAGACCGGATCAAAACCTTTCCTCCCAAAACTTTGCTACTTCTACGGCTTTATCCGACGCCTCGAGCAGATCCTCGCCAGTGCAGGTGGAGGGGCACAGTGGATAAGAGAGCAAGTGCGCCATGTTCTGAGATGGAGCTCCACAGCCATAGTGCTTTAGTAACTGGTCTACAAAGCCCCAACTCGCCATGTTTTCTCTGCAGCGGCCAACCTCAGTTCGCAGTTCGAATGTTCAAAGAACCACTAATATCCTTGAAAATCGTAAATAACCATACATACATAAACATCACGCCTCTTTCCCGTTGGGGAACCATGGCTGCATTTATAACTTGAAAGTACAAATTAAAAATAACATTACAAAGAAAATTAAATTTCTAATAAAATGTTGGACACACTGTGTATTTTGTTTATCAAATCCCCAAAAATTACTAACCGAGCGCACGAGCACGCGTTGATGTCTTTTGTATGTAGCTCCTGCGCGTGAGTCGATGCTACGTAGTCGTCCGTAGCTTGTTACAAAGCGCGTGGCATTGATTGCGTTTTCTTTATTTGGCTAGGTATATTATCAATTAGGTATATTATTTCGACATGATTATTAGGTGTATTGAACTTATACTATTTGACATGCTAAAATATTTATGAGTTCTAAAATTACTCAAAACCAATTAAGTCGTCAGAAAGTGTCCTCCATTAGGACTTTCTGTCCTTCAATAACTCAATCAGACGGTTATGAAAGTGAAAATTTTTCTTGATTTAAGACGACCGACCTACGCTAAAATGGCTCTAACGATTTCGATGAAATTTTCTATCCAGGGGTTTTCGGGGGTGAAATTTGATCTAGCTAGGTCTCATGTCTGGGAAAATTCGTTTCCATCGTTTTTTTAATAATTTCTTTGCGCGTTTTAATGCGTTTAAGAAACTTACAGCGCCATCTGTTGTTGAGTAGCATAGCTTGCTCGCCCGATGATATTTTAATCACACAGCATAGCTCGCTATACAGTTTACTAGCGACCCGCCCCGGCTTCGCACGGGTGCAATGCTGATACTAAAAATACTACAGAAGTAATAGAACTCATAGTGCTGCAAGTAATAGAACTCAGAGTAATAGAACTATTTAAAGGCACGCGCCGCCGCCGGCCGGTGCCGCCGCGACCGCTATGTCCCTGCATTTTAAATTTGTAATATCTTCAAAAATATTCATGTAAAGTACATGCTTTAAAGGGCCATATTGATCATATTAAATGCACTATGTATTTAAAATACTTAATTGGATAAGGGTTAATGCTGTATTCCTTAAAGTCGCTTCGTAAATAAGCAATTATTTCTCGACAGGATACAAAATGGTTATTGTGGGTTATGCCTAAGAGATAGACATATACTATTGCGGATTTTTTTATAGACCTTTTAAGGTGTACAGTACTGTAGTACATTATTTTGATCTATTTCGTTGGGTTTAGCCAGCAATGCTAAACCCAATGTTTGCAATGTAAGCGCAAAAAGTGTGTTTGTTTACGACATAACATTAGAAACCTCTAAAATGATCAGTGTTTCTCTACTAAATTATGAATGTATTATACATATAAACCTTTCTCTTGAATCAATCAATCTATTAAATAAAACCGCATCAACATCCGTTTCATAGTTTTAAAGATCTAAGCATACATAGGGACAAACAGCGGGAAGCGACTTTGTTTTATACTATGTAGTGATGATTTGAAGTAATTTTACGATATAGCCGTCACAAGTCACAAACCAATATTGTAAACTTGTAGACAAACCGATAAAAATAGTAATATAACACGAATGTTTCTTTGTAGTCTGAGGAGGTCAACGACTTTTAATTCGCAAGTTTAGTTCCAGATGCAACTAATGCGTGTGGCGAATTGGATTCGAGTAGAGTTGGCAATAAATAGCTTTGTTTCCAGTCTGGTAATAAAAAAAAATTATTAAGTCCCAAAACATTTAAGATTAATATTAAACCGTTCACTTTAGTATTTTTCTTGTAATTTTATGTTCAGGGCTATGTATGTAATATTTATTTATTAAGAAGCTTACAATTTAGAATTATAATTAATACAAAGCCCCACATATCCACTTAACCGCTATATTTTTGGGCAAATTTTTTTTGTTTTGGTAATATCTTTCAAATCACTACGACCGAGTTCCTGGATTTCATATACCTACATATTTTCATTAGCAGAAAATTACACATACCTAGTTGTTATTACTTAATATTTTTAAGATCTCGGTATGGACTAGCTCTTAAGGTAATTCGATCCATAGTGTAACTTGTGCACACCAGTATTTTAAACCATAAATTGACACTAATAAGATAGCAAAGCACGTTGGCCGCCCTGAGAACTTAGATGATGTGTCTCATGTGCCGAAAAGTTCACTGGATCCTTTACCTTTCGAACCGAAACTAAGCAATGCAAACACTGCTACTTAGACGCCCTAGACGGACTTTGTACAAAAGCCTTTTCACCTTCAAAGCTACGATGTGTGGCTATGGATGACGGCGAGACAATATCGAAAAAGTTGGAAAACTGATTTTATTCAGCCAATGTTTTAGATCCATAGTTGAGGTACTTGGAAATTGCATAAAGTTGCAAAGGCTTACCATGAATTGAGTATGAAATCACTACTTGATGCCTAAGCAAACATCTTTCAGTTGAGTCATCGTTCAAAAGTAGGCATTTAAGTCCTTTGTGCTAACAAGAAGTACTGCACTTCAAGTCTACTTCAAATTTAAGTTAATACATCTTTGCGTAGATAATTTACTGATTCACTGAGCTTCATGTTTTGAGAGGCTTTGGCAAGCTCGCGTAGGGGCTTTGGCTTTAAAAAAGTGTCTCTTATATATTTTTTAGGGTTCCGTACCTCAAAATAAAAAACGGAACCCTTATAGGATCACTTTGTTAGGGTTCCGTACCTCAAAAGAAAAAAACGGAACCCTTATAACATCACTTTGTTGTCCGTCTGTCTGTCTGTCTGTCAAGCCCAGCCCAAAACCCTTTATCTCACGGACGGGTAAAGGTATCAGGTTGAAATTAATACCACATATTAGGATCTATGAACCACACAAGATCTGAAAATTAAAATTTTTTACAACAACGCAATCAAAAAATGTGGCATTTTATGTCCTCATCTCCATACATTTATTCAAAAATGCAAAACCTACAGGGTACTTCCCGTTGACCTAAAATTATGAAATTTGGCAAGAAGCTAGGTCTCACAGTACAAATAATGGGAAAAGTCTGAAATCATTAAATATTACAACTTTTCTCACAACTAATGGTAACCAATTGTGGTGAGCTCCCGTTTCAAGAACATTCATATAAGAGAGGGGTCAAGTTGGATGGTCGCTGAGGCGATTTTTGTTTTAGTTCTATTTAAAAACGGGAACATTTACAAACTTGAAAATTGGTATGTTTATTGTGCATAAGCTATAAAATAACAACAAATAATAAAATTTGGTCAAGCGCGTGTCGGACTCAAAAAATCTAGCACATTAACTTACTGAAATTTCAACTAATACAATTATGTTTATGTGGTGGTACGGAACCCTCAGTGCGTGAGTCCGACTCGCACTTGGCCGGTTTTTTGTCCGTTGTTTGTCTGTCTGTCTGTCTGTCAAGACCCTTTTTCTCACGAACGAGAAGAGGTATCGGGTTGAAATTGATAACGAATATCTGAAAATTTCAATTTATTGCAACGACGCAATCAAAAGATATGGCATTTTATGTCCTCATCTCCGTACATTTATGCACTAAAGCAAAACCTATAGGGTACTTCCCGTTGACCTAAAATTTTGAAATTTGGCAAGAAGCTAGGTCTCACAGTACAAATAAAGGGAAAAGTCTGAAATCATTAAATATTACAACTTTTCTAACAGCTAATGGTAACCAATAGGGAGTATGCATGTCATATAAATTAACTTGATTTTTTTATTTCCGATACTTTATTGCCCTGACATTACACTTAAACCAATATTTTCTTGTTTAGTGTGGATATAAATGCACAAAATATTAAATAAAAAGTGATAAATAAGCGAGGGAAGTTCGAATTTGCAAAAAGCCTCGCCATTGGCCGAATCGAAACGTGACGTCACGCGCCATGTCGTAGTGTCGGTTTTCATACTGTGCTGTTGTATATTGAAGAAAAATTCGACTTAGCTCAGAGACCCTTCGTACAAGAAAGCTGAAATTTTGTATGAATACGTATTTTATTCACGCCGAGAAAGTGGTAAAATAAAATCTAACAAAATATATTTTTTTAGGGTACCTCCCCTACAAGTAAAGTGGGGGTGAATTTCTTTTGTTCACCCCATTGTGTGGAGTGTCGTTAGATAGGTCTTTTAAAAATAATGTGAGTTTGCAAAGATAATTTTTCGGTTTAGGGATCCGTTTGCGTAATATTTAGCTTGAAAGCGAAATTGTTAGTTGGAATCACCCCGCCTTTCCTGCCAGATAAACTGTTTTTATTGGAAATGTATAAAAATTCACAGTAGTAGTATATATGATGAAATTGAAAGGACAAATATCACAGACAGCTAAGTAGGCTTTACAGGTAAAGAAGGTAGCTATAGCGGAAATAATAAAAATTGTAATATCAGTCAGGCGCTAGGACCTTGCTGAGCATATTAGGAGGTAAAAAGTTTATGTTATAAACGTTATGAAATACTTAAGCAAAACCTGCTCTGCGATAAAAAATCGTAAAAAAAACTACAGAACCCTATACTGCGCGTGGCCCGATACGCACTTGGCCGGTTTTATGAATTAGGGATTCGTTTGCGAAAAAATTTGCTCAAAAGGGCAATTTGTTGTCAGGGTCGTGTCCCCCTGCCAGCTAAACAGTTAATATGGAAACGTGGAAAAATATACAGTGCTTACCACCACATGAATATGAAGAATTTAAAAGAAAAACAACTAAGTTAGCTTTACAGGTTAACGAGAAATAGTCAAAATACTGAAAACAATGGAAATTGCAATCTGGCGCTGAATCTCGCTGTTCGTTAGGAACCTGCTTAACAATAATCATTACTAAGATAACTATGGAACCCTATGCGCGTGGCTCGACACGCATGTTAACTATACAAACATGATAAACTTACATTACAGTGATCTTCACAACAATTTTAATAGGATATTGAAAATACTTCAGTTCTTCTCATCACCTTATACCATTTTTTTCGTGTTTTCACATCTCTCGGATCCGCAAAAACCACATTATCTGTAAACTTCTCATAGTATTTGGGCACTTTGGCATAAGACAATACCCTATAAAATGTATTTTTAGCATTTTCCATCATCTAATAGCGATTAAAACTGAAGATCTTCAGGTTTTACCTTTACAAGCCTATAGTGAACAATACAGAACGCGGCATGTGACGTCATCCAAAACGCGCGAAAAATGGCGGCGTTTATCTATGTCAAATTTAATCGATTTTTCAAATATTACTTTATGAAAATATTTGAACATTTCTAACAGTATTTATATATTTAACCATGGTATAACGATGTAAGAAGTAAATTAAACAAATAAAAAAAATAGATGAATACTCCCTATTGTGGTGAGCTCCCGTTTCAAGAACATTCATATAAGAGAGGGGTCAAGTTGGATGGTCGCGGAGGCGATTTTTGTTTTAGTTCTATTTAAAAACGGGAACACTTACAAACTTGAAAATTGGTATGTTTATAGTGCATAAGTTATAAAATAAGACAAATAATAAAATTTGGTCAAGCGCGAGTCGTACTCAAAAAAGATAGCACATTAACTTACTGAAATTTCAACTAATACAGTTATGATTATGTGGTGGTACGGAACCCTCGGTGCGCGAGTCCGACTCGCACTTGGCCGGTTTTTTATTGCTTATGCAACTTCGCTCGGAATAGAAACCGGATGTTAAAGGAGCAGCACTTACTGGTAAGGATGGTGCCATAAGCGTATCCATTTCTTGCGAGCTTGCATACTCGTACTAAAATGTGTGAATTTTTATCAAATCCTAAAAAAGGAAATTTTTTATCTTTCTCTCTGAGAAATATGTGACTTGTTACTAATAAATGTTTCGAAAAAACGGTGTTAAAAATCACGCATAAAATGGCTATTACGGATCATTTACGCTTCCGTTCTTAGTATTAATGATCAATTCACAAGTAAAAAAAGATATATTTTATTTTAGCAAACAAAGTTTAGCTTATGCATTAGATTTAAAAAAAAATCTTGATTTTTGTAAAACTTAACTGAGTTTTTGGACCGACTAGTATAGTCGAATAGGAGACGCTTTCACTTCACTAGCTCATACAGACTATGCATATGACGGACTCTACTCTGTGAGAAGCCGTGTTAATTTATTTTACTATGGGATGACATCTGCCAGCATGTCACATCTCCTTTGCTATGCAATGTCACATCATCATCGTTGATTATGAAATATTAAAAATAACTCTACCAAATTAGTAAAGCGAAGCCTTAATTGCATTTACAAAGATCTTCTTAACATATCTTATTACGTGGGGCTGAGATCCTTGTTGGGCCTCAGAGCACTTCGATCCTGTCTGTAATCTTCCGCTGTCTCCGAATTTGCTCGTTATGAGCTTCGATGTAGATTTCAGCTGAAGGAGCCTGTAGTCTTCTGGTGTCAGATAAGCCTGACCCAGAATCTTCATACGCTTGTTATCCAAAGCGTTGCATGTGAACATAAGGTGCTCCATGCGTTCGCTTTCTTCACAACATGCTCTGCAGGTAGTTGTATCCGACGGACCCATTTTGTGTTGATGCTGTCTAGTGCCAAAGTGGCCGGTGATTTACAAAGGTAATAGGATTACATAATTTGTTGTGACTTTACATCACACATCCCTAACTTGTGACGAATTATTTCTTTATTCTTACTTCTAGTGTAAAATGCTTGTATATAAAAATGCTTTTATTAAATTTAAGGCATTTTTATTATTTCCATAGATAATATAGTGGAAAATTATTAATCGATTCGAGCTATTTGTGGAACAGACCCAGATTAGCAAGTATTTGCTATCCAAGACAAAATTAGTTATATAATTTTAGTTGAGAATTATTTTAATGAAACACTCAAACACAATGCTAATCACGGAAAGGTAACCCGCAGCGTAACGAATGCCAAATTAATTGTCCCAGGCTTTAAAAACCTCTATGGAAAACAGACTCTAAAATATATTGTACCTAAACTAATTAACAACCTGCCAAATTCATTGAAGATCATTATTAACGAAAAGAACATAAAAAATAAACTATTACAATTTTTTATAGACGATAATCAAGTAAAGTAACACTTCAAGGAAACACCCTGTGTGTGCGCGCTGCTCCCTACTCCTAACAACTGGTTTTGTAATCTGTCTCACTCAGTGCGCTTCAAGTTGTAATGTCGGCTAAAGCCTCGATCACAGTTCGGGGATTGTTTCGGCATACATTGCTCGTTGAAGTAAGGATATTGCAATTAATATAACCAAGCCTCCCAGCAATGTGTGCCAAATTGATCTTTTTAGATTTGTTCGTGGCTTTATCCTCATCGTATGTATTCATTTGAAAATAATATTGAACTAAGTTGCGTGCGGTCGCAGAGTGCCGTCGAATCTGTAGGTGTACGGACAAACCTAATTAGGTTTTTGTTACACCTTACATAAATTGTAAATTAGTATTAAGATTAGTATGTAATTCTTTTAAATAAATAAATAAATAAATATTGTAGCCAATGGCAGCCAAAAATTTACAGTAAAAATTGCACTTACTCAAGAATTGTTGCATAGCCAGGAAGTAATGTTTCACCTATAAAACTCGATGCCAAATCAGTCCAGCTGCTAGGGCATAAAGTTGCCATAGACATAAATAAAGTTAACCCAATCTTGCTTCCGCGGTCTTAAAATTGTAGGTATTTTGTAAAAGTGACGTGATACTCGATAGCCCCTGCCCAGGGCTGGATTTAGTGTAGCGACGCACCTGTGGATGTTTCCAAAGCGGATATTTCGCTACAATGGCATCATCTGGCGGAATTTCCGCTGGTGTTATACTTGGCAGATTTTTCGGTGGCGGAACTGTGTTATGTTAGTGTCCATATTAAAAAATACTAGTGTGATATATATTATACAAAATTAACTATTATTTACAAATTAAGTAGAGATAGTAGAGATTACGTACCTTACTTTACGTTGAATAAGGTCATATGAAAGCTTGCATTATTCTGATAGGATAGCGACAACGTCGGTCTAATTATTGTTTTGTCAATAATAGAAAGATACTTAATTGTCTTTTCATGATGATGATGATGATGATGATGACTTAATTGTCTTTTCGAAGGGTACGAAAATACGCATACAAAATTGAACTTCCAATTAAACTTTCTTCCCCTTTCGGGAAAGAATTTCCTCTTAGTGCTTTCATAGTTCATTATTTGAAGATAACCTGTGCCTATACCTGCAACATTTCATGCAATTTTTATGCTTCTGTAGTCACTGTCAGGTACTGAATAACCGCAAAATTGTGATATTTTAATATTTTTTTTTATCGATATCGTTATTGCGGTACAATTATTTCGGTATGAATTTTGTTCCGATACAGAAATCAAGTGTTAGCGAAATATAGTGGTATCTATCCAAAATTTTTAAATATCAATTAAATGACGGTAGTGTTATTAGGAAAATACCGGTAAAAGAGCTAAAAAAGCCGAAATAAATAAAGGTTAAATAAAGGTATATGTGAAAAGGGTTAAGAAAACGATACCGCTATCGGGTTAAATAAAATAAGGGTTTTAACGGTATAACAAAACAATAACGCTTTTTTAAAATAAATAAACCTTAATCTTTACCGTTTTCGGTAACTGGTCACTGTCAGTCTGTCAGAGTTAGTTTAGAAATCTATGGAAGCGATTACCCGATTGATGTGTTATTACCTCGACCCCGAATAAATTTGGATAGGGGAAGGGCAAGAGAATGATGGTATCCAATGGGGTGATCGTGGTAATTTTAACGATATTCATCATCATCATAACATCCCATGAACGTCCACCACAGGACAGGGAGCTCCCTCCAGAATTCTAGCTTTTGCTGGAAAAATGTGGAGGGGAAGTACCATAGTCACCTCGCTTGTTAGCGTTACGGCTGGCACTATGGAACGTGGTTATAGGTGACCGCAGTAAGTAAGATGTTAGATACAAAGGAGGATGCTGCTGCCCATCCTCCAGTTAACCCTTAGTCGCCTCTTACGACACCCACGGGTATGTATGGGTTGGTACTATTCTTTGCCGGCACCACACGGGATTTAACGATATTACCAAAACAAAAAAACGTTTCCCTAATACATTACGTTAGTTTTAAGCAATTTTTTTTGTTTTGGTAATATCGTTGATACACGATCACCCCTCAAATCTACTACCACCTATGCCAAGTCGTACCAACAGCTACAAAAACGTGTAGTCACGACGAAGAGACAGTCCTATTAAAAATGTGCACCGTATTCATGAGTGTGGCTCGAAACGTGACCCGTCAAATGAGCGCCAGCAGATTGAGGGCCACCTCGGAAACTGAGCGTGAGTCCGTCTCTGTTTATTTTTCATTTTATGTTGTATAGAAGTGGGAGTAAAAGTAGGCATAGGCACAGAATAAAGTAACAGAACTATCATACAGAACGGACACTCTCCGCCCCCCTTGCAATCTACCCCGCACCGCCGCGCGCTCCCGCCCGCGAGATCCTCGTGGTCCTTCTGAGGGTCTTTTGTACTGAATTTGTTTTTTTTTTAAATATAAATTTGAAGAGATGATAAAGCTCTTATAAATTAGTGTCGCAACACTATTTGTTTGGGGTATCGTTTGATTTTAAAAGACCCACGATACCACCAGGGGGTATCGCCAGGGGTATCGTGGGTCCGCAGTGGCCTATACCACCTTCCAATTTCAAATTTCGAATTCGCGCTCAATGTATGTAGTGTCCAGGTTTTGGCATAGGTATCAGGCTCTTTTTCTAAAATGTAACTGACATTTTAATGTTCAAGAATCTCCAGTACTTACATATACATACATATGGCAATATGGGACTTGGGGCACAATATGCAGAAGAATATTGCCGGACATCCCGTAGTTTGTTGTTGCAAATGCCATTTAACTGCAACTGATTAATTAACTTACCGTATAATTGGCGACTTTGCATAATGCCTCGGCATTTGATGAAACGGCGAGTGCCAGGTAACTGGCTACAGCCAGCTTTGGGTTACTCAAGAATTTGGTGGTCTACTCTCAATTTTCGATATATCGATACGACACTTACTATTCCAAACATGCAAATTAAAAATCGTCCCGTCACAATACAGTAGGATATTGGATGGATGCTAGCTAATCACTGCGAATTTGACAATTCATCCATCCAATATACAGGGTGTAAGGGACGGTGTACCGAAATCTGAAAGGGCGTGCTCAGTCAACCAAACTGAACAACTTCCCCAAAGAAACATATGTTGGGAAATGAAAAAAAAAATACCTCTCCATATAAACTACAACACTCAACATAGATATAGTTTTCTTGTCTTACTAACAAATGGGCCCTTGTTGCCATAATAAATGAATTTAATTATTATTATTTGTAGTAGGGGCAATTTGTATGGAGAGGTCAATTTTTTTGTCATTTACCAACATATGTTTCTTTGGGAAAGTTGTTCAGTTTCATTGACTGAGCACGCCCTTTCAGTTTTTGGTACACCGTCCCTTACACCCGGTATTCTACTCTATTGTCAGGGAACGAAGTTATGAATTCGACTGTATCGAAGTAGTATCGTATCGATATATAAAATTGAGAGTAGACCACCCGTTTTACTTTTGGTCTTCACTGAAGGAGAGTATTAACAATAATTACGTTTTTTTATCGTTATAAACAGACAGTCAGACGGCAGTGGCGAATGTTTGCAGCGGTCATTGAACTGTCAGCAGTCAAAAATCGCTCAGTGAATACTCTGAGCTTTCTTTCTTTTACATTTTTAAAGGATGCTTCAGCCACTGAGTGCTTGGACTTTGTTTACTATTGTATATTATACAGGGTGTTAATTTGATTGCGTGCCATAGCTCAGGGGTGGGATCAGTATCAGTAACTGAACAACTTTTCCCAAGGAACATAGGTCGAAATAGGAAAATCAATTTTTGACCTCCCATAGAAACTGCATCAGCTGATAGCGCATTTTGTATGGAAGGTCAAATTTGGTTTTTCGTATTTCGACCTATGTTCCTTGGGAAAAGTTGTTCAGTTACTGATACTGATCCCGCCCCTGAGCTATGGCACGCAATCAAATTAACACCCTGTATATTCTGTGCTTGAGTATAAATACGAGTACATGTCCCATCCAAAATTTAGCTAAGACAAACGTTTATGGGACTAGTCGCGTGTACCCGAACCACCATAAAATTTTCATTCACGATTCTAATATTAGAATCAATTTGAAAAATCCTTGCTTATTGCTGACCTAAAGTTTTTTCTTGTGAATTTCATGTTCCTAGTTTGCCTTCTGTGTGAGTCACTTTATTCTGAAGTTAGTTTTATTTACAGAATTTAATAGTATATATTTAAAAACACATTACTGTCAAATGTAAGAGGATTCCGTGCTTCGAAACGCGCGTTAAGTCGTTGGTCCCGGTTGCGAGGCTTTTGGCAGCTTAATAACTCATACGTACACTAAGTTTTGTAAGGTCGACTGCTCAACCCATACGATAATGATGATGAGCATCTTCGAAAAAGGGCATGATCAGTCAACGAAACTGAACAATTTTCGGTGAATAATATACTTTCAGGCAAATTGAAAAAAAAAACAGCTTCTCCATACAAAATTTTAAACTTTGGACAGTTTGTATGAAGAGCCCAAATATTAGAAAGTTGTTCAGTTCCGTTGACTGATCATGCCCTTTCAGTTTTCGGAAACCTGTCCCTTACACCCTGTATAAATTAGGCTCCTAACAGACATTTGCACAAAGCTACTTTAAAGTTAAAGCTCCTTTAAATCTATTGCTGTCACTTTCTTTGTCGACAAAACAGAAAGAGTCAACAATAGACTTAAATGAGATTTATCTTTAAAGACGATTTGTGCAACTGGCAGTAATTCTCTTAAAGAAAAGACTTCATTTATTTACGGCATAAGTCAGTGTGGTTTATTGTACCTATTGTTCTAGGAATTACATTCTGCAGAGAGTAGGAAGATGTAAGCGCCGTTTTTACGACTGGTTTACCGCCTAATTAAACTTGAAAATGTCTTACTATCACAGTTAGCCCACGCAGACGCAGCCAGTAAAAGCAAGTACAGTCGGGAACGAGGAGGTGATATTGATATAAAGAAGACCAGAATTAACTGGTCTTGCCTCACGAATGTTAGTATGAGCGTCGTGGCTCAACTTATTGTGGCTGGACAAGAGGTGTTCCTCACTGTACAAGTATCGCTAGTATAGCCATGGGGTATCTCAGACTCAGACCACATTCCAGCCTCAACTTGCCCTCCCCTCTTTCTAAATGTACCATTAAACACCAACTTTATTTTATAGTCCAATACGAACAAAACGACCTTATTTACAGTACAACTCAGTTCAAAATAAAAAGAGTTCGAATTGTGTGATCGCAAATTTATTTTGGTTTGTTCGTCGCCTGCGCCGATGTTCTTTTTTCAAAGCGAAACCACGGAAGGATTAATTTGAAGCAAATAAAGAGTGTTACAATAAACGACAGCATACAGGGTTGTTTTTGTGCCACTGGCCAAATTTCAGTATGTTACTCAGAAGACGAATCTGTACAACTTTCCCAAAAGAACATTGGTCGAAAAACATTTTTTTTTTCCTCCCATATAAATCTTATACCGGCAATATACGCAGCAATATATCAAAAATTTTCTCCTTTTTCGACCCATGTTCCTTCGGGAAAGTGGTTCAGATAAATGTTCTGAGCAACATACTAAAATTTTACCAGGGGTCCAAAAATAACCCTGTATATTCGTTTACGATTGTTGCTTTCAATATCCTTGTTTTTTTTTTGTATTGTTTTTTTTCTTGTTGATTTTGTTGGACAATTGTAGAAAATTAAAATGTCGTGTTACTGGAATAATCACAGGAATTAATGTTAGGTATTCTTTATTACAAAAAAACCGGTCAAGTGCGAGTCACGTTCACTTAAGGGTTCCGATAAACTTATAGTATTTTTAGCAGCAATGAAGTCTATTTTAAGGACCGCAAATCTAAATTTGTTTGCAAAGGATTTTTGCATATTTCAAAAAAACTAAGATTGTTTTCTTTTATGTTTATATAAAGTCTATCGACTATAATTAATACAGATTTTTCCTTTAGCAAACTTCGGAGATAAGGTGGGGGAATAGTATTTTTTTCGACAGTTTTCATCATAACTTGAAAACTAAGAGTTGTAAAAGAATAAAAAAATCTATTTTGGAAAGTACAAGTGAAGCCCTTTTATATGATACTCTCGATCTAGACCTAGTAACGATAGTTTAAAATTAAGAGTTTACAATAATAATATTTTTTTTTGTTTGCAATCAAGTGGGAAAATCATATTCTCAAAACTATTTCAAATTTCAAGTCGATAGCATGTGTGGTTGCTGAGATAAACAGGTGTGACATAGAGACATACAGACCGACAGACAGACAGAGTCGCACCATAAGAGCCGGTTCCCACTATGTCGGAGGTCGGATTCCGATTTTAATCGGGTGTCGGCGCCTCTGTTCCCACTATGTCGGATATCGGATTCCGATTTGAACAGCGCCATATGCGATCATATGCGAGCGTTGATCCGACACGAAAATTGGCTGACAAAACACACGACATTTCTTGTCGGATCCGACAAAAAATCGTTGTCGGACGAGTGTGAATAGCTTCATATAAAATGCTCTGCCACTGGAACCTCCGATGATTAAACGGATCCGACACACAACAAGTGGGAACCGGCCCTAAGGGTTCCGTTTTTACCATTTTGGTTCGGAATCCTAAAAATGACATGATATTGAGATTAAAGAGCACTAAGGTACATCGATCGTCGATCTCTACCAGGCAACCTCTGATCAGTGCTTGAGCCCAATTCTTAAATATCACGGAGCGAATTACGAAGATTTTAAAAAATTAAATTACCCCTGCTGAACTCCTAAAAAGAAAATAATAATATTTGTCAATTATAATAGTATATTAAGATGCAAGTGCGCTATTTTGACGAAAATAAAATTACTTAAAATGGGACATTTTGTTACTTACGAAAGAAGAAGACGAATTTGTTGCTGGTAAGTTAAATAATATAAATATTTTAATGAAATGAATATTTATTGATCATAATATTATCGAACAAGTTTATTTATTCCTGAAAATATTATGGATTTTATAAACATAATTAAATTCCTTAAGCGGTTAAGGGGCTGATAAGAGCTAAATTACCTCCCTTTCTAACAAAAGACAGAATGCGCGTGTTAGAACGGAGCGGATTCGCGCTGTTTTACGTTTTTCGCTCAGCTTGGAAAGATGCTTAATTATTACATGATTTTTTTTTCACCGCCATATATTCATCGATTTTCTTTATAAACCTGCTCAAGTGAAGCGAATTTAGCTCTTATCAGCTCCTTAAGTGCGAGTTGGACTCGCGCGCCGAGGGTTCTGATATTTTTTTCGATTCGTCGAATACGCAACCCTAAAATACGGAGAAAACGAATTTTCCCAGAAATTACACCTAGATAGATTGATATCTTGCCCCGGAAATACCCGTATTGTAAATTTCATCGAAATCGTTCTAGAGCCGTTTTCGAGTAACCGATTACAAAATATACATAATCTACAACGTGTAATAGAAAGGTGTGATTATACCACAGATTAGATAATAGTAAGATAATACTGAAGGGTGTGAATCTGCCCATGAAACTGAACAACTTTTCCCAAGTAACATAGGTCGGAATACAAAAAAACCAAATTTGACCTCCCATACAAAATGCGCTTATCAACTGATGCAGTTTCTATGAGAGGTCAGAAATTTATTTTGTTCTATGACCTATGTTCCTTGGGAGAAGTTGCTCAGTTTCATGGGCAGATTTACACCCTTTATTATTATCACACTCTTGTCTAGAAACAACTAGTTGTTATTTCCTTTTCTCTCTTTTTAGGGTTCCGTACCTCAAAAGAAAAAAACGGAACCCTTATAGGATCACTTTGTTGTCCGTCTGTCTGTCTGTCTGTCAAGACCCTTTATCTCACGAATGGGTAAAGGTATCAGGTTGAAATTGATACCACATATTAGGATTCATAAACCACACAAGTTCTGAAAATTTAAATTTTTTACAACAACGCAATCAAAAGATATGGCTTTTTATGTCCTCATCTCCATACATTTATGCAAAAAAGGAAAACATACAGGGTACTTCCCGTTGACCTAAAATTATGAAATTTGGCAAGAAGCTAGGTCCCACAGTACAAATAATGGGAAAAGTCTGAAATCATTAAATATTACAACTTTCCTCACAACTAATGGTAACCAATTGTGGTGAGCTCCCGTTTCAAGAACATTCATTTATGAGAGGGGCAAGTTGGATGGTCGCGGAGGCGATTTTTGTTTTAGTTCTATTTATAAACGGGTACACTTACAAACTTGAAAATTGGTATGTTTATAGTGCATAAGCTATAAAATAACAACAAATAATAAAATTTGGTCAAGCGCGTGTTGGGCTCAAAAAATCTAGCACATTAACTTACTGAAATTTCAACTAATACAATTATGATTATGTAGTGGTACGGAACCCTCGGTGCGCGAGTCCGACTCGCACTTGGCCGGTTTTTTTTATTGTCAATGGGCTTACTCTTGACCTCGATCTAGTCTTGAAGACAGAGATGAGGTCGACGATGGAACCTGTGAGCTTGCCCAGAAGAAGCCTATTCACATCGTGACTTGAATAGATTCGGGTTATATGAACTCGGGAACAAAGACGCAGGCAGAGAATTCCACTCTTTAGCCGTGCGCATTATAAAAGATGTTTCAAAGCGCTTTGTGCGAATGCAAAAGTTCAAATATTTCAATATTTTTATTTTTACTCTAAAAGCAAAATTCCAGCTTAAAATATATTCGGTATATGGTAAGTACATACGATACGTTATAGAAATGGCAGCCAGTAACTAATGTCATAAATATTTATTCGTATTGTTTTCCTCGCTTCTAGGACGCAGCCGTAAAGAGGAGAGAAGAAACTATCATCAACATAAATCAGATTCGTACATAGAATACATACATAAAATAAACTATAAATACATAGATTTGTGTGAATTTGAAATCGTATGATAGCAGGGGTGTAATTATGTATGTATACTAGGTAACTATTGTGTACCTGACATCCGTTCGCCCACTTATTAGTGAGGTCAAAAGAAATAACTTTTGTTTTATGATTTTTCTAACCAAAAGGCTACATAATATTTTTCTGATGACACAGACGCTTAAAAATGTCTTATGAGACTGGCTAAACAAGCCATAAGTAAATAAAATTAAAAAGTAATGACAAAACAACTTTGACTTAACACTGTTTGCAATTAATATAAAATGTTGGCCTTTTTGTAAAAAAACAATGAAAAAAAAATATGCATTTCATCTAAAACAAATATGGCTTAATATATAAGGTCCTAAAGAAATAGTGAACACAATTTTAGCATGTTACTCAGACCATGAAACTGAACAACTTTCCCCAAGGAACTTAGGTCGAAACACGAAAATAAAATTTTGACCTCCCATAGAAACTGCATCAGCTGATAGCGCATTTTGTATGGGAGGTCAAATTTGGTTTTTCGTATTTCGACCTATGTTCCTGGGGGAAAGTTGTTCAGTTTCATGGTCCAAGTAATATACGAAAATTATGTTCACTATTTCATTCGGACCCTAAATTCTAAATTTATGGTCTCAGCTATCATCCCTATAACGCTTTGCACCCAGCTTCTAAACACCCTGAATAGTTGTAACCGGTTTCTCGAAAACGGCTCTAACGATTTCCGATTGGAGGCGAAACCTCGATCTAGCTAGGTCTTATACTACTACTACTTCGCTGGCTCAGCGACCCGAAGTGGATCTTGGCCTCCGACATTAAAGTACGCCATTCATCTCTACTCTGTGCCAAATCTGACCAGATGGGCACTTCCAGCTCTTTCAGGTCTTTGGCGACTTCATCCTTCCAGCGGTATCTTGGACGCCCCACCGGACGACGCCCAGAAGGTTGGCCAAGATAAGCTTTCTTTGCGGCTCGATCCTCTCCCATCCTCTCCACATGTCCTAGCCAGCGAAGTCGGGAAGATTTTATTTCTCCGATGTTGTTGATGATGATGATGTTAGCTAGGTCTTATGTCTGGGAAAATTCGTTTTCTCAGTTTTTGGAGCATTTATTTGATAATAGCGCGTTTCAGAAACCCTACAGCGCCATCTGTGGTGGTTTTTGGTTAACAAATATTTACTTATCAATCATAGTACCTGGGCTACCCAGGTTTGCTCTATAATAGCCGCCTCAACATTAAAATATTTGCTAAGCTATGCTACCCACCAACAGATGGCGCTGTAGGTTTCTGTCTAAAATGCGGTATTTTCCCAACATCAGACGAAGCTAGATCGATTTTTCGCCCCCAAAACCCCCGTATGGTAAATTTTATCGAAATAGTTAGAGTCGTTTTCGAAAAAACAACATATAGGCCGGCAACGCACTAGCATCGCCTCTTCTGGTGTTGCCAGTGTCCATGGGCGGCAGTGACACTTTCCATCTGGTGAACTGTCTGCTCGTTTGTCTGTTTTGACATAAAAAAAATATATATACAAATACAGGGTGTTAGGGACAGCCTTTCGCATACTGAAGAAGCACGATCAGTCAACGACACTGAACAACTTTCAGTGAACAAAGCTTTCAGGAAAAGAAAAATAATCCGCGTCTCCATACAAAATTGTGAACTTGATCGGGCGGTTTGTATGGAGACGCGGATTTTTTTTTCCGTTTCCTGAAAGTTTTGTTCCTTGAAAGTTGTTCAGTGTCGTTGACTGATCATGCCCCTTCAGTATTCGGAAGGCTGTCCCTTACACCATTTATACATAACACATATTGTTCGTTTAATACTCGTAGTAGGTATAGGATTCAAATATTTTTGTATTTTTTTTGTATTTGGAGTAAATTTTCTAAGTTTTTGATTCCGTCATAGATGGTCCCGAAGCTGTTCTGTGGATTATTTGTTCAATGGACTCCGAAAATGACAATGTGCAACTATTTTTTATTTTTATTTGGATGGCATCCCTTCAGGCGTGCTGCATAAATGTTTTTGTGCTTCTCCTTCTTTAAAAGACTTGTATTAATGTAATAAGCACCAGTTATTGATTTTCTTCTGCAGTCTTTGAATGTTTCCAGCTATAGCAGTGTTTTCGTTGCTCATCGTTTCTCGGTTCATTTCCAATTGAATTGTCGTCTTCACGCTGAATTGGATGCCCATTCAGGGGTGTCGTAAACAAGTAAGTCTTCATTGGATTCAGGAGTTCTAAAATCCAATCGTTAGACAACTTCAGTTCGTGCTGGGCGTTCAATTCAAAATATTCCAATTCTCCTTTCTGTTACTGTTGTGACAGGTAGACTACTTCCCATTTGGTGAGCGGCAAACTGCACAAGCTTTTTATCTTGAAGAGCCAAAATTTGTTTAAGAAGACGACGACCATAGCTGAGATCGTAGCAGGTGGAGGGCTGTGGTCTCTGGACGCTCTACCTACCCTGACGGGAAAGAGGCGTGATGTTATGAATGTATGTATGACCATAGCCGGTAGTAAGGTATTCCAAAAGCACTCAATACATGCCACTGTTGTACATTGATATTTGCTGGCTCTGATAGTTTGTCCAAGGCGTGAATTAAATCCCCTGTTTTTTGCGGTGGAGAGATAAATGAGATGGTATTGTGAGCGTTTCGTTCCTGCGTAATAGTAACTGATGACTTTCCAAGGACTGCCGCTAGTTTTTCTTCGCTTAATTTTTCTCTGTCCCAACGAACAATCCAATCTTCTTGGGCTGTTTCCTCGGGAGTCGATTTCTGCGCCTGGGGCTTCTTCTTCGGAGGAGGAGGGGACTTGGTCGAGTTCTTGGAGTCCCGATCTGTCTGCGGCGAATGTTCTTTTGACGTCGTTTCCGGCGACATCTCGTGATACTCGTCCATTGTCAGGCTGGTTGGAAGACTCACCTGACTCGACTCTATTATTTCCTCGTCTTGGGATTTGGAAATCATTTTCTGGTACTAGTCCTCTCAAGTTCTCTGATGTGATGAAGTGGTAGCAAACGTACTTTCTATTTGGTGAACTGTCGGCGCCTTCCCCTTTTTATACCGAAAACACACCTGCGCTCGACCGTAATGAACAATTTGCGTCCTTACAGAGAAAGTTTCTGTCGCCAATAATATTAAGTGTCAAATTAGTAAATCTGTCCGTCTTTTTAATTTTCATGGTGATACCGCAATTTTTTTTTTATGAAATGTAACGATGGGAACAAAGCAAGTTATTAATTATTTAGATACGTCTGACGTCATTGGGCATGAAAACATAAATGTTCGCTATCAATTAGTAGAGATTCATAAAAAATCTTCGATAATTAAAAAGTTTCGTACAACAAACTAACAAGGTCGACTTTGGCAATAATTCGTAACAGTTAGGCAATTTTTCTATCGCGGAAAAAGAAGTTGTAAATAAAAAAATATATCTCTGAAAATACTTTTCTTTAGTAATTATAATAATTAATTTCTTCTGCTATAGTTGATAACTTTGTCAATTATTATAAAAGTGTAAAAGTAATTGAAGACAAAAACGATATGACAAGAAAAGGAAAAAAAAATCTGCCTGTTCGTATATTAGTGTTCTTGTTTGTATTTATTCTTAGGTTCGTTTGCAGATCATTGAAGTAGAAGTAGAAGTTTGCAGGTCATTGTTAGAAGTACATTGTGTCAAGCTTGACGTGCTCTTGACTGTACTTTTCTAATAGTTCCTTAAGTATCACGTAAAAATAATAGACCAATATTGATGAAACTAACCTAATTTTGGTTAACTACATAACTACATAAGCTGTGCGGTGCCGGCCTAAAAAGAATAGTACCGACCCATCTCTTCCCGTGGGTGTCGTAAGAGGCGACTAAGGGAAATTAAATCCAGAGGATGGGCAGCAGCGTCCTTGTGTGTATTATTTCATCTTACTGCGGGCGCCAACCCGTCTGCCAAGTGTGGCGACTATGGTAAAACCCCCTAAAAATCAACATGAATCACAATAACAAGCTCCGGCCCCTAGTCCCCGGCGGCCCCGCTATTCCTGGCTCTGGTAGCAGCCATGGTAACGGTGGGGCAGGGGGTGCTAAGAATCCCCGGCAGATGCCTAGCTACCAAAAACGACGACCTCTGGCCCTGGCAACATATAACACGCGCACATTGCGGACCGCTAAGAAGGTTGGTGAACTCGAAGAGGAATTGAGCAGGTTACACTGGGACATCTTGGGTCTCTCTGAAGTCCGAAGAGAGGGGGAGGACTCGGTAACCCTAAAATCAGTAAACTTGCTCTATTACCGGGAGGGCGACCAACTGTCCCAGGGAGGTGTCGGGTTTATGGTCCACAAGTCTCTCGTGAACAACGTGATCATGATCGAGAGTGTACCTTATACTCAGAATCACCAAAAGGTATTCGCTGAAGGTCATACAGGTATACGCCCCCACATTGACACACTCTGATGATGAAGTCGAGACTATGTATGAGTATATATCTAAAGCCATACATATGCCTAAGACCCACTATACCGTTGTCATGGGGGACTTCAACGCGAAATTAGGCAAGCGAGGCAATGGTGAGCTAAGGGTGGGGCAATTTGGTGTTGGTATCGGAATTCCAGAGGCCACATGTTAGCCGACTTTTTGGAGAGGGAAGGACTCTTTATGATGAATTCCTTCTTCAAAAAGTCGGAAAACCGAAAATGGACCTGGATCAGTCCCGATGGTGCTACAAAAAATGAGATTGACTTTATCATGTCGACGAAGAAGCAAATATTCAATGATGTGAAGCAAATATTCAAAGCAAATATTCTGTGATCAATGCGGTTGAAACCGGAAGCGATCACCGGTTGGTAAGAGGCACATTGAATATCAACGTAAAGCTGGAAAGAACTCGACTGATGAAGTCTACGCTCCGACCAGCACCCACCAATATCCAAAACCCCGACAGCTTTCAGCTCGAACTGCAAAACCGCTTTGAATGCCTCGGTGAATGCGTAGATGTGGACGACTACAATAACGGGTTTGTAGAATCTGTCCAAATAATTGGGTCCAAATACTTCAGACCCCAAAGTACTAAAGGAACCCAAAAGATCTCTGACCATACCCTTAAGCTAATGGAAGAAAGACGCGAAATGGTTCTGCAGTCTACGGAAGATGCTTCTCAATATCGGCGGCTCAATAAACAGATCTCTAAGTCTCTGACTCGCGACCTTCGGCTGTTTAATACTAATCATATTAAAGAAGCGATTGAGCGGAACAAAGGCTCCAAAGTGTTCGCAAGAGATCTGTCTATAGAGGATGGCAGAACCGTATCGTCCAAGCCCGAGCTACTGAGGGAAGTTGAGAAGTTGTATGGACAGTTATACACGTCAACCGGCCCACCCGTTAGCAGTCTGGCCAACGATCCAAGAGCTAGACTTACCCGACACCATACCGAAAATATCCCGGACGTCAGCTTGTACGAGATTAGAATGGCTCTCAGACAGCTTAGAAACAACAAGGCACCCGGGCACGATGGAATTACGGCTGAGCTTCTGAAAGCAGGCGGAAGGCCAGTGCTAAAAGCTCTTCAGAAGCTGTTTAATTCTGTCATACTCGAAGGGAAAACGCCACAGGCATGGCACAGAAGTGTGGTGGTGCTCTTCTTCAAAAAGGGTGATAAGACCCTACTGAAGAATTACAGACCCATCTCACTTCTGAGCCATGTCTATAAGCTGTTCTCGAGAGTCATTACGAACCGTCTCGCGCGCAGGCTCGACGACTTCCAGCCTCCCGAACAAGCCGGTTCCCCTAAAGGCTTTTGTACCATAGACCACATTCATACGCTACGGCAAGTTATACAGAAGACCGAAAAGTATAACCAGCCACTTTGCCTAGAGTTTGTGGACTATAAAAGGCCTTCGATTCGATCGAGACGTGGGCTGTGCTACGATCTCTCCAGAGGTGCCTAGTCGACTATCGGTACATTGAAGTGTTGAAGGATCTGTACAAAAACGCCACTATGTCAGTTCGTCTTCAGGACCAGGACTCGAAACCTATCCAATTGCAGCGAGGAGTGAGACAGGGAGACGTCATATCTCCTAAACTGTTCAACGCTGCATTGGAAGACGTCTTCAAACTCCTGGACTGGAAAGGACTTCGTATCAACATCAATGTCGATTTGCCGACGATATTGTCGTAATGGCTGAGACCCTGGAAGATCTCGGCACGATGCTAAATAACCTCAGTAGAGTTTCACAACAAGTGGGTCTTAAAATGAACATGGATAAGACGAAAATTATGTCTAACGCCTTTGTTGTGCCCACTTCACACGAAGTTGGAAACTCTACGCTCGAAGTCGTCGATGAGTACGTATACCTGGGACAAACAGTCCAGCTGGGTGAATTCAACTTAGAGAAAGAGGTTACTCGTCGAATCCGACTCGGATGGGCAGCGTTCGGGAAGCTCCGCAACATCTTCACGTCCAAAATACCGCAGTGTCTCAAGACGAAAGTCTTTGACCAATGTGTGTTGCCAGTGATGACATATGGCACCGAGACGTGGCCGCTCACGATGGGCCTTATCAGTAAGCTCAAAGTTACCCAAAGGGCTATGAAAAAGGCTATGCTCGGAGTCTCTCTGCGCGATCGAATCAGAAATGAGGAGATCCGCAGAAGAACTAAAGTAACTGACATAGCCCTGAGAATCGCTAAACTAAAGTGGCAATGGGCAGGGCACATCGCAAGAAGAACCGATGGCCGATGGGGCATAAAGGTTCTAGAGTGGCGACCACGTACCGGAAGACGAAGCGTTGGCAGGCCCCCCACAAGGTGGACCGACGATCTGGTCAAGGTCGCGGGAAGCCGCTGGATGCGAGCAGCGCAGGACCGGTCGTCATGGAGTTCTTTAGGGGAGGCCTATATCCAGCAGTGGACGTCTTTCGGCTGATATGATGATGATGATGACATAAGTGTTATAAAATTTTGTCAGCTCACCAAATTGCAGGCAGTTAAAAAATAACAATAATAGGCATTCAAAACGTCAGTAGAGTTAAACTACAGTAATATGACCCGCCCCTCCACTTGCTTTTACTTGTGTAGATAGTATTGCAGCGAACTACGATCTATACTTCGCTGTAGTATTGTACTAAAAGCATTGTCCACATTAGCGATCTCTACCAAAGGGTCACTATCCACGCATGCTGCACGACATCCGCACGATAGTGACATTAATCCCTACCTTGCAAAATTTGTTCGCCAAATGGCTGAATTACAGTGAAACTATGTAAAACTACCTAGCAAACACCTGTTTATTCACAAAAAAAACATTGATTTGATTTGCTTGATCTTGTATGCGTACTGCCATTCACCTATTGTATCACTATTTATTGGAAGAATAAAAAAACCGGCCAAGTGCGAATCGGACTCGCGTACCGAGGGTTCCGTACATACCTCTAAGGTAAAAATACTGTCTTAGTAAGAGAGGCGCAGTCACGCAGAAATGTATTAAGCCCGACACGCACTTAAGCAGTTTTTATTATTTGTTGTTAGTCTCTCTTTGTTTTAAGTCTCATGTCACTATAAACATACCAATTTTCTGGCTTGTAAGTGTTCCTGTTATTTCGATAGAGCTAAAATTAAAAATATCGAGCTAAAATCACGCCCCCCTCATTTTTTTTTTCTATTTTCAGTATTTTTTGTTATAGCCGCCACAGAAATATATAATGTGTGAAAATTTGAACTGTCTACCTATTACGGTTCATGAGATACAGTCCGCTGACAGACAGACATCAGAGGCATATTAATAGGGTCCCGTTTTTCACCCTTTGGGTATGGAACCCTAAAAAGGTTGACTTATTATGTTACTTTTCAGCGAATTTTGTTCATGACCCTGTGCGAGCCCTGTGTCCGTACTCGTTGTGCATTGCGTGGACTTGCGTGGACAGAACTAAAATTATATTTGAAGCTTACATGCAACTAAGCTACCGCCGCGGTCCTGCCTGATCTGTTCTTGGTTATCTTATTTATACCCATGTTTAGGTATTTTCTTCTGGTACTAAGAGACGATAAAGGTTACATAACCACATGCAATCTCAAAACCATTTCGAGGATTAGTTCCACGCTTCTCAAAAAAACGTTAAAAACTTTAACGTTTTTACTCCGTAATTTAAGAGGAGTTATAAGCGATGACGTCACAACTAAGAAGCCTCGGCTGCGACGTCATTTTGGAAGAGTTATCGTAATTAAAAAAATAAAATAAAGGATCAACATATTTTTAATGTGAAATCATATCCAGTAACTGTCAAATGAGCGAGAGATAAAAGATTTCTGAATTTCTGCCGTTAACAATCCCTTTCTGTGTTTTATATCACGTTTCAGTTCAGACGGATTTATGGAACTTTGTTACCGAAATAAAGGATTATTGTGGGTTTTCTGAAAGGGGATTACGTTGACAAGGATGGGTAAACAGGCTTTTACATTTAACTAAGAATTTCGGGACGCCATCCCTTTATACGTCATGATCATTTTCCTATCGCGTTGTGATGAGTTTCAGCTGACCCTTGGAGAGTTGACCCTTTCTGATACCCGGCGACATTTAGTTTAGGAGGATAGGTCCCTGGGGTCCTATAAATCATTGCAACTTGTGTCACTAGACCTCAGAAGATCATGTTGACGTCTTGAAGATAGCCAAGCCGGTCCTCAAGGTGATTTGTCAAGAACGAAATTCCATACCAACCACTCAGGTTGGTGGGATGGTTTGAGTGGACCGTATTAGGAATAGGCCTCCTTAATTACACAAAGGCCTTTTGGTTAGAGGCAATCAGAGGATATTATTTCCGATGCTATTTTTTTAAATCAGTTTTTCACTTTCAGAGACGATTATCCTGCCACTTTTATCCAATCTGTCTCCTACACCCTGCATATTTATTTAATTTACTTGTACCTACTTGTATCTTTGCAAATAAATGTGTTCTTTATTTGCACTCCATCGTTATTACGGCTCGTGGGCGTGTGTTTATAGTACACCAAGTTACAGTATGTTAACTCCGGTTGTTACGACTTGAGAACACTCCTTCTTATTCTCCTGTCCAAGTTTCTTTCCTCTCCTAACATACCAGTTGTAACCGCGTTACCTCAAACGAAACGCGGCTTCAGTGCACCTGTCAGCTGTCATCCTGGCTGTCAACGTCGGTAAAAAAAAGATCGGTATCGCGGCCGCGGGCGCACAAGCTAATTGCGCAAACTAATTACGATATCAAGGGAAAATCTACACGCAGCCCCCTGGAAACCTGTGAGTACCTTCCCCTTTATCCCGTTTTCATGTTCAAGTATTTTCCTCCGCTTTTTACCGCAGGTTTAGATTTTATTGCATTTTAGATCTAGGTCTGCCCAAACTAGAACAACCGACAAGTGCAAACATAATTTCTGGTCCTAACGAGCGCGAATACCTATGGATTCGTACAGTATTCTCTTATTTCGTTAATATTCAGTACATTTCATTAGAAATACTTCAATATTTCAACGAAAATAAGCAAAATTTTATCGCCGGTTGTATAACCCGACTAAATTCGGTGGTTCTAGTTTACAGTGTAAGTGTTCGGAATAGTGCGTCAACACAATTTGGTAGGATTATACTAAACACGCGGTGTGCAATAGCCAAATTTTACGATTCGAATGTTAGGTAAATATCTTTTTAACAAAAATCAAAAGTATTTCTTCAACCTTCGTCGTATCTAATCGCCAGTAGCGTTGCATATTGTTTTTACGCCTAAATAAATCATTTTACGTGAATGAGGTAGGTAGGTAAATAAACTTTTTCGTTCCGAATCAAAGTTGAACCCTCAACCTTCTTCGTACCTATTCACTATATACCTACATAACATCTTGAACTATGGATGAATCAAAACTTAAGGTGTTGGAATCGCAGCGCGAGTACATTTTCCGCGCCGTTCAAATAATTTTTGATCTTTCTAAAAAAATCGAGTCAGACGCTGCGTCAGAAAGAAGTTTTCGATCGCGTATGTCAGCAATTGAAACTCATCGAACTGATTTTCTCTCGGTAAACTCGCAAATTAATCTACTGAAATTAAAAATTAATCCAGAAGCTAAGTTGGATAACAATGTCTTGCATTCTTTTGACGAGTTGTATTACAACGTGTTAGAGGTAAACAATCAACTTATAGCGATGGATCTTGAGCTGCAGCGCGAACGAGAGCGCCGCGAACGAGACGAGCGTGAGCGAGAACGCGAGCACAGGCGCGATGAGGAACGTTCGGAAAATGACTCTAAACCAATAAATGCACGTTTGCCTAAAATCGAATTACCAAAATTTGATAGCAATGTAGAAAATTGGCCAACGTTCTATGACACATTTTCAAACATAATTCATAACAATAAATCTTTAACTTCGATTGAGAAATTTCATTATTTGATCCAATGTTTATCGGGTCCCGCTGAAGCCATTGCTAAAGGTGTCCCGGCAACGGGTGATAATTATCAACACGTTTTCGATACGCTTATTGAACGTTACGAAAATAAACGGTTATTAGTCGTGACTTATTTGGAAAAAATACAAAACTTTCCCCAAATTAAAAATTCGAATTTTATAGAATTACAGCGGTTCTATAACACTCTTTATGAGTCTAGTAATGCTCTTAACTCCTTGAAAGTCGAAAACTTAGGCGATTTTATTTTATTTCATACCGCCTCGCGAGCTCTGGACGCAGACACGCGTAAAAGATTCGAAATTCAAAATACGTCGCAAATACCTTCCTTTCAAGAACTTTTGCAGTTTCTTCAAGATTATGTTAAGGTCTTAGAAACTACCCAACACTCAAGTAACAATCCGAACGCGCCGCCTCGGTCAAGTATACCTCCTTCGTCAACGAAGTCGAACAGAACTTCCGAGTCGCGGTCATCTAGCGGCGGCCAAAAGCGCTCTGCCTACACGTCGCAGACGAACGCTAAGTCCCCCATTACATTTGAGTGTTTATGTTGTGGTGCAGCGCACTGTATCTATAAGTGCCCCACGTACCAAGCAATGAACGTGCAAGCGCGGCTAGCTATCGTCGCCGAAAAAAAGATGTGTTCAAACTGTTTACGTACAAACCATGCATCCGGTCAATGTATGTCTAAACTAAGATGTCACGTGTGTGGATTGCCTCACCACACGACTTTGCATACTGAAAAAATTGATATTCAAAATCCTAAACCGGTGTCAACCCCTCCTCCGGTAGCTAGTGACCAGTTTAAAGCTAGCCAAGCTACTACCAGCGTTCACGTTGGGCGCAGTCAAGATTCGTCGTTAGTGTTACTAGGGACATGTATCGTGTGTGTAAACGACGCGCTCGGTGCGCCTCGTAAGTTACGAGCGCTTATCGACAGCGGCGCTCAGGATTCTTTTATAACTTCTGCTTGTGCCAACAAGCTAGGTTTGCCGCTCCGCCGCTGCCGTTTAAACGTCGCTGGCTTAGGTGAAAATACCGTGACTCAAGTAAAGGGGAGTACACACTGTACAATTACACCCTGTGGTTCTAATGAACCTAAATTCCATATACGACCTATAGTTATGGATAAACTGACAACAAACATGCCGGTTATTGAGCTGCCCCCTATCGTGAGAGAACGGTACAAACACTTAGTACTCGCGGACCCGGACTTTGACAAACCATCTGAAATTCACTTATTACTTGGTGCGGAACTGTTCCATGATATTTATGACGGTCAACGTATCAAGCTCGAGCCCGGCTTGCCTGCCGCTCTGCATAGTATTTTCGGGTGGGTTCTCACCGGTCCGCTGAATCTTTCGAATTTCACTCCTCCTTCCACGGTTTCGACTTTATTTGCTTCGACTCTCAATCTTGCCGAGGCAGTTAAACGATTCTGGGAAGTCGAAGAGCCACCTCGAGTCAGCCTTTGCTCCCCCGAGGACGCAGAGTGCGAACGCTTATACACTGAACTTACATATCGTGAACCGGACGGACGATACGTCGTACCTATTCTCTTAAAAGGGCCTCAACCCAAGTTAGGCGAGTCCTACAATACGGCTCTGTCACGTTTACGCTCTCTAGAAAAGCGTCTAAACCGAGACGAGCAATTAAAAAACGAATGTATGCAATTCATGCGTGACTACGAAGGCTTAGGTCACATGGAAAAGAAGGACTCTGCCACCCCAGCAAAGTGCTATATCCCATACCATTGTCTCGTCAAAAACGAATCTACTAGCATAACTAGCACACGGTTAAAGAGAGTCGTTTTTAATGCGAGTTCCCAAACCTCAAATAAGTTGTCGCTCAACGACTTGTTGCACACGGGTCCCAAGTTACAAGCCGATATCGTTGATATCATCACGGGTTTTAGACTTCATAACGTGGTTTTCACGTGCGATATATCAAAAATGTACCGGCAAATTCTTATCAGACCGGAAGATCGTACATGGCAACACGTCTTATGGCGCGAAAACCCCATTGATCAGGTGCAAGACTACGAGCTGCGCACGGTGACGTACGGCGTGACTAGCTCTCCTTATCTGGCCATTCGAACCTTACATCAATTAGCTGAGGATCATGGCACAGAGTGGCCACGCGCTGCTGAGGCTCTTCGTCATCATACTTACATGGACGATGTCACGACCGGGGCATCTTGCCTCCAAGAAGCTCTGGAACTCAAAGACGAACTCGTCAGTCTTCTCCAGTGTGCTCAACTTGAACTTCGAAAATGGACCAGCAACAGTCCCCAATTTTTAGAACAATTTCCTGCTGAACATTGCCAGCTCCCAAAAGCCTTCTAAGAAGACGATAGTCGCGGCACGCTTAAAATTTTAGGAGTCCAATGGGAACCTCAAGGTGATTATTTTACCTACTCAGTTTCGGCAGTCGACCCTGTCTATACGAAGCGATCCATTTTGTCGAATGTCGCTCGCATTTTCGATCCGTTGGGTTGGGTCACTCCCTATGTTTTAACGGCAAAATTGCTCCTTCAAAATTTATGGCGCCTGCAGCAAAATTGGGACGAAATAATTCCTCGAGATTTATCTAAAGATTGGAAAGAATTTGTCAACGATTTGGCCAATCTTCCGAGAATTCAAATTTCACGCCAAGCGTTACTTTCAAACTTTGACAATGTTCAGCTGGTTGGCTTCTGCGATGGGTCGACCAAAGCTTACGGATGTTGCGTTTACATACGCACCGAATCGAACCAAGGAGTTCAAACGAGCCTCCTGGTTGCTAAGTCCAAAGTAGCTCCATTAAGACCCCTGACGGTCAATCGACTTGAATTATGCAGCGCGGCCTTGCTCGCTCGTGTACTGCAGCATATGGCTACTTTGCTTAGCACCAAGCTCAACGTCAATCAAGTACTTGCGTTTACTGACAGCTCTACTGTGTTGTCGTGGTTGAACACGGAGCCTCATAAGCTTAAAACCTTCGTGTCTCATAGGGTGGTAAGGACGACCGACCTTGTTCATCAATCACAATGGCGGCACGTTTCCACTCACGACAACCCAGCTGACTATTGCAGTCGTGGCCTCTCCTGTGCTGAACTAGTTCACTGTGACTCATGGTGGCTAGGACCAGATTGGCTCAGAGATGATCCATCACAGTGGCCTGCGCCGGCTAAAATGGAACCATCGGAGGCTCTTCCGGAGTTGAATTCAACCTCACTCTTGTCTCACTCAGTGGAACCAAGGAGTGTCGAGGTGCTTCAAAACCTCCTGGAGCGTTCTTCATCATTATCACGACTCCAACGTGTCGTAGCATGGTGTCTCCGGTTTTATAACAATGCTCGATCTGCTGCAAAAAAAGAAAACGCTCAAATGCACGGATCGTTAACTTGTTCTGAGCTGGACACCTCTCTTGAACTGCTGATTAAACACACGCAAACTATGGCTTTCGACATCTCATCCATTCAGGCCGGCAAAACACTCCCTAAAAACCTAAAAAAGCTATCTCCGTTTGTCGATAGTCGCGGATTCGTCCGAGTGGGGGGACGTCTCGAAAACGCCGACTTGCCTGAACACGTAAAACATCCCTACCTTCTACCTAAAAAGTCTACTTTGTCAAACTTGATCGTAGACTTTTACCACCGAAAATACCTACACTGTGGACCTCGCACTCTACAGTCTCTCGTCCAACGTAACTTTTGGATTCTAGGGATTCGAAACCTAATCCGATCGCGACTTGCGAAATGCGTAACATGTTTCAAAATAAAACCTGTTTCTTGTCAACCTGTCATGGGCGACCTCCCTTCTTTGCGCCTGCAGGAAGGAAGCTGCTTCCAAAATGTAGGAGTTGATTTTGGAGGACCTTTCACAGTCAAAGAAAGCCGACGACGTAACGTAAAAACATACAAGGCATATATCTGCCTCTTTGTCTGTCTTTCCGTGAAAGCCATACACCTGGAACTGGTTACAGAATTATCAACAGAAGCGTTCATTGCCGCACTAGATCGTTTCGTTGCGAGAAGGGGCTTGTGTCGTACTATCATATCGGACCGAGGTACAAACTTTGTAGGTGCCAAACGTTATCTCGCGGAAGTTACGGAGCTTCTTGTTTCGGAAAACAGCGCGATTTCTGAACAACTAGCATCTCGAGGTATATCTTGGCAACTGAATCCTGCTTCGGCGCCTCACTTTGGGGGTATTTTTGAAAGCGGAATTCGAGCAACCAAGTACCATCTTAAGCGCGTGATCGGATCTCAAGTCCTCACGTTCGAGGAATTTTACACCTTACTTACAAAGATTGAGGCGATGTTAAACTCACGCCCTCTTTGTGAACTTTCAACCGATCCGAATGAGTTGAATGTTCTTACTGCTGGACATTTCTTGGTTGGTCGCCCGTTGGTGTCTCTCCCTGAGCCAGTATTTGCCGAGAATGTCACGCTTCGCTCTCGGTGGCAGATGCTGCAGCGAATGTCGCAAACCTTTTGGCGCATCTGGCAACGCGACTATTTACATACCCTTCAACAAAAGAAGAAGTGGTATACAGACGGAAAACTTAACCTCGATGTAGGTGATGTAGTTATGATCAACGATTCTAATTTACCGCCTACCGAGTGGCGGCTCGGCCGCATCGTTCAGATTCATCCCGGCGCGGATAAGGTGACTCGCGTCGTGACTATCAGAACCACGAAAGGGTTGTTGGTTCGGCCAATCGTTAAAATTTGCCCCTTACCGATAACTTCTACATCTAACTAACATTCTACTCATTAATATAAACTCCTTAAATTAAAATTACTTAGCATAGTTCAATTAGTTTAAGGTCATTGCACAGTCGCTTGCATTTTTATTTTTAAATCTTAAATTACTTTAGCCTAAGTTAAAATCTTATCTTATCTCCGAACACTTCGCTGTTTTCCAGATCTAGTTTCTGAAACAGCAATGATTATCTTGTGAAATCCCTAGACGATTTCAAGTGGGGGGAAATGTTACGACTTGAGAACACTCCTTCTTATTCTCCTGTCCAAGTTTCTTTCCTCTCCTAACATACCAGTTGTAACCGCGTTACCTCAAACGAAACGCGGCTTCAGTGCACCTGTCAGCTGTCATCCTGGCTGTCAACGTCGGTAAAAAAAAGATCGGTATCGCGGCCGCGGGCGCACAAGCTAATTGCGCAAACTAATTACGATATCAAGGGAAAATCTACACGCAGCCCCCTGGAAACCTGTGAGTACCTTCCCCTTTATCCCGTTTTCATGTTCAAGTATTTTCCTCCGCTTTTTACCGCAGGTTTAGATTTTATTGCATTTTAGATCTAGGTCTGCCCAAACTAGAACAACCGACAAGTGCAAACACCGGTTTATCGTCAAAAAACTCGTGGTGTAGGGTGTAGACCCAGCTCTTAAAATACGAGATACTGAAACCCCAGTGACGTACTCAGAAAAGTAATATTAGATATTTATTCTAAAGGCCGTGTCAGGTCGATGGCAAGAACCGTACGGACACTAGGAACAACTTAACTGTGTCGTCATGAGACTTGAAGCTGCCATTTCACATGGCCAAATTATTAGGATATAGAAATGCGACTGAAAAGGCCATATATTTATAAACTTATCGCTTGAGAACCTCCGAACCTTCGTTCTTCGGATTCCATAATCCACTATAAGCCGTTGGTTCTGGCTCTGGTTACAATTTTGACGAAGCGCTGGTTCATCTCTTTCCTCTTGCTTTCGTTTGCCCCTTAAATTCACCCAGCCTGTGTCATAGTAAGGGTGCTGGCGGACAAAATTTCTATATGATTTGCTCATGTCTTCCTGTTTGACTGATGATAAGAAGCATCCTCTAAAAGACACAAAATATATTGGCAGACATCCACACCCCTGCGTTTTTGAAGAATAAAGTTTTAACTATTTTGAAATTTGACAATGAAACATACGCCTGGCAGACTATGACTGTTCAATTAAACACAATGTATAGGATCCCAGAAAAATGGTCTGCCATCATAATAGCCCTGCGTTGTAAAGTTACAGCGCTTCAAAATGCAAAAAACCACTACTTCGTCCCTTGATAATGCAGAGCCCTGCATGTCTACCTCTCCGATTTTCTACATTCCAGAAGTATTAAACAGCAACCACAAAGGCAGACAAAGAAAACATTATTTATTAGGTATCTTTTTTTTTTCTTTAACTCAAAATCGCAGTAACGCACAGAAAAACTTGTTAGGACCAAATCGATTCGTATTGAGCTCATCCATTATCCCTATTAATATGAATCATGGGCAAATCATATACCTTAATAGCAGCCAGCACCTTAACTATCAGTTATCAAATCAAGAGACATTACTAATTCAAATATATCCTCCGTCCTGTTCCATCCCTCGCGATTTTATACATCATTTCGACTTCGAAATCGAAAACAGTCTAGTTAAAAATTTATGTGAGAAAGTCTATCTTTTTTTTACTTATCCGTATCTTCTACCGTTCCTCAACCTACCTCTACACTTACACAGCAACTTCAAGAACGAATATCGGGAATCAACGAACATCCCAGAAGAGGTACACACGGCCGCACATCAGTAGGAACACTTTTGGACCTTATGGAGTAGTAATAGAGTTGAAAAAGTTTCTACCGACAAGCGGTTGACCGTACACTGGATACAGGATAGAAGGATGTACTTTACAATCTCCAATAAATTACTTTCAACAAACGTGTACACGTCTTGTACCTAAATCGTTACAGTAAATCTGTTTAATGTACTAAGATGCCTGTAACGACGGTACGCAAATTGGTACTCATTCTTCGGGCACTAAGCCGCAGGGAAATTTATACATACCAGATCTTTCGAACATTTACAAATGAATTCGGATTTAGTGTTAAGATACATTTATTTTTGTTGCGTCTTTTGAGCTTTAAGCCATACAAAAGAAAAAATCGCTCCATTCACTAAGATGCGTAGTACGGCAACATTTGCGGATCAAAAAATTGTTTCTCTCTTGTATAATATTAACACTGAATCAGACACACAATGAATCAGAATTTTGTCTTAAGAAGAATGTCATCGAAGCTAGAGAAAAACTTTTAGTTTAGTTTTGTAGCTTAATTTATTGCTATCAGAGACATTAGCCAAGTCCAATGGCATGACTTTCCTCTCAAAGCAGTAAAAATATACAGTTTTTTTTCATTAGTGGTCTATTTTGTTACTTTTGTGATCGGAATGAAGGCGTATTTGTTATGCTTTTTACAGTAAAAATATTTTATCACAAAACAGTTTAGATGAACTGAGAAGTCTGACAAACTCAAAAAAATACTGGAACGAGCTACTTTTAGTACTGCCAGATTATACACGTATATCTGATCCTTGGGTCAGAACTTTTGAATTACGACTAATTACCACCGGTTCTCGCTCCGACTTTCCACTCGTTCACCCTTTACCCTAGTTTAATAACTTGTCTCTGTGTCTAAGGGGCCATTCGTGTATTACGCAGATTATTATCCTGCTTACATTTATAACTCTTTTTTGCTAGTCCGTGCATCAAGATAGTTATTATTAGGGTCCCGAAACTTAAAAGAAAATAACGACATGTGTTGTTAGTCTGCCTGTCTGTAAGAGCTCCTTTCTTCTAGTCCAATTTCGAAAAGTAACTGCATAAAAGGCGACAACTAGAGACTTACAATCCCTAAGAAAAGATTTGTTTAGTTTTTGCTACACTATAAAAACTGTTGTACATTCTTTTGTATTTTTCTAACAAATAAATCATAAAAAAGTAGAGAAGGAAGTAGTGCTTGTCTGCCAGCTGTATCAGCTATAGTTTCAGTAAGGACGCTTCTCCAGTCACGCGGATTTTCCTCCGCGTTCGGATCTGATACGCATGCATGCCGTCCGTATTAGATATAATTTCTTGAGCCATCCGCATGCTTGACGCGGGCCAGCAGTGTGCATGGCACTCAAGACAAAAAAAGCATGTTTGAAATGATTACATACGGACAGCACGCATGCGTAATCAGATCCACAATCCGCATGCGGACGCAAATCCGCATGAAATGTACTGAAATAAATCATAAGTAGCATTGTAAGAATACGAATAAATCCTAAGTAGTATATGAAAGCCTCTCTTGGGTCGGTATTGGCCGAGATGTAGGCAAACCGGCACGTTACGGGCGCGGGCTATCATGCGGCTTAATTTATGATTGGCGGGTCTTACCGACGATCGGGGCGAGTTCCTTCCACAGCTCAATAGAGTGAGATGTGAGTGAGATATTTTAGTAGGCGCCTAGCTTTGATTCGTTAAGAGCACCGTAGTTTTTGTGGTGACGGCTAAGAACAGGGGGGTGATCGTGGTAATTTCAACGACATTTCCAAAACAAAAACGTTTGCCTCAAAAGTCATGTTAAGTCTTAACTAAGTGTTTTAGGCAAACGTTTTTGTTTTGGTAATATCGTTGAAATTACCACGATCACCCCCCTGTACCATGTCATCCGACGGTGTTTATACGGTGACTTTAAAGTAATATTGCATGGAAATCAGAAACTGGTTTAAGGCTTGTTTTCTTTTAATAGTAATTAAATTAAAAGTACCATATTTATAGCCATAACACACGGTCACAATTCCAAGTCCTATAAGTTTATGCTGCAGTTACAATCAAGAGCACTCTAAGCTTGAAACTTGACTTGCAAGTGTCAAACTTGAAGTGCTCATGACTGTACGGTCAACCGCTTGTCGGTAGAAACTTTTTGAACTCTATTACCACGCCATAAGGTCCAAAAGTGTTTCTACTGATGTGCGGCCGTGTGTACTATCATCGCAAGTAATGCCTAAGTTACCGACAATCTGTATAATTCAGGCATTTTATACAATGCCTAGGCAATGTATAGAAAGCTTTATATGAAATAGTATAATTATTCTCGTCCATTTCATATTTTGCCCAGGCATTGTATAGAATGCCTGCCGCTCCACCGGCAACGTGTAAAATAAATACATTTTGGTATGCATTTATCAATGTTCGGTCAGTTTCGGTAATAGCTTAGGATACACACATTGCCGGCTACGCACTAGGCATTCTATAAAAAGCCTAGGCAAAGAATAAGGTTAGCCAGTAGCCGCCAAGCTGGTCTAATTAGGTGGACATTCAGATGTACCTATGTTCTCGTCAAAAAGAAAGAAAAGGAATCAAATAAAAAAAAAATCGCAAACTTTCACAACCACAGTTAGGATTCGAACCTGCATCTTCTCTGTCAAAACCGGTATTATTTATTATTAAGTAGGTACTTGCGATTGTGAAATTTTGCGATTTTTTACTTTATAGATTTATCCGAACACAGGAAGTGTTAAACTAAAATCATTCTATACATTGCCTAGGCATTGTATGGAATGCCGGATTATACACATTACCGGTAACAGCTATACTCTTCTTCAAGTCTTCGCTTCCTCCTCCCCAACGGTGACAGTATAGGATGGGTAGGTCTCCCTGATCATTTTCGCAGCCAACTCGTGGTCTGCTGGTCCATAGCCAGTAGATTTGCCGTAGATCTTGATGGTCTTCTTTTCAGGCTCATGGGAGATCTTCCCTCCTCCTAGAGGCTCGCATTTATAAGGGTCGAGCTTCTTTTGGACCTGCAAGCAAATATAATGCAATGCAACTGAGGGTTATAAACTGGAGGATGGGCAGCAGCATCTTCCTGTGTATCATACCATCTTACTTACTGCGGTCACCTACAAACGCAGTCCATGGTGCCAGCCATAACGCTGACAAGCGAGGTGACTATGGTATTTCCTCTCCACATTTTCCCAGCAAAAGCTAGAATTCTGGAGGGAGCTCCCTGTCCTGTAGTGGACGTTAGATGGGATGTTATGATGATGATGAGTATAATTTAATTGTAAGATGTTTTATTATTGTAATATATGAAATGTTGTTATTTTCTTCTTTTACCTTGTGCGTGTACTGTAACTGTTTCCAGAGAATAAATGTATGTATAATATGTATGTATGTCTATGTCAAAGTCACTGGTTTACAAAGGCCTCCCCTAAAGATGTCCATGACAAACGGCCCTAAGCTGGGTAGCATCCATTTGACTTCCCTTGACCTTGACCAGATCGTTGATCCATCTTGTGGGGAGCTGACATTGGCTACGTGTTTCGATACCTAAAGGAGGAAAGAATATTCGAAATTAATATTCCTCCTTCTTTTGTTGTGTAATGGGAGCTCTGTCCAGCTGTGGACCCCTTCGTGCGACCTCCTCAGTTTGGTTAGGACATTACAGGATGAGTCACCTGATTGTGCGAAAAGTAAGATGATTCCGTGCTTCGGAAAGCACGTTAAGACGTTGGTTCTGACTACTATTTACGGATGTAGTCGTAAATTAGCCATGTCAGAGGTCTTTGGTTCAACAACTCTGACATCAGAGTATGTGAGGTCGGTCATCGACCTCGCAATACACACGCACGATTTTTTTTTATATGATGATGTTATGGACTTACCTCATCAAAAATATCATTATGCCACTCGTGCCGCTTATACCCCCTGAGGATGATGGAGTTCTCTGCACGTTTCCCCTCGTTGTCGTGTACTCTGACCAGGATGTACTTGAACACTCCACTTGGGTCGATGTCCACTTTGGGCGCACAGACAAACGGACAAGAACACGTCATTATTCTTATAATATAGGAATCGCTGAAATAAGCATATTTGAAAACTAGTTGTTTGTAATTTTTATTCTTTTCTTAGCACTGTGCGCTAAAGAGTTACTCCGTGACCGCTTAAGCAGAAAGGTACGGTCAACCGCACGTCACTGGAAACATTTGTTACTCTAATACCATGCCATAGAGTCCAAAGTGTTTCTACTGACGTGCTCTTGGGTGTACGTAAATTGGGCGGTTAATTTAGTCTTGTTGTGCGAATGTAAGCGGTGGCTGTTTTAATAATGGTCGTATCGTTAACGATGGTCATATAAGATCAAAACCACATTGCAATAAAAACCAAAACAAACCAAAAATAAATGACTTGATCCTATACATTGTAGTTTGTCCGCCTTAAAAATGCAGTAAGTTGCAAATGCAGGGTGTATTCACAATGGAGTAAAAATGCAAAAAAACCATTTTAATTGTTTTTTTTATATAGTTTTTTAGGTAACACACAATAGAAACAACCGATTTTTTCGAAGGTTTGCCTTGAGTTAGTCATTGTGCATTTGACTTTATACTTTTAAGCGACCTGATTGGTTATGGGGCTTGGCTACCAGCGGCGGAAAACTATGACTCACTGCATTCAGATGGACGAACTAAAGTTCATTGTTTTATGGTTAATCAGAGGTGTAAATTATATGAAAATCCCCTTTTTTGTAAGGCTACATATAAAAATAAAGGCTTACATACCCTTTGGAAAAGGTTTCTTTGGTTTATTTGTACTTTTTGCTTTAGCCAGATTGAGGATGCGATTGATTGAAAAATCGCGAACAATCCTGTTCACTATCATTCGCAGAACTAAAATGTTAGCATGAAGGCATGTCATAGAGGATATTATGTTATTTGGAACGTGGATAATATATGTGTTTTCTCAATAATAAAGAAATTCGCAAAAACTCAAAACATTTACATTTACTTTTTCTTTAAAGTCTGTCAAAAACACTTCACATGTCACAAACATGTCAAGTCAAAAGTTACTCAAAATCCAAAAAGGTCCAAAAATGTTCACCGTGACTGAAAAAGTGAACAAGCGAAATTAAAGCCAGCTTAAAAGCTAGCCGTATTACAAACGGCGGGCAAACTGTATACGGTCGGCAAATTGTAAAACGGCGCCGGCAGATTGTAAACGGGTTTATATCACTTTTGCATTAGCTAAGGTTAGGGTATCTTGTGACAACGAATTACGCGCCGTCCTGTAAAAAGCCAATTGCCTAGGCATTATGTAAAATGACGAATTAAAGACTTCTTGGCACTTTCTATAATGCCAGGCATTATATAAAACGGCGTAACATACAATTAACTAAAAGGAAACCTGTTGATAAGACGGACTTTTTCTTTTTGAGTCATCTTTCGCGTTGTTCGAGGAGGAAATTGGCAGGAAAACGATTAAGAGATCAAAGCTTCGCTTTTTTTTTCGAGAAGGCCCAAAGGATACGCCTAGTAAATTGTATATAGAGGTTATTTTTTTGAGAGAGGTTTTATCTGATTTTAGAAGGTGATTCTGTTCATGATAAAGTATTTCAAGAAAAATATACTTAGGTCAAAGTAGGAAACTGCTGAGATAAAATTTTGCATGAGAGGTAAAAAACAACCGGCCAAGTGCGAGTCGGACTCGCGCCCTAAGGGTTCCGTACCTATCTACCATATGAGCTTTTGCTCTTTGATTTTAAAAACTCCGCGACCATCCAACTTGACCCCTCTTTTATAGAAAAGTTCTTGAAACGGGAGCTCACCTTAATTGGTTACTATTAGTTGTGAGAAAAATTGAAATATTTAATGATTTTAGACTTTTCCCTTTATTTGTACTGTGAGACTCTTGCCAAATTTCATAATTTTAGGTCAACGGGAAGTACCCTGTAGGTTTTGCTTTTTTGCATAAATGTATGGAGATGAGGACATAAAAAGCCATATCTTTTGATTGCGTCGTTGTAAAAAATTGAAATTTTCGAAACTTGTATGGTTTATGGACTTTAATATTCGTTATCAATTTCAACCTGATACCTCTTCTCGTTAGTGAGAAAAAGGGTCTTGACAGACAGACAGACAGACGGACAACAAAGTGATCCTATAGGGTTCCGTTTTTTTATTTTGAGGTACGGAACCCTAAAAAAAGGACAGTTCAGTTTTATGGGCAGAATTACAACAAACCGGGGTAGTAAAATAATAATTCTTTATGAGTACACATCGCAGTAAGCAAGTAGAAACAAAACCAGTATAGGCTGAACCAGCTCTACGCTACAAACGCTCAAAACCAGAGACCCGTCCAAGGTCAACGTGTTTCCAACGACGAGCGCCAGTGTGTACCTACAGATTGAAAACACCCCAAAATACACAGTATCAGTTTGCCACTCTGGAAATATTCAGGATTCAGGCCATTAAATTAAATAAATAACTTTTCCCGAAGAACGAAATAAAAAAAATACTTTTCATACATAATACATACATAATACATACATAATACATACATACAAGCATCTTGTTTTTCGCCAACTTTCTTGGAGAAAGTTCCATAGCCTGAATCTACAGTCTCTGACCACCGTGTCAGAGAAAAAACAGCAACATACATCAAAAAAGAAATTTATAGTTTAAGAGCGATGCCTTTTTCATCAGCCTGTATAAAATTCATAAAATAATATCCTAGGCAAATCTTAGGTATGGAGTTGGTGGCCAGCTCGGTGTTTAAGTACCGAGCACAAGATAAAGATAACTCTCTATAATGTATTTTATGTAAGTATTGTATTTATAGGTATAATTAAAATATAGTTTCAGCTGCACTGCACTTACTTATTCATCATTCTACACTGTCCTCCTGTAGAATCTACAGTGTCCTCACCGGGAATCGAACCCAGAACCCTCGGATCAAAAGCCGAATACCGAGTGAATTTTCATTGGGTTTGCTCCCGAAGCCCAGTGCTCAAGATAACAATCCACTTTCGCGAAGAAAAACATTTGTTACCTACACGAAAAACATTTTCGTCTATAGATAAACCGCCTAAATGAGTCCTCGCCCGCGGGGTACAGGGGCGCGGGGGTAAGACGACAAAGGGGGAACAAAAGAGGTGCGGGCGGCGGCGGGCGGCGGGGCATTCTCATTCTCTACGCGTATTTTAATAATCTAAACTCTACGCGCATCCGCCCCCCGCACCTGCCCTTGTACCCCGCGGGCGAGGACTCATTTAGGCGGTACTACTATACTCATAGTAAAGAGGTCACGTGATCGACTCATTTTGTATGGGAAGGTGAAAAATTTGAGTAAAAAATAAATTCTCCGGGAAAGTTGCTTGTTTCCATAAGTAGAATCAGTAGGCTTCGGGTGCAAAACCAATGACAATTCAAGCTGTACACTAGATTTATGTCAAAATTTTTAAATGGAATATGCAGTTAGGTTAGGTAGATAACCAATTCAGAATCCAAATTATAGATAATTATAAATAAATTATAAATTATTACACAAAAGAAAGCTTATTGAAACCGATTTTTTTTGAGTGCATCACATCTGAACATTTTAGTTGAAAAGGAACACTCATTATATGAACTTTCAAAGACCAATGGGTACTGCCGCTAGATACCTTGTATAGAGACTCTTAGTCATGCAAAGTGTCATCAAGATCGTTAGAGCCGTTTTTGCGCAAATTTCAATTTTTCATTTGAGTTGTATGACAGCTACCCTCAAAATGAGAACAATAAAAAACTCAAAATCCTTCGATGGATTTGCATAAATATTTTGACCGAACAACCGTCCGACCACAGACTGTTTTTTATGATGTATAAATGATATGGAACACAGTTTTGACAAAATTCGAATACAATACCTTTTTCGCTCCGCTCGAAAGTAAAAATCTACGAAGAGACATCTGATTTTCCTCCTTTTCGACCTTTTATATAACTAGCCACCAACAACATAATTTCATAACTCGATGGCATTCCTCTAATCTTTTCAAAGCAAGATCGTAGATCCTTTGAAGGTTGCTGGCCCGTGCCGCGCTTCTAACTCAATGAGATGACGAGGGTGACGTACCCTTTAAATAAACCAAAAGCTATTCAGGTTGGAATAATGAGAGAATGATTTGCTAGATTTGTAGATATATTTTTCCGCTAAAGGTGTAACATGAACAGTATCTCTACGCTAGTATAGTCAGGAGGTCAAGCTTGACGCTTACAGTGTGAGTCTAATAATGAAAATAAATGCATGAATAACACTTTATTGCACAAGAAAAACTATAAACAATAGAAGAACTTATAAAATGTGGGCAAATGGCGGCCTTCTCACTACGAGTGATCTTTTCCGTTAGAAATAAGAACGGAAGGTATGAAGTTCAATGTGTCAAGCTCTACTTGCTCTTGAACTCTTGTCTCTATCTGTCTATCGCATCGTAAGTAGTACAATCGAGAGCACATCAAGCTTGACACATTGGACTTTGTACCGCTCTTATTTTTATAGACGTACGGGCTAGAGTCGCACTGCGAGTGTCAAGCTTGACCTGTCGTTGACTGTACAAAAAGTCCAAAAATCTGTGTTTTGGATGTAAGGGCATCAAAATGGATTAACGTGATAATTTAATCAATTTTATTTTTTTATAATAGTAGAGATTATACGGTAGTCCTTGTGGTGCCGGTACTATACCAACCCATCTCTACCGGTGGGCGTCGTAAAGGGCGACTAAGGGCTTACCACGGGGCTTACCACTCGTACCATCTTAGATACTGCGGTCACCAACAACAGCGGTCGCCAGCCGCAACGCTTACAGGCGCGGTGACTATGATAAGTCCCTCTTCCTAAGTACCACGGGTTTTTGCTGGAGTTCTGGAGGGAGTTCCCTGTCCTGCAGTGGACATGGGATGTAAGTTACTGTATTTTTTACTTACGAAACATCCGTATTGGCTTTACGGATTCGCCATCGAAATATCATCGAGGGCTCTCAAAAATATAAAATCGCAAGAAAAGAGAAGAATAATAGGTACAGTCAACGACAGGTCAAGCTTAACACTCGCAGTGCGATTCTAGCCCGTACGCCTATTGCAATAAGAACAGAACAAAGTCCAATGTGTCAAGCTTGATGTGCTCTTGACTGTACCTACCTACCTATTAAAATGTTTTACAACTTGCGTTATGATTGTTTGAATTGAAATATCACCAATAGTACTGCAGAAAATAGCCAATAGACCATTACTTAGGTCGTTTGTTCCACGACCAGTCAGACTCTTTCATAGAGCAAGGGTTGCCTACACCGCATTTCATTTAATCAAATTTTTATTTTATTTGTTGTATCAAATTCGTGTTTCCAACTGGTCGTTATCAGCCGGAAGACGTCCACAGTTGGACAAAACTGACTGGATATAGCGAGATCCTCTAACACGTAACTAAGTTGTTTTGTAACGAATTCTTTTTTAAAAAAAATTCATTGAAATATTGTGTTTTTTGCTGAAAAGTATAGTTATTTGAAGTACCCAAATTATTTTCTTTTTTCAATACTTGCACTGTACTCTAATGTGTAATATATATTATATAATACACAACGTGGGTCGATGTACGTCGTCCATGTCACGTGATTCCTCTTCCATCTTGATCGTATCGCCCATGTCAATCACATAGCATTGTTTAGTCGAACTTCAGATACAGCGTAGGCACCATTATGCTTGGGGCACAAAAGAAGGCACTTATCGTACAGAATAAACACTCTCTCCTCCCCGCCATTTTCGATACTTTACCTTTCTCGCTTCTCGTGTGACCACTGCTGCTGCGACTATTTTGCTCGCGGTGGCGTGCGTATAAACGGTATAACTGACAACTGTCAGTTAGTTATCGCGCGGTGTTTTTCTAATATATCAATGGTCATATACAGTAGAATCCGGTTATAACGACATTCATAGGACCGGTGATATCACGTCGTACTATCCCGATATCGTACTAAAACTCATTTTTTTTACGTTTTTTTAGGGTTCGTACTTCAAAAGAAAAAAACGGAACCCTTATAGGATCACTTTGTTGTCCGTCTGTCTGACCCTTTATCTCACGAACGGGTAAAGGTATCAGGTTGAAATTAATACCATATATTAAGATCTATAAACCACACAAGATCTGAAATATAAATTTTTTACAACGACGCAATCAAAAGATATGGCATTTTATGTACTCATCTCCATACATTTATGCAAAAAAGCAAAACCTACAGGGTACTTCTTGTTGACCTAAAATTATGAAATTTGGCAAGAAGCTAGGTCTCACAGTACAAATAATGGGAAAAGTCTGAAATCATTAAATATTACAACTTTTTTCACAACTAATAACCAACCAATTGTGTTGAGCTCCCGTTTCAAGAACATTCATATAAGAGAAGGGTCAAGTTAGATGGTCGCGCAGGCGATTTTTGTTTTAGTTCTATTTTAAAAACGGGAACACTTACAAACTTGAAAATTGGTATGTTTATAGTGCATAAGCTATAAAATAACAAAAAATAATAAAATTTGGTCAAGCGCGTGTCGAACTCAAAAAAATCTAGCACATTAACTTACTGAAATTTCAACTAATACAATTATGATTATGTGGTGGTACGGAACCCTCGGTGCGCGAGTCCGACTCGCACTTGGCCGGTTTTTCTTAACAAATCAAAAAGCGTCGCTAATAGTGGTCGGTCAATTAGCAACGTCGTACTAAACAGATTCTTCTGTATAGGTGTACTAAATTCAAAGGCGAAGTACGCTTGGGGCCAAATGACCGATCAACCCTGTTGTCATGCATGAGTTTGGTTATATTTTGATACACAGTCGAACCAACTGATTCGTGACCCATTTTGACAAGAATTTGTTTGAAACTGAGCAATAAGGTTTTCTTTTTTGTCATTTTGAAATCATAACTTACACATAACAAATAAAAAAAGCATACTTGAGTTAAATTTAACCTACTTGTAGTTGCCTGTATGCACGAAAATAAGCATAAGCCGGGTCATGATTCAATTTGGTTGACTGTACTTTTGACTGTACAGTGAAGAGCACATCAGGCTTGACGTTTTGGTCTTTGTACGGGACTAGTATTAGGCTTTACTTGCACGTGACTGCACAATTCAGACACCTAATATTTTTATAAATATTTATTCATTCCGACAACCCTAGCATTGACTCGTCCATCACCGGCATCGTTAAGTTCCTATTCTGCGGGTAGATAATACGGCTAGATTGCACTCGTACAAACCTATAGTATACCTACTATTACATGTATTTGTAGGGCTCTATTCACAGCCCAGTTCATTTCAGTTCAGTCTATAATCAATAGGAAACTGCCCATCAATAGTTTCTATAGTTTCTTTTCATCTTTCCATCTGAGAGGATCAGGTGGTTTTGATAGCGGCCATCTCGTTGAATGTTGGATAGTATCGGATTTTACGCAAGCACAGAATAAATTAATAGTACTATCATACAGAACAGACACTCTCCGCCCCCCTTGCAATCCACCCCGAACTCCTGGGCGCACCCGTCAGCGAGTTCTCGTGGTCCTTATGAGGGTCTTTTGCACTAAATATGCGAGCCTACACGACCTTCCAATTTTAAAATTTCAAATTCGCACTCGATGAATGTAGTGTCACGGATGTGACGCAAGGTAACAATGAAATTCATGGGTTCGTTTTTCAACATTTGAAGATGGCGGTCGTGTTTCTATTTCAATTTTAGTTTTATCTGTTTATTGAAGAGTTTAATGAATACTCGTAATTGGATTGGGTGTTATGCAGTAAATCTGAAAGTGAACATCTATTAGAAGATTGCAATACATGCCTTTATCAAGATTTTTGGATAGAGAGAAGCGGCCCATCGAGACTTCAATAATTTTCCCTATCAACTTATCGGAGTCATCATAGTACACAGGCCCTCGTCCTCGTGATGTGGATGCCTGTGTAAATCTTCCACTTGACCACTTCCGTGACATTGGCGAACACGCCATAATTTTATAATAATTTGATAACTTGACATTGTGCAAAATACATCTGAGATGTGACGCCATTAAATATTTTTACTTTAAAGAACATTTAATAAATAATGATCATAAAGTACTTTATCAGACATTTAACCGTTCGAGTGCGCCATCCATCTTCACTTATCTTGAAATTCGAAGTTGAACGTTACAACTCAGTCCTTGCAGTTTTTTACTTTTCGTAATATTTTAAGCACTCCATAAATAAAGTGTACTTTTAGTGTGAGAACAGGGCTCAGGAAGAATAATAATGCAAAAACTGGTGTGGTCTGGATGAAACTGGTCTGTTCCAAAAGTGCTCTATAAACCTACAACTTTAAGGCCATCTTCGAGCAGCGTTCATTGGCACTGATGCCCTGGGGGAATCAATTCTTAAAAATCACCGGGTGATAAATAGTAAATATCACTTTTGGTACTCTAAAAATTTAGATTTACCCTGATATTAAAAGCTAATAAAAATATGTAGATTAACAATCATACACTACTACTTTAAATTATAAAAATATCAATCTTCAGTTTTGAAAAGAGATATCAGTAATTTTGAAATTTTCAAGTGATATTCAAGAATCGAATTTTTGTAAGTATTACCGCACACACTGCTGTGCTACTTTTTCACAGATTTTTTTTGTGCAGATGTTGTAAATAAATCCCTTTTTTATAGAGAAAACGTTTTCAGTCTATAAATTATATTCCGAACGGATAGTTTGAAGGAGTTTCCTTATACGCACCCGCGATCGCAAACGGTGAGTGCGATTGGTGGATGCAGAGAATTCAGGCCCGATTTTCAAATTTACCGAATCGTAAACGGTCTGCTGTGAGTTCCGAATTCTTAAATTTCCGATACTCAATTGGTAACCCTATAAATTACAATCATGGGGAAGATCTCAGGGGGCAAATTTATATCTTTTATCTTGGCTCTATCATAATAGAGCACATATTATGAAGTCAAGAGTAATGCAAATGTTTCAAATTATTGACTGATTTTTCAACTCCAATGTAAGAAATTAATCACAATCGAGCTAAAGGGTATACAATACAAGGTGTGTTATTTGTACAGCTCAGGGGTGATTTCTAGTGGTCTAGTGGCTAGAGTACTTGGCTCTCGATCTGAAGGATCTTGGTTTCATTCCCGGTGGGGATACAGGATATATAATTGCAAACAAGTTAAGGGACACATGCGATTTCTACTTTTGCTTACACTTTAGGTAGGTACTCCTACTTATCAAATTTTAATAATGCTTCAGCCTATTCCGCATAAGTATTTGGCCCCAGCTTGCCCCTAATTTGGTTCCTTGGTTCTAGCAACTGCCCACAGCAGCAAAGCAAAGTAAAGAGCAGGTCAAGCTCGACACTTGCAGCGCAAATCAATCTCAACGGTGACAGAATTAAGAACCGTAAAATAGTTAAATATTTCAAGTTTTACGTGGTCTTGACTGTACCGATCTATGGTAAGCAAGGCAGCAAGCAAGAGGAAACATAACCAGTATAAGCTGAACCAGTACTATGCTACAAAAGCCTGAAACCAATAACCCGCTCAAGTGTTTCCACCGACGTGCGGCCGTGTAATTTAGCCCATATAATTTTGTTACTATAGGTATGCTCGTTTGTAAAAACAATGACGAGAATTTTAGGGAAAAGTATACCTACATGTTGTGGAACACAAGTCACAGTTAGTTTTTTTATTACGGTCTTATATGTCTGTTTTCGTACACGTGGAAAAATATGACTGGGTCAATGACTGGGCTTATAACATTTCGACAGCAGAATTGGCGAGACAGACGAACAAAACACCATCGTAAAAGCATGATTTCTTATTTCTTATTTCATGTACCTAGACATGAAATAAGAAATGGTTCTTCCAGTGCTTTCTAGTCAATCGCTGACATCGCTGTTATAGACTGATACCATGGGTAGTCAAACAATGCCCTTTTTTCTCGTGCCCAGTACCACCAGAAATCTTTTCCACTTTACGTATGACGTCTAATAATTCATAATTATAATTATATCGCCTATTATACAGGGTGTAAGGGACGGTGTACCGAAAACTGAACGGACATGTTCAGTCAACGAAACTGAACATTTTTTCCAAAGAAACATATGTGGGAGTGAAAAAAAAAATTTTTTTTGTTTCAAATTGCTCACTTTGATCGAATAGTTTGTAGGAAGAGTTCAAATTTTTTTTTAATTTCCCAAACATGTTTCTTTGGGAAAGTTATTCAGTTTCATTGATTAAGCCCGCCCTTTCAGTTTTCGGTGCACCGTCCCTTACACCCTGCATAAATAGTCCATAAGGCTAAATAAATAATCATGGATAACCAATAATAAGTATATCAAAATTCTCTAAAGTAAGATAGAGATACACAAGAGTTATTCTGTTTCATTGATTGAGCACGCCCTTTCAGTTTTCGGTACACCGTCCCTTACACCCTGCATAAATAGTCATAAGGCCAAATAAATAATCATGGGTGACCAATAATAAGTATATCAAAATTCTCTAAAGTAAAATAGAGATACACAAGAGTTAGCCGTGCGCGCTCCCACCGTGCGGCCGCGTCACCTGTATTGATTGCGCGAGCGCTTATCTATATCGAGATCTAACTACTGAGTAAACAATGGTGCAGTGCTATTTATGTAATCTTTCGGTGGATCAAGCTACCAAGAGAAATATTTCTCGTTGTAGCTCGTGTGAAGCCGTGTTTCATAAGAAATGTGCAGTAAAAATAAAAGATTTTAGTGCTACCGGGCTGTGCGATGAGTGTCAAGTTTTGTCGGAAGATATACCTACTGATCTAAACTAAGAAATAAAACAAAGCTTTATCACGAAGACATGTTGATGTATTCTCTCTTGATTTACAATGAGGGCTGGGTGTTGCCACCACTCTAAACCTAATTACATCATACAGAACATCCCCCATTTTTAAGGTATGCCCTTACACACAACAGTCTCTGTTGACTTGCCACATAACTTGACTTAAATACCAAAATTGAACTTATATAGAAGAAAGTTACAAACTAATTATCATCTAACCTTAATGAACACAATAATCTTTTAAATACTGCGGTGCCTTAACTACTCTACCTGACCTTGTCCTAGTAGAAATAGGAACTGTTGCAGACACAGTTGGTTCTCTAGTGACATTTTGCTCGCTAGGAACAATCGGTACACTATTATCATTACCCTGACTATGAACACTAACAGGCACATCAGTATCCGGCACTTCATTCTTAATGACTAACTCATTCTTACTAGGATTTATATGCTTTTCATTCCTTCGAACTACATTGCCTTCCTCATTTAAAACTTTGTAAGATCTCTGCTTCACTTTCTCTAAAACCTTCCCCGGCATCCAAGTTTTATCAGGTAAATTCTGAATAACTACATTTTCCCCTTTTACAAAAGACTTTTTAGGTTTAGCAGTTTTATTATAGTTCTGTGTATAATTATCTTTTATTGTTTTCATTTTTTCTTTAACATCAATAGGCAACTTTGGCTCTTCTAGGCTAACTATAGCTTTTACATGCTCTTGGTCTACACTAATTCCTTCTCTGTTTATTATCAATCCTACATACTTCACATGCTCTTGTCTATTTTGCAACTTTTTACTATTAAACTTGACGTTGTACTTCCTTGCTCTATCTATCACTTTAGTAAGAATCCTGTCATGTTCCTCTTTGTCTTTTCCTGCAATTATCAAATCGTCAAAGTATATCATAGTACCTTTAATATCCCCAAAAATCTTAGTATTAATTTTTTGCATCACCTCAGGTGCCGAAGAGATACCAAAAGGCAGTCTGTTAAATTTATATCTACCAAATGGTGTCCCAAATGTACACAAATTTTTCTCATCCTCTAACTTTATTTGAAAAAACCCATCTTTCATGTCCAAAACGCTAAATACTTTCTTTCCCTGTAAATTATTATAAATCTCCTCCGGAGATGGAATCAAAAAGTTCTCTCTCAAAATGTTATTATTTAGCTCCTTGGGATCTAAACACAACCTTAGAGACCCGTTGGGTTTTTCAACAATCACTAAGTTATTGCACCACTCAGTCGGACCCTCTATTTTCTCTATGACACCTCTTTTTTCATAATCATCCAAAGTTTCCCTCAACTTGTTTTTTATTGCATGTGGAACTCGCCTTATGGGCTTAATTACTGGAACTGCATCATCCCTTACCTTTATCTTGTATGTCCCAATGTCACCAAGACCTGTGAACACATCCTTATTTTGATTTATAAAATTTTCTTTTGTTGTGTTGGACTGTGACAAATTATCTACTCTTTTCACTAAGTTCAATTTGATGCAATCTGGCAACCCAATCACTGGCTGTACTGGTAAATCAATAATATTAAAATTTAATATTTTTTTCTCATTTTTGTAGTTACACTCCAACTCAGCCTGTCCTACAGTATTAATTTTCTCTCCATTATACACAACAAGTACATTCTTACATTGTTTTAACACACAGTTATTATTTTTTATCTTAGTGTAAGTTTGCAAAGATAAAGTGTTGCAGTCCGCTCCAGTATCAATTTTAAAGTCCAGTTCTTTTCCACAAACATTCATCTTAACCAACCACTGTTGTTTGATACTGTTATTTGTATATATGCCTGATAAGTAGAAGTCCTTTTCACTTTCAGATTTTTCTTCTTCTTCTTCTACGGCATGTATTTTCTTTTTTTCACTTCTCTTTTCTTCTCTTTTCTTATTATACCTACACTGTTTAGCATAGTGATTATATTTGCTGCACACTGCACACCTTCTTCCAAAGGCAGGGCACTTTCTGGCCTCATGATGCAGCCCGCACTTGTTGCACAACTGTTGTTCTAAAACTCTGCTTGTTCTTTCTTCTTTACGATAACCTCTGTCTGTAGTTTTTCTAAATGCATCTACACACTCCTTAGAAGTACCACCTATTCCTTGTAACTGGGTCTTTCCTGCCTCTGAAGCCCTACAAATACTTATTGCACGCTCCAGGTCCAAACTTTCTTCTCTAAGTAACCTTTCTTTTACGGCACTGTCAGCTACACCAATCACCAACATTATAGCGACTAACCTGTCCTGCATGTCGCCTAATTCGCACTTTTTTCCTTGGTTTTTGAGTCTCGTCACAAAGTGGTCAATTGTTTCTCCTTCCTCTTGGCGATAATTGAGAAATTCATATGTTTTGAGCACCAAGCTCTTTAACGGCTCTGCGTACGCATCTAATGCTTTAAATAAGGCTGAAATTGACACTTTTTGGGCATCTTGTAACGTGTTGTAAACGTCGACAGCTTCTTCGCCCCCCGCGTTGAGAAAAATGGCGATTTTACGATTCTCACTCACTTTTTCCAACCCTGCCGCCTCTATGTATATTTCAAACAATTGTTTAAACTTTTTCCAATTAGCGTCTGGTCCACTTAGTTTCAAACCCTTTGGTGGGCGCAAGCCATCTACAGAAGGAACCGGCGAGTCTTTTGTGTCGTCCGGCATTTTGGTTATTTTTCACTAAGATTTCACAAAGATTTCTAATGTTCTGCACTAAGGTTTTACTCACAATAGTTTATAGCACTGAAGTTACTAGTTTTTAGGTTCTTTTATACTGACACCATGATCTAAACTAAGAAATAAAACAAAGCTTTATCACGAAGACATGTTGATGTATTCTCTCTTTATTTACAATGAGGGCTGGGTGTTGCCACCACTCTAAACCTAATTACATCATACAGAACACCTACAACGCCAAAAGATCCATGTTCTCAAGCTACTATAACGAAGATTCCTTCGATCAATATTGAGGTAGACAAAGTTACGCCTGAGAAGCTACTTGCGGAGGTAAACGACAAGTTGGCTATTGTCTTTAGCATGCAAAAAACCCTCGAAAAAATGTCTGCTGAAATCAGCTTCTACGCTGAGAAATACCAAGAGTTGTATGAGGAGAAAAAGAAAACCGATAAGAAGTTAAAAGCCTTAGAGCATCAAAATGTGCACCTGGAAACAAGGTCCAAAGCATTGGAAGAAAGAATTGCCTACTTAGAAACCTGCGAGAAAAACAAAAATGTTGAGATATACGGCCTGGAAGAAGAACAAGGAGAAAACCTGGAGGATAAAATCAGGAAATTAGCTTCTAAGCTTGGAGTGGACTCTAAAAGAATTTGTGAAGTGAAGAGGGTAGGAGAGGCGAAAGGAGTAGTCAATGGTGAGAAAAGTGGGTCAGAGAAAAAAACGCGACCGGTTGTTATTGTGCTGGACACGCGTAAGGAACGTGACCAGTGGCTGGCAACTAGGAAGACAAAGAGGCTAACGAACGATGATTTATTTTCAAACGGAAATAAAACACGAATCTACGTTAACGAAGATCTCACTAAGTATGTGCGGAACCTTCTGTGGACGGTAAAAGATGAATTAAAATCCACTTTTAAGTACATCTGGATTCAGAATGGGAAAATTCTACTAAGAAAAGATGACCCTAAAGACAAAAAAATAAGAGCCATTCGCTCTGCAGATGATATAAAAAACTATAGGGATGGCAAATGATTTTTTACTTTATGTGTTTCCACACTTATATACCTGTTGACTTGTATAAAAAGAGTTAACACTTTATTGTAAAATTCGATGATCAAATAGAACATATTTCATCTAATATAAGCTACAATAAATACATAGAAATAGAAAAATGGCAACAACAGCTAATAAAATCGAATTATGGCTTAAATGTTATGCACTTTAATATAAGATCCTTAAGAAAAAACTTTAGTCAACTACAAATATTATTAAATGATTGCAAAGAGAAATTAGACATTATTGCACTTACAGAAATAAACATAAAAGAACATGAACTACCGTTGTATAAACTAGAAGGATATGATACTTACATAAACACAAGGGAGACATCAAGAGGAGGAGGTATTTTAATATACGCTAAAAACCAACTAAACTTCACAGCTAAGATATTAAGAAAAAAATATTCTGAAATAATACATGGGCAGATTCCATCCCAAGGAGGAAAGCGATCGACACATGTTGTGATTGTCTACAGACCACCTAAAACAAATAAACATGGCTTCATTGAGGAGCTGTATCGATTACTGTCAGAAATTCCCAGGAATTTCGAGGTGATACTGACCGGTGATACTAACATTGATCTACTGTGCGAAAACAGTTCGAGTAGTGTTAGTAAGTACAGAGACTGTCTGAGCGAGTTGGGTATGGAGTGCGCTATCAATGATGTGACAAGAGAGGAAATGTATGGTGACTCTTTTACGAAAAGCTGCATTGATCACGCCTGGATTAGAACCCAGCGATCCGCATCGGCATACGTGGTACAGAGTAAAATATCGGACCACTATCCTATAGGTGTAAGTATTAGCAGTGATTCAGATAATTTGGACTGTGGACTGAGGACAAGTGTGTCGGTTATTAGTGATAAAAAAGTTATGGAAAAGTTAGAAGGAGCTGCGTGGTCGGACTTGTTATGCTGTAAGTGTCCCTTAGAGTTGTATGATAAACTGTGTGACATTTTTTCGTGTGCTTATAAGGATTCCATGACGGAAATAGTAGTTAATAATAAAAGAAAAAGTAAACCGTGGATAACAAAAAAGATTAAAAATATGATTAAAGTTAGAGATAGGCTATTTTGAAAGTGTAAAAGTAAGCCGGGTGATATGAACCTTAGACTACAATATAATAAATATAGAAATAAAGTTAATAAATGCATTTTTAAAGCTAAGAATTTTTATAGACAACAAGAAATTTTAAAATGTAATAAAAACTTAAAGAAAATTTGGGCTAAGATTAATTCATGGACGGGACAGCATAAAAAAAGGCTTGATAATATTATACTAAAATACCTAGGGAGAACTGATAGTAATATAAATGTGTGTAATAATTTTTCAAATACTTTTACAAAAGAAATTTTAGCGATTAAACATGAATGTAATCTAAAATTTTTAGATAGGTCTGTGTATGTTAAGGAATATGAGGTTTCAATGAGGTTTAAAAAGGCGTCTCCTGAGGCTGTAAGTAAAATCATATGTCATTTAAATTGTGATAAGTCGCCCGGAGCAGACAAGGTTAGAGTTAAAGAAATAAAGTTGCTAAAAAATGTGCTGAGTCCAATATTGGCCTTATTTATTAACCTGTGTGTTGATAAGGGTGTATATCCAAATAAATTAAAAACAGCATTAATACGACCTATCTTTAAACAGGGTTCACATTCAGACTATTCAAATTATCGCCCTACAGCTATATTATCAGCGGTCAACAAAATTGTGGAAAAATATATTGTTGGTCAGTTAAGTACTTTCTTAGAAAGATATAACATAATATCTAGCTCGCAGCATGGTTTCCGGCGGGGCCGCAGCACGGCTACGGCTTTGGCAGGGTTTACGGATGACGTCAACGAAGCTCTGGATCAGCGGAAGCAGGTGGTAGTCGTATACATAGATTTCAAAAAAGCGTTCGACACTCTGGAACATCACCAGCTGCTTCAGGCCATAGAAGAGTGTGGGGTCGCAGGACCACTGAACAGGTGGCTCCGTGCTTATCTCACAGAGAGAACCCTACAAACAGTTGTTGACGGCGTAAGCGGCGAGTCAGCGCGTATCAGCTCTGGCGTGCCAATTGGCAGTATTTTTGGTCCCGTCGGTTACTTAATGCACGTTAATAGTATGTGTAATGTGGTGCAAAATTGTAAAGTCTATATGTACGCAGATGACACATGTTTGCTATACGCGGATAAGAATTTAAACTTAATAGAAAACAAAAGTCAAAAAGATTTTACCAACATTATAAAATGGGCGCATGATAACGGTATTGTAATTAATATAAGTAAAACTAAGTGCATGCGAATATGTTCTCCATACCTTAAAAATATAGACAGCCGGACACCACGAATAGTGGGGCATAGCTATATGTGCCTACATAGTGGCGAAGTGGCGTGTGTCTGCAAGGAGCTTGAGGTGGTGGAAGAGTACAAGTACTTAGGTATGGTTATATATACCAGCTTCTCGTGGAAAACACATATAATCAACCTGTGTGGTAAACTAAGATCAGTACTTGTAAAATTCCACCATCTTAGCTTCATATTAGATCGGGCAACTATGTACACATTATATTACGCACTTGTAGATTCTCTAATCTTTTATGGACTGGGAAGTTACGGAAGGAGCTTTAAAACTTACCTTAATAAAATAAAGTCTTTACAAAAAAGATTTCTGAAACTTTTAGTAGACAAGAAAGTAAAATATCGTTGTAAGACTAGTGACTATGAGCAGCTCTTTACGGAATGTAGTATTCTACCAGTCCATGAGAAATTTATGTTATATACTGTAGTTGAACAATTTTCCAGAGACGAATTTAAGAGCTATGTAACAAATCCTAGACTTGCTAGGAAAAAAGAAAATAAGGTGCTGGAAGTCCCTAGATGTAACAATTACTATGGCCAAAGACATAGAAATTATCTAGTCCCGAAATTTATGAATAATGTCCCCTTAGATATTAAAAGTAGTTGTGCTTCAAAAAATGCATTTAGAAATAAAACTAAGCAGTATTTATTAAGAACATTTAGTGATAACATATCAAAGCTTTGTAACATGTAACATTGCATTTAAAATTAGATTCTAAATAAGACTCATATAAAAAATAATAACATAACTTCCTTCTTAAATATATTTCTTAGAATAAACAAGTAACTTACTTCAGAGTTAAGCAGGTGAAAAATCAGCATAGATAAGATAGTGATAAGGGAGCAGTATTCCAACTGCCAACAAACTGCCATGCAGTTTGGCAGATGTAATAATTTTAAGCAAATATTATGCTAACCAGAATAAACTCCATTTTTCATTTTTTAATTTTTTTTTATTCAGTTGGAAAACAAAAGAAATATTTAAAAAATCCTACTTGAAAAAAATAAAATAAAACTTAATTGAAACTAAAACTTCATTGAAACTAAACTAACGTAGAGGGCAATGATCAGGACGGAGCACTGCGCTATCACCGAGCCAGCGCGCGAGTATCAATGTATAAGGTAGACACATACATAACTGAAACTCTTTCGCATAGCGCGGTTCGCCGGGTCATTGTCCTCCGCGTTAGTTTAGTTTCAATAAAGTTTTTTTTTTAAGCAGGACTTTTTTATATATTTTTTTTGTGTTCCTTTATCGTTACTGAAACACCCCCTAAGCTATGGCACGCAATTAAATTAACACCCTGTATAGGGTGACTTTTAATTAGTTCTTGATAGCAAAAGATATGCATGTACTCATGATACTGAACAACTTTTCCCTAGGAACATAGGTCGAAATACGAAAAACCAAATTTGACCTCCCATACAAAATTCGCTATCAGCTGTTGCAGTTTCTATGGGAGTTCAAAACTTGATTTTCGTATTTCGACCTATGTTCCTTGGGGAAAGTTGTTCTGTATCATGAGTACATATAAACCTTTTTCTATCAAGAACTAATTAAAAGTCACGCTATATATAACCATAAGGCTAAATAAATAATCATGGATAACCAATAATAAGTATATCGAAATTCTCTAAAGTAAGATAGAGATACACAAGGTAGGTACATACATAAGGCTTGCTTATAAAAACGGCAACCCGCGTCCGAATCTCTGCAGAGCGTTGACTCCAGATGAACCATTTAGCTCGTTCTGTACGCACGCCCAAACAAGTTTCGCGAGATTGTGCTCATTGTTCATACGAACACGATATAAAAAAAGTCGAATTAAGTACAACTTTCCTCCTAAGCTGCCCATTGTACAGTCAACGACAGGTCAAGCTTGACACTCGCAGTGCGACTCTAGCCCGTATGGCTATTGAAATAAGAACAGTACAAAGTCCAATGTGTCAAGCTTGATGTGCTCTTGACTGTACAATAAAGAAAAAGTATCCATCGGTCCGAGGCGTCAGGGTCGCGAGGAAAGACGCTGGATGCGAGTAGCGCAGAACCGGCCGTCATGGAGATGTTCAAAAGAGATCTATCTCCAGCAGTGGACGTCTTTCGGCTTATAATTATGATGATGATGATTCATCGGTCAGTATATTATCGCTTTGGCTTTGGAAACAACACCGCGTAAATAAATTTTTGGCGGTTCTTAGTTTAAAAAAACTAATTAATCGACTTACGCGGTGGTTCCAAGGAATAGAGATCCAAATACGAAAAAACCGGTCAAGTGCGTGTCGGGCCACGCGCAGTATAGGGTTCCGTAGTTTATTTACGACTTTTAATCGCAAAGCAGGTTTTGATTAAGTATTCCATAACGTATGTTTTACCTCCTAATGCTCAGCTTTTATATCATTTCCAGTTTTTCGGCTATAGGTCATTAACCTGTTAAGCCAACTTAGCTGTGATAGTTTTTTTTTAGTTTAGCTGGTAGAGGGTGCACTCTTATCCAACAAAAAATTGCGCTTTCAAGCTGAAAACTTACAATATTTAAAAAAACCTATCTAACGACACCTCACACGATGGGGTAGACACGAAAAAAATTTTCACCCCTACTTTAATTGTAGGGGAGGTAATATAACTTTTTTTTTCAAGATTTTGTTTCACTACTTTGTTGGCGTGGATAAAATGTATATCCGTACAAAATACATCTTTCTAGTACTAAGGGTGTCTGAGCTAGGCTGCGGACAGACAGACGGACGTGACGAAACTAAAAATTATCCCAAAATGCGCTATTACAATTAAATTTTCTTTTCTTAATGTTGCGAGTGAGCAAACGAGCAGGTGGGCCACCTGAAAGTGAGTGGTCACCACCGCGATACCTATGGCGATACTAATAAAACAGCGAAGCGTTGTTGCCCACCCTGAGAAGTAAGATGGTATGTCTCATGTGCCTTTTTATTTTGTGCCTGCAATTTCTGTTTTCGGGAGTAGACTCATAATACTCTTTGGTTCTAAAACCCGATGATTTGTGAAAACCTTTACCCGCCTTCTACATTTATAAGTAGGTACTTAAACTTTCTCCACTAAAAAGCTTTTTCAATCAATCGAACTTCACCTTTCAAGCGCTCTTCTATAGAAGTCCCTTTATTCTCGGTTTTCTATTGTATATCAAGAAAGTGTATAAAGGCAGTCAACAGCTCTCAGGTATATCGATTGTAGTCGCCTCGACGGTTCTTTGACCAAGCCGATGGTATTTAAAGTTCACTCTTGTGGTTGACTTATTAGTTCTATTTCCAAGCCAATTCCGTTTCTGAGATGGTGTCGGTTAATACTGGGCCGGTATTTCACTGGGACACCATGGCAGCGCAACCAGTTGCCGCTACAAGTACCAAAAAAATGTATACGTAGTACGTACGTATGTAGTTACTCATCTGGGTTTCGTTTGGTTGCGCAACCAATTTGGCGGCGCAACTAGCTCAGATGCTGGTCGAGCTACCACTCCCAGTGAAATATAGCCCTTAATACTGTGGCCGCAGGGAGCGGCGACCCTGGTGTTTTTACTGGTGTCTAGGTACGGACACCATGGTGGCCCAACCAGTCGCGCCACCGTGGTGTCCCAGTGAAATATCGGCCTAAGTATTGATGTACCCTTCAGGTGTCAGGGGTGGCTATTGACTATGATTTTGCGAGACAGTGGAGTGCAGTGGAATAAATGAATGCATGAATGAATTACCTAATGTATGAATGAGTGAATGAATAAATAAATGAATGAATCATCGTATCGTATAACGATAGTCGATGATTGCCCTCACTAACCATGATGTCAGAATTGTTGAGCCAACAATTTTAAGTAGTTTTGCTAGAAATTCTTTGCTCTAAAACATATTCCTACTGATTGACTTTCCTCATGTACCGCATTGAAGTGGACTCATGAGAGGTAACTTTATTTAAACAGATTTGTCAGTGGTGGTTTTGGCATTGTTTTAATGTGAATTGACCACCAGGTGTCAATGCCAAACGATTTTTTTATGCATTCGATTAACTTTGCTTGTTGTAAGACCTTTCTTTGATTATTCGTGTTTTCCTCGATATCTTAGTGACGAAATTTAGAATACAAATCTCAGCTCAAACTATAATTTTACGAGAGCATTTTTACATAAAACGACTTACATTTGATAGTCAGTCCCCAACACTATATGGTTTTATCAAGCTTTAGACTGACCAATTCTTGTCTTCGAATTCCAAAAAGACGGCAGCATCAGCCAATGGAAACAGTCTACACGCACACACGTTTCCTTTGAAGTCCCACACATGCGCACGAGTTTGGTCACGAACACGGCCGAGATTACACGCAGATTGTCTTCTTGTGTAGAGCCTCTATATTTGTCTATAGCCTCTATATTCGTCTAGCTATAGTCGCGTTACTCTATACATGGTGTCATTTAAAAATAAGATATTTGCTACGTTTAATTGAAGAAAGACAACATTTTTTACGAGAAAAATATTGTTTAAAAGTTCCTATAATAAGTGCTTACTACAATATGAGAATTTATGAGCTTCCATTTTTATGAAATCCAATATCGTGGTGACAAAACGTCATATTATATCAAACTATCAGCTGCCGTGTTCCAAAGTGAAACTACGATAATATCGCGCCGATAATTAGTCTATGGTTCGGCCTTTGACGAAGAAATTCCCATACAAAGTAAATTTCCGAACGTAATTGTTGTTGTCAATCTGATAATATCGGAGCTCCGATAAAACTTCGGAATACGCACCCAGCAGAATGCAAAAAGAGTCTAAAATGGTTTCTTATATTAGTAGACTATAAAAATATATTTCCTACTTTCATGAAAGTTTTCTTGGAAATAAAAGTTAAAAATGCTTATTCTCATTATTTGACATATCCCAAAGGACGAGTATAGTGGGATAATAGAGGGACCGCAAGGTACCGCAGCCATTGGGATTCCGGGACCCTGGGCCGCCTCAAAGGATGGGATGATATCGGATAATGAACAGATTCCTCGGGTCACGTTACGCATATGGATAAATTAGATTCGGTTATAGGATAAAAATATAAGAAATCTTCGCATTTCATGTTATACACTTATACTGAGTATTATTGTTAAAATGTTTCAACACTTACAACCTTTCTACTATTTTCTAAACAGATCGATAAACGAAGCGCTCATGGACGAGTGGTAGTTGCTCTTTACTTGCATTATTAGCCGTGGTCACAACCCGGATGGGTGACCGATAGTTACACAACAACTAGAACGTTTCCGTGCATCGGAAGGCACGTTAAGCTGGTGGTCCTATTTACTATCAATTATAGTAGTCGTTATGCCAAGTCAGAGGCCATTTGGTGGCTTGAAAACTCTGTCAGCCAGGTTGGCCACTAACCTGGCAAAGCCTAAGTAATCTAGGATTGGGTCTGGTTTGCTCTCTGGGTTGCGGAGGTTAGATGGCAGTCGCTCTGTGTAAAAACCAGTGCCCTCGTCAAATCCCCTAGATTAGGTAGCCGACTCCGTAAAAAAAAACATTGGTCAAAAACGGAATAAGACTAGGCGATGATGATGATCGATATACGAAAAATTACTTTTCATAGAAACTGTCTCGCATGATAGCGCATTTGGCATGGATTTTTTCATATTTCGTATTTACGAAATACGGGCTGATTAAAACCATTTAAAACCCTGTCTATTAATATACGACTGGCTTTAGCACGGTTGGTATTATATTGATAAATCTTTCTAAAGTCCGAGATTGCACTCAAGATGCATAATTTGTATGTGTCAATACGACCACCAGTGTCCCTACCTCTGCGCTGTTGAGGTGAGTTAGATCCCCGTTCCAGACAAATATTTGTGAGATGAACATAGACGTTTGTTCAGAATTCGGGTGTAACATTATATGTTTATCCGTTTCTATTCGCGTCATCATAACATCCCATGAAACGTCCACTACAGGACAGGGAGCTCCCTCCAAAACTCCGGCAAAAACGCGTGGCACTTAGGAAGTATTTACCATTGGTCACCACGCTTGTAAGCGTTGCGGCTGGCGACCGCTGCTGTTGGTGACCGCTGTATGTAAGATGGTACGATACACAGAAAGATGCTGCTGCCCATCCTCCGGTTCATAAGCCCTTAGTCGACTTTTACGACACCCACGGGTGGATATGGGTTGGTACTATTCTTTGCCGACACCACACGGAAGTACTATTCGCGTACGATATTATTATAATCACAAAACAGGGCCCTGAGTCAAGATGCATTCTACAATCGCAAACGATATAGAATATAATAAAAATGTATGGGATTGAAATTAGCTGTCACGCAACATTTCGATCGCTAATGTCATTCCCGTACATTTTCATTCTATTCTACTAGCGTTTGCGATTGTAGAAAGCATCTTGACTCAGGGCCCTGGTTTTGCCGGCCTAGAGTGTGAAATGTCCACCATATTCTTAAAAGTGTTTTCCTAATCACCATATTTTTACTTTCTTGACGGCTCTTTATTACGGGAAGTTTCGAATCGCACTCGTAATTTTCTCTGCCAAAATTCGTGTAATCATTTTAAGTTGTACAATTTGGTCCTTCGATTCGAAACCTGCTGCAGCGGGTTTACAATCGTTTATAAGGTGGAATTGGTCGCAGGAGGCTGTTAAAAAACCCGTCTTGTTTCCGGGCAGAACAGAACCGGCCAGATCGCCTCGAAGAGTGAAGTAAAAGGGGGAGAAACAAAAAGATATTAACCAACCAAGTAAGGAAGATCGGTTTCGGAGGCTGCATGGTGCTTTCATTTCCATACGATACTTTTTGCAATAATTATGTAAAATAAAGAATTAAACCACCTAAATTCGCAAAGACGGTGTACCGAAAACTGAATGGGCTTGCTCAGTAGACAAAAAAATTAAATAAAAAGAATTTCGACAAAAACAAAATTACTTTGTAGAAGCTTGTATGGAAATTAATGAGAAAGTCGAAATTTTATATTATTTCCCCAATCCATTTCAGTTTATGATACTTACACGTTCTTAACATCCTTCATAATTTTTTTTAAATTTTTTTTTTCATTACTTTCTTTTTATCTTCATTTTGATATAGAACTCTCTTCAAACTTTACCGTTTGTAGTATTTAGCTCGCGGAGATCGTGTGATATTTTTTCATCTGTCAATTTGTTCAAAATCTTCTTGCCCAACAAAGGATAGTATCTCAAGTAAAGTAGGAATGCACGTTAGTCTGATGCCTCCTCAAAAATATACATCAACTGCAACATATTTTTAGTATAATCTGAATTTCCTTTCTATTTATTTATTTAATAATAATATTTTTTTTTACTTGTGTAACACCCGGATTTGTTAAAGTTTTCATACTAGTTTGTTTTATTACTTTTTATAACAGTTGTATTGTCTAGCGCGTAAGTTTCACGGTTTTTATTATTTTTGTTTAGCGTAACCTCCACTCTGGTGCTGGCTGAAAATCAGTATCACACACAATACTTCTCTGGTACTTGTGACAAACGCTGAGTCTAGTGCCATTTCATCGCACGATATTCTGTGTACATCCTATTTAGTTTATAACACTCATTGTCGTGCATTGAATAAATTGTTTTCTTTCTTTCAAAATTAGTACATATTTCAGCTATGATTAAATTAAAAAAGATAATCTTGTAAAACGCGCTTTTTGACCCCGACTTTCGCAGCGAGTTCAAGCTTTATTATGATTTATGATCGATGCGCGCTCAAAGTGAATTTAATTAAGTTCGCCTAGCGTGTTTTGTAAAAAGCTAGTTACATTTTGTCTTTCAGACAAGGTTTACGATATCAAAAAATCAAGAAAAGGAAATGGTTTGATGTTTAGACTGTATTTTTTTGTAAAAATACTTTTTCTTTCAAGCTTTTGTAAGCTTGGTCGAAGCCTTATACTTGGCGAAACGCATTCTTTACTCAGAACTGAAAGATGGCAAGCGAAAGCATGGCGGACAACTCCTTAGATATGGCATTTTAAAAGATGCGAAATTGAGCCCTCACAATGGGAGGATCTGGCGGCGCAACGACCGGAGTGGAGGTACTTAGTTAAAACTAAGACCGACGATTTTGAGACGCGTCGCTTATTAGACCTAGACACTAAGCGCGACGAACTGAAGGCCCGACCACCAGCAGCCATATCATACAATTATTTAAACAATGTTCTCACTTGCCCTCATTGTGGAAGAGAGTTCACTGCAAAGATAGGCTACATAAGCTATATAAGGGCACATCAGCGCCGTAACCCTTTTGAAGTCGACTGCAGTCGCCATGGCCGAAAACGGTCGGATGATGATGATGATGATACTTTTACATACGGATATACACTTACGGCTTTTTCCCGTAAGTAAAGGTAGGCACAGAATACGCCCTTCCACCTGCTACGATATTGACATACTTCCCTCGTTCCTTTTACTATCATCAACCCTTTCATACTTGCTCGTCGGTTTAGGGTACATTTAACCTGGCCTTCACTCAGAACATCCTGAATTTTGTCTTGGAACATTCGTCGAGGCTAGTAAAATGTATTGTCTTCGGCCGAGGCTTTCCTCTTTTATTGTTCGTTTTTGGTACCTTACATAACCTCGTTATGGACGAGTTTTCGAAAGCTTTTTTTTAGGTCGAAGTAAAGGAACTGCTGTTTAAAAATATCATGCTTCTGAACTCAAAACTTACATCTAGAAAAAATTTTGCGTTGACTGTCATTAAACTTTGAAGGAAAGAATTTCATTTAATTTTTAGGCATGTATCCTGTAGGGCTCCGGAGATAAGTTACTCAGACTTTACTGAAACTTTTTGTTGTTAGGTGTACTAACTATTATTTAATTCAGCAAATACCTTCCCGTTTTTAACTTCGCCAAATATAAAACAGTTCGTCCACAACGAGAACATTCGTTGAAACTGAAGTTTGAATCAATTGGTCCCAATTTATCAAGAAACTTCTACCAGGCTTCAGACTGCAACATTAACTAGTAGAAAATCAGCGTCTAGCGAGCTTGTAGATGTCTCTAAATTGGCCTGTCTGGGCCCTTGTCAACTCGTGTACTACAAGCACTGTATCGCAGCATCAACGTACATTAATTGACAGAAGAATCGCGGCACATCACGAATTAATCGCCCGTTGAATTATTTATAGCGGCGCGCGCGCTGCAGGGTGAGCTGAGGGGGAGGGGGAGAATAGAGGGGGAAGGGGGAAGCGGCAGGTCCGCATTGTGTTGGGATGCAAGGGATGAGAGAGGCTGTAGGGCTGCTGATCGACTATCTATCTCCGTTCTAAAAGTAGAGACTTGGCTTGGATGTTTTAAAGAAATCGTCGTTAGGTATAGAATTATTACTGGAAAATTAGGTTTCAAATATGCAAGTTTATTAAGCAGAAATTCAGAGTAAATTCTTCTTCGTTACCTATCTCTACCAAAATATCCTCCAATATGTAGAAGTAACGACTTTCCTCACTCATTTCCACTATTGAAGATAAGCAAAATTAAGGAGGATCTTGTCTGAATGTAAGAACTTCGTCGTAGTCGAGTCATCGTGTACCGTAGATTATTTTACTTAAATTAGAGTGTGAAAAAAAAAATTACAAGATCTCCCATGTGGTAGCACCCGTTTTTTCCGTAAGAATCTATATTCGGTTCAGTGAATATAATCTTCGTATTTATCTCGCGCATTAGTTTACGAGAGAGCGCTATATCTCAGAGAAATGCTGCACTATTAGTAAGTATCCGAGATAGTGCAGAGCGAAGATAGCTAGTTACCACGTTTTTGATGAACTGGGAACAGGCTAATTCCTCTCAAGTGTGACTATGAGGGCACCGTCATAGAGTTCAAGAAATTGGCATTAAATTTTGTAGCAACTATAATGGCACAGAATAAAGTAATAGTAGGTACTATCATACAGAACGGACACGCTCCACCCCCCTTTACTTGCAATCTACGACGTCCCCCCGCTCGCAGCCGCCCGCGAGATTCTCGTGGTATTTCTGAGGACCTTCCAATTTCAAATTTTAAATTCACGCTCGATGTATGAAGTGTACGGGGCGTGGTAATAGCCTATTAGATCCACATTACGTTGGTCTGACAATGCGTAACCAGGCACAGTCAGAGATAAATGTGGTTACGAATGAAACCTGTTCGTAGATTCTTCTCAATTGCTCTTCAGAACCTCTTTTTCTTCCCTCGGTGAATCACTTAAGAGCAAGCTCATACTTGAGAGGAATTTATCAAACCTACATGAAGACCTCGCCTGTTTCTCGTAGGGCACAGAAGGGGTAGGCAATGATCACATCTTTCCACCCGCTTAGGGTCTTGACATACGAGTACGTCCTTTGCTTCTTCTACACCCTTTCATACACGTCGCGTAACATATTATAGTTCCAAAGTGATGTATTTCCCAGTGTTGGCACCCCTACCTGTGTAGGGTGCGGGGGGCAAGAACAAGCGCGCGGGGCAGGCGCGGGCGCAGGAATGTTCGTTCTTGTTCGTTTTGGGAGCGTCCGCGCAGGTAGGCGCGCCGCAGCCTCCGCCGCGCGGTTGTTGCTAGGCCGATACTCGAGTAGCGTACACCTGTTGGTTCCAAATTTTGGAATAATTTTGATGCTGCGATACGTAAACGATTATATTGCAGATGGATTTGATGTTTTATCGATTTTTGACTGTTAGTTAAAGTTCTGCCAAGCGCTGAGTTATAAAAAAAAAACCTTTGAGAAATACCAAATCTATGTTACGCAAAACATAAAACTAAAAAACTTTTCTAAAGATACTTTTCAAAAACTGCATTTATTTCTGGCTTTCTGAAACAAACCTTGCGTTGGGTTTTTCGACCCATGTCTCTTGTTTTCAGTTTTTGGAGAGAACTACCAAAAGAAAGGTCCTTAAATAATAGTATTTATTCCACTGGCGATGGTGTTTAGGGAAACATGTTTTTTTTTCTGCCAATCCACCGGAAACGTTTGCAATCGTCAATTTTTTTTCTAAATTATATTTTACTTTCATTCACGCGATTGCAATACCTTCTTCGCAAATAAAAAGAAATACCTATAACCCTCGACACTCGGGTATAGTCCACCGAAGCCCTTACTTATTTTTTACTCGTTCGCTCGTTCTGAGGTCAGCAGAGTAGTAAAAGTAAAGTATTGAGTCAAAATAAAAAGCGACCGCTCATGGGAGCGAATCCAGGTCATAAATGGTGCGGCCACGAAAACTACTTAACTAAAAAAATAAAATTGCCTTAAAAACTGTTAACTTTGTAAAACTTAACAGTTTTAAACGATGACAACTGGAGAAAAAATCATGCAGTTGTAAAAGTTGTTGTTGTTTCGAGTTTTTGCCCGCGACTTCGTTCGCACGTTTAGATGATTCTCGAAAAAATAAACAGTCACATAGTAAATAAATCAGTGATTTAGATTCAGCATACATCAGCTTTATTGAATATAATTTTGTATCGCAATACCTAAAACGAGGCTGTATGGAGCTATTCCCTTCAGTTGTTTTATTAAACGTTTATGTGGCCAGATGGCGCTGTAGTCTCTGGTCAGTCTACTTACTGCAATACACGTTGTCGAAGAAATCTTTTATCGTTTTAATTACAAAAACCGAATTGGTTATGGGCTAGCACCCATTATTTACGATAAATAAAGAGCAAGGAACAATACAGTAAAGTAAAACAAGTGTTTAGTGCTGGAAAATATCAAGATGGAGAGAGGTTTGAGCGTCGAAAAATTTGACGGAACCAACTTCAAACAATGGAAGTTCCAAATGAAATGTGCCCTGCGAGCAAAAGGACTTGATTATAATGTTGCGAAAACTAAGGAAAATGCGACGCAATGGGAAAAAGATGATGGTATGGCCATGTTTATCTTGACATCCGCCATGGATCTGACGCAAATTGCATTGGTCGAAAATTGTGGGTCGGCATTAGAGGTTATGACGAAACTGGAATCTATCTATGAACAGAAGTCTGATATGACCAAAATGATGATACATGAACGATTTTATCAGTATAAAATGTCCCCAAATGATAGCATAGCACAACATATTGCTAAAGTTGAAAGTTTGGCCAAGCAGTTGAATGAAATTGGCGAGAAAATAAGTGATACCGCCATAATGACAAAAATCTTAAGCACACTACCTCCAAAGTTTAGATCTCTTCGCCAGGCTTGGATGTCACTTGATTCTGCTAGTCAAACTATTGTGAATTTGACGGCACGGTTATTAGATGAAGAGGCAAGTTTAAACGCTGAAGAAGAAAACGAAACTGCGTTTCTAGTGTCAAAACAAAATACAAAGAAGAAAACACAAAACTTTACTAAGACAAAGAAAGAAGGTTTTCATGAAGACTCAAACAGAGAACGTCAGCACCACCGTTTTCCTTGCTATAACTGTGGAAAACGTGGGCATTTTGCTAAAGATTGTCATTCAGCAAAGAAAAACCAAGGTAATAGAAATATGTTAGCTTTCAATGTTGCTAACACTGAATGGGACACTGCTGAGGATTGTGAGAAGTGGATTTTAGATAGTGGAGCATCGGCACACATGTCCTACAAGCGTGAGTACTTTATTGAGCTAAAGAAGTATTCTGGATCTCCGCTGAAGTTAGGAAATCAAGAAAATATTGAAGTGGCTGGTCAAGGAGACATTTTGATCAGCAGATGTGTGGAAGGCCAGTGGGAGACAAGTATTCTAAAAGATGTACTTTATGTTCCGAAACTGAGTAGAAATCTTTTCTCAGAAGGAGTCATTACGAGACAAGGTTACAGAATTTTAAAAAAGGAGAATATTGCAGAGATTTATAAAGACAATGATTTTGTAATGTTCGCAACTTTACAGAGCAACAATTTATATGAATTAAAAATTAAATCAATCACCAACAAAATGTGCAATATAGCACAAAAGTCAGACCTGAAAACTTGGCATGAACGTTTGGGACACCTAAATGTAAAAGAAATACAGAAAATGTGCAAGAATAATGTAATTACTGGAGTTGACCTTTCTAATTGTGACAATTTTGTGTGTGAAGGTTGTGCTTATGGCAAGCATGCACGAAAACCTTTTCAGAAGTCAAATAGAGGACCAGTTCAAGCAGGTGATGTCATTTACAGTGATGTGTGTGGACCATTCAGCGAGTTGTCAGTACAAGGTATGAAGTACTTTGTAATATTCAAAGATGCCGCCACCAGTTACAGGTATGTGTACTTTATCAAGAATAAATGTGATGTGTTGGACTGTTTCAAAAAGTACAATTCAAAAATTAAAAACAAATTTCAACACAGTGTACGTACACTGCATACTGATAATGGAGGGGAATATAAAAGTAAAGAGTTTAACGCTTATCTCACTAGTGAAGGAATATCTCAAGAGTTTACCGCACCCTACACTGCAGAACAAAACGGTCGGGCAGAACGAGAGATAAGAACTATTGTAGAAAGTGCTCGCTCCATGCTGTATGCTCGTGATATGCCTCTCAACTTGTGGGCTGAAGCAGTTAACTGTGCTGTATATCTTTTGAACCGAACGTCTTCAAGTCAGACACCAAATATGACTCCGTATGAACTTTGGAATGAACAAAAACCCAGTCTGGACCATGTCAGAGTATTTGGATGTGAAGGCTATGTTCATGTGCCTGATCAGTTAAGAACAAAGCTTGAGAGCAAAAGCCGGAAACTGATTTTGGTTGGCTATGATCACAATAATTATAAAATGTATGATCCAATAACAAAAAGGATAACAGTATCAAGAAATGTTATTTTCAATGAACAGAAAACTCCAGAAATAAGGAAAAATATTGCTCAGCTTTTTGTTATTGATGAAGAGGAAGCAAAATTGGAACAGCATGAAGAAGAACAAGAGGAAGAGCAAGAAGAACAACAAGAAGAAAGTCAAGAAGAACAAGAGCAAAGTCAAACAGAAGAACAAAAGCAAGAACAAGAAAACATAGAACAAGAAATTGAAACAACTGTAAATGATCCACATGATGAAACATATGAGCCGTCTAATGAAAGTGGTGTTAATGGCAGTTTTTTCAATCTTTTCCAAATGAACTTGCGATCACGGGGACATGAGGCAAACCTGTTGGAGTTTGATGTACCTAAAACTTATGATGAAGTGGCCAATAGTCCAGATTGTCAATATTGGTTGGAAGCTATTAGAGAAGAATTAGAATCCCATCGTAAGAACCACACATGGAATTTTGTAGACAGAGGAGATCAAAGAGCCATAACTTCAAAATGGGTGTTCAACATCAAAAGAAATAAAGATGGACAAGTAGAGAGATACAAAGCTAGACTTTGTGCTCGTGGTTTCACTCAGGTTCATGGAATTGATTACAGTGAAACTTTTTCACCAACTACTAGATATGAGTCGATCAGAATACTTTTGAGTATTGCTGCGCAATATAACTGGAATATAAGACAGTTAGATGTTAAAACAGCTTTCTTATATGGGGAGTTGGAAGAGGATATTTTTATGGAGGTTCCGGATGGAGTAAAAGCACCTGCAAATAAAATATGTAAATTAAACAAATCACTATATGGTTTAAAACAGGCATCACGCTGTTGGAACAAAAAGTTCACTGATTTTTTATTAGAATTTGGTTTTGTTCAATCCCAAGCCGATAGCTGTGTGTTTGCAGGTGATTTTGCTGGTATCAAAGCATTCCTTATTCTGTATGTTGATGATGCTTTAGTGATGTCAGAATCTAATGTAGTCTTGGAAGAAATTATAAGTTACTTAAAACAAGGTTTTGAGATCAAAGAATTAGATTTCACTAGATTTGTCGGTTTGGAAATTGTGAAGACTCAAGACTACATAAGTATCTGTCAAACTAAATACATAGAACAGATTATAAGCAAATTTAATATGAGCACTGCTACCCCGTGTAATACACCTGTTGATGTAAATGTTCAAATATCAGGAAATTTAGAGTCAGAGGAAACTAATTTTCCTTACAGGGAGGCCATAGGCTCACTGTTGTTTTTGGCTACTGCCACCAGGCCAGATATTTCATATGGAGTTAATCTCTTGAGTAGATACATCAACAAACCAAGTAAAGAACATGTTGTTCAGCTAAAGAGAATAATTAGATATCTCATTACAACTAAGAATGTTTGTATAAAATATCAAGGACAAGAGAATTTGATTGGGTATTCAGACTCAGATTTTGCGGGGGATATAGATACAAGGAAATCCACTACTGGTTACATTTTCATGTTGAATGGAGGTCCTATTTCATGGGCTAGTCAGAAACAACCTTGCGTTGCCCTCTCAACAACTGAGGCTGAGTTTATGGCCGGATGTGAGGCTGCTAAAAACGTTCTATGGTTAAGACAATTTTTCAATGAAATTGATGTTAACCAAAATTGTACAACTTTGTGTATGGATAACCAAAGTGCAATTAAACTTATCAAAAATCCTGTTTACCATAAAAAGACAAAGCATATAGATGTGAAATTCAACTTTATTCGAGAAAAGGTAAAGCAGAAGTTAATTGATATTAAGTATGTACAAAGCTATGAACAACTGGCTGATATCTTAACTAAGGCTTTGCCTACTCAAAAATTCTGTACTTTGAGAGATCAGATTCTTTCAGTCCTATAAGTGAGTTAAATGTTTGCAATTTTTAATTGGTTCTCTTTAGTATATTTTGTTTTATAATTTTAGTGGGAGTATTGCAATACAAAATTTAGTGGGAGTATTGAATATAATTTTGTATCGCAATACCTAAAACGAGGCTGTATGGAGCTATTCCCTTCAGTTGTTTTATTAAACGTTTATGTGGCCAGATGGCGCTGTAGTCTCTGGTCAGTCTACTTACTGCAATACACGTTGTCGAAGAAATCTTTTATCGTTTTAAAACAAAAACCGAATTAGCTTGACAATTTTTTTATAAATTTCTTCAATGTAGGTACTACAGACAAAATACATTGAAAGTTTTATAATAGTGGAAGTTGTATGGAATTGCAAACATACTGTCAACTGTCGAAGTTGCTTACCTAAGTACGGAATCTAGTTTAAGTTGTTCTCGACAAGGGTCAAGGGTTACCTGCCAAGTCCGGAGCTTGCTACATAACTAAATAGTTGTACCTATATTACACGACCTTTCTTATGAAAGATGTTTCCAGACGGTCAAAAACGTATTGAGTATAAGAGTTACCGTTGTAGTTCGTGTGGTGACGACAAAGAATAGTACCAACCCATATCCACCCGAGGGTGTCGTAAGAAGCGACTAAGGGCTTATGAACCAGAGGATGGGCATCAGTATCTTTCTGTGCATCGTACCATCTTACATACTGCGGTCACCTACAATAGCGGTCACCAGCCGCAACTCTTACTTACTTACGCTTCTGCAAAGTACCACGTATTTTTGTTGGAATTCTTGAGGGAGCTCCCTGTCCTGCAGTGGAAGTTTAATGGGATGTTAAGAAGATAAGTAGTTTTAAGGCCAGGGGGTCTATTACGGTAGCTGGAACGTGTCTGCCATATGCGAACCATTTCCCTTGCAACTAATGATGTTTTATTTCTTATCAGCGGCTGAAAAACGGCTCGCTAAATTAGACCACACTAAAAGCGTTCGATAGGAAATCTAGACATAAAACACCATTGGTTGCAAAAGAAATGGTTTGCTCATGGCAGATGAAATGATAGTAAAACCCAAGGAGGTTTAAGTAGCAGCTCTTTCTGCTAAGGAGGGAGCCATAAGCGTATCACTTTCTTGCGAGGGACCTCCATACTAAAATGTATGGTTTTTTTTCAAATCCTAAAAACGTAAACTTTTTATCTTTCTCTCTGAGAAATTTGTGACATGGGACTAATTAATGCTACTAACACAGTTTTTCTGGTGAAAATTCAGGAAAGAAACGGTGTTAAAAATCACGTATTAAATGGCTATTACGGATTATTTACGCTTCCGTTCTTAGTATTATTGATCAATTCACAAGTAAAAATGATATATTTTCAATTTCGCAAACAAAGTTTATACTAAAACATTAGATTTTTAAAGATATCTTGATTTTTGTAAAACTTAACTGAGTTTTTTAACCGACTAGCATGGGCGACAGTGAGACGCTTTACACTTCACTACCTCATACAGAATATGTACGAGTATATGGCGGAATCTATAGTTTTTTACTCTCAGGTAAAACCATACAAGTTGCTATAAGCAAACAAGATTAACTTAGTTGTCCAATTAGATCCTTGCAAGCTCAAATGAGGTCAAGATGCTTGTTTGAATCTATCAAAATCTTGAATGAATCAGCAATTTTTTTTCAGTGTTGGCTTCTGAATTTACAGTAGCTGGGACCAACGATTTAACTTACTTTCCAAAGCACCGAAACGCTCTTGTTGTATTGCCGCTCGCGATACCTATCCATGTCCTGACTACGGCATGCGGCACCGGATATTTAATAGTAAACTTCATCATCATCATCATCATATCAGCCGAAAGACGACCACTGCTGGACATAGCCCTCCCCTAAAGATCTCCATGATTAGTAAACTTGTTTACTATTAAATAATGATATTTAAGATAATATCATGATCGGAAAGAAAGAGCAACTACCACTTAGTCACGAGCGCTACAGCAGCTGCAAAGGTTATAACTAATGACCTAATCAATAATTACAATATTTGCAATACAATAGAAAACCTGTCAAAATAGAACAATAAATCATAATGCGGCAAAATAAATTTACCGCACAAAAGGTTCGCTGAACTTAAAAGGCAATCCAATCATTTTCGCTTCGTAAATAAATTAGATTTATTTCAATATTTCGAGTCCAAGTATCTACTGTACCATTTTAATGTCAAATGGTTATTACTTTACAGTGAACCTATTAGCCATTCTGTTGAGTAAGTAATTAAAATATATCAGGAATTTGTATGTGTCGCAGGCAAATTGAATAATTCTTCAATATACATTATGCCTTAGCAATCTACAAATTGCCGAAAAAATTTTAGTTCGTCAATTTACATAATGCCGCGGCATTTCACAAAGTGGCGTGTAAATCGTTACTGGCAAAAAATCGTTGTGGTCGAAATATAACCCAACCCAACCTAACCGATTAGATTAGGTTTACGAACCTAAAATGCGCCAGTGATCTAAGCCCGTTGACAATCTGCCGGCGCCGTTTTACATTTTGACGATCGTTTACAATTTGCCCGCCGTTTGTAAACGGCGAATTATACGATTTGCCAGCGACATATAGACATTAGAAAAAGTATATCTTTGGTATAGACAGTCGTCGGGTTTTGTCACCTGTCGGGACTACGGAGCGATGCGTCGCGTGACGTGACCGGTTCGCTGCTGTCACAGGTGCCGATTGTTGGGCCGCCGCGGTGAACAAAATCAACGGGGTGATCGTGGTCATTTAAATGATATACCAAAACAAAAACTTTTGCGTAAAATGATACGTTAAGCCTTAACTAAGCATTTCAGACAAACGTTTTTGTTTTTTACTAAATTACCACAATCACCCCCTGGATCTGCAAACCTTTACAGTTAGCAGTAGTAGTAAAAAAAACGCATTGGTGTTTCCAGCACTTTACTAGCTCACCACCATCCTCTAAGTGCGTTAAAAATCTCGCTGCACATGGGCACAAATTTTTTCTTGTCTTTGTTTATTATCTGTATTGCTTGCGTTGTACTATTTCACTTTTAAGTTTTACAATCTCTAACGCAGCGAGAGTTTTATTTAACCATCTCAACACGACGTCAGTTTTCTTCGTTGACTGTCCCTTCAATTACTTGATTGCTGCAAAATGTCTGATTGCCCTCTCCCTGTCTTAGTTACTCCATATATTTGATTACAATACGATTTAATAGGCCCGTCTGTATATTGCTAGTGAATTACATTATTGCTTTTGAATATTCAAGTATTTTATTATGGCTGGTACTAGCTGCTAATCGTGTATAATAAGGTATACGTGCTTTCATTCGTTTTTACTACGTTTGCGTCTGTTGGAGAGTCTTCAAGGTGAGTAAAAGTGTCGTCTTATATTTAATGTACATTATATAAAAAAGCTCACTTTATACGATAGTTAATCGAAGTCACTGCACGAAAAAAATGGTACCTTTCAAAAACTACAAAAAGACAAGAATCCGTTACCTTTCGGCTTTTTAAACAATGGGCGTTGAAGTCATGTATCTGTGGAAAAAGAACTTTGTGATATTTCTATAAATTTTATGATTCGAACCTGCGCCTTCTCCATTGGTACCGAAGACAATTTAACCAACTAGGCTGCAGATACATAGAATATTGCAGAACGAAGTGTAAAAACTAAATCTATTTTTTTTTTATTTGGAAAAGTCTCAAGTTCAATCTTTTCGTAATGCCGTCCCAAAGTTGGTCGATTCAACGAGGTAAAGTAAAGCCGATTATGCGTTATTAAGGAACTCTTGTCTGGCGTCTTATCTCCGTGTCCGTGTATTTGGGTAGGATTATAAATAATTATATGTTTTTAAATGACACAGCTCTTTTCAGATTGGATGGTACGGGAATAGTGAATAAAATTGATAAAGAATAGCGGTATGCCTCTGGGCATAAATATTGAGTAATTAACGAGATTTAAAAAAGGAAAAAAAACATTACTATGCATGCAAGCATGTTTTACAATTACGGGTCCCACCCAGTCACAATCGCATCTGGTTACGCTTGCAAAATACCTAGCAAAAAGTGTCATCTGGCCACGAATTCCTTAGGTTGTGGGTAAACAATAGAAAATACAGTTGGAAGAAAAGTGATTTTAAAAGCTTTTTTTTACTTTTGTATGATTACATTTTCGTCAAAAATGTCTCTACACATGACAAAGAGGAAAGAGGCCTGATGTTAATGTGTTTTCTCAAACATACTTGGACATTCGATCATTATTTTGAAAACCTTCTGCGAGATAAATCAAAATACCTGTACTGGTTAAACACGGGAGATAGCACGCCGGAAAAGTTAGAATAAAAATCGATTTATATCGTGTTTTGAGGCCGAATAATTTGCTATGAAAACTCATATCTGTATTACCTGTATTAAATAAAAGTTATGTAATTATTAAAAATAACTCTACATAACCCACAATTACCTTACTTGTCCTTACTTTTATAATATATATATATATTTTTAGGGGTGACAGGCCAAGCATTGTTTTCATATGGATGAAACCATAGAATACATGAAGATGAAACCCAGACAAGTCTTTTTTCGCAATTATCATCAAAATCTTTTTAAAGGCGCTTGAATGAAAATTAAAGACAAGATTAACAAGCATGGCGTAGGCCCTTAATATGGGAATGTGCTTACGTTTATTGTTGGCATAAGATTGAGTATAAATTAAATACTGATGCATGACTGCAGATAATAGCAGTCTGAGGAAAGAAACTACATGTGCTCACAATCCTCATTATTGGAGAAACCGAGTAAGAAGAAGAAAATCAATAAGGATGAATTAATGTTAAGATGATTGATGCATCATAATTCGGACATACTTTCGACAAAAAGTAATTATTTCTTTCGGGAAAGAAAGTGTCAAAAAAATAAGAAATAACTTTAATCTTAATAAATAATAGATCGTAGCAGGTGGAGAACTGTGGTCTCTGCCTACCCCGACGGGAACAAGGCGTGATGATATGTATGTATGTATGTATGTATGTATGTATGTATGTATGTATGTATGTATGTATGTATGTATGTAAATAAGAACCTATATTTCAGCCTCATGACTAGAAAATGGCAAAGAAAAGATACCTCAGTTTGCAGTTTATTATGTCAAAGTTAGAATATTAAAATGTACCTAATCAGTATCAGCTTTAGTTTGGTATATGAAACCGTGTAGAAACAAAGTTGGGTTAGATACACCATTTATAACTCAAAAACGGGTGGACCGATTTTAATGATTTGATATTTTTTGGATTCGTCTCTGCCTAGAGCAGCAGAATAACTATTAAAATATCGGAAAATTCAAGTAAAATATTGAGTATTAGGCAGTACGAAGCAGGGTCTGCTAGTATAAAATAAACTTAATGTTTTAATAATTTAACCCCAAGCGAGGTTCATTACCCACAAACTACTGCAAGTTAAAACATGGAAAGTTTATTAACTACTTACTGCGAATTCCATTTTAATGAGCATCTTGTTAAAGTTTTAATGTAGTTGTTATATTGGTGGTCATCAGTTTTAGTATTATGTATTTCTGAATATTACTTGCTTTTGCTAATAATAATTTTTTTATTTGTTTATAATATAAGTACCTGGTCGACCGAGCTTCGCTCTATAATAGCCGCCTCAACATTAAAATATCATCGGGTGAGCAAGCTATGCTACTCGCTAATAGATGGCGCTGTAGGTTTCCGTCTCAAACGCGGTATTTTTTTTAAATGCTTAAAAACATGGGCAAAACGATTTTTCCCAGACATGAGACCTAGCTAGATCGATTTTTCGTCCCCAAAAACCCCCGGATACTAAATTTCATCAAATCGTTACAGCCGTTTTTGAGAAACCGATTACAAATATATATATATACAAATATTGCTCGTTTAATAGTGTAGGATAGTCATTACAATACAATGTGTGTGTACAATTTGTTTTCTCGCCAACTGCAGCAGTAGTTTGTTGACAAGATTATATTCTTCTTCTTCTTCTTTTCGTGTCGACGCAAATCCAATAAAATTAAATGAATTTTGCCCAGTACTCAGCTACGAGAACGGCATTTTGTGTAGCTTGCATCAGTTCATCCCGCGTGCAGGTGTTAGGGCACGCGGGGCAGGATGTAAGGCCGGTATTTCACTGGGACACCATGGCAGCGCAACCAGTCGCCGCTACCAACAAAATGTATACAGCTCTATAGAGAGTTACTCACCTGGTGTCCGTTTGGTTGCGCAACCAATTTGGCGGCGCAACCAGTTCGGATGCTGGTCGCGCTACCACTCCCATTGAAATATAGCCCTTAATACTGTGGCCGCAGGGTGTGTCTTTACTGGTGTCTAGTTACGGACACCAGTGGCGCAACCAGTCGCGCCACCGTGGTGTCCCAGTGAAATACCGGCCTAAGGTGGGCCATACTCTATGCGGGAAATAACCGCACTCGCATGAAATGTTCGTCTCTTCAGTGGACCCCCACCTATGTCGGTTTTCCGTGCACCAAGATTATGTTATAGAATACCTTATAACCCCTAATAAAGTTTATAAAAACGTCACATGCATTCAAACCTAACACATGCATTTAAATCTAAAAATATCAATATGAATTTATTTATGTATTGTAGCCATTACAAATATGAAGACTTGGTGACAATATTAGGTATGAAACAAGTTATTTAGTTATAGTTCTGAAATAAATTATTCAATTAATGAGTGTCCCCCGCGCGTAGTTTCCACAATCTTTGATCATTATCCATTTCTTCCCCACATTACGTTTATTTGTTTGTCCTTATAGCTGTCCTTATAATTTAGTATCCTTATATTATCGACATAAACATTTTCCTAGAAATGTTAAAAGACATCTCGAAAAACTGAAGTTGTGTGCACACACCATTGAGCAGACACACCTTGAAACTGAACTTTCCCAAAAAAAACAATTATATCGCAAACATTTGACTTTCCATACAAAATGCACGGTCGTGAGATGCGGGTGAAAGAAAAATTCGTGTTTCTACCCGTGTTTCTTGAGGAAAGTTGTTTTTAGGGTTCCGATACCAAAATGGTAAAAAAAAGGAACCCTTATGGTGCCGCTCTGTCTGTCCGTCTGTCTGTCACACCTCTATATCTCAGCAACCACTTACGCTATCGAGCTGAAATTTGGAATAGTTTTAGAATATAGTTGCCCAACTTAATTGCACATGAAAATTTTTTGAAAAAAGTATGATTATTAATGTAAAGGGGGCCAAAATAGGGGGGGCCAAATTTCAAATTGTCGCTACTAGGTCGAGTGGGGTATCATATGAAAGGGCTTTACTTGTACATTTTAAAATATATTTTTGTATTTTTTTAAGTTTCTTAGTTTTCAAGTTATGATGAAAAATGTCAAAAAAAATACCATTCCCCCCCCTTATCTCCGAAGTTTGAGTAAGGGAAAATCTGAATTAATTACAGTTGACAGAGGTTTATGTAAACTTTACAGCAAAAATAAAACGATCTTTCTAAGTTGCACAGTTTTTCAGAAATCTGCAAAAAACCTTTACAAACAAATTTAGTTTTGCGGTCCTGAAAATGGACTTTATTGCTTCCAAAAACACTATAGGTATATCGGAACCCTCGGCGCGCGAGTCCGACTCGCACTTGACCGGTTTTTTTTTTTCTCAGTCTGAATCTACAGTTTATTTCCGGGAGTTGTATTTTTACATGAGAAATGAGAATACAAAAATACTCACCAAATATAATATTATTTTATAAAACCATTTTTACGGACCCGTAAGATATGATCTGGAGCAAAAGATATCAACGGGATCGCATCAGAGGTAGAGGTATCTGTCCATGAAAAAATGCAGTACCTATTTCACTAAGGGCACCTCAACGCCATTTTTAAACACTTTATCATAAAGGTGGGTGTAAACCCTTTTCTTCTCAAAATCGTGACACCATCATTTTTTGTTTAGTTAACCTAACCACCATCTATCAATATCTCGGCTCCATCAGTTCTCAACGGGCGTTTCTCCCGGCCGGCGAAAAAACGCCACAAAAAATATAAGTAAAAAACTGGTCCCGCCCGCGTTCTTACCACCTTGACCAATTTACGTAGACCTTTGGAGATTTCCTCCTCACGCTATATCTTTATCAACAGCAGTGTTCGAGATTTAAATTGGCGATCCAGAGTGGGAGAGCTCAGGTAAGATTGGACTTTACTCACATATTTTTAAATCAAGGTTACGTTTTCGCGAGCCGTTGGCTATATGAACTGATACAGTAGATTTATACATGTATACGTAGGTTGATTTAGGTATTGTCTTGGAAGGCGTCTGTATCTCGAAGAGCTAGATAGATAATTATTTTAATATATGGCTAATAGAGAGTAATATTCTTCTCTAACCAAACCTACCTACTATGGTTATATTAAATTTGTAATGGATATTATACTACGAGATGCTAAAATTAATAGGCATTTTATTATGGAGATTAAGATATGAAAGGGTTTTACTGCTTATTTAACGTGTAATAGAATTGCTGATTATAAAACTGCTATTTACTTTGTGGAAGTAAAACTTGTACATTTTACTAAACCACTGATATTTTTAACGATTTCAATTACAAAGGAGTTAAATTATAATTTTATTTTAAAAATAAAGATAAAAAAAATGAAAAACAAAAGCTGACTGCGTAACAGAAAAGAGAAAAGTTCTAGGATCTATAAGAATTGATTAACTTTATAAGATATTTCAGGTGGAGATGGAAAACACACCTATGATTTTGTTCGTTCAATAAAAGTATTATAAAAATTCAAGTAAAGTAAATCCTTTAGGACTGGTCGTCATGGAGATCTTTAGAGGAGGCCTATGTACAGCAGTGGACGTCTTTCGGCTGATATGATGATGATGATGAAATCCTATGGATCCTAGAGTTTGTTTTCTTCTTTACTGTTCCGCAGTCGGGCTGTTGTATGCATTCATTGTTTATTTCAATTTTTTTTATTCGGATTTGTAAAAGTTGCATATATTTTTGTGACCGCCTCTTTAAAGCCTTCATTTTCATTTACAACTTCTAGGTCTAGGGGAAAAAAATTGATGCTCACTTTGACTCCAAAAATCCAGTGTCACTTGCACTATTTTGACAAAAACGATAAAAAAATTGGTTCATCCGTTTAGTTGCTACGAGCGGACATACATATCTACATGCAGGTAAAACACATATCTCTCTTTTTAGTCTTCGCCGAAGTCGGGTACAATGTGTAACAAAAAGGGAATCCTAGCATGAAGGATAATGAATCTGGCCATGAAATTTAACAACTTTTCATAAGAAACATGTCAAAATATGTCATACAAAATGTGCTACTGCCTATCACTACGATGCAGTTTTTTCTATGGGAAGAAAATAACTTGCGTATTTTGACCAAAGTTCCATTATTATTTATCATTCATTAAGAGTTAAACTGGGTTCAATATCTTAAGTTTATGTAACAAAATAATTGATATGGAATGTCATAAATTAACACAAATGTCTACAATTTAAATTCACTAAACTTAATATATGTCAAGATAAATTGAAAATTGATGTCAAGATAAATTGAAAATAGTCTAATATCCATGGTTTATGGGTAAGTTAACATCCATCAGGGTTGTCAAATGCTGTTATACGTTGTATAAGGCTCCAATCCAATCCGCTTTACAAAACTCTTCGCAAAACTCGAAAAAAAAAATCCTCTCAGATATAACGCGTTTAAATATCTCTTTCACTTATTCTCTTAGCCTTATTTCAGTGATACCGTAAGTACAATAAGTATAAAATATACAATAAGAGGGCATAAAGTAAGGTAAGTCATGCATAAATCAGCTCGACGTTTGGAGTACTTCGGAGCATGGGACGAGGCTGACCTTTGCTTTCGGAGATCGCACTATCTGTGGGATCTGAATAAATTGTTTCCGACTTGGACTTTCTTTTGTTACATTTTTCTGTCAAGAACAGTCACTTATTTTGTGGTTACAAATATAACTTGACTATTGCTTGATTACTCGAGCTTGACTAGCATCTCCACATTTTCCATAAAACTACATAACATAGGTCCAATACGAGAGTATACGTCCCTGGTCTTATTTTCACGTAAAAGTATACGTACAAGTTTGAAAAAATAAACTGTGTCCTTCTTATAAGTCCTTTCAGGATATAGGAATTCCTGAGTAAACATTCTTCTAGACTTGTTCTAGACCTACCAATAGGGGCTTGTCTATGACGATAGTAAAAGACCTACCAATACGGCGCTTTTCTATGACATTTGTCAGTGTCGATAGAAGGTACGCTGATCAATGTTGGGAACGTTTTTAGAGGCTTAGGAAAAGATTTGAAATATTTTTATAAGTGAAAGTGTTACAGGCATCATCGTCATATCAGCCGAAAGACGTAAGACAACACATTTTACAGCTATATCAAAAGAAATCGGCTAAAGCTGTCAGAAAACACAAATTTGTAAAACAATGTTATTCTTTCCGTCAAATATACTCTGGTTTTAGTGTCATGGCTGCAATATAGATGGTAAGCGATAGAATAAACAAATAAAATGAATTTTAGGTATGTTGCTCAAATCTTTGTATACGAGCAAATACATGGATATACAAATTATACATATACTGAGTAGAAATAAACTCTTTGTTCCTGAGATTTGAGCAAGTCAAAAACGTCTATAGCTTCTTCGTTAAGCCGCAGCCATCGCCAGCTAAGCTCATAAGCTGCCACTCGTAAGTATTTACTACAACATATAATTTGCGGAGGAATAACCAACAAAAGCTCAACTAAATGGCTGACTCTTCTTCCGGCAACGTTAAGTTAGTGCTTTGGTTATGCAGCGTCTGACTGGTTATTAATCTAGCTTTATGTTATGGACATAAGAGCCAGGCAAACTGTTTGTTTCAAAGAATAACTCAAGGCGAACGAACGTCAGTGATTATACTTTATCTGAGGTTTGTATAGTGTACTTAAACACACACTGTTTTGAAAGTATTAAAATTTAAATAAAAGATTCCTCAAAGGAGGTTGATTTTCACCCCTCTTTCTTGTATTTTACGGATTTTGTGAAATGCGTTTGAATTGCTATGCGTTGATTGCCGTTCGAATGGTCAACGCTGAGAACCCTTTCATGGAACTTACTGTTGTCATGACAGATATTCTGATCTCCAATATTATAATATTTAAGTCACCAGTGTTTACTAACTTTTCATAGCTTTACGATATTGTTCATAAATGGTTGTTGTATTGACTCCTTTGTACGAACTGACAGAGCGCGGCGGCTTTTCGACCAATCCCAGCGTTTTATGGAAAGGGTAATATTGTGGTGGGAGAGGTCTCTTGAACGTTCGAGCCAGCCTCGCTCAGGCAGTCGTATTTTGTTCTTCAAACTGGGAGATTCTACCTTTAAATCATGTATTGTGTAAAATTATGAAGACTCTTCTTCATATGTATGGTATTGTGTTAATGTACCCATTTTAACACTGTGTAAAGTGAATAACTTATTACAAAACGTAAGTAGACTTCGAGTGTTTTATTTAACATATTTCTCAACTCCCTCTCATTTGTTAACATGTCAGAAGCGGGATACGAGCCCTCACTTCCCACAAAGTGGACTGATAATGTTCAAAAATACATCTGCTGTATCTCAAAAACTGACTTGTTTGAAATGAGTGGAAAAACTGGAAAATCAACTACTTGTTTTTTTTCTCATGTGGTATTTTTTTCACCTTTTTTTTTAACGTTGTGTTAAGGACGAGTGATTATTTAAAGTAAATAGTTATGATTGTTTACTACCTACATGCTACCTACATTTTAAATCATTTTTGCACAAAATCGTTAGACGTTGCTAAGGAATAAGTGTACACAGTTCACTTTAACCATTTGTTATCAAGCCTGAGTTTAAAACAAACAACATTTCGTGCTTTCATTCAGACAAATTAATCTTTTAGTTGTGTTTTACATATGGTTGTAATAATTTTTGGTGTAGGTACGTATTCAAAATAATAGTCTGAAGGTCTATTGGTTCGTATTCCCATGCGTAGTTCACTGTTTCAATTAATTATGTTCTTTATTTTGTTTGAAATTTACTGCTGCAAAAAAAACACGTAATATCTAACTACGAGTAAAAGCTACTTAAAAGTGTCCACTATTACGTTTATAGATTTCATTCAATTTAAAGCCTTAAAAGCGTTTCAAACATTGATCGCTTCTATACAATAGATACTCGCGCTGGAATTTTTACATTTCAGCACGTCATAATGGACAAAATCCGTAACCGTGGCAAGAGTCTAGCTTCGATTCGAGCGTTGCCTAGCTGTGCAGCGCAGCAGACTGCGCCGGGCGAGCAGCAGGCCAAGCAGCCAGCCCACAGAAGTCGGGGCCTCGTGGACAGCAGGCCATGCAGCCAGACCACAGCAGTCGGTGCTTGGTGGACAGCAGGCCATGCCGTCAACCCACAGCAGTCGGTGCCTGGTGGACAGCAGGCCATGCAGCCAGCCCACAGCAGTCGGGGCCTCGTGGACAGCAGGCCATGCAGTCAAGCCACAGCAGTCGGAGCCTGGTAGACAGCAGGCCATGCAGCCAGCCCACAGCAGTCAGGGCCTCGTGGACAGCAGGCCATGCAGCCAGCCCTCTAAAGTCGGTGCCTGGTGGACAGCAGCCTATGCAGCCAGCCCACAGCAGTCGTCACCTGGTGGACAGCAGCCCATGCAGCCAGAACCACAGCTGGCAGTCGGCGCCTGGTGGACAACAGGCCATGCAGTCAGCACCACGGTCATCCGCGCCTGATGAACAGCAGGCCGTGCAGCCAGCGCCACAACACAAGGCGACTGGTAAGCGGCAGGCTGTGCGTGCAACCAGCTGCCACTCGCACAATCAGCCCAGTGAGTAGTCAACTCCGGGCATATGGAGGTAACACCAATGACTTGGTTTTTGGTTCTTTTTATAGAGTCTCAGTAGTTAGGCTTTGTAGTTAACCTTTCTTGACCCTGATGCGGCAGACACCCATAACAATGCGGTGACTGATTTCGACAGTACAAAAATAAAAATTGTAAACGATGTCGTTAAGTTTAAACAAATTTTAACAATCTTCTGTTAGACTAGGAAACAATGTCCTAAAATAGCATGAAGGATATACCCATGGTACTATTTTGTTAGAATCTTTCAAGCCAATTTAGTCCTATACTATTAAACGAGCCATAATATATTTGTAAAATGTTTGTCGATAACGGCTCTAACGATTTCAATGAAATTTACCATACGGGGGTTTCCGGGGGCAAAATCGATCTAGCTAGGTCTCATGTCTGTTTTTCCCCGTGTTTCTAAGCATTTTTTTAAAACATCGCGTTTTAGACAGAAACCTAGAGCGCCAACTGTTGGCGGGTACCACAGCTTGCTCACCTGAGGCGGCTAAGAGCGAAGCTCGGTCGACTAGGTACTAAATCTTAAAGAAATAAAACTACATATCTATTCCAAATCAAACAAACTGTCCAAATTAAAACATTAAAAACGAAGAAAAAAAGAACTGCTAAAGCAAATAAAATAAGTTTCATAATAAATGTCTGAACTAAGCTGCACTTCTCTTCAGAATAGGGTAGAAGAATTTATTAATCAGTAGCTTTACAATTTAATATTTAAAGGTTTATATAACAGTGACTAATACCGTTAAATTCGTTCAAGGCACATATGAGACTAGTCACAATTTAAAACTGAAAACCTACTCATCTCAAAACATACCAATTTCTATAAAAAAAAAAATCGTAGCTTATGTTAGGGATAGTGTTGTATTTTTTTGAAATATGAACAGTTAAATCTGTTCTGTAGTAATTGATTAACCCAGTGACATTTTATCTGTAATATTATTGTAGCGTAGATTAGTGAACAATCTTATTTCCAGCGAGGGACACTCTAACCACTCAAATCTTTTTAGTTATTACGCTGAATTTTACATAGTTTCAATTCGTTTGAAAGTTTTGACAGCTTGTAACTCGGTCGAATAGTTCCTTGCTTTGTTTTTAAATATTTTTACGAGTGGATTTCCGGTCGTTTCTCTATTCTGATTGTTGAGAATAGACCCCATTCGCCCAACCGTTTTGCCGAATCAATCAAATAAGCAGTTTTGCCTGACGTCTGTCACTGCGTTTTTTCGGTGTCGATGGGTGGTATCTGTATCTGTTGGTAGTTAATCTTTATAATCATAGTAAAATATATAAAATTTTAATTAATTTCATACCGATTACACGGTGGCATTATTTTTTTCCTCGTGCTGATTTGCAGCGCCATCCAGTGAACATTTCAAAATGTGGTCGAAAACACTCTATTCAAGTGTGCTTTCTTGTATCTCTGGGTGGATGCTCGCAATAAATTTACACTCGATTCTATATACATAAAAATAATACGAACTAAGTGGTTTTTCTATGCCGCATAGATCTGTGTTTTATTCAGTTTTATTGGTATCTTTTGTTAGGTAGTTTTATGGCAAAGTCCCCTTTTTATGGTGCGACAAAATGACATTATAAGTAGTTGGGTAAAACAAAAAAACAAAAATTATATATATATTGGAAGTTCTCTTTAACCTTTCTTCAACATGCTTATTGAATTACAAAAAAAAAAACATATACTTAGATCAATTATATCAATAGTTTAGACTTGACACTTTTGAAAATAGACCGAAATGACAGCCTGGTCGATAGGAATCACAATTTATTTATTGTTAATTTAAGCCCTTAAGCAGAATAATCACGAACACTAAATATCGTTAGTATTATCTGCGCTATGTCGGTAATTAAAACATCGTCATATCAGCCGAAAGACGTCCGCTGTTGGACATAGGTCTTCCCTAGAGATCTTCTTGATGCCCGGTCCAGCGCTGCTTGCATCCAGCGGCTTCCCGCGACCTTGACCGGACCGTCGGTCCACCTTCTGAGAGGCCCGCCTACGCTTCATCTACTGGTACGGGAGTCGCCACTCTAGTGCCTTTACGCCTTTTCGGCGATCGGTTCGTCTTGCGATATGCCCTGCCCATATGGTGAGCCCTGCCAGTAAAACATAATTAATTAAAATCTTCAATAAAACAATATTCGTCAGAATGTGATTTTGGCCGACTTAAAGTATGTGAGATGATCGGCGGCATAAGCATAATCGACGAAGTATTGTTGCACTTACAAAAGAGACTGCTGATATATACCGTGGTAAACTGACGATTGAAGTATATTTATTTTGGCTAGTCGGTGAACACTGCACTTCACTATTTTTCGTTGCTGTTGGTCACAATTCACACTAATTGTATTCCTTACTTAACTAACTCTTTTAGTAAGCGAGGTTTAAATTACTTTAAAATAAAAATTCGTTGATTAACCAATCACGTTATACAATCGCTCGTCTCTTGAAATCTTATCAAAACAACGAAGACGGTCACTTTTATCGATTAATTATAATTAAAATATCACTTTTATCGACCGAAGTGATGTACACAGAAGAGAGAAAATGAAAATTGTTCGGTTGATAGTACACTAATTAATAGTTAAGACTTGATAAAGCCCAACTCATTACATTAGATCAACTTTCTGATACTTTTATATATTACCATACCTATAATGTAGTTAAACTTTCCCAAATTACACGTAACTTGACTATAAATAAAAAAAATATATATATTGGCGTATAGATAAACATGTATCACGATTTCACGTCACCAATTTTGATTTGACAATGTGTGCGTTAATTTGAGTCAAACCAAAAAAAAAAAAAAAAAATTGGTTTAGAAAAATACTGTATTTAAAATACATATGATTATTCCATACATTGAACGATAAATATCAGTTATATTAAGCAGAAATAAAAGCGAGAATATCTTTAAATACCTATTACCCGCGACTTCGTCTGCGATGATCTAGCGAAAGAGTAAAGAAAACACATTTTCCAAAGGAAATACTAAAACTTTTCCCTATGTTTATCTGAATCTTTTCAAAGCTAGAGTGAACAAGCATTAGCGAGGCTTACCTCCTTTCATGCTTGCATGCTACATCAAAATAATAATAAAACAAAAAGATGGTGTAGTTATTGTAATTAATTAATAAGAAAGAAAGGCAAGAATCATAAGAAATATGACACTTCAAACGAGTGTGAACATCCTCTAGAGTTCTTAATACTCGATTGGACACGGGAAAATATTGATTATAATCCCTAAGTACTAATTATAATCCGTTTGTAAATTTTTCATAGAGTTCCCTGAGAATTTATGGAAAATGTATTGCACTTTATGTATAATTGCCTTAAGGCGTAAAGAGCTACATTTGCTTCATCTATTGTCTTATCTTCAGAGGTTTTGTGTCAATTATTGAGGCGTATTACTTAAGATCCATTACAACACATGAAAATGCGGACTTACCTCGAAATGGAACTTCTTCCAGTCAATTATTGAGGCTAAAGGTGATATACATTGCAAAATAGATGTGCAAGTTACCTAGCACTGTGCAAATCCCTAACTAACAATACAGTTAAAGAAGCTTAATAAATTTGGCTAACTAAATATTACTTTAGTTTAAGTGTCAACATTTTAATACCTCTACTGTTCCCAAATTGTAATTTTGAAACTCTATTACCATGCCATAAAGTCCAGAGTGTTCCTACTGACGTGCAGTTGGGTGTACCTATGCACATAACACCTTTCATTAAGGAAAAGGCCCTTATTCACATATTATGAGTATGCATGTTTTGTATAAACAATGATACTACGTTTCCATAAATTTTTCGCATCTATCTTCGGCCACTGAGATTAAAATTTGAATCAATAAATCTTAAATATGCGACTATTATTAATAATTTGCTAATTATTTATAATCACACCTAAACTCTTTACTTTGTAGTATTTTTACTACACTGGGCATAACCTTAAGGCCTTTGGTGACGATAAATAAAGCTTTCATGAAAATTGGAACCTTTAACCTTGCACTTAGGAACTTACCTATTGCCTTGTTGCGTAACTTATGCGGCCTTGTAGCCGAACTCATTGATATACGGCCGTGTAGCCCAATTCATTGACATATTATGGTCTTATAGCCCAACTCATTTACATATAAATAATAATCTTTTATTTTATATTTCAACTCATTGTCATATAAATAATAATCTTTTATTTCAGATTAGAAATAATGGCCTTGATGCCAAACCATGGCCTTGATGCCAAACCCTGGTCTTGATGCCAAACCATGGCCTTGATGCCGAACCATGGCCTTGATGCCAAACCATGGCCTTGATGCCGAACCATGGCCTTGATGCCAAACCAAACCATGTAACAATCTTTTATTTCATATTTCAACTCATTGTCATATAAATAATAATCTTTTATTTCAGATTAGAAATAATGGCCTTGATGCCAAACCATGGCCTTGATGCCAAACCCTGGTCTTGATGCGAAACCATGGCTTTGATGCCGAACCATGGCCTTGATGCCAAACCATGGCCTTGATGCCGAACCATGGCCTTGATGCCAAACCATGTAACAATCTTTTATTTCATATTTCAACCCATTGTCATATAAATAATAATCTTTTATTTCAGATTAGAAATAATGACCTTGATGCCAAACCATGTCTTTGTTGCCAAATCCTGGCCTTGTTGCCAAACCGTGTCCTAGTGCCAAATTTTGGTTTTGTTATCTACAGTTCTACATAATTTTTATTACTATCATTGTTTGTTTGTTGCCATGTTGCCTTGTATTAGACTTAATATTATCATAATTTTATTGTAAGTAGTAATGTTATATTGGCATTGTTGCCCTATGTAATAACTAAAATCTTTTTGAATCTATTGTACTTAATTCGTACTTTACGTGATAACAACTGATGTAAACAAACTATATTTCAAAGAACTAAGAGTTCCCAACCTTTTTGTTATTTAGATTTTGTATGAGACGTCTTGTAATATTCAACGTCAATATTTCTTGACAATCTTTATTAATTCTGTCAGATTACTTCATAATCATAATTAAATCTTGTGTTTGATCAATTTCACATAATGTAAAAGCACTGTTAAATAATATTGTGCCATATTATAGCAAACATTCGGATCTCTATAACTTATAAAGAAAAGTGTTGTACATGTATTCGTTTTTGAGAGACGGTACGAGGACGTACCTATCGCAATCGGATGGCCGACTGTTGTCATGACAGATATTCTGATCTCCAATATTATAATATTTAAGTCACCAGTGTTTACTAACTTTTCATAGCTTTACGATATTGTTCATAAATGGTTGTTGTATTGACTCCTTTGTACGAACTGACAGAGCGCGGCGGCTTTTCGACCAATCCCAGCGTTTTATGGAAAGGGTAATATTGTGGTGGGAGAGGTCTCTTGAACGTTCGAGCCAGCCTCGCTCAGGCAGTCGTATTTTGTTCTTCAAACTGGGAGATTCTACCTTTAAATCATGTATTGTGTAAAATTATGAAGACTCTTCTTCATATGTATGGTATTGTGTTAATGTACCCATTTTAACACTGTGTAAAGTGAATAACTTATTACAAAACGTAAGTAGACTTCGAGTGTTTTATTTAACATATTTCTCAACTCCCTCTCATTTGTTAACATTACTCTGACACCCAGGCTGCCCACTAACCTGACAAAGCCTAATCCAGGATGGGGTCTGGTTTGCCCTCTGGGTTGCGGAGGTTAGATGGCAGTCGCTTTGTGCAAAAACCAGTGCCCTCGTCAAAACTCTATAGTAAGGGTGATGAAGGACTAATTTCTATATGATTTGCTCATATCTGCCTCTTTGACTGATGATAAGGAGCATCCTCTAGAAGATACTAAAAATATTGGCGGACATCCACACCCCTGCGTTTTTGAGGAATGAAGTTTTAACTATTTTGAAATTTGACAATGAAACGTACACCTGGCAGACTATGACTATCTGATTAAATACAATGTATAAAACCCCAGAAAAATGGTCTGCCAGCATAATAGGCCTGAGTCGTAAAGTTACAGCGCTTCAAAATGCAAAAATGCACTACTTCGTCCCGTGATAATGCAGAGCCCTGCATGTCTGCCTCTTCGATTTTCTACATCTTCAGAAGTATTTTAAACAGGTGCCACAAAGGCAGACAAAAAAAACATTATTTAGTATCTTATTTTCATTTTTTTTTTTGCTTTAACTCAAAAACGCAGCGACGCACAGAAAAACTTGTTAGGACCAAATCGATTCGTATTGAGCTGATCTATCATCCCTATTATCATATACCCAAATCGCAAATAGCAAATCATTTACCCAAATCGCAGCCAGCACCCTAACTACTAGGTTAAGTAACAGACTCCGAAAAACCATTGGTAAAAGCGGAATGAGGCTACATTTATTGTAAATGATAATAATAATGAAAGCAGTGCCATAATTTTTATTCAGAGAACATTTGCTGCATTTGTTGTGCTTTAGCTAAAATTAAATCTTTCATAAACATCTCTAAATTAGACTCTACTGTTTAAAAGCATTATTGAGACAGGAATTAGCTTCTTCTGTCCTCGGACAGAGCTAATTCCTGTCTCAATATCAGGGCCAATTCGGTGATGTGGTGATATCGAGAGCATGCCAATTGTTAGTAAAATACTTAAGTGGTTTTTGTATGATTTGTGGAACACTTTTTTAGTCGATACGATATACACAGTTCAGTAGTGTGTTTGTGCCCTAACTTTAATACGAACCGAGTTTAGCTAGTTGAGAAGATGATGGTTCAATGACTTTTATAACCAACATCTAGAAAACACGGCAATAAACAGTAATTTGATAGTGGCTGGCGAAATTAAAACAGGTTTTGGACCCGATTGTTTTAGCCAAAAAAGCCGTTGGCTAAGAATTATTCGACGTTACAAAAGTCTTACAGTGTCTGAATCCATAGTTTCAGTGTTTAGGTGTTAGTATTTTAGCATCCGATATAAATAATATTTTTTATAAGAATATGGAGATGGCCATAACCATAATATCCCATGAAACGTCTACTGCAGGACGGGAGTTCCAAAAACTTCCGGCAAAAACGCGTTTCACTTTGGGGGGAATTACCATATTTACCACGTTTGTAAGCATTGCGGCTGGTGACTGCTGTTGTTGGCGACCGCAGTATATAAGGTGATACGATATTAAAATGCTGCTGCCCATCCTCCAGGTCATAAACCCTTAGTCGCCTCTTTCGAGTCCTACACGGTCAAAGGCATACCAAATTGAAAATGACTGCTGTTATTATATGTTGTGATGTGACATATAATAACATCAGTCATTTTTGATTCACTCAAAGACTTGGAGTCAGAGCGACGAAATTAAATGATTATGTGTGGGATTATACTAAAATGCCTGATGATATCAATGTTCTTGTATGTTACGTAAGTTTATGATTAAAAAGAAATATTGTATCAAATACCCCGTGTGGTGGCAAAGAATAGTACCAACCCATCTCTACCCGTGGGTGTCGCGACTAAGGGTTAATTAACTAGACGATGGGCAGCATCATCCTTCTGTGTATCGTATATATTCTTACATTCTGCGGTCACCAACAACCGCGGTCCATGTTGCCAGCCGTAACGCTAACAAGCGTGCTGACTATGGTATTTCCCCTCCACATTGTTTTAGCAAAAGTCGTGTAGTGGACGTTTCATGGGATGTCATAATGATGGTAGCATCAAAAACTTATTTGATTCGGAGACACTGTCACTGCAAGCGAAAAGCTCAAAAAAGCGATATTAAAAAGCTGGTCGACCAAGTCCTGAAAAGCTGGCAGTGCACAAGTAACACCCCTGGTGTTGCAGGTGTCCATGGGCGGCAGTGACACTTACCGTAGTTTTATCGGAGCTCCGATACGAGTATTATCAGATTGACAACAACAATTACGTTCGGAAATTTACTTTGTATGGGAATTTTATTGTTAAATGCCGAACCATAGACTAATTATCGGCGCGATATTATCGTAGTTTCACTTTGGAGTACGGCAGCAGATGTGCTGTCTGCTCCTTTGCCAGTTTTCACTTTAAAAATATTTTGAGTGTTGCCCATGAGTGGCTTAGATTTTCCATTTCAAATCATTTAATAAGAAAAGTTTAAAGTAGCTGAAGTGTTTTCTTTACTGTCTGAATCATTTATTTAACTAAGAACTAAGATCATTTTCTAACTTTAAAATAGAGCTTAGCTCAAATTGGATGGTTGTAAGCGCGTTTGAAGTGTTTCAAGAAATACACTAGACGGAGAGCGGGCAGTTCGCAACCCGGCCTCATCGCCCACCAAAAAGCGACCTATCTAGGCTGGTGCACAAAGAAAAGGTGGGTCTAAAAAAATAGAGTTGTCTGAGCGCAACCTGGCACGTTTTGTACAGTCAACAAAAAACTGTTTATTTTTTTACCAATTCGTGTATGTAATGTACCAAATAAGAACATAGTACATGCAAAAGTACTAATCAGTATGTACGAAAATTACCGGAGTTGCCTTGTCTAAACCCGGTAGTTTAGGGACTTGCAATGTAATTTTTAGGTTTTATCATAAAGTTGTATCAAGCCAATAAGTACCAGATTTGGGCGGGGAAATCCTGTTGGTTTTGGTACAGTCAAGAGAACATCAAGCTTGACACATTGGACTTTGTACCGTTCTTAGTTCAAAAGACGTATGGGCTAGAGCCGCGCTGCGAGTGTCAATCTTGACCTGTCGTCGAGTGTACTTCTTAATTAGTAAGTACTTTTGCATGCTTTTGCATACATTATGTACTTACTTGGTACACGATTTGGTAAAAAAAAATATAGTTTTTCGTTGACTGTAAAAAACGAGCCAGGTCGCGCCTAGGCAACCCTGTTTTTTAGGACCACCTTTTCATTATGAACCAGCCTAGACAGGTCGCTTTTTGGTAGGCGATGAGGTAGGGTTGCCAACCGCCAGCTCTTAGTCTAATATTCCACTACTCTTTTCGAAAGTTTTACATAGAACTATCAAATTTATATCCGAACACTTCGAACGGAGTCTTGTAGAATTTGAGATTAATTTTCAAGATAAAACTATACGAGCTTGATGAAATGAGGGCTTGATGTAATAGTACAAGACAATCTGCTTTATACATACGATAGGATTTTAATAGGTAACTTAACAAGACTTAGTTTTATCTGTGTTAAAATACATTGAGTTTCTTGAAACTGAAATTATAACATGACAATAATCTCTAAACATTTTTGCCCCTGGACTGTGGCAAAACCCTATGTGGGGCAATGTCACATTTCCCGTATATGTGGTGAATTTTGCCAGTGTGTAGGCCCCACATTGGGCCTCAACACAGACCGATGTTTTTAGGGGCTCATCCTACGCTAAAACTGCATTTCCTCGTATACTCGTATAAAGGTGAGAACAGTCTTTACTTTAGCATAAACCTTTTTAAAATTAAATTTGCTACTTATTGCTAAGTTCTTTTGTATCATTTGTGATGTAATATGGTTGAACAGATAGCAATATTACCAGGGTACCTAAATTTTGAATAGATTTTTGACCATATTATTAAAATAAACCACTGTTTCACAAAATTACTGTGTTTAATTATAACCTTATCATACTATTTACAAATAAAAAGCATATATTCATATGTCTTTCATACAAATATTTTACACAATCAAAGATTTTATTGAAACACACACTAGCACTGCCGTTTGTTTACTGGCATTTTTCGCGCCAACTGCCTTTACCAAGTACTGTAACGACCGCTTACTAGCTGCCTTGCTTCACGTATACCACGTTTAAATAAGGCAGAAAAAGATAGAAGTAGTTTATCAGTGTGTTTTTAATTAAAATTTGAGCGCCTTAGCTGTGCCTCAGAGAGGGTTTCACCACATACACGGGAAATGTGACATTGCCCCACAGAGGGTTTTGCCACAGTCAGGGGGTATTCGCCATTTTGACTTAGTCGAGGGGAAAAAAATTATGAGCTCTTCATTCAAATTGCTCACTTTGCTCAGTTTATATGGAATGCTTATTTTTTTTTTGTTTAATTATTTTAATAATGATTTACCCTTTAATAGTGTTAAATATAATCTTTAAAACAACTCAATTGGTGATATTCAAGAACTAAATTTTAGTTCCAACAAATAAAGTTACTTTTGAGTCTGGATTTAATTTTTCTCTGAATTTGTAAAATATTGTACCAACTTATTAAAATTGTAGTTATAATGACAATGTATTAAAAACCTCATACGATTACAAATAGCTTGTAAAGTTTGAGAGCCTGTCCTTATAAAGCAGATTAGATAGGAGTGTACCGATTGTAGGTAGCTTCAAATGAAAATTCAATTAAGGTTGTATGGTGCAGATAAGCTGGTACAGAAGACGGCAAACGGCCCCGAGATAACCGGCGATCTCGATTGAGATTACCGGTTATTGTCTAAATGTAGAACGAGTCTGCCTATAGTATGTGTACATATCTAGCTATACTTAGTTGATTGTACGAGCAAGCACGTAGAGACAAAACCAGTATAAGCTGAACCAGCGCTTCGCTACAAACCCTATACACCTAAGCTGCCACTGAGATGCACTAACTCACTCACAGAAGAAGTCGGGAAACAGGAGGACATATACTATACCCTGAGGATTCCCGAAGTCTTATTCCTAGGCAGATCGTCAGCTTCTTTGAGGCTGTCGGTGTGGCCGAGGAGATGTAGTATAGAGGGTTGGCTACAATAGATCTATGAGTGTAGTGTCAGTTTTTGTTAAGTTTTTCTATATATTTTATATTTGCACGCTCGCTTGCGAGCAGAATACCTACTAAGTACCATGTACCTATTTACCACCTAAGACATTATGTTCTTGTTAATGTATTCTTACAAATAAACGTCATTCCTTCATTCATTCATTCATTCATTCAGGTCGCAGTAGCCGTTGGGAACTAGGAGCCCAGCCCCTTACCCTCAAAACATAAACATACGCTTCAAACGCCCGAAACCAGAGACCCATCAAGAACAAAAGTGTTTCTCGAAAGTGTGTACCCATATCTAAAATGTGTTACAAGGGTTATAACAACCTCGAGGATGTAAATCTACCCATGCAACTGAACAACTTTTCACATGGAAAATAGGTCACAAGCTGTGGTCACAAGCGTCCAGCCATATGCGCCCAGCCATATCTCGATGTGCCCAGCCATATCTCAATGTGCCCAGCCATATCTCGATGTGGCCAAGTGACTAGTAGGGCAAATCGACAAATAGGTTGCTTTCATCGATCTGCCCAATTTTATATTGGGCACATAATGAAATAATTGGATCACGAAATGCCGGTATGATACAGATAAAGATGAGTTGGTACTATTATTTGCCGTCACTCGATGATAATTTATTAATTTATGAAGCGTGTGCAAATAAAAGAAACAATAATTTACAATATTTTTGTGAAAAAAAAACCTCATTTCGAGTTCTTAAAATAGAATATTTACACGTTACGACTCAAAATTGATGTTTGACTTAAACTATAATTTTAATAAATTTTACAGCTCAAAACGGAAAGAGCTTTAGTTAAAATTATGGGCTCTCGATTTTTTTATAGCCTCGTAAAACAATACGAGTATGCCTGTGAGAAAGGAGATCTTTTTAAAAAAGCAGGAAAAAGAGATAATAAAGTACAGTTTGCAAGAAAAAACAGAGTGTAAGGGGCGGTTCCGAAAACTGAAAAGGGCGTGCTCAGTCAACGGAACTGAACAACTTTCCCAACGAAACATCTTTGAGAAATGAAAAAAAAATTGCTTACTCTGCTCGAACAGTTTGTATGGAGAGGTCAAACAAATTTTTCATTTGCCAGAAATGTTTCTTTGAGAAAGTGGTTCAGTTTCATTGACTGAGCACGCCCTTTCAGTTTTCGGTACACCGTCCCTTACACACTGTATTTTAACGCCTTTTTGTACTAACTTAAGTAGGATCAGCTATCCGAAGAGGATCCTAGCCTCCGACACTTAAGTGTATCGACACACGTATAGAAATTCTGCAACGGAACGAAATGCGATCGAAATTTACGTCAAGTATGACACTAGAGCGTATTTCCGCCTCGGAACGATCCGCAACCACAATGGAAATGTCACGAGTGTCAAGACCTTGCGGTAAGTTCCGCTCTAGTATGTTAGGTTTGACGGAAAGGTTCGTCACGTTTGACGTCTAAAAGCCGCCATTCCTCTTTATTGTGTGCTTGACAGGGACTAGACAAGTAATATACGTAAAACGTTCTTGACTATTTGAAGTTCCAATAGGTACTTTCTTTTTATTCTTCTTTATTTAGCAACAATGGGCTGTGGAGACTATTTACCCTTAGGTGGTCCACCTGCTCCTTTGCTCACATAAAACTGCTATATTGAAAACTAGTGAAGAAAAAGACTAGAAAACATCATTTTCTATAGGATTAACACTGCAATCGCTAAAAAAAATCTGCTGTGCCATTCACAAAATACAGATTTCATCATCATCATTTAAAAGTCCACTGCAGGACAATGAGCTCCCTCTAGAATTCCAGCTTTTGCTGGAACAATGTGGAGGGGATGTCTAAGTCTAATAGTGACCACGCTTGCATGCGTTGCGGCTGGCATCGTGGACCGTGGTTGTTGGTGACCGCAGTATATAAGATAGTACGATACACAAAGGGACGCTGCTGCCCATCCTTCAGTCGCCTCTTACGACACCCATTAGTAGAGATGGGTATAGATTTATATAGTGCGATTTCAGTGCTGGTTCTATAGTAAAATTGTTTTAAATCGTGTGTAAATGTTTTATGTTTGTTTGTACTTGGATACAATATTCGTAGAAACTTTAATAAAAATTAAGGCTTATAAATTGATGATCATCTTTAGTTATAGCTATAATAGCTGTTAAGAAAGACATGAACTCTGAATGGGATTTTTTTATTCATGATTTGTTTTTGCGTCTAATCGATAATTGACATGGGTCATCAAACTTTATATGGATGAGTCAAATCCAACCGCAGATGATTATTAAGTTTTTAAGACTAGCGGTTCGCCCCGGTTTCGCACGGATTGCAAACTGAGAACTTCACCCGCTAACCAAATTAGCAGAAAGAGGCTGAGTAAAGCCACGATCACACCTAACTGAATTCAAGGACTAATTCGGTATACATTGTTGGGAGACTTGGTTATGTTAATTGCAATATCCTTAATTAGTTTTTGAATGAGGGAAGGTGTGATCGTGGCTTAAAGAGTGATCACACCTAGCTGACTTCAAAGACTAATTCGGCATACATTGCTCGTTGAAGTAAGGATATTGCAATTAACATAACCAAGCCTCCCAGCAATGTATGCCGAATTAGTCTTTGAATTCAGCTAGGTGTGATCACTCCTTTAACTGAGAAGCTCCATCGCTTTGATAAAGCAGCCAAGCAGCGCCAAAGAGATTCTTCTTCTTCTTTGCATCGTAATTTTTGTCGTTACCTATATCTTTTTAGCCCAGAATTCGGCCACATGAACTGCATTTCGTGTCGGGTCCATTCATTCTTGCTGCGTGCAGTTGTAAGGGGACGAAGGACATGATGTAAGGTGGGCGATGGTTTGTATCACACCGCACGTGCAGAGCAACAGGTTAAGGGGCTGATAAGAGCTAAAATACCTCCCTTTCTAACAAAGGACAGAATGCGCGTGTTAGAACTGAGCGGTTTTGCGCTGTTTTACGTTTTTCGCTCATTTTTGCATTTTTCTCAAAATCTGTACCCATAATATTAATTATAAAATAGCTATATTATTATGCATAATATATTGAATAATGTTAAAAAGTTTTGGCATCATAGATTAATGGGTATTTGTTTAAGAAAAACGGTTTAAAATAAAAAAGCAGAGGTAACTTTGGATTTTTTTATGTCGTACGAAATATATTTAATCGTGTTTCAGAGTCGGCCATATTCTTGGAAAGATGCTTAATTATCACATTTTTTTTCACTGCCATATATTCATCACTATTCTTTAAAAACCTGCTCAAGTGAAGCGTATTTAGCTCTTATCAGCCCCTTAAAGAAGCAGAACTTTCTGCTATCCCTTTTTCTTCCGACTTGTATCACTTAAGGGCTTTCCTGCAGTCAACTAGCAACCCCATCAGTTTAAATAATATTACTCGCTAAATACAACACTTACCGAAAATCTGTCTCATCTATCTGTCCTAATCTGTCTAGTTTATTTAGAACCTATCAATCCTGAAAAATATAGTTCACTGTAGTTACAGATACAACAACTGCCAAAAGCGGGCGTTTTTCGTTTTTAATTTTCTTATTAACTTTTATACACTTTATAAGGGAGAATATGAAAAAAAAAAGTTTAAAAGTAAATTTATAAGTATTAAAAGTGTTATTTTATCAACCGGTGATAGCCAAGAATTGGCTACCCAAGCTATGTAATTTATTACTTGTAATCCAATTCTCAAAGGTCGATGACTCAGAGACCCGTTTGGCATCTTACTATCCGTTGTATGTGTGCCTAGTTACGCATGTACACGGATGTGGCGTCTAGCCATGTACAGTGTGACCACAATAACTCTTCAGGTGGTCAAAATTGGAAATAAAATTTTCTTAGTGAATTGGAAAAGAGGTTATATAAAATCTTCACGAGTAGCGACGCTGTCAACTGCACGGATATTGTGGTCATGCTGTAGGATTTTAGGTACAACATACAATACATAATAGTAGAGTTTAGAGCTTTGGCAAATTATTTGTTGGTAGGTATTATCCTATGTCGAAAAGCGAAAGAATATTTTGGTCGTGCCATAAAAATTTTACTATTGATGGCGCAAGGTTTGTATGATATGGCCAATAAAGATCTAGTTTTCAAACCACGTTTCTTTAGGAAAGTTGTTGGTATTTACGAGAACATGTATATCTTTTGCTATCATGAACTAATTTAAATTTACCTTATACATTAGCTAACTTCCAGTTGTAGTATCTGGTATATATAGTTTAATTTAATTAGTTCTTGATAAAAAAAGGTATGCATTTACTCATGTCATGATACTGAATAAATTTCCCCAAGGAACATAGGTCGAAATACGAAAATCATGTTTCGACCTCCCATAGGAACTGCATCAGCTGATAGCGCATTTTCTATGGGAGGTCAAATTTGGTGTTTCGTATTTCGACCTATGTTCCTTGGGAAAAGTTGTTCAGTATCATGAGTACATGCATATATTTTGCTATCAAGAACTAATTAAAAGTCACCCTATATGTACAGGCAAGGTATAGGTAACATTTACATGTATGTACTGCTCCATCACTTTTTAGAAGGCTATACAAGGCTACAAGCTCTTGCTTTGTTTCTATATTCTGATTACAAACTTGATTCTCTTTTCAAATAATGTTCGAACGTATCTCTCGAACCTCGATGGAAGTATGCTTCGCCCTGCGGCGCCGCCTACGTCTCTAACGTATCACCCATTGTACGCACCCGATCAGACCGGATTCAACCAGACTAGCCGGTTTTACCACCATCGACTCCCATTTGATACAATAAATACACCGACGCCACTAAATTTTCAACCGAAAATATAAATTATGTGATAATATTTACATGTGTGTGTAACTGGTTCGATTTTTAATTTATTTAATTGATATTAGAAGCTTAAGCGCAAAAAAAGTTGATCTGTGACATGTTTTTTCTATGCAGTAAGCTGTATGGAAGGCTATTACATACCTTAATTAATAGGTATGATAGATATATGCCCAAAAACTATAGGTTTTGAAATGTCTATTGCCTTCTACCCGACTGCCCCAAAACAGGAGGGTTATGTTCTTCGAGTGTAATGTTTGTATGTCGATTTCTTTGTCGCGCTCTGCAGCCTAAACGGCTTGATAGATTTCAACATGTGAGGTGTCGTTAGATCTGTATTCATTGTGGGAGTGTCATAGGGTAAAAAATAACAATAAAAATTTACTTCATCGTAGAGCTTATTTATTAACTTACCAATACATTAAATTCTTTCATTGATAAAACTAAAAAGTACTAAATATTAAAAAAAAAAAACAAAATACCCGACTGTGTAGAAAAATATGAACAGAAAAGAGAAAAACAAGTACTTAAATCTAAGATAACATAAATATATCTTCTTATTCTTACATAAATATTCTATCTTAACTTTTCATAATGTTAATTAGTTAAATTATTTTAAAAGTTTCAGCCAAATACATTTGAAAACCCCGTTTGAGAAAACATAAATAATATAACTTAAATTTCATGAGGTATTGCAGGCGGGGACAAACAACAACTACAAAATATATTTGATGTTCAAAAACCTCCTTCAAACACATAATTTTAGTCCACCCCGGTTTGTCCCCGCCTGAAATACCACATGAAACTCAAGTTATATATATGTTATCTTAGATTTTAGTATTTGTTTTTTTTTTTTCTTTTCAGTTCATATTTTTTTACACAGTTGAGTATTTTTTATTTTTTTTAATAAATTTATTGTCACCTACAGGGTGTAAGGAACAAGTCGAAAGGGTACAAGAGTCGAGGAAACTAAACAACTTTCTCCAAGAAACATCACCGGAAATGAAAAAAAAAGTCGCTCCATACAGAATTACCAATTCTATTGCACAGTTTGTATGTAGAGACCAATTTTCTTTACGTTTCCGGTGATATGCTTCTTGGTAAAAGTTGTTCAGTTTTTGTCCCTTTGTCCCTTATACCCTCAATTTATTGTGCCAAAAAAATATAATATCCTCTATTTCCTATAAATTTGTACATGGGCACGTCCACGGCACGTCCAACTGTGAATAATTAATTCATATAAATCGATAAATAGCTAATACTGTATCACAAAAGCCTAACTTAGCAAGAAACACTTTAGATAGCAGAACTAATCCAATGTCTACATTTATTAGCTAATGAATCGACCTGATCGCAACAGGTCCTATAAATTAAAATCAACTCTTGAACGATTTAAATGCTTAAGAAATTGAGATAGCTAGTCGATTGCTATGATCCTGTTCGGAAGAGGCGAATTTGCTGCGATTTTGTGCGAAATTACATGTACAACGCCTGTTTATTTAGCCGTGCAATAAATCCAATTATTAACGACTAAGTAATGTACAACAAAATCTTACTCTGATCCTCCCTTTATGGGTCGCAAGAGCTAGACTACAGCTTTCGTGGTCTAATGGTTAGTGCGTTCGGCTCTCGACCTGGAGGTTCCGGTTTCGATTCCCGGTGGGACCACTTCTTTTTCTTCTTTCGTGTCGGCAAGAACACGGGCTAAATCTTACTTGCCCAGAAAGCTTCTACCGTGGCCCTTTGGTTACCGTCAAGTAAGTCCTCACGCGGTGGGAACACTATCAAATATAATTCACGTTGTGAGTTTTTCCCAGTTTGGGTGCATCCACCTGATTGTCTAAAAAGTAAGATTATTCTGTACTTCGACAGGAACGTAAGGCCGCTGCTGGTTCCAGAAACTAGTCCTCAATGAGTCATGTTAGAGACAACTCTGATACCAGGGGGAGTACGATGCGTCACCGACCTTGCTACTTGTGATGAAAGTGAAATGTTTTACAGAAAGGCTACAAATATTTTTCTTAAGTCTTAGGGTCGATTGCACTAAACTTAAGAACCGCCCAAGTTGTTGCTTAACTGCCGTCAAACTATGGCTAGGAGTGTCCTAAACAAGTTAGGGGCGATTCTTAAGTTTAGTGCAAATGGCCTTTAGTCATTAAAAGTTAGTCATTAGTAATTAAGTTATTCAAGTCGCGAGTGAATAGGCTCCTTCTGGACAAGCTCCATCCATCGTCGACCTCATGTCTGTCCTCAAGACTAGATCGAAATTGACAATAAAAAAAAGTTGACCCATAGAGTGCAATGTTCCGAAGATCACTCCATTATGATCTTTAAAACTACTACATTTGCAACAAAAATATCCTTCAATCGACACATAAACTTCTGCGTGACTGAGCGACCGTAACTAAGACGGTGTTTTTCCTTAGGAACCCTCGGTGTGCGATTTTAGATCACCCTAATAGAAATTGTACAAAAAGAAAATAGAAACGTGAAAGCGTGTTTAAGAACGCCGCCATAAAGCTTACTCCCACTTAATCCTAAGCACTATAAAGCCGAGATAGCTTAGATAGCTAATCTAGATTTCTAGGTATTCTGACTCAGCCTGCCTACGCACTAGGATGTGGCAAAGGCATTGTATGCAGAAAGCCTACGATTTATTTCTAGAAAGTGCGTACCGAACGAATAGAGAATGGTTTTATTGTTTTTAGAAACAGTCTACTGCATTGATTCAAGTACATTCAAGCACAAGTCGAGCTTTACACTCGCAGCGCGATTTTAGCTTCTACGGCTAATGATATAAGAATGGTCAAAGTCCAATGTGCAACTTAACGTGTTCTTGCCTGTACCTACCTTAGATATGCAGTAGATTATCCGTTTGCTTGCTATATATGTTTAGCTGTAAAAGATATAAAATTGTATGAGCTCTACATTCCCATAAATTCGTAAAGTCCAGTTTAAACTGGTTGAAACAAAAACGTAAAACCCTTTTGGAGTTTTGATTTTGGCCTGCAAAATTCGTAGCTGCAAAAATATAAAAATTTAAATAATAGTATTTTTCACCTCCAAAGCTCGGAAACATTGGTTTTATCGGTTAAATTCTGCGGCCAAAAGCGATTTTTGGCCCCTAGCGGGCAAAAGGTTTTTAAAATTCGAAAGCGATGTACTTATTATTTTGTAGTATGCTGCAGTACTGGCCGCTTGGAAAACCAGCCACGCACTATCGTTTTAAAGATGGAAAGAGGGATGCAGCTATAGGAAAGAAACAAATAGTATATATGAATAGTGAATGCCTGGTGGGTAAGGTACTGGCTGATAATGAAAAGTAAATTTAAAATTAGATCGCCTTTTTTTTTGTTCTCTTGCCCAGATTAATGGACTCGCCCTTTGACTTCAAATCAACGCAATACAAAATAGATTTGCCTGCCACTACCTATCCTCTGTCTCCAGAAATCCAATGAAAATGAACCTTCTTCTGCAAATTTATCGAGTAGTTTATAGGTAGAGTCATGAACATAAGCACACCAGTCCCAAAAATAATAATAATTTAATTATAGTGATTTCCTTTTTAATGTCTAGTATTCTTAATCTATACATGGCCACTCGTCCGTGAAAACTCTTTGACCTTGAGCTGGAGACGCATTTTTGAAGCGTTCGAAGTGAATCTTTAGTTCGCATACGAAAACGAATCGTGTGCGAATTCAATTTCTAATGCTCTCTATTTTACGCATTTTTGAATCATTCGAAAGCAGTGTTGCCATTAAATTCAAATCTTTGAACAATTTTCTTTTCACGCAGAAAAAATAAAAACCGGAAAGCAATTACTCATTCATTTTAAAAACCGGTAATGAATTGCGGGGGAATGGAACGCAAATTAAAAAGTTAATATGTCAGTATAATGTCATATGTGAAGGAAACGTCAATGTCGTTCTCATCACAGATTATACATACTTTCGAGCGGTAGAAGTGCAAAACGAGTGGGTCGGACCACTCGTTGCAGAATTCACAGGTATGAATATTCAAAAATTGCGATTTTACGGATTCGTATACGAATCTTGCCAATTCGAATGCGAATCGAAGTTCGAACGCTTCAAAAATGTGTCTCCTGGTCTCTGGTTACGGAGGTTTGTAGCGAAGCGCTGGTTCAGATTATACTGGTTATGTTTCCACTTGCTTGCTGCCGTCAGTACCATTATGTAGGTATTATGCCCTTACGTTAGAACGTATGAGTAATTAATTAAACACTTATTTCTTATATTTGAATTGCTTTTCTTGCATTATTTTAACATTTCCCCGCTTTAATGTGGTGAAAAATTTTGTGTTTCGCTCGGCAGCAAAGTTATTTTGCGTCTCGTGCCTTGAAACCTTCGCCACGCTCAGGATTCTTCTTTTGAACCGCTCGCTTCGCTCGTGGTTCAATCCTAGAATCCTTCGCTTGCTCAGGTTTCAATACGAGGCACCACTCGCGCCAAATAAACCTTTTGCTGCCTTGCATAACAAATAACTATTTTTTGGGGTCGGAATATCATTTGGAATTGTTACTAAACTAAATTAATATTTGCATAAAGAACTTTGCTATGAATATTTAAAATTGTGCTGCGTGAACTCTGAAGTTTAGTAATTAGTCAAAAGTTTATTTAATCAGAAAACTTATATGGGTAATTATTATTTAGAGTGCTAAGTTTTTAATTAATTTTGAAATTTAAATAATATTAAGAATGCCATGCAAAACTTGTTTCTATGTTAATTAGTTTTTTTATGTAGGCGTCAATTTTATGCCTTATTTAGTTTGTGGACAATAGATATAATAGAGCTATTAAGCGGTAGTATTAGATTTATTTTTAAAATCCTATACATTAAACAAGCAATAGAGTATTTATATAGTAGTGTGTTAATATTTATTTTATTTATTATAAATACACTATTGCTCGTTTAATAGTATAGGATATATATATATATTTGTAATCGGTTTATAGAAAACGGCTCTAAAGATTTAGATGAAATTTATCATACGGGGGCTTTCGGGGGCGAAAAATCTATCTAGCTAGTTAAGTGTCTGGGAAAATTTGTTTTCCCCGTGTTTTTAAGCATTTTTGTAAAATACTGCGATTAGACAGAAACCTCCAGCGCCATCTGTTGGCGGGTAGCGTAACTTGCTCACCCGACTCTTTTTTTTTCCACAATGGCGCCACATTGTTTGTGAAGCGATGTAGTTTAGCTGACGTCATTAAGAGATTTTAATATCCAACAATGAATAAACGATTTTGATTTGATTTGATTTGATGATATTTTAACGTTTAGGCGGCTATTACAGAGCGTAGATTGGTCGTCCAGGTATGAACTTAGATTTTTCGAGCACAACACCTTTAGAACACAAATTCAAGTCGCACTTAATCCATTAATAGCACTACATAATGAAATATTCTGAGTGCGTTTTTAATGGTGCTCCCATCAGAATACTGATTTTGCAATCTGTTTCCATTCGTGTCTACGTGTTTGTATTATTTTTTTCATTATGTAGCTGTAATTTTTTCATAAACCTATTATATTTATAGCTTATAATTTCCACTATCACCACGCAAGTAGATATCACGAAATATTTGAATGAAAATGTAAGACAAAGCCACCGAAATGTGACCTCGTGAGAGAGGGTAGCTAGACTCCGGAACAATGATTTTTGAGCAACTCTACCGGAACGTTCATTGCTAGTTAGGTATGTTGATGGACATCATTTTCGAGGAGGTAATTTAAACATAGGGAAATGGTAACAAAAAGAATGTACGGTCGGTGATGTGCAACACCATTCTTTATGTTCACCTCACATCTTAATGTAAGGTGTTATAAAGGTATAGTGCATGAAATCACATTATAATATCAGCTGTTTTATATATTTTCAATTCTGATCACAATGTATGCGACAGCTATTCATTGTGAGATTTCTATTTTGGTTCCGTACTAAAAGTAGAACACTTATTCTAATTGAATCATCATCATTATAACATCCCATGAAACTGCCACTGCAGAGCAGGGAGCTCCCTCCAAAACTCCAGCAAAATCGCGTGGTACCTTGGTAGTTACCACACTTGTAAGCGTTGCGGCTGGCGACTGCTGTTGTTGTGACCGCAGTATGTAAGATGGTACGATTGTCAGAAAGATGCTGCTGCCCATCCTCGGGTTCATAAACCCTTAGTCGCCTTTTACGACAGCCACGTGTAGAGATGGGTTGGTACGATTCCTTGCCGACACCACACGGGCATGTATTGACGTAAGGTCTCCAATATCTTTGGGTGACCTTCGACTCACAGTTGATTTACTGTGAGGATGGTCACCTCACACTTTTTATATTGCACTCGATATGATGATGATTAATAATTTTCATTTGTAGCTTTCAAGCTGTTTTGGATTATACTTCTTACTTAATAAATTCTTAGCACCAAACGATGTACATGTGTTATATGCAGTTTGTTGCCCAAAACTTCCTCATGCCCACCAGACTACCGACCAGGATATGTCTTTTTGTCAACCCCCTGGCTTTTCCTGAACCTCTAGTTTTATTTTACCTGTTTGGGCCTAAAACCTGAGAATTCGCCTTGAACTCGGTATAACAAACTTGATTGGCGTGTGATAGCGGACTTACTGAAGCAAAGCCTCAAAGAACGGTGGCAACGTGGTGCGGCGTATTCGTAACGCCACGTGCGACTCCCGTGACGCGATTCACACGATGGGGCACGTACAATCACACACTCAACTTTTTATAGGACAGGTAGAATAAAAAAATATTCAAATCTTAACAAGCAGTCAGAAATTCCTCTTTGTGCTTGCAAGTGAAGGAGTTTGTGTATCTGGGCTCAAAGTTTACGAGAGATGGAAAGTGTGAAAGTGATATTGAAGAAAGCTGGGTATGGCAGAAAAAGCATGAAAGTAGAATTAATGCAGTGGAAATGAGAGCGCTAAGGAGTATGATTGGTGTTAAATTGAGTGACAGGATTAGAAATAGTGTGATAAGAGAACGGTGTGGCGTAAAAGAAGACGTAGTGACCAAAATCGAGAAAGGGATGCTGAGATGGTTTGGTCAAGTAGAGAGGATGAATGAACGAAGATTGACGAAAGAGATCTACCAGGCGAGAGTGAATGGAAACGTTGGAAGGGGAAGGCCTAGGCGAACGTACCAGGACCAAATTCAGGACGTTCTGAATAAAGGCCAGGTTAAAAGTACCCTAAACCGACGAGCATGTATGAAAGGATTGATGAAAGTACAGGAAGCAAGGGAAGTATGTCAAGATCGTAGCAGGACTGTGGTCTCTGCCTACCCCGACGGGAAAGAGGCGTGATGTTATGTATGTATGTATGTAGACAAGACTGAATTGAGGCGAAACATTTAGACTAGATCCCGTGTGGTGCCGGCAAAGAATTGTACCATCCCATACATACCCGAATAGTACTATACCCGTGGGTGTCGTAAGGGGCGACAAAGGGATATAAACTGAAGGATGGGCAGCAGAATCCACCTGTGTATCATACCATCTTCCTGCGGTCACCTACAAACGCGGTTCATGGTGACAGCCGTAACGCTGACAAGCGAGTTGACTATGGTACTTCCCCTCCACATTTTTCCAGCAAAAGCTAGAGTTCTGGAGGGAGCTCCCAGTCCTGTAGTGGACATTTCATGGTTAGTTAGTTAATTAGTTACTGTTGTCCGTGTGGTGCCAACTAACAATATCAATGAGTAACAATACATCTCTACCCGTGGGTATTTTAAAATTAGCCTATTTGAACCGGAAAATCCGGCAACTCAGCAGCGTTCTTCTGCGACCATCTTACCGACAAACCGCGGTCACCAACAATTTCGGTCCATGGTGCCAGCCGCAACGCAACGCTAACAAGCGTGGTGACTATATGGGTACCTCTCCTTCAAATTGTGACACGCATTTTCAAATTGTGACAAGTTCGTGAGGAATCTTGTCTAGAGATAGACTCTTAATGGGATGTTATGATAAGTCGGAAGTCCCACTCTGTGCTAAAGTTACCGACACAGAAATGAGGCGAATCATTTAGAAAATTCAGCGTTGCGAGCAGCGGTATAGTTTCTTATAAATAGATCCACTTTTAGGATTCATGCATAATAATTTATGTAACCGACTGTACTTACTACTTACCAACATGATAATGACCTTCTATGATAAATTAACTTACGAGTATCAAGGTGTCTACGAGGAAATATTTGAGGTAACTCGATAAATGTATCTCGTGTTACAATGTACCATTATTTGATGGCTTAAATTATTTTCTGCTTTTATTGCAGTGAAAAAGTGTCCTGTAGTTAATGAGACATCTGTCGTCGGCGCAATCAACATTTTTATAGCTCTATTCGCAACTTTGTGTTATTTTTATACTCTAGGTGACCGGTTTGATGAGACGAGACGAGACCGGGGTGTTACTAAGTTATAACCTGTCCTGTATCATCTAGGTACATGAAGCCAAGGACATTTCCTTGGGTCCATTTTGAGCTAGTTTATTTCTAGATTAATAAGTAAGCAGTAAGTAACGTAAGCGTAAGCACCGTAAGCCCGAGCTGTTGTTGACCATTGCCAAAAGGAAAGTGGCCTTCTTTGGGCACTTGCAAAGAGGCTCCGCATTTCAATTCTTGCGGACAATTCTTGAAGGCAAAATACCAGGTAGAAGGCCACCATGAAGGCCAAGACGGAAATGGTTCGATGACATAAGGGAGGGACTGGACCGGACTACAGTACCACGAGTTGAAGAGAGTGGCTCAACACCGTGACGAGTACCGCTGCTGACCTCCAAACTTCATTTCGAAGATGGTATCATGGGATGATGATTAATAAGTTGATAAGGCGTCCTTGTGGTGCCGGCAAAGAATAGTACCAACCCATCACTAAGGCGACTGAGGGTTTATGATCCGGAGGATGGGCAGCAGCATCTTTCTGTTAATCGTACCACCTTACATACTGCGGTCACAAACAATAGCAGTTAACAGCCGCAACGGTTACAAGCGTGGTGACTATGGTAAATCCCCTCGTACCACGTGTTTTTGCTTAGGATCTGGAGGGAGCTTCCTGTCCTGCAGTAGACGTTTCATGAGATGTTATGATGAAGTTTATAAGTATTTACCTACGATTTTGGACGCGCACATTCTTTTGAACGAGTCAGAATGATTTAAAACTGGAAAACTCAGTTTCTATGGTTTTTCAATATCTAATTTTCATATTTTGGGAAAAGTTGTTCAGTTTCATGAGCAGATCCATGTTAATCAGGAACATTTTGTAAATATAAGGAACAGTCAAAATAACTCGTCAAGTATAATATATATGTTTCGGCCTATTTGGTCCAACGCTTTTGCAATACCTATACCTAACCTTATTCTTATTCCTCAGAGGCTGTTCTAGGAACAGATCACGAGTTTTTTGTAACCAGTCTCTCAGTTGTTTTTTGTGTTTTATTTTTAGGGTTCCGTACCTAAAGGGAGCCAACGGGACCCTCCCTTTCCTAAGCCTTCGCTGTCCGTTTGCCTATGAGAGCTTGAAAAGGGCTGTACCTTTTAGATCGTTACAACTGGCTAACTACAGTTGTCATTTTTACGCATTATTAATTGTATTATAGAAAATAGTATGAAAAAAGAAACAAGAAAAAAAAGAGGATGTCCAAAATTAAGAGGCTAAAATGAATTAAACAGCTTTTCGTTTTAGCTCTATTGCATTGTGAAATTATAACTTACAAACGTATATTTCTTTGATGGGCATCTGCGTTGAGTGAAATCTTAGCGGGAAAATGTGGATTTAGTAGTGTCAACTATTTTTTTTATCTTATTTTTTTACTGCAAATTATATATCAAAATATTTTAAGCTTCTATTACAATACACAAAAAAACAGGGCGAGTTGGTAAACTAGGGATTTCGATGTCTTTGTTCTCTAACAAAACTATCACTGAAACTCTCACACTTAATGTTAGCGCTGGTACGGAACCCCTCATTGCGCCAGCTCGACTCGCACTTGGCCAATTCTTTTTATTTGTAGCGCAGCAATCGGCATCTTTGTGTAACGGCCACGATGGCCTTGTGAGGTTCACACGTCTACTTGCATAACTCCAGGTCAACGTTTCGTCTGTATGGTTGGTTTGCTCTTGTTAAGTGTCGGCTTACATTGCTCGTTGATGTAAGGATATTGCAATTAACATATCCAAGCCTCCCAGCAATGTATGCCGAATAAGTCCTTGAATTCAGTTAGGTGTGATCGTGGCTTAACACTTCAACTGCTTTTCTTATGCAGAACATCCCATGAAATGTCCACTACAGGACAGGGAACTCACTCCAGGATTCTAGCTTTTGCTGGACAAATGTAGAGGGAAAGTACCATAGTCACCTTGCTTGTTAGCGTTACGGCTGGCACCATGGACCGCGGTTGTAGGTGACCGCAGTAATGAAGATGTAAGATATAAAGGAGGATGCTGCTGCTCATCCTCCAGTTAACCCTTAGTCGCCTCTTATGACACCCACGGGTATGTATGGGTTGGGGTGCCGGCAAAGAAGATCAGATTACCTAAGCGTAAAAAAGAAGATCCGCCTATTGTTTTCTATAGTTGTTTAGACTTGGACCCATGTTTCTTGATTGGCCTTTTGGTGTGGCTGGTAGTGAGTCTGCCTTCTACGCCGTGGGTCGCGGGTTTGATTCCAGTCCAGGGCAAACATTTGTGTGATGAAAATTAGTGTTCTGTGTCTGGGTGTTATTTATCTATTTATGAAAAGGAGTGTTTGTTCTGTATGTCATTTATCATTTGTGTATCTATCTTTTCTGGCTTGGCTATGGCTTTTTGCCTAGTACTCCAAGATAATTAGAGTTTGGCCTAGACAAAAATCGGAACCAAGATTTTCTTTTTGTGGTTTATGAAGTCTTGGAAGTAATTACATAATTACTTAAAATTAAGCATATCACCAAATGGGACAAGGCGGCAGATTAAAAAAACCCTATTATATAAATAGTTACTGTGGCAAAAATGCCAACTAAACGAAATGTTTTCTGGGCTCGTTCAATGATGAACTTTTAGTATTTTACAAACTAATTAAGCACCTAAGTCCTTAGGTAAAGCCTAAAATTAAAAAAATCCCACTAAAAGTTTTATTTCTTTTTGTCTGCTTGGGCAAAATACATAACTATCTCGTGACTTTTTGTACTTCAAAATTTTGTTGTACTTGATCAAACAGTCATAAAAGTGAACACAATATGTTAAAGCTTTACAGTGGTATAATTATTGAGGGATTTCTCTTTGGCCAAAATAGTTAACTGAATGAAAAGTGTTTGATTATACTCTAAAACTGTACTTACGTTGATTACTTTGAAAATTAAACATTTCAGGCAATAGCGTATCTTTTTATATGAAAATTACATTATGTAGCGCTTTATATCGACCCTAAAGAAGTTGAAATAAAGTTCATAATTGACATTAACATAGTACACGGCTCGTGGTTGCACGGTACGGCAACGTCGCATTGCTTCGCTGTTTTTTTCGGTACGCGCTTCGGAATTTAAAGTTGAACATGAAAGATGAAAATTTACATCGGTTGTAGTAAGCTGAAAATACTTTTGATCTTCTGATCTAAATCTAAATATATAAAACAGCATGCCCTGAACGACTGACTGACTGACTGACTGATTCATCAACGCCGAGCCGTAACCGATAAAGCTACAGATGTGAAATTTTGTAAGTAGTTTTTTTGTACGTCAAGACTACACATTAAGAAAGGATATTCTAAAATTCATCCCCTGAGGGGTTGAAAAATGGGGTGGAAGTTTGTATGAATATTCTACAGGTTTGACATGAGACTCAAAATAACTGTGGATTTGATCTAATGAAAGGGAAAAACCGGCCAAGTGCGAGTCGGGCTCGCGCACCGAGGGTTCCGTACCACCACATGATATAAATTGTATTAGTTGAAATGTTAGTAACTTACTGTGATCGATTTTTGAAGTAAAAACTTCTTCAGCGGCGCTTGGCACTTTTTCAGATGGGGAAAAAATTATTAACTCGCATCAGAAGTCGCGTCAGATCTCGGATGAAGTATAGAAATGGATTTGAAAATAAGCATACCAAGTTAGAGCAGGCTCAATTTACACAAAAGTTCTAATGTGTGATAAAGATCAAAACATCTTTTTTATCTTTGTCGCGTCAGATCTCGGATGAAGTATAGAAAAAGATTTGCAAATAATCATACCAAGTTAGAGCAGGCATATAAATATACAAAACTTCTAAAGTGTGATAAAGACCAAAACATCTTTTTTGTCTTTGTCATAGAAATAGGCAGCTTTTTCCAAGATCAAAGGAGTGCGACTCCTGTAAACTTGTTTACTATTATATATTCTGTGGTCATAGTCTCAGTTTTTTTTGTTGTGCACCACGTGATATGTGCACGACAGACTTGACGTACTGGTTTTGATCGTTATTTAATAGCGAATCCTAAATGTATGAGATCTACATTTCGGATGACAGCTGTCAACCTAAAAATCGCTATAACTCGAAAACTACTGACCCTAGACTACTCGTGTGCTGAGACAAATGATAGGTCTCGATGAGATCTACATTTTGGATGACAGCTGTCAAAGTAAAAATCGCTACAACTTGAAACCTACTGACCCTAGACTACTCATGTGCTGAGACAAATGATAGGTCTCGATGAGATTACATTTCGGATGACAGCTGTCAAACTAAAAAACCCCATAACTTGGAAACTTCTGACTCTACAATACTCATGTGCTGAGACAAATGATAGGTCTCGATGAGATCTACATTTCGGATGACAGCTGTCAAAGTAAAAACCGCTATAACTTGAAAACTACTGACCCTAGACTACTCATGTGCTGAGACAAGTGAAAGGTCTCGATGAGATCTACATTTCGGATGACAGCTGTCAAACTAAAAAACCCCATAACTTGGAAACTACTGACTCTACAATACTCATGTGCTGAGACAAATGATAGGTCTCGATGAGATCTACATTACGGATGACAGCTGTCAAACTAAAAAAAACCCATAACTTGGAAACTACTGACTCTACTGTACTCGTGTGCTGAGTTAAATGATAGGTCTTGATGAGATCTACATTTCGGATGACAGCTTTTGAAGTAAAAATCGCTATAACTTGAAAACTACTTACCCTAGACTACTCATGTACTGAGACAAATTTTAGGTCTCGATGAAGAAGTACACGAGCAATGTCGCGATTGACCCTTACAAAAACATCATATTCAAAAATTCAAGTTTTCACTTCTGCCGGCACTCTCAGAGTGCAACTCGTCCTTTTTTGAGTCAGACTCGCACTTGATCAGTTTTTATATTTTATAACTTATGCAGCATGAGATACAGCCCACTGACAGACAGTCAGACAGACATCGGAGGCATATTAGTATGATCCCGTTTTTCACCCTATGGGTAAGGAACCATAAAGTCTGAAATAATTAAAGTTTACAACCTTTTTCACAACCAATTAACGCTAGCTAGCTTTCACTTCAAGTAAATTCTTATTAAAGAGGAGTCAAGATCGGGGGGTCAAGAGCAAAAGCTTAGCACGCTAGTCCGACTCGCACTTGCCCGGTTTTTTGTAACACTGTATCCCACAATGATATTTTCTCCTTTCAATGGACTGTTTGAAGTGTTGTTGTTTGTACAAGCAGGCAGCCAGACACTTGCAGCCCACTCTAGCTACTTGGACTGTTGAAATAAGAACACTAAAAAGTCTAATATTATGTCAGGCTTGACGTACTCTTAACATTACGTAGAAGAAAAAAGTCTCGGGGCGCACGGCACGCCATACCGGTTCCAAAGAACATATAATATTACGCCGGTTCTCGCTTGCTTGACGCGATCTATTGAATTAAAAATCAACTTTTTTATCTTTTTATAATTTTGCTTAATTTTATAAATAAAGGAAAGAACACACGATGAAACCTGTAATTAAACAAAAGTTTTTCAGTTGGTATTTTTGCTTCAACATTAAATACGAAAATATTTAACTTTAGATTAATATGCTTAATTATAGGTAATTTGCTCAAAAACTGTCCTGGAAAGTCTATCAAATTTAAAATAATTTGGTTGCCATTTTTGCCTGGACTTTTATGTAACTTGCATACAAATTTGCTAATAAAAAAATATGCGCAAATATTTTTTGCTTAGTTTTAATTGAAGTAGGTACCTTGGAACCCACATCAAAAGTTTACCCCATCAGATATTAGTTACAATTTTTGGCTTGACTTCACATGCATAAACAAACAAAAAAATATATTTTCTGGAGAATCTAAAAGCCAGCCAATTCATTAAAAATAATTTTATACATAAGTGTTAGACCTTCTATTATAATACATAGCAACTTTATAGTAAATTGACGGTTTCGATTTATGTCCAGCCAATTAAAAGTTACAGCTTCAGGACTCGGCCTATAGTTTGGGATCAGATGACTGTGTGATTTGTAAAAAAAAATCAGAGAGAAATCGAAATTGCGTGCCATATCTCAGGGGCGGGATCAGTATCAATAACTGAACAACTTTTCCCAAGGAGCAGGTCGAAATACGAAAATCAATTTTTGACCTCCCATAGAAACTGCATCAGCTGATACTCGTAGCGCATTTTGTATGGAAGGTCAAATTTGTATTTGTTTCGTACTTCGACCTGTGTTTCTTGGAAAAAGTTGTTCAGTTACTGATACTGATCCCGCCCTGAGCATTGGCACGCTATCAAATTAACACCCTGTATTTGAACGGACCCCTACTATGAAAAGCATTGCCTTCATTCAGACAGACCAAAGAGATTTAATAAATTTATACGGCCACTGATCTTTAACCTCACAAATTGAGCTTAAACTTTAAAGTTCATTGCAAAACAGGGTGTCCTAGAAAATAATGTCAAGTGGAAAACAATGCTGTTCTTCAAAGTAGAAAATCGCAAAATTTCACAACCACAGGCAGGATTTGAACCTGCGTCTTCTGCGTAAGTACCGCAGACGCTTTACCAACTAGGCTACTGTGGTCCTGCCCGATGTTGTGAAATTTTAGCGACCTCTATACGCATTCCAACGTTGCGTTTGTGCTGCCACCTAGTAAGCGTTTTTGCTGTACTACGCGATACGCGAGCGCGCTTTTGCGATTTTCTACTTTGTAGATTTATCCGAACACAGGAAGTGTTAAAATATAAATCATTTTCAATGCTGTTCTTCTTAAGTAGCCTTCGAGGTCCGACTTATTTTTTATGCTTTTTATGGTGCTACTACATCTGTCTGTCTGTCTGTCACACCTGTTTATCTCGTCGTTGTTGTGTGTTATGACTAGCTCGAGTGGGGTATCACATAAAAGGGCTTAAGTTGAAAATTCCAAAATAGATATTTGAATTTTTTTTAAACTCATTATTAAATTTGTTATGATCGAAAAACTTTGAATTACGAGTAATTAAAGTCGATGGAGGTTTATGTAAACATTACCTACAGCAAAAATTAAACGATCTCTCTAAGTAGCATAGTTTTTCAGAAATCTGCATTAAACCATTACGTTTTGCAGTCTTAAAAATAGACTAAACTGCTTCCAAATATACTATCCCCTCATACCCTCGGCGCGCGAGTCCGACTAAGTGTGCTCTTCGTTAGGGCCTCCGCTTGATACTACTTTCCGGGACATTCTGTACACTAACTTTTTGTTACGTGTGACTTGTAATACGAGTACTGTTAGGCAATTTTTTCGTGCCTTATCCCAAAAAACTTACCAATGTACCTTGACCCTTCGTCTTGCTCTCGCGTCTGGCTTTTAAAGTGGGAATAAAAACGGTGATAGGTCTTTAAACACTGGTCGTGGATGTGTTTTGACCGTAGGCATCGGATGACGGCGACGCAGATTGCGTTTCGTGCCGAATTTTACAACAATGCCGAGTAAGTCAGTCGCGTGTTAGAATTTGCACTTTTTGGATTGTTGCATGAAATTTCAGCTGTTTAATGGTTTTTGTGCGCATTTACTACTTTTTTTACCTCTTTATCTGTTCGAGGGTTTGAACAATGATTGCTGATATTAATCTTATCATCCTTAAGACGTCCACTGCAAGACGAAGATATCCCTTAAACATCTTCCCAACACCCGCTGCTCGCATCCAGCGGCCTACTGCAATCTTAACCATTTCATCGGGCCACCTTATAGGGCTGCCTACGCTACGTTTGTTGTCCTAGAACTTTTCTGCCCTATCAACATTCAATTCTTCACTATATATTACTCAGACAACAAATATACAACAACTTTTCCAAAGAAATATAAGTCAAAATCTGGTCGTCCTATACATAACCCTGTACTGTAACGAATGACGGCGCCTCGTTTTTTGACCTATGTTAGGAAAGTTTATCATTTTAAGGTTTGAATCACATACTTATTTTTTGGTAGTGATAGAAATAACTCTGTAAAAAATCTGCAATGATAACTACCGCCCAACTTCCAAGTATTAGGTAGTTTTTCTAGTAAAGAAACTGCAGTCTCATCACTTTGGTACAATCATCTAATCAAATCTGTACTCTTATGTGGTCACTACACTCTAGTATCTTGTGGTTTTCCTCCATGTGTACTGTTTTTACAGTTGTGACAACATAAAGGATGACGTCATTCATCTGATCAAGCATTACATTAAAATATCTTTTGAGTCATACAAAGTTGAGGTCTTAACCGGACTTTATGCTGCTGGTGAAATCGTGGTGTTGGGGTGAATCATCGTAAGGTCAACATGCTGGGAAAAGAATGACCTAACCGGATATTAGGTTTATTATAGGCATTTTCTTAAGTGCAGGAATTTTTCACGGAAAAGTTAAAGCATACATACTTAATATCACGCCTCTTTCCCGTCGGGGTAGGCAGAGACCGCTGTCCTCCACCTGCTACGATCTTAACATATTTCCATCGCTTCCTATACTTTCATCAATCCTTTCATACATGCTCGTCGGTTTAGGGTACTTTTAATCTGGCCTTTGTTTAAAAGTTAAAGCGGCATATTTAAATCAATGAAAAGAGTATTTTTGTTTTAATTAGAAAACCTTTGAATAAGTTTTGAAAAAGTACCACTCTTGCTTAATTTTGCTGGAGGATATAGCCGTTTATTCCCAGGTTTGGCAATTCACTTTTGTGGCCTATCACAATGTCAAAAGAACGTTGCTCAACCTAAACACTAGGTGCTACGGGAATCGGGATGTAGGTAGAGGCCAGAGGCTTTGAGATGTGACCATTTAATATCATCTTTTATCATCATATCAGCCGAAAGACGTCCACTGCTGGACATAGGCCTCCCCTAAAGATGTCCATGACGACCGGTCCATTTATTGTCACTTGAGAGGGTTTTTGATAGGGGTAATTTATTTTTATTCTTTAAATTTTTGCCGCTTCTAAAATATGAAAATAAAATTTTGCATTTACCATCCTGTTGGCATAACCCATAAAGTCGAATCCCTAGCGAAAAAAAAAGAAATACATTTCTTCCATATTCCAACGAACTTTCTACATTACGACTTTCCACATTGATTCATACCCAAAATAAAACCAAGAAAGCTCTCTCCGATATAACCGTCGATATCAGAACCCGTTTCCGACAAGAACGACACCGACACGCCGAAACGACACGAAGCGGGAGAAATCTGCGCCTGCGCCGCCCGCGTGCTGCGCCGACATGCCGCATTTGCATGCGCTGCCATAAAATACTTTTAGGTTGCCTGTCCGTCAGGGATGTGATAAGCTGCGTAGTGAAGATAAATTCAGCTAGTTAAGGGTAATCCTTCATGAATGACCTTGAGACTGAATAACTTCGTAACCACATTTATCTTTACAGAAAAAAACGTAGTAACGAACAAGATATGAGAAGTGATGTGGTCGAGATAGAATTTCAATTTAATTTAAATAACGCAAGAAAAAAATTCTAAAATGACTATATTGTTTGAGAGTTTCGCGGTCACTAACACTATTATAAAAACAGTTTGACGGGTTCTTACCACGATATGGATTTTTGATGAGTTTCCGATATTTCGGCGCTGTTGCAAGCACCATGATCACGGATGAACTGGAGTCTGTGGGTAGTTAAACTTATTGGCAGACATATCTGTCTACCTTCCTTCTAGTTCTTTTATTTTGGTGACTGCCGGAACTGTTGAAACTCGATCGAAACTCACTTCGACAATATACACTCACTACGTCACTGCGAATTGCCGTACGTTTATCGCGCACATTGTTCCTACATAGGTCCACTACTGGATTCCACATGTTAGATAGTTTGTACCCATCTTCCCGATTGAAGTTTTTGTACTTAGGTATCTCAATCGCTTCTCTGACTAACCTGGGCAACTCCGTTCATAAAAACATGCAGTTTACAACAGAATTAGAGAAGGACCGATCTTTAGCATTCTTGGATGTAAAAATACATGTTCGTGACGATGGAACTTTAAGCCACACGGTTTGTAGAAAACCGACACATACAGACAGGTACTTACATGCTACTTCTCATCACCATCCAAGACATCTAAATGCAGTAGTAGTATCGTTGAAAAACCGCGCTTACGATCTATGTGACAGTGAAAATCTCACGAAAGAACTTGAACATGTCCAATGTGTACTACGAAAAAACGGTTACAACGTCAAGGCCACTGAATCCGGAAAAAAGAAAAAGCAAACACCGGTGTCGAAAGTCGACCGACAGTCTGCGTTTCTACCTTACGTGAAAGGAGTAACTGACAAAATTGGCAGGATGTTGAGTAAGTACTCCATAAAGACTATATTTACTCCTTGTAGGAAGATAGCGCAGAGTATTAGGTCTCCAAAGGACACTTTACCATTTGAACAACCAGGTGTTTACAAAATAGACTGTAGTTGTGGGAAGTCGTACATCGGGCAGACAGGACGTACAATTGCATGTCGAATCAAAGAGCACATTCGAGACGTAAAAAACAATGACGTCAGGTCTGCCGTCGCGCAGCACTTGTTGGAAGAAGGGACAAACCACTGGATCGAACTACACAATCCACAGGTGTTATCGGTAGAACGTCATCACGTGCCCAGGTTAGTCAAAGAAGCGATTGAGATACCTAAGTACAAAAACTTCAATCGGGAAGATGGGTACAAACTATCTAACATGTGGAATCCAGTAGTGGACCTATGTAGGAACAATGTGCGCGATAAACGTACGGCAATTCGCAGTGACGTAGTGAGTGTATATTGTCGAAGTGAGTTTCGATCGAGTTTCAACAGTTCCGGCAGTCACCAAAATAAAAGAACTAGAAGGAAGGCAGACAGATATGTCTGCCAATAAGTTTAACTACCCACAGACTCCAGTTCATCCGTGATCATGGTGCTTGCAACAGCGCCGAAATATCGGAAACTCATCAAAAATCCATATCGTGGTAAGAACCCGTCAAACTGTTTTTATAATAGTCTAAAATGACTCTTATTTTGTAAATTTTTCCCATTTGTAACCACCACCAACCCTTCAGAAGGGACGTTAAGACGTTGGTCCTGAACGCTGTCTATGGATGTAGTCGCCATGAAGACATATCAGAGGCATTTGGCAGCTCAACAACTCTGACACCAGAGTTCGTTAGGTTGGTCATCGACCTTACCACTCACATGACATGATGAACATCTTTCGGCTGATATAAATAACGATCTTGAAGATACGATCCTCACATGAAAGCTTGATTTCAAAATAGGCTGATGAGCCTCATAATTTTCTACTTTCACAACAATAGGGAATTCCATATCATGTTTTACAAATGACTCGCCACAAGATGCACTGTTTTCAATTGGGTTTGTGGTTTGGCGGTGCTGCGGTGTGGTGTAGCGTATAGCAACATAGTTTGAACAAAGGGACAGTAAGGATGAGATAAAATGATGGAAACACGTGAAGATCTTGGCTGGTATTTGACTGTTGCGCGAACTTTTCTTGTGAGGTGATTAAGACAATTTTTTCTTATTTTTTAAGGGGTCAGTGTACTACTTAAATTATTGCCAGAGGACAGAGATGGATGGAGATTGCTCCACCGACAAGAGGGCGGGATTTTCTGTTGCCGCTATAACAACAAATAATAAAAACAAAATACCTCCCTACTACAAAAGTGTCTTTTAGGCAACTTTTGCTCTAGCTCTATCATTTTAAAAAAAACGGGAACATATACAAGCGTGAAATTGGTATGTCTTCAATGCATAAGTTATAGAATAGCGCAATTTGTGGTCAAATTTGGATTTTTGTATTGCGACCTATGTTCTTTGGGAAAAGTTGTTCAGTTTCATGGGAAGATTCACACCCTTCAGTATTATCATACCTTTCCGTCACATTACACGTAAAGGAAGACATTGAAAATAAAAGACTTAGAGTTCCATGAGAGAGGTAGCGAGATATGATAATATAACAACAGACACATTTGGGCTGGGGTGTTCAAATCGTGTATAAAGATATCGCCTGAAAAATTAAAGTTCAGACCCCACTTTCAAGGAATATTGGTCAAAACATGCATAAACTTTTGACTTCCAAGTACAATATATTGGCATCGCTGCGGACTTTACCATTTAATAATATTAATAATTTATTCATAAACCAATTATGATGTCTAAGATTACATTACAGTCATTTTACTCGGTTTATTAATTAGGCTACATAAAACAAAAATTAGACAAAATAAGGACCTCTGACTCCGAAACTATCCAATGGGTAGATGATTATTTAACACGGTTACGGGTATAGTTTGGTAAACGGTACTGGGTAGCATTATTCCTCTACGACACAGCTAACTGTAATAGTTCAAGTCCAGTAACAAACACAGTAAGAAGGATACGTACGACGTAATATCAGTCCCTCAGTCAAATTTAAATTTACCCATTCCATTAACAACTTTACATTTACTGCAATAGTAATTGATCACTGAAGCAGGGGGTAACGCAGAAATGGTAACCAATATTATTATTGACTACAGGCATAGAAACAGCTCCTCATCATTGCATTACACAGATAAAAACATAATAGCTGTTGGCGAAGTATTCGCCGCGGGTCCTAGGCCTCGATAGAACATGACGAATCATAAAGTAGAGCCTAAACAAGCCATTGTAATTTAAAATATCTGATTATACACATTATTATGTTAAGTAGGCTCGCGTTGGCATCCCGCTTAGGCCTAGGAAGCGTGTGGTCGGCGATTTAAAGCGTGTAAGTGCCTATACAATTTATGTTAGTTCGTTTCGTACCAATTTTCATAATGCATTAGGAGTTATTGAAAGTGTGGTTATAGAAATGGAGACTAGCTGTTGTCCACGACATCGTCCGCGTGGGTTTCCGTAGATCCATAAGACGACTGGCCCGTTTTGGCCTGGGTGGTAGTGAGTCTGCCGTCTATGCCGTTGGCCGCGGGTTCGATCCCCGCTCAGGGCCAACACTGGTGTTTGTTGCTGGTTATTATTATCAGTTTATGTAGGTTTATCGGTATGAGGTGAGATGAGATTCACGTAATTTTTTTTTTAAATTAATTTAATTTGTTATTTATTCAAAGAAAAATGCTTAACTACCTAAAATATTCAAGTCTCGAACGATAACAAACACAAATATACCGTTAGAATTGCAGCGAACGATTGAAAAATAGAGCTCCAAATATTGTCATAGAAACAAATGTGTTACAGTGTGGTGGTTTTATATCAGTAGTTTGGGGTACCCATTGAAAATATTTATCAACAGAATAGTCAAACACTCTGTACGGTCTGTGTCTCAATTTTTGTATTTTATGAGGCTTAGATGCTTGTAGATACTTGTTTATAGAAGTTCTAATGAGGTAGGACAATAAAACGTTTTACTGCCAAACGGTCGAACCTCGAACCGCAGGCGCAGCTGGGAAAATATCTGGAGTATTTGTATTTGCTCGTCTAATGAGCCGTTCAGTCTTAGTTGTTGACGTCGTTCATCTTCATTAGACACCCTGAAAATTGCTTCAGTTATTGGATCTGTGAATAACATACCGGAATTTCTTATAAGAAATCTTTGTAATTCTCGGGCTGAAGAAAGATGCGAAAACGCAAATTTTGTACATCATGGAGCTGACCAGAACTTATAGGACAAACGGATGCTTGTAGACTCCGCTGGAACTGATCCAGCTGAATATAATGTTTGAAGAGTCAAATTGTTTTAGAGACTTCTCAAAAATTTTAAAGAGCAAATTGTTGCGTTTAAACTCGACGAATTGATTAAAATCTTATACTCATAAAACATGTAACGGAAAGGTATGACAATACTGAAGGGTGTGAATCTGTTCATGAAACTGAACAACTTTTCCCAAAGAACATAGGTCGAAATACGAAAAACCAAATTTGACTTCCCATACAATATGCGCTAACGCTGATGCAGTTTCAATGGGTGGTCAAAAATTGATTTTCTTATTTCGACCTTATGAAAAGATGTTAAGTTTCTTGGGTAGATTCACACCCTTTAGTAATACTCGTATCACGCCTTTCTGTTACACGTTGTATAAAGAGGCGACAGAAGCTGAATTTCCAAACTGCGGAAATTGAAGAGCTTAGGGATGATCCGAATATTGTGGGAGAAACGAAATCCCACAGACTCCGCTATGACGGATCCAGTTGATCAAATTACAGGGTGTAAGGGACGGTGTACCGAAAACTGAACGAGCATGCTCAGTCAACGAAACTGAACAACTTTCTCAAAGAAACATTTTTGGGAAATGAAAATAATATTTGACCTCTCCATGCAAATTGCTCACTCTGATCGAACAGTTTGTATGGAGGGGTAATTTTTTTTTATTCCTGTCCCAAATATGATTCGTTGGGAAAGTTGTTCAGTTTCGTTGATTGATCACGCTCTTTCAGTTTTAGGTACACCGTCCCTTACACCCTGTTTATGAGGAGTCAAAATGAGAATTTCCAAAAATTTATACTGTTGCTTTCAGACTCGACGAATTGATTTAAACCTTATACTTATATACGTCGTATTTTATGAACCTTCGAACAAAAATTTACAGTCTTTGTCGAGGAAGATTTTATCACACTCCAGGCATTAAAGTATAAATATTCTTTAGCCCTTTAGCTGCTGCGGGTTAATTAAAGTTTAAGCGGATTACACGAGTGAGGGCATGTACTTGGCAATCAAGATTTGCGCTTTTATGTTCGTTAGTTTATTTTGTAGCTACGTGGGAGCTAGAGTTTTTAGTAAAATAGTTATATAGGGTTATTTTTGGACCCCAAACCAAATTTTCTGAACACGATTCTAAACAACTTTCCCAAAGGAACGTGGGTCGGAAAACGAGAAAAAACTTTTGTTCACCCATACGAATCCCACAATTGTCGGTACAAGATTTTTATGGAGGCCCAAAGTTTTTCTCGTTTCTCGACCCATGTTCCTTTGCACAAGTTGTTCAGATACATGCTCTGGGCAACATACTACTCGTAAAATTTGGCCAGGGGTCCAAAAATAACCCTGTATATAGAGAAAAGCATGCAAAATCATCACCATAAGATCCCAGAAAAGTCCATTGCTGATAGGGCAGTACCCTAAAACATATTAGCCAAGTGCGAGCCCGATTCACGCCCTTAAGGGGCTATATCCCGTCTACTAGCGCCCCCATCAGTTAAAAAATATTGCTCGCTAAATACAAAACTTATCGAAAATCCGGAAAGACGGATTGAACCAAAGATACCCTAGTTTATTTAGGACCCATACATTCTGTAAAATATAGTTTACTGTAGTTAGAGATACAAAAAGTGCGAAAAACGGCCACTTTTAGCAGTTATTGTATCTGTAACTACAGTGAACTTTATTTCACAGAGTAAATAGGTTCTAAATAAACTAGGGTACCTTTACTTCAATCTGTCTTTCCGGATTTTCGATAAGTTTTGTATTTAGCGAGTAATATTTTTTTAACTGATGGGGGCGCTAGTGGACGGGAGGTAGCCTCTTAAGGTTCCGTACCTGTCCAGTTAAGCTACGAGTGGCAGGCATGATCTGCTCTGGACTGTACCTATTTTTTTATTTATTTCATTGTTAAATAATTAAAAAGCTGTAAGATATGGCGACTCAAGCCCCTACACATAAACCCGATATAGGGTTTTGTTTAGTAGTTAGGCTAGTTTTAGATAATTTGTGTGTAAAAAAAACTTTTTTTGGAAAATAAATGAAAAAAAAAAAAAAAAGTCCACCATATTATGATATAGGTAATACAAGCTTTTGCCTGATGAATTAAAAAAATCGCGTCCATTTAAACCTCTTAAATATGAATTAACTTGAAACGGGACCTCAACTTCTTTTGCTTGTACTATGAGACCTAGCTTTTTACATAAGTTACATAAGTTCAAATTCAAGGTTTTAAAGTTAGGCCACCGTAATAGGTCTTTTCTGACAGCTGTCAAAAGTATGCAAAATTAAGATCTGCAAAGAAAAATGAACCCTGTGTGTTGGTGTTCAGGAAACGTCAAAACGGACTTCTTACGTTGGCGCTACTAGTTTGGTTCATAAATGTATGGAGGAGGCCACTTAAATGGCCGTATCTTTTGATTGTGTAGTCGTAGAAGCTTGACATTTTTACAGCTTTTTACAGCTATTGACGTCAATATTAGATGTCAATTTCAACGTCATAACTGTAACGATTCGCGAGAAAAAGGGTATCAACAGGCAGAGAGAAAAGTGTTCCTATAAGAGTTATTTTTCCTTGTGAGGTACGAAACCCTAAAAACAACAAAAATGCGTGTAATATTTTGGGGGGAATACAATTATTCGTTAGGGCCATGGTGGTTAATGACCGAATAGCGGTAGAGAGATATTACGCTGCTGTCCGTCGCCTGGTTCATGATCCTTTAGTCCCCTTTTACGACACCCACGGGAAGAGATGTAATGATACTAGCCGGCGCCGCACGAACTATTTATGATAACGGTAACCTTAAATAAAATAACAACCTTTAAAATCACGTCTTGTCGAATTTCGTGATGTCATCATATTCAAAGGTATTTCGTCTCCCAATTTCTAGATAGGCACACAGCTCATTCAAAAACCAATTAAATAACAAATTCTCGTTACCGGAAAACCTAATAGTCTATCTAGCGAACATCAAAGAGGTAGAACGATGGAGTTTTTGCTTGAACATTAAGCTGGCGATTCGTGGATGGTGATGGTGACCTTCTCACCGTGGTCGTTATTTAGAAGGGTCGTTGACCGCGCCAGCAATGCAGATGCGTTCACATGTAGCGCTACAACCTCCCACGTGAGGCCGTGTGGTGTGGGGTGTAGACGATAGCGATAGCGGGGAGCGAGTTATCAAGGCCACCAGTGCTCACTTAGGCCGGGTTGCACCATAGCTGTGTTAGGTAGCTAAACTATAAGCTGGAAAACCAACCAATAAGAATTTACCTACCTCGCACAGATATAATGGCACCATATCGATGGTGTTTATCTTGAAGACCAGCCGTTCTACAACAGTCCATTACAACCAGCTTCCAGCTACCCATCCGATCCATAGGGAGTGGGGAGGGTGCTTATGAGCAGCAATAAAGAGGAGCTACCTTATATTGCACCATTTCATATATTTTGTATATGCTAACGGAAATGTATGTAATGCGTCATTGTATACAATTCCTAGGAAATGTGACAATTCATAAAATCGATAGGAAATGTATAATTCATTCAGTTTTCCTAGGAAATCTATACATTTTGTAAATAGCTATATGAAATGTGTTACTTTTCCTATGACATTTATTTTTAAACCTAATCAAAACTAACTTGACATTAATAAAAACCGAAATCTACGTGCAAAAGTTATTTTCATGGAAAAGGTTTTTGAAATTTTAGTCTGTCGAAGTTTGAATACAAAAGACATTTTGGAAAAAATTTCTGAAATTAGGACGGGATGATTAATTATTATGGAATGAGGTACTGGTGCTGTTCGTTAGAATTTTTCTCTGCTTTGAGGTGAAAATTGCGTGTTTCACTCTGCAGCAAAATTATTTCGCATCTTGTGCAAACCCTCGCTACGCTCAGAATTGTTTTAGGTCACATGGTAGAGGAGCCGAGAAGGATTTTTCACGTGATAATCAGGGCGACTAAGAGATATCTCAGCAGATGGGGCTTTATGAGAGGATCACGAAAAACTATACAAGAAGTTCCAGACCGGAGCCCGGTGTGCAGGAGGCCATTGTCTCGAAATGAAAAGGAACAAAAAAACCTGATCTTCAGCAAAAACAATTCTCATGCCAAAAGATGGGGGCTGATGAGCAGTGATTTAAAAACTTTGACCAGACACTGGTTTGCCAAAAATCTGAAGACTGTTGGCAAACCAGATCATTAAATTGTTTTCTATTGAGTACCCGATAAAATTTAACGCGATAATCAAAGCGAAAAAGAGATGTCTCAATAGAAGATGCTTTATGAGAGGATCACGAAAAACTATGTAAGAAGTTCAAGACCGGAGCCTGGTGTTCAGGAGGCCATTGTCTGGAAATGACAAGGAACAAAAAACCTGATCTTCGGCAAAAACAATTGTCATGCCAAAAGATGGGGACTGACGAGCAGAGATATAAAAACCTTGACCAGACAAGAAAACCGGGGGTTAAAGTCATTTCAGACAAGCCTGAAAATATGAAAAGGGATATTTTTTTGGTCTGGTTTGCCAAAAGTCTTCAGATTTTTGTCTGTTTTTTTTTTGTATTTGTTATCAGTATTAGCTTCTCTATTACAAGCAATCACTTTTGTTCGCCTTAAATATCACGTAAAAAAAACAGTTTTCATTTCCAGACAATGGCCTCCTGAACACCAGGCTCCGGTCTTGAACTTCTTACATAGTTTTTCGTGATCCTCTCATAAAGCATCTTCTATTAAGACATCTATTTTTCGCCTTGATTTTTGCGTTAAATTTTACCAGGTACGCAATAGAAAACAATTTAATGGTCTGGTTTGCCAACAGTCTTCAGATTTTTGGCAAACCAGTGTCTGGTCAAAGTTTTTATATCACTACTTATCAGACCCCATCTTTTGGCATGACAATTATTTTTGCTGAAGATCAGGTTTTTCTGTTCCTTGTTATTTCCAGACAATGGCCTCCTGAACACCGGGCTCCGGTTTGGAACTTCTTATATAGTTTTTCGTGATCCTCTCATAAAGCCCCATCTACTGAGACATCTCTTAGTCGCCCTGATTATCACGTGAAAAATCCTTCTCGGCTCCTCTACCAACAAACGAATCGCTTGCTCGAGTTTCAATACAAAGCACTCACGCCAAATAACAATGTTGCTGCCTTGCATAGCAAATAACTATTCCTTCGGGAAAATAGCTTGTTTTCATGGTTAGAATCACTGGGCTTCGTTCGGGAGCGAAATCAATGAAAATTCAAGTTGCATATTAATTTGAAAATATTGAATTTGAACCGCCAAAGACTTCAGCTTGGACCACAGTTTTATAAGACGCCCGCCTACACAATGAGCTCTCGGCTAAATCCGTGGCGATTCGAGCACTAACTTTTTGTGCCGCTGAGTTGGGTGCTCGTTACCACTCCGGCACCTCACTCCAATACACACTATAAATGTGTTAAGGGCTTATACATACAGGTGGTTTGTTTTATAAATACCGGGATTAAAATCTTGACAATTTTCAGTTGCAAACCTAAGTTATTCTTTAGACCGACGCTTGAAAGTAAGTAAGTATTCTGTAAGTATGTAATAGTGGAAATGACATTTGAGACATTAGTTGAGATATTATGAAAAATTTGCCATTAAATTCGTCTAAATAGCGCGAGTGACACTGGGAATATAAACATTATGAAATTCCCGGAAATCTCCGCGAAAAACAGTCCTATGTCCTGTCCTGTATGTTTACTTTAAACTTTTTACGTCACAAGGGAGCAAACGAGCCAATGGGCTAAGGTCTCCATCGCCCATAACACCCGCTTTCTTATACAGTACATACTTGAATTTTCATTGATTTTGCTCCCGTAACCCAGTGATTCTACTCATGAAAACAAGCAACTTTCCCCCAGAGAAAGTATTTTTTAACCTCTCCATAGTAAAGTGGTCAAGTGATTGACTCATTTTGTGTGGAGACGAAATTTTTTTTAAAATAAAAAAGCATTTCTTCAGGAAAGCAGCTTGTTTGAATTTTTGATGAGTAGAATCACTGGGCTTCCGAAGCAAACCAAAAAAAAATCACGCTTTGCGTAGTAAAAAAAAAAACCGGTCAAGTACGAGTCGGACTCGCGCGCCTAGGGTTCCAATATACTTTTTGTATTTTTCAATTTTTAGGACCGCAAAACTAAATTTGTTTGTAAAGGTTATTTGCAGATTTCTAAAAAACTGTGCAATTTAGAAAGATCGTTTTATTTTTGCTGTAATGTTTACATAAACTTCTGTCAACAGTAATTCATTCAGATTTACTTCGGAGATAAGGGGGGGGGGAATGGTATTTTTTTTGACATTTTTCATCATAATTTGAAAACTAAGATACGTAAAAAAACAAATTTTTGAATGTACAAGTAAAGCCCTTTCATATGACACCCCATTCGACCTGGGAGCGACCATTTGAAATTTGACCCCCTCTATTTTGGCCCCCTTTACATTGATAATCATAATTTTTTCAAAATTCTTTCATGTGCAATTAAGTTTGGCAACTATATTCTAAAACTAGTCCAAATTTCAAGTCGATAGCATGAGTGGTTGCTGAGATATACAGGTGTGACAGACAGACGGACTGACAGACGGACAGACAGACAGACAAAGTCGCACCATCACGGTTCCTTTTTTTTACCATTTTGGTATCGGAACCCTAAAAAGACTCAATAGTCTATTCCATTCGGAATTGATTTTGGGACCTTCAGAACAGAAGGCATTAGCACTGTGCCAAACCTGTCGGTATTGTAGGAAAAATTTCATTTTGCCCAAATTATCGTCTACGAACTTTGCAACTCAATAAATCTTCAAAAACATTGATTTTGCATTTAAATTCTGATTCTTATTCAGATTGTGGACGCTAATGAACATTTCGCGGCATTTGGAGGAATTTACACAAAATTAAATTAAGAAAGTTAGGAAGTGTTGTCGATTGGATTAATCAGGCTTTAGCTAATCTTTCCTCCAGTTTGAAGCTTATTAATATTTATAACATGAAAGATTTTGAAAATGATTTTTTTTAACACTTCCTGTGTTCGGATAAATCTACAAAGTAGAAAATCGAAAAATATCACATCCGCAGGCAGGATTCGAACCTGCATCTTCTGTGTCAGTACCGCAGACGCTTGTGAAATTTGCTATTTTATTTACCATTTATTTTGCTATTTTATTTACTTTTTTGCCTGACCTAAGCCTAGGGATTGACGAGGGCACTGGTTTTTACACAAAGCGACTGCCATCAATCTTTTTAATTTGCCAGAGGTTGGTGGGAAACTTGGTTGTCAGCTTTTCCTCTGACTTGGCTTATCGTTCGTTATCTGTTTTTCCTTCCGATTTAATTGTAAAAAGTTGACTAAAGAGAACATTTCCATTATTCAGTACCTTTTTGCATTGACAACATTAATAGAGCTGCGTGCCTGACAAACGGTTCAACCTATTTAAAATATGGGTATCTGTAAGTACTGAGTCAGAAAAAGCATTGAACTAGAGACAAGTTGGCAAAAACTGAAAAGGCACGATGAATATTGATTCAGGTTACATTGGTAACTGAACAACTTTCTGTAAATAAAACTTTCAGGAAGTGAAAGAAAATTCTTCATACAAAATTGCAAACTTAATTGGACAGTTTGTATGGAGAAGCCGATATATATTTTTTAATGTCTTATTTACAGAAAGTTGTTCAGTTACGTTGACTGATTATGCCCTTTCAGTTTTTTCCAACCTGTCCCACCCAGTATATTAACCTAATATTAACAGTTGTGGATGAGCAAGGTTTCAAATACTTAATATTGATCGATGAGACAGGATAGAAGTGTTAAAAAAAAATTCTTTAAATAAACTTTTTTATCTATCTAAATAAGAACAATAATGGAAATCAATATGGTCACGGTTTCGATCCCAATCATTTCGTCTAGGCTAGGTTGTCATGGGCGAAACATTTGACCGCCCCTATCGGGTTGATTTGCGAGTCTCGTAGTCTCGGCTACAATGGCGGGAGTGTCACGATCGTGACTTGGCCTCCCAGAGAGCGTGGTGTCACGTGCCATGTGAACCCCTCGCACAATATACGAACAAAAACAGTAGGTTGTAGTGTGCTCGCCTCTCCTACCTTAGTATATAAGTATTAGTCAATAAACCTGCATCATACGGAACACACGTGTGTCTTATTAAACGCTCTCCCGGGTCCCCGCACCGCAAGGTAGACTAGCAGGCCGTTCTATTATTAAACGCTTGTGGTAGTTTCGGTTTCGTGCTTTGGTACGCCCGTTAAGTCGTAGTACACTGCTAAAATCTTAGATGGTCATCATGCAAGCCATGTCAGAGGCAATTTGGTGACTTAAACACTTTGGTAAGAGGGTTAATTTGGAGACCCATTGGCCTCGTGATGCCTTCACGATAGCGAGGTGATTCACTAGCTGTATAAGAAAATCTGAAAACGAACATACATAAAATCAACTACGCTAGTGTCAGAAGGTTACAGCGGCTGTATTATAATCATCTGATTTTTGACGTCTTTGTTGTAGAAATATTAAGGGAAAGATTTTTTTCTGTACTGTGAATAGAATTACTTACAAAAAAGTGTTCACGAACGTAACTCAATAATATTGTATGGTATTTTACATGGTTGAGCCTTCATTAGCGTGAATAGATTTTACTTTTGATAAACTTGGATATTTATACTAAGTAGTAAATTTTGCTATTTACTACTTAGTTTAAATACCCAAAACTCCTAGTTGGTTTTGGCGTCTCCGTTACTGGCGGAGAAGACGTAGGTTTGAATCCTGCCTGTGGTTGTAAAATTCTTGCGATCTATCTACTTTGTAAAATTATTCGAACACAGGATTTCTTTTTAAAGTTCTTTCATATGACGTGTAAATATATGTGCATGCATGGTTGCAAGTGCAAGCATAGAAGTTAATCTACTGAATGTATTTTTTGTACTGTGGCACACCGTCAGGGAAATCTAAGAGGACCTCGGAGTCACGTCGTGTGAAGGCTTTTCTCCTTGAAGAAGGTCGAGTGGTGTTTTGCTATCCAGCTTTAGTCTCTTAAAAGGTAATAGGAAAGAGATACGTTTTCCGTAGGGACTGCTTTTTAGGGTTCCGTACTCGTCGGTCCAAATGGAGCCCCTATTACTTAGCTTATTTCGTCTGTCTGATGGCCGTATCTTTTGCACCGTAGTAGCTTATGGCTGAAATTTTTCTACTTTGTAGAATTATTCGAACACAAGATTTCTTTTTAAAGTTCTGTCATATGACGTGTAAATATACAGGGTGTAAGGGACGGTGTACCGAAAACTGAAAGGGTGTGCTCAGTCAACGAAACAGAACAACTTTGCCAAAGAAACTTTTCTGGGAAATGAAAAAAAAATTGACTTCTCCATACAAACTGTTTGAGCAGAGTGAGCAATTAGTATGGAGAGGTCAAAAAATTTTTACATTTCCCAAACATGTTTCTTTGGGAAAGTTGTTCAGTTTCGTTGGCTGAGCACGCCCTTTCAGTTTTCAGTACACCGTCCCTTACACTCTTTATGTGAGTGCATGGTTGCAAGTGCAAGCATAGAAGTAAATCTACCGCATGTATTATTTGTACTGTGGCACACCGTCAGGGAAATCTAAGAGGACCTCGGAGTCACGTCGTGTGAAGGCTTTTCTCCTTGAAGAAGGTCGAGTGGTGTTTTGCTATCCAGCTTAAGTCTCTTAAAAGGTAATAGGAAAGAGATACGTTTTCTGTAGGGACTGCTTTTTAGGGTTCCGTACTCGTCGGTTCAAATGGAGCCCTATTACTAAGCTTATTTCGTCTGTCTGTCTGTCTGTCTGATGGCTGTATTTTATGGTTGAAATTTTCACAAAATACGTGTTAAACAGATTGCCTAACGAATACTTAAAACTGTGAAAAGTAAAAAATAGGATAAAGGATTATACAAGAAACGTGATGGTTCGGAACCCTCGGTGCGCGAGTCCTACTCGCACAATTTGCTTTGTTTCTGTAGTCTTTTGACATGTTTGTATTTTGTTTTATTATCTTTATGTTATATTTGTAGGCACATTCTTAGCGACACCGAGTGAGGCCTCCTTGCTTCAGGAATAGACTGGCAGCTGAGTATTTAGTTAGCTGTCGATCTTATGAAGCGTCAAGGTGAAAGGACGTCACAACAAACCATCTTGGTGGAGGGTTGTGATCGTCCTGGACCCAAAACGAATCATAATAACAACTCCTGAACTAATGATTAGTGGTATCACAGCACAGGATGTGCAAACATGGAGTCAGCTGTAATAGCTACCCAGGGTCAGACTGAAACAGAAGGTCTGGGTGCCTCATCATAAGCCCGGAGCACGAAACGTGACGTGGCAATAATTAGATCCTGGTTAATTATACCTGAACCCACTATATCCTTGTGAGTCTTGGGATTATGATATTGTGGCCTCCTGCGCCGATATATTATTGACCATGTACTTTTTAAATAAATCTAATCTAATCACTTTTCCAGGTTTTAGGGTTCCGTACCCAAAGGGTGAAAAACGGGACCCTATTAATATGCCTTCGATGTCTGTCTGTCTGTCTATCAGCAGTCTTTATCTCGGAACTTCGGTCTAAATAAGAAAAAACAAATCGGACCTCCCATACAAACTGCGCTATCAGCTGATTTAGTTTCCTAAGGAGTTAAAATTTTTTTTTTTCATGTTTTGACCAATGTTCTATAGGAAAAGTCGTTCAGTTTAATGGACAGAATCACGCCCTTCAGGGTTGGTACACACGGCCGCACATCGGTAGAAACACTTTTGGACCTTATGGCGTGGTAATAGAGTTGAAAAAGTTTCTACCGACAAGCGGTTGACCGTACACCCTTTTTGTTTCTCGCACCCAGAGTTAGACGACGTTAGGCCTCACAAAGCTCTATAACAAGTTCGACCTAGGCAAAACTACTTTGTCCTAAAATCAAGTTTGGCCTGTAACATATACATACTTACTGTAGCATTGCTTTCGATACAAGTTCGGGTTATTGGCCTACCCAAGGCTTCATATTACTTGTATGACAGCAGGCTCTTGTAAATCAATCAAACCACTTCTCTGGCCCCATGGGTCGTCACAAACTGTAGATATGGGTCCAAAAGACAAAAGGCCACTTGTGTAAGAATTTGAAAGAAGGTTGAAAAAATTCGATTAAACTCAAAACATTTTATTCATTGTTGGATATTTAAATCAACAACAAACTCCGATCCGAATGGTAGAGGAGCCGAGAAGGATTTATCACGTGATCAAAATCAGGGCGACTAAGAGATGTCTCAGTAGATGGGGCTTTATGAGAGGATCACGAAAAACTATATAAGAAGTTCCAGACCGGAGCCCGGTGTTCAGGAAGCCATTGTCTGGAAATGTCTTAGTAATAGGGCTTTCATTTCCAGACAATGGCCTCCTGAAAACCAGGCTCCGATCTAGAACTTCTTACATAGTTTTTCGTGATCCTCTCATAAAGCATCTTCTATTGAGACATCTCTTTTTCGCCTTGATTATCGCGTTAAATTTTATCAGGTACTCAATACAAAACAATTTAATTGTCTGGTTTGCCAACAGTCTTCGGATTTTTGGCAAACCAGTGTCTGGTCAAAGTTTTTATATCACTACTCATCAGCCCTCATCTTTTGGTATGAGAATTGTTTTTGCTGAAGATCAGGTTTTTCTGTTCCTTTTCATTTCCAGACAATGGCCTCCTGAACACCGGGCTCCGGTCTGGAACTTCTTAAATAGTTTTTCGTTATCCTCGCATAAAGCCCCATCTACTGAGACATCTCTTAGTCGCCCTGATTATCACGTGATAAATCCTTCTCGGCTCCTCTACCAGAATGATATGTCAACAGTTTTAAGTTTAGGTTTGTGTCAACCTCTAGAAAACTCGATAAAACATCTTTATAAGTTTTGTTGTTGAGTAGTACAGCGAGGAAATGAACAACCGAAAACGCCTGAAGGATGTGATTCTGCCCATGAAACTGAACAACTTTACCTAAGGAACATAGTTCAAAATACGAAAAAAATTTTTTTTTTACCTCTCATAGAAACTGAATCAGCTGGTAGCGCATTTTGTATCGGAGGTCAAAGTTTTTCTTTCATATAATTTGGATTATGTTCCTTAGGAAAAGTTGTTCAGTTTCATGGGCAGAATCACATTCTTCAGGCATTGCCGGTCGTTCTGTTCCACGCGCTATAACAGCGTTTGGCTCTCGACCTGGAGGATACAGACAGAACACTGCTTCTATGTTGTGAAGTAGTTCGGCCTCGGCCGCCGTACTCATCTTCTTAAGTACTAAAGCGATTTATCTGACGTCACATGTCTTGTTTTTCTTTTTCAAACTTCAAGAGAGGCTCCGCTGTGTTTAGCCGATGATAGATTATAAGGCGACAAAAAATGCGGCCGAGTCTTAGCGGGATCTTCTAACAGGTCAACAGATTTGTCTAGAACTATAGGCGTGGTTGGCGACAATGTGTTTTTGGGTGTAAAAGTCACAAGTAAAACTAGAGACATGAGAGAAAAAGAGGAGAGCAAGACGCCTTTAAAAGAAGTTGGCCCGAGGAAGAATTAAATACGACGTCGTGGAGATAAAGAGGCCAGACACGATTGAGCGAATCTTTGATTATTTGCCCGAATTAGAATCTAAAAGATGAAATGAAAAAATAAAAACTTTCTTTCACTTAAAATACTAAATAGAACTAAGTAGGTATTTACGCGAATCAATCGGTAGGAGGTCCACTCAAAATTCAACAAAAACGACAACTATTCTTACGAAACAGACAAATTCTCATTCACTGACATCGAACTACATAGGATGTCACTATCATCATAACATCCCATGAACAGGGTCCCTCCAGAATTGTAGCTTTTGCTGGAAAAATGTGGAGGGGAAGTACCATAGTCATCTCGCTTATCAGCGTTACTGTTGGCACCGTGGACCGCGGTTGCAGTAAGTAAGATGGTATGATACACAGGAGGATGCTGCTGACCATCCTCCAGTTTATAACCCTTAGTCGCCTCTTACGTCACCAACAAGTATGTATGGGATAGTATGCAGACACCACATGATGTAGTTTGATGATTTTGCCAGACGATCATCAATATTTGATGTTGACTATTTCGAGGCCCTTGTGGTGCTGACAAAAAATAATGCCGACTCATTTCTACTTGCGAGTGTCATAATGCTGTGCAGTTTGGCAGAGTAAATAATTTGTAATCTTTTTAAGTTTTAATATGAATAAATGATATACATACATAAGAGGTAGCTAAGGGATTATGAACCAGGGTATGCGCAACAGCATCTTTCTGTGTATCTTACCATCTTATAGGTACATACTGCAGCCATCAAAATTCGCGGTCCATGGCGCCAGCCATTACTCTTCAAGCGACCACGCTTGAAGACCAGACTATGGTACTTCCTTTCCAAATTATACCACTCGCATTTGCTAGAATTCTGAAGGGAGCTCCCTGTCCTGCAGTGGACGGTTCATGGGACGTTATGATTTCTCAAAGTAGTATCATATCGATGTATTTTTCGTTGTCGAAAGTTTGGAGTAGATCACTTGATCCAAATCACATGTGCTTTATCGTGGTTCTAAATATACTCACGCCACCATACAACTATAAGACTATAGGGCTCACCTTGCATTTTATACAAGCTGTTAAGGAGTTACTTTGGAGGAAAAATTCTACTACCCATACAAATTTTATGGTTTACTTACGTGACATTAGCATTGGAAGTCGCATTTCGACTTATGTTCCTTTGAGAAAAGTTGTTCAATTTCATGGGCAAATTCCAGGATCAAACCTTAATTACGTACTCAGAATTAAGTAATAGTCCTATCATACAGAACGGATACTCTCCGGCCCCTTGCGAATAACCCCGCACTCCCGCGCGCACCCTACCTCGCAATTCTCGTGGTCCTCCTGCGGGTCATTTCTACTGAATATGCAGGCGCACTTCCAATTTTAAATTTCAAATTTTCGTTCGTTGTATTGTCCAGGATGTGCCTTCAGAATCAAAAGTACTCCTCCCAATACCCTTTACAGCAGAATGCATTAACAACTTGCAGTCCCTAAAGCCCTGATCAAACCTTCACTAATTCATAAACCAATTCATCATACATTGCTGGTTGTAATAAGGATATTGGAATTAACAAAACCAAGCCTCCCAGCAATGTATGCCGAATTAGTCTGTGTATTTAGGAAGGTGCGTTTGTGCCTTAAGCATCGGCGTTTTGTAATTATCTGATCTGACTCACAACTTAAAACTAAAGTTAATGCAATTTGACCTCCTACGTATAACTGTGGTGTGGCGTAGGCTGACAAGTCGGATGGTTAACTGACTAACGGGACTCCTCTAATGCCATGTTCTTAACCTTCTTCATAATTTATAATATTATCAGTGATCGATGGAATGGAACTATAGTTTTGATTTAGCTCACAGAGAACAGAATTAACAAGAAAGTGGTAGGGCTTTTGTGCAAAGTCCGTTTGAGGAACTACATACCATCCCCTTGCTCATTTCTTGCACTGCTGTGTTTTGGTTTGACGAGTAAGGGAGCCAGTGAATTTCAACAAGCTTCCTGAATTGACGAGAAAAACTCTAACAAATTACAATACAGTGAAAATCAATGTGGAAGATGGAAAGCTTAATGATCCATTTTTTTCTGTTTTCCAACGCTTACCATAGTAGATTGTATGAGAAAAGAATAAGAGGCTCATTGAGACACACTCGTCATTAATTTTAAATATAAAATACCATTACCATATTATTTACTTGATAAAACAATACTCAAAATCATATTAAGTATTATTTGTAACAACTGAAAATGTTATTGACATTTTTGTATCAACTAGGAACAGAACCTCTTTGGTTGGTAGTCTTGTTCACATTTCAAGCATATTTCTTTTTTTATATTCATAATAATTTTAATAGTGCAACCGGCCAGTATAATTTTTCATACAATATTTTGGTTCGAGTTCTATGGTTGACCTAAAGTATCCCTATGGTGGATCTAAATTCAAATTCAAATTTTAAATCCCATTTTTACCCGCTACGAAAGTCTCTTGGAGAAAACAGCTATTTTGTTCGCCTTTATTGACGAACCGTTTAGCGATTTTCGAATAGATGGGATGAAAACATATTTTGCAGTTACTCGTATGCTAAAGCTGTCAGAAAAAACAAGTTCGTAAAACAATTCCTTCGTCAAATATACTCTTGCAAAATGTGTAAAACGAAAAAAATTGATTACTTATAAACATTTTTTAAATCAGAAATCAATGAATGTCTGATGTAAGTAAATCCTATTCCACGAGAGGATCGGAAGTTTAGACTCCAAACAGCGTCAGTTGTGAATGGTAAATTATCAAAGAGATTCTTCTCTACTTGTTTCTTTTGTTACTGTGTTTGTTGTTATCTATCTATCTATTCTTGTATGTTGTGGTTACAAGCGTGTGCATCTAGTGATTGAAGAGAAAACTCGTCTAGCTGTCTAAATAGTTAGGGTGCTGGCTGCAATTTGGGTAAGTATATGATTTGCTCATGATTCATATTAATAGGGATGATAGATCAGCTCAATACGAATCAATTTGGTCTTTACAAGTTTTTCTGTGCGTCGCTGCGTTTTTGAGTTAAAGCAAAAAAAAATAAAATAAGATACTAAATAATGTTTTTCTTGTCTGCCTTTGTGGCTTCTGTTTAAAATACTTCTGAAGATGTAAAAAATCGAAGAGCCAGACATGCAGGGCTCTGCATTATCACGGGACGAAGTAGTGAATTTTTGCATTTTGAAGCGCTGTAACTTTACGACACAGGGCTATTATGGTGGCAGACCATTTTTCTGGGGTTTTATACATTTTATTTAATCAGATAGTCATAGTCTGCCAGGTGTACGTTTCATTGTCAAATTTCAAAATAGTTAAAACTTAATTCCTCAAAAACGCAGGGGTGTGGATGTCCGCCGATATTTTTTGTATCTTCTAGAGGATGCTCGTTATCATCAGTCAAAGAGGCAGACATGAGCAAATCTAGAAATTTATCCTTCATCACCCTTACTAAAGTGTTCGTTTACTAAACTTACAATTCTCTCGTGGAAGGGCTTTATTGCATATTTGCAAAACAAATTTAGTATTTAAACACAGCAACATTTCTGTCGTTTAAGTTACTTATTTTACTGTGCAAAGTAAGCAATTTATAGGCTTGTATGACGAATGTTCTATAAATAAGCGTGACTGACACACATTCACATACTAGCCCTTCAAGAATACTGGTTTTTAATGAACTACTCTTAGGCAATGCCATCTACAACTGGGCATTTCATTTGAGGGTTCGCTACTATATTGCACCAAGTTTTAAATTTAAAATTTTCTTACCAATAGAGAATATGGTTAAGTCATGATCATCATCATGCCATCCCATGAAACGTCCACTACAGGACCGGGAACTACCTCCAAAATTCCAGCTTTTGTGGACAATGTGGAGGGGCAGTACCATAGTCACCACGCATGTTAACGTTACGGCTGGCACCATGGACCGCGGTTTTTGGTGATCGCAAAATGTAAGATGATACAGAAGGATGCTGCTGCCCATCCTCTGGTTCGTTAACCCTTAGTCGCCCCTTGCGACACCTACGGGTAGAGATGGGTTGGTACTATTCTCTGCCGGTACCACACGGTTTTTACCAATAGAGAATATAAACTGCTCCATGCTAGATAGTGCGGTCAATTAGCTGTTTCACGTAGACACTCCTTACAATTTAACCAAATGTTTTCACAGGTAAAGTGCGACAAGAAGGCGACAAGGCTTATAATGAACGTGAGCGAGGACGCTGCAAGTCAAGGAAAACAGAGAAGAATTGTCAAAAATGACGTTTCACAAGGGGGTGAAACGTCAAAGCGGTGTTAGTTCCTCGTTTTGCCACGTTCATTATAAGCCTTGTCAGACTATAGGTACTAGTTAGGTATACAGCTCTCAATTTTTGATAGGAGCCAATTTTTGAATTTCGATTTTTTTTTATTGAAAGTTCAGTATCATCAAAAATTTAGTGCTATATATCCAACTAGTACCTGGAAAAAATTTGGTGCAATTTGGTGAATTTGGCGACATAAGACGTTAAGCGACCGGACTAAGAGGTATGGTTGTGTAGGACAACAAAAAGACATAAAAGTTGTGCCCAAAATTACACGAATGAGAATGGACAGTTTGGGGTGCAGGCTGGGCTGGGCCACTGCATTCCGGTTTTTATACACGTTTCCGACGCTCGCTCGAGACTGCCAGGAGATAATTGATCGGCCAAGAGAAGCTGGTCTTTGAACCATGGTTCCTTACTTCAATTTCTTGTACTTGAACAACGATCATTAATTTTCATAGATACGCAGTCGCATTCAAGATGTGAACGAAAAAGTGTTCCATTTTCATGTGATCCAAATTAAAAACTTCAAAGTAAAAGTTTCGGTCAATAGCCACTGAGAACAAAAAGAGGCTTAAGCCTCTTCTTTATGGAGCCACTTTTTGAGCAGCTATGTTGCATCTACCATTATATGATCGAAGTAATAGAAGCTTTATTTTCACCGGTCGTAAATAGCGACCTCTAGAGAACATCTATGTTCGGTTAGAAGTATTGTTGATGAAAACTGCTTATTTTAATACTTTCTGTGTTGTATTCGAATCTCCCGTGTGGTGCCGGCAAAGATAAGTACCAACCCATCTCTAGCCGTGGGTGACGTACGAGGCGACGCAGCAGCGTCCTCCGGTGTATCGTACCATCTTACATACTGCGGTCACTAACAACCGCGGTTCATGGTGCCAGCCGCAACGCTAACAAGCGTGGTGACCATGTACTTTTTACATGGTAATTTCCCTCCTAACTAAGATAAGATATTTATTTCAAAAAGTGTTACACAGGTTTACATACATATTACCTTTGGCTACCGCACTAGGAAAATCCTGTATATCACGCGTTTTAGCTGGTTCGCTAGAGGGAGCTCCCTGTCCTGTAGTGGACGTTTCATGGGATGTCATGATGATCCGAACCTGCGTCTTCTCCTTAAGTGCCGGAGATGCTTTTACCAAAGCAACGTTGTATGCGAGTAGCAGTCACAAACATAAGGCAGGACCACGGTAGCCTTAGTTGGTTAAGGCGTCTCCAGTATTTACGGAGAAGACGCAGGTTCGAATCCTGGACGTGGTTGTAAAATTTTGCGATTCTCTATTTTTTAGATGATTTTGGTAATCGATTATGAAGGTAGAAAACACTATTCGGTGGTTTAAATTACAAACGATCCAATGACGTTTGAAACCACCCAATGACGATTGAAACCACCAGCCAACGACAACTGAACTGAAACCACCCGATGATAATTGAAACCACCTAATGATCCTCTTATTGCAATGCCCGTCATACGACGCACAAAATAACTGTGGCCCTGTCATTGATGCGCAGAAGAAAAAAATGGCCCATTTTTTAACAGGGCCAAAGTTATTTTGTGCGACGTATACCCACCCTGAGAAAGATGGTTGTCTCATGTGCCGCTAATTTCACTGGCTCCCTTGCCCTTCGAACCGATACACATCACAGTGCTGCTTTGTGGCAGAAATAGGTAGAACTTCTTGACGAAATTTGACGAGGCCTATGATTTTTACCCAGAGTATCTGCCAACTGATCTTTGTATCCCGAAGGGTAAACGATTCAATTCTATGATATATAGGGTGACCTTTAATTAGTTCTTGATAGCAAAAGATATGCATGTGTAAAACCTTCATGGTTTATTTTATATAATGAAACACCCTGGCCACTAATTTATTTCATATAGCTATATTCGTTTTGATAGATGTCTGTCTGTCTGATCTATCTTGTACTTTGACTAAGCAATACACTGCTAAAAACTCTAATATTGATAAGTCGGCTAGGGGTGTCAAGTGTCAAGTGTAAAAAAGGAAAATTTAAATTTATATTAAAAGTTTTCCTATATTTTATACATTATCTGATCAGATTTGACTTGACTATATATATTTATATATTTATTATAATTATCTATTCATTTCAATGACAGATTCCCCATCCCCACCAGGGGATGACCCTGGTGGGGGTACGTTTATAACCCCGAACTCTCCCGGTGCGTATGTTGTGATTAAATCTGTCCCAGAAGAGAGTCATGGAAGGAGAAGGTGCAAACACCACTATAAACGACGGTCGAATAAGTCCCGCTCTCGATCACGCTCCAGATCACACTCTAGATCCCGTTCTTCATCTCTCTCGAGCTTCGATTCGGTGGTAACGAATCCTCGTGCAATCCCTAATTCCCTCTCCCAAGATAATGTCCAAAGCTCGGGTCTTGACTCATCTCTACTGCTGGGTCAACGTTCTATTCCCAACTCCCTCACCCCAAATCCCCTCTTGATAACCTCACCAGACGCCTCTGTCCCTTGTCAGTCATCCCAGTCACAGCTGACCCTAGGGGACGCTGGCAGACTCTTTTACTCTAAAAATGACACTGGCCCCTTTTTGGTTCATGTTCAGCTCATCGAAGAGTCTCCTGACTCTGGGACGACCCTCCACCCGATTTCCTTCGGGAAGTTTATACATAGCAGGTTCCGAGAATTCCCTGATATAATAGATGGCTCCATGAAAAAGATTGGTCGCAACCGAATCTCTTTACAATTTCACTCGGCAGATGCGGCCAACTCCTTTTTAGAATCCCCCACCCTTTTGATGCATAAATATAAAGCGTTTATACCGTCTTATAACGTGACCCGCCTTGGACTGGTTCGTGGTGTCCCTGCTGATCTATCCCAAGAAGAAACGGCTTCTCTCATCAGTGTCCCGGTAGGCTGCGGTAGAGTACTCAAAGTCCGCAGATTAAATTATAAAAAACTATCCCCTGATGGCTCTCACTCTTGGGTCCCATCGCAGACTGTCTTAGTTACCTTTGACGGTCAGGTTTTGCCTCCGAGGATATTTTTACTTTACAACTCCCTCCCAGTTGAGATATATTCATACCCTACCGTACAGTGTTTCAGGTGCTGCAGATTTGGTCATACCCAGAATAAATGCCGTGCTAAGACAGTCCGCTGTTTCCAGTGTGGTAAAGACCATTCAGGCTCCAACTGCGTGGATGCTGCTAAGTGTGCCAACTGCCCTGAAGGCCCTGGATCCAATCACCCAGCCAAGAGTAAAAGCTGCCCGGAGTATGTAAGACAATGTAACATCAAGAATACGATGGCTGATCAGAATATTTCTTATTTTGAAGCTGATAAACTCAATGTCCCCAAAAAATTGTACTCAAATGTTGCTGCCCCCTCTCAATCTAATAGAAAAACCGTATTTTTAACCCCCCGCCTCCCCCCTACAGTTCATCCAGGTTATGACCGTCATGCTCACCACTCTTTGACGAAGGATCCTATTTCTTGTCTTCCAAATGGATCTGCCCTAGATAATCCTCCTCTTGATTCCGAAAAACTATTAAAAGAACTCACCCTTTTGTGCAAATCTGTTATTAAAATTTTCTCTTCCTCTTTTAAAGGAGATAATATGTTGTCCCTCGTCGCTCCTCTTCTCTCTTCTTTTTTAACTGCTTTAAATAGTGTTAATGGACACCATGATACAATGGAATTGTAGAAGTTTATATATTAAAAAACATGAAATCACTTTCCTCATTAACAAATACAATCCTTTTATTCTAGCTCTCTCTGAAACCTGGTTAAAACCAAATTCCATTTTCAAAATTCCTGGTTTCATCTCAGTCTGTGATAATCGCGCCCAAGCTAACGGATGCGCTTTATTCATCCGCAACCATGTTCAATTCTCTACATTCTCTATCCCTCATAATAATGAATTTTGTTTAGTTGCAGTTCGCATTAAAAATATTTCTTATGTATCTCTTTATATTCCTTACCCTAATAGTTGTATTTTAGCCGAGGTAAAACGTATCTTCGACGCTCTCCCCCGACCAATAATAATCATGGGAGATTTTAACTGTCACCACCCACTGTGGGGTTGTGGAAAGTCGGACTCGGTTGGTTTTCAATTAATTGACCTTCTTGATTCCTGCGACCTCTGTTTCTTAAATACCGGTAGCCCAACTCACCGCGTTCGCCCCGGTGACGCGCCGAGTGCTGTCGATTTATCACTCTGTTCTCCGGATTTCGCCTCCCAACTTTCCTGGGAGACTCTCAACACTACTTTTGGCAGTGATCATTTCCCAATCATTCTTAATCTCCCTTCCCCCTCTCTACCTAGGCCCCCTTTACGAAATCCTCTTTTAAAACATAATTTAAGTTCTGCTGATTGGTCCTCTTTTTCGTCAATTTTAAGTATTAAACTCTTCAGTTTACCACCTATTTCCATAGATAAAATTTATTTATGTTCCGACGCCTTATCCTCCATTCTAATTTCCAGTGCTGATTCCTCCTTTTCTCTTAAACCTATTTCATCTGGAAAACTCCCTTCTCCCCCATGGTGGGACCGTGAGTGCACTCAAGCTATTCTTGCCCGTAAAGAAGCTGAACTGGCCTATGCTTTTAATCTCTCTCTAGACAACTATTGTAATTTAAACCGTATAATCGCAAAAACAAAAATTCTCCTACGTTCTAAAAAACAGGAAGGATGGAAATCCTTTTGTTTATCAATTTCCCCCTCCACTCCTTCTACTCTGGTTTGGAAAATCATTCGTAGATATCGGGGTGCCTATAATCCTGCCTATCATTTTTGTCCTTCATCTCTCCATTGGGCCGAAAGCTACATGGATATTTTGGCCCCAGCTTTTGTCCCATCCCAGTTAGAACTCCCTTCATTTTCTGCCCCCCCTATATCTCATAATTTGGACCGCCCCTTTTCTATTACAGAACTTAAATTTGTATTAAAGGCTGTAAAAGATTCTGCCCCTGGGATCGATGGTATCCCGTACTCCTTCTTTGTTAATGCTTGTGACGATTTCCTTTTATATTATTTGGATTTAGTTAACACTATGTTTGCTTCTGGAATCATACCTTATAATTGGAAATCCCAACTTATCATGCCCGTCTTGAAACCGGGCAAAGATTCGGAAGACCCACACTCCTACCGCCCAATAGCCCTTTCATCAGTTTGCATCAAAATCATCGAGCATCTGATCAAGAATAGACTAGAATGGTTTGTGGAGAGTGAAGATCTTTTAGCTCGGACTCAATTTGGATTCAGAAAGGGTAGAAGTTGTATTGATAGTTTAGCTATTTTCACAACTGATATTCGATTATCTTTCTCTAGAAATGAGTCAGTTGTTGCAGCTTTTTTGGACATAACTGGCGCTTATGATAACGTTCAACTCCCCCTTCTTTGGCTTAGAATGAGGGATCTAGGCATTCCATCCCGTCTCCTAAATTTTGTTCAAAATTTACTATCTGAAAGAATCATCACATTTAGATGTAGTGATCCTTCAGTTTCCCCTTCGAGAACTATTTGGCGAGGCCTTCCTCAAGGCTCAGTCCTAAGCCCCCTTTTGTACAATATATACACATCCAATTTGGACAAATCTGTTGGCCTATGTAGAGTTCTTCAATACGCTGATGACCTACTAATTTATTTTTCTGGCCATCATTTTGATAAGATCACAACTACCATCTCGAATTCCCTAACTAGTTTAAATTCTTGGCTCTCTCAACATGGTTTGTCCCTATCTCCATCTAAATGTAATTTGGTTTCCTTCTCAAGAAAGAGAATTGTTCCACACCTTCCTGTCCTAATTGGTGATACCCCTATTCAATATAGCCCTTTTGTTAAGTTTTTAGGCGTTATTCTCGATTCCAAATTAACAGGTGTTCCACATGTTGAATACATAACAACCAAATGCGAGCGTAATCTTAATATTTTAAGATGTTTGTCGGGAGTTTGGTGGGGTGCTCACCCCTTTTCTTTAAAATTATTATACAATGCTGTGATCCGCAGTTGCTTAGATTATGGCATTTTTTTACTAGAACCAGCGAACAAGGCTGCTTTCCGTAAATTGGACTTAGTTCAATCTAAAGCTCTTCGAATCATTTCTGGGGCCATGAAGTCCTCCCCAATAAATGCGCTTCAAGTTGAATGCGTTGAGCCCCCTCTATTCCTCAGACGACGTTTCTTATCCGACCGCTTTTTATTTCGCGCTATTCGCTTTTCCAATCATCCCATTCTACCCAAACTCTCCCTTCTTAATAGATACTTCTCCTCTTCCTCCTACTGGAAACATAAAGATGCCCCATGCCTCGTTATCAGCTTTCGAAGTGTATCCTCGGTAAAAGATGCTATTTTCCGTTCATCTAATCTCCCTCTGTTTGTTTTTAGTTATCAATCTATTACCTTTCTTCCCCACATAATTTTAAATTTCGGAATTTGCAAAGATGATCCCCATAGCGATAAATTATTTGCTGATATTATTAACCGTGACTGGCGTGACTGGCACACTATTTTCTCGGACGCTTCAAAGTTATCTACTTCTGGATGTGTAGGTGCTGGAACCTTTCACTCCCAATATAATATCTGTCAAAAATTCAAATGCCCTCCACATTCCTCTGTATACTCCGGGGAATGCTTGGCAGTACTTGAAAGTATTAATTACGCTGTAACATTGAATTTAAGACGATGTTTGATCCTTTCTGATTCTCGCAGCTGTCTTCAATCACTTCTATCTAACCCTTTTCATTTGAACTCTCATAGCGCCATTTTATTCCATATCAAGGACCGCCTCCTTCACTGCGCTAGACTTGGGATGAATATTATTTTAGCTTGGATCCCGAGTCACGTAGGAATCTTAGGGAATGAGTCTGCTGATCTGGCTGCCAAGGATGCGGTACTTTGCGGTGATAAACGCCACTTTAGAATTTACCCGGATGATCTCTTATCTCTTCCCATTGTCTCTCTTCATCGGACCTGGTCCTCCCACTGGAGAACCTCAGCTATGCACCGTGGTTCATATTTCTTTAAAATCCAACCTGATGTTCCCCGAAAACCCTGGTTTTCCAAAATTTACTTACCGAAATCTTTTACATCTTCCCTAATTCGTCTTAGACTAGGTCACTGCATCTCGCCAGTCCATCTTGCCAAGTTACATATCCGGAACTCCTCCATATGTGAATGCGGCCTGGAGGAAGGTTCCGTAGATCATATTTTCTTCATCTGTCCTCTTTTCTCTCACTCAGATTTTTTTGAAACATTATATTCCTTAAAAGTTCCTCTTCCAACTTGTTCTGCTTGCCTGCTTTCTTCCAGAGATATACATATCTTCCGGTCTCTGGCCTTATTCTGTAAATCTAATCACATAAAACTTTAACTTGCTTCCATTCATCTTATAATATATTGTTTTTTATAAAAGTATTTCTGATCACTTATTATTTTATGTATTAATTTTCATTTGGTTACTTTTATATTTCCTTGACCTTGGCACAAATAACCTAGTAGGTTGATTGCCATAAAAAAACTAAAGTCAAAGAGTCAATGTCACTCTGGCATAGACGTTTAGGGCATCTCCATGCCAAAGCAATGGATTTTTTAAAGAAAAGAGGTTTGGGCATAGATTATAATGCATGCTCATATGAAACCTGCATACCCTGCCTACAAGGGAAACTCGCGAAGAAACCATTTAAAAAGTCTAAAAGTAGGTCGCATAACTTACTTGAGTTGATCCATTCGGATTTATGCGGACCAATGAGCATACAATCTTTTGGCGGTGCTTTGTATCTACTTACTTTTACTGATGACTATAGTCGAAAAACTTTTGGATATATTTTAAAAACCAAAAGTGAAGTATTCTCAAAATTTGTAGAATTTAAACATCTTGTGGAAAATCAAACCGGGCAGAAAATCAAATGTTTACGATCAGATAACGGTCGAGAATATGTTAACGGGCCTATGTCTAATTTCTTACGTGAAAATGGCATTGTCCATCAAACTTCTGTCCCGTACAATCCACAACAGAACGGAGTCGCAGAACGAGTTAACCGGACTATTATTGAGAAAGCACGAGCCATGCTACAAGACTCGAAGCTTCCGAAAGCTTACTGGGCGGAAGCGGTAAATACCGCTATTTACCTAAAAAATCGGTCTCCCACTCAGTCTCTCAATAATAAAATCCCTGAAGAAATATGGTCTGGACAACGAGTTAATCTTTCCCACCTACGGGTCTTTGGTTGTGAAGCCCTTGTGCTCATACCAAAGGAGAAGCGGACTAAACTTGAATCCAAGACTCAAACTTGTATATTTGTAGGTTACTCCACAGAGACGAAAGGTTACCGTCTCGTCGACTCCCAGAACCCAAGAGCAATCATCTTTGCAAGGGATGTTGTCTTCATCGAAGACAAACTATACAATGTAGAATCGCAACAGAATGTCACTGACCCTAATTCTTCTGTCACACATGATCTGATAGATATTCAATTTCCAGTTCCTTGTGATACCACGCCAGGACCTTCTTCATCACTGCATGAGACCAGCAGCACAGGCACTCCTCTCAGTGAACCTGACAACCTGCCTTCCCGTGTTCCTGAAATCTCTTTACCAGAGAACTCAGAAGTCTTTTTGGATGCAGAACATTCATCTGAAGACTTATTATCAGGCATCACCGGAATCACTGCTGAAGATCCTACTACACAGCGTAGATATCCTCAAAGAGAAAGACGGCCACCAGTGCGTTTTACTGAAGATGCAAATTTAACCACCACTGATTGTGAGCCAGAAACTTACAAACAAGCCGTGAACGATATTCACAAACAAGAATGGCTTGATGCTATGAATGCAGAATATAATTCTCTATTGAAACATGGAACATGGACACTTGTCGACAGACCACCAGATAGAAAACCAATTAAAAGTAAATGGGTCTTCAAAATTAAGAAAAACACCAGCGGAGAGATAGTGAAGTATAAGGCCAGACTTGTTGCCAAAGGCTTCACACAAGTGCATGGCGTAGACTACGGAGAAACATTCTCTCCTGTAGCAAGACTATCGTCGATTCGTCTTCTACTGGCGTTTGCAGTACAACTTAACGTCCAGTTAGATCACCTAGATGTGGAAACGGCATTTTTAAATGGTGATCTTGATGAAGAAATTTTCATGGAGCAACCCGAAGGTTTCGAAACTGATCGTAATGCCAAAGTGAGCCACTTTACGGACTTAAACAAGCTCCAAGACAATGGAACTTGAAGGTGTGTCAAGCTATGAACAAACTCTCTCTCACACAAGCGTCCAACGAACACTGTCTTTACTATAGACGTGACGGTAGTGATCTTCTCGTGGTAGCCGTATTCGTTGACGATTTCTTCATTCTTAGCACCAGCGATAGCATGAAGAACAACTTTAAAGATGAGCTAAAGAAGGTATTCATCATCAAAGACCTCGGTTCTCTAAAGGATTGCCTAGGTATGAGAGTTGTCCAAAGTAATGGTAGTATCACCCTCGACCAGACAAAGTATATCGAAAAGGTAATCGAGAAGTTTGGAATGAGTGATGCCATACCCGTGACTACACCAATGGAACCTGGTATTAAGCTGACCATCGCTGAAAAGGAAGATGAAAAACCAGAACTACCTTATCAGCAGCTAATCGGATCTCTAATGTACATTGCTATAGTCACTAGACCGGATATCTCCTACGCAGTATCCTTTCTAAGCCAGTACAATGTACATTACGGGGAGGTGCACTGGAGAGCTGCAAAAAGAGTACTTCGGTATCTTAAAGCTACGAAAAATTTGAAACTCACTTTTCACAAAACTGGTCAAGCTTACCCAGTTGGTTTCGCAGATGCCGATTACGGGAGTAACGTCGTAGATAGACATTCATTTACCGGGTACGCATTCATAATGAGTGGCGCTGCCATAACTTGGGAAGCGCGCAAGCAGCGTACTCTAGCCCTATCTACAACCGAAGCTGAATATATGGCTCTTGCAGAAGCCTGTAAGGAAGCTATATATCTGAGGACTCTAATAAGTGAAGTTTTCAACATCATTCATCCCATCACCATTTACTCAGATAATCAAAGCTCAATCAAGTTATCACACAATAACACTTATCATTCACGCACAAAGCATATAGATATTCGACACCACTTCCTTCGTGAACTCTCACAACATGACTTCAAATTACAATACATATCAACCAACGACATGACTGCAGATATTCTGACCAAACCATTAATTAAATTAAAGCATAATAAATTCACTCATGCATTAGGTTTAGGTTAGTAGTTAAATTGTCATTCATCGTTTTATATATGTTGTTTGTTAAGTGTTGTATTATTATTTTTTGAAGTTAGTCGAAAGTTGAGGTGTACATACAGGTTGATGTATTTAAGTTAATATGTGTGTGTGTGTATATAGTGTGATAGTTGTTAAGTTTTTTTGATTGTTCCTTTATGTACATAAAGTTCGTACATACAGGGTGTTCCATTACGGGGAGGTGTAAAACCTTCATGGTTTATTTTATATAATGAAACACCCTGGCCACTAATTTATTTCATATAGCTATATTCGTTTTGATAGATGTCTGTCTGTCTGATCTATCTTGTACTTTGACTAAGCAATACACTGCTAAAAACTCTAATATTGCATATATTATTTCTTTACCTTTACTATAGCATGTATTCATGATACTGAACAACTTTTCCCATGGAATATAGGTCGAAATACGAAAAACTAAATTCGAGCTCCCATACAAAATGCGCTATCAGCTGATGCAGTTTCTATGGGAGGTCAAAACTTGATTTTCGTATTTCGACCTATGCTCTTTGGGGAAAGTTGTTCAGTATCATGAGTAATTTCTATCAAGATTTCTATTTGTCAATGTGTTTTTCAAATTGCCTTTATTTCTGTGTATCTGTCTGAATCTGTATCTGTGTGTTACTGTAAATAAATTGATTCTATTCTATTCAAGAACTAATTAAAAGTCACCCAGTAGATAGGATAGTCAGCCTAGTGACCAACCTGATTGACAGAGTTCGCTTAGCCTCTTGATCATTATCAGTAATTCATGAGAATTGAATTATCTTACATTTTGAAACCGTTTGTTCACGATTTCACTTATTCAATCGTCCACTGCAGGTCCAAAATTCTAGCAAAAACACACGGTACAACTTGTAGTGAAAGTACCATAGTCACCACGCTTATTAGCGTTACAGCTGGCGCCATGGACCACGGTTGTTTGTGACCGCAGAATGTAAGTTGGTACAATTCACAGAAGGACGCTGCTGCCCATCCTCCGTAACGTAAAACCCCCTTATCGCCTTTTACAACACTCATGGGTAGAGATGGGTTGGTAATATTATCTGCCGGCACGACAAGGGCGACGGATTAAGGGTAAAGGGATTCAATTGACGTGGGAATATTCGAGTCTAAGAATAGTTCTTCGTCTCGAATGGCAAATACGCGTGTGCAGGCAATCGTACAGCTTAAACATTCAAGCAAGCAAGACCCAACGTGACCCAACCTTGAGCGTGGATTTGTAGTACAAATTATTGTTAGTCGATCATACTCGTAGAACCGGTTGTTTTCAGTGACGTGAGACCAACTGAAGTGCTTAGACGTGTGGAATTTTAACTAAAACGAACATTTAGTTAGAAAGCCGATCGATTCGCGAAATCCGGCTCGAAGCTGAACCCTAAACCGGTTGCCGGCGCCAAGACAGCCGCCATTACGAAAATTCGGCCATGTTTGTTTCGGCGTGCGAAAACGTACCGCGAGAACGAACGTAATCTAGTCATGTCTAAGTAGAATCGGCTCGAATTGAATTTGAAATCAATCATATGGTTTTCGAATTAGGAATAGGTGGTTGGAGCGGTCGTTTGCGGTTGGTTGGTCAGATTTCGGGTGATGGGTGTCCGGTGCGGCGGCGGTGGTGTGGTGGCGCGTCAGGTGACGTCAGCGAGGCTCGTGGCGCGAAGGGGGCGCGGGGAGTCGGGGCGAGGTGCGCGCGCGCCTCCGCAGTCGCCGACGCCGCCCAGTTCGACTCGCCGCGCGTTCACGACACCACCGCCCGCGCTAAGTGACGTTATCCCAGTTACTATAGTACCACAACGCCGGCAAACACCCCACGCCTCTATGCAGGGGCAATCGCCTGGAGCATTTCTTGCATTTGGTGAGTAAAATTTTAATTTTTTCACTTTAAGTAAAGTCTCAAATCACAAGACCGGTTTTGGTTGAGTTGAAAACTGGCCCGGCTTGTGTCTTAACGATTTCAAATTCCTTAACCACTTAACCGAACTCGTAAGTTTTGCAACTACCCTCTTTACTGCTAAAGTGTGAGAAATAAATTACGGACTTCCAAGAATCTTAGTACATATTATGTTAGGTTTTTTGATGTCTCTTAGTGAGTAACCACATCCGGGTTCATCGGAGGCTGTTCGCCCACGGCAGGCCTTGACCACTACGAACTATGTCTAGTCTCTCGGCCTACACTCGTACATACACATATCTTAGAACTGTAGGTAACGCCTTAATTTATGTCACGCCTTTATTTTTACGATTAGGTAATATTGAAGACTACGCTTAGCATATTGAGTGGGCAGCATTGTTTCTTAGCATAAGACTACGAAATATTCGTAGGGTAGATAACCTACGTGTCTTAATCGTACTTTCTAGGAAAATTGTGCTCTTGAAAGTAAGACCTTGTCGGTCGGTCTGTATCAGTTAATTTATAGTAGAAAGTCCGTCGCAGTAACTTTATACTCGACTCTTCACACTTCTCACAAGCGAACGTAAATAGCTTTTGTAGGTAGAATTAAATTGTCCATGAAATACTTCGGTGATTAGAATCAGAATTTTAATTATTTAATTTGTGTAACTGCACCGCGCGCGTTGATGTCTTTCGTATGGGAGGTATCGATTAATTACATTTTAGTGTAAGAAATCAAGCAATTAACATAATTCTCTCAGGCAGATTTTATTTGACAGGATGATAAGGTATCATGAATTTAATGTAAATTCAAAATTAAAAAAAAATTCATCCAAAAAAATTTTCATACATTTTTTGGGATTTTTGTATGGAATAATACCGATTCTTTTTTATTTTATAATAGAAGGTTTGTCTCATTTAGTGTAATACTCGTACCCTAGCAAAGTTTCATCGACTGAGGACTTAATGCATGGGTCTCCGCTTCATTTCCTAGACTCTTTATGCAGTTTTGGTAAGGGTCCGATAGAGAACGATTTTGTTTGAAAAATCTGGCCAAGTACAAGCGGATCCTCGCGCACAGAGGGTTCCGTACTTTGTTTTGCTTTTTGTAAAATCTTTGCCCACGTTTTTGGTTTGGTTCATAAATGAAGATGAGAAAATAAATGGCGTTAACTTAGAAGCTTCAATTTCGCATACATTCCAGGGTCTACTACTACGATTTCATTATTTGACTTTGCCCGCTCATGAGAAAAGGGTGACCGATAGACCGACGGACAACAAAGTGATCCTATAAGGGTTCCGTCTTTATTCCTTTTAAGGTACAGAATCCTAAAAATTTAAATAAAATGCATTTAAGTATATAATTTGACGCAACTTCACAAAGTCTTCGATTTACCTATGATTTGCTATGACATTGTTATTTAATCTTCTAAATATAAGTTACTTAAACTTAGTTAATCTTCTCAATAACTTTGATAAAATATTATTTTCCTTAAAATCCGCCTTTTCCTCAATAAGATACTTGTGAGGTTTCTTCAATAAAAAAATATCGGGGAAAGTGAAGCTAAGAGAGGCAAATTTCCATTTTCCGTAACAGTATTATTAGATATTTTCCGTCTTTAAGCGGACGGGGGTTGTGTACACTCTCTTATTTGAAAGGAACCGTATGTAAAGAACCTTTATTTGTCCCAAATAAAGATACTCCAACAGAATAGATAAGATTAACAAGTTATTTGCTTCTGAAAAGGTTTTTTATATGGAATTTTTTGTATGCTGAGAACGGAATCTCAATATGGTGATATTCGCGATTTAAAAAAAATTAAAATGTCTAATCTTTGGTTAGCAGCTTTATGGGTGACCGCTGTAGGCATAACAACTGCAGCGTTTTTCGTGCTTTTGAGCTGTTAGTTCTAGCTTTTAGCTTAAATCTTGACCGCAAGACGCAAGACAGCTTGAGCGTTTTTGTGCTTCAGATGGCATTCGAGTTGTTAATTCCAGCTTTTATCATAAATTGTTCAAACTTATTAGGTAATTATCAACTTTAAACCCTAGATTATCAGGAGGACAATCGGGATTATTAGGAAATTTCATTAAATTATTTTCTTTTATAACATAAAATTTAATTTTTGATGGTCAATATTAAAAACGTGTGACCGCGATTTGAAGGCGTTGATTTCTCTGCCTGCGCCTGTGTTTCGGAGTTCATATAACCTGAGGCTATTAAAGTCGCGAGTGAATAGGATATGAGGTTCCATCTTCGACATCATCTCTAGCTGTCTTCAGGCCTAATAAAAAAAAACCGGTTAAGTGCGAGTTAAACTCGCGCGCTAAGGGTTCCGATATATAAAGGGTGTTAGGGACGGTATACCGAAAACTGAAAGGGCGTACTCAGTCAACGAAACTGAACATCTTTCCCATAGAAACATATGTTGGGAAATGAAAAAAAGTTTTGACCTCTCCATACAAATTGCCCACTATGGTTGACCAGTTTGTATGGAGGGTGCAAATTACCCTTACACCCTGTATAACTGTAGCATTTTAGAAGCAATAAAGTCTATTTTTAGGACCGCTAAATGAAGTTTATTTGTAAAGGATTTTGGCAGACTTCTAAAAAACTGTGCTACTTAGAGAGATTATTATAATTTTTCTATAATATTTCCAGACAAATGAAGTCGCACCATTAGGGTTTCCTTTTTTCCATTTTGGTTTGGAACCCTAAAAACATTAATTACTCAAAGCAGTATTTCAGGCTTGTCAGTGGTCTGGTGGTGCCTTTAAGATAACTACCGTCTGTGTCTTTTTAAGTGGTCTCCTATGCCTCTGCTTTAGCAATACCACATATCTGGTTTAATGTGAAGTTGATGATTTATAGACATGTCGACATATCAAATAAACTACGTTTTACCCTGCTATATCGAACGGTTGGGCAACCGATAATGTATAAATACTTAACAGCATCAGGTTGTTGCGATCTGTAATAGCCAGTAACTGGGACAGATACACTGATTATAGGGAGCTTGCGTTATTGAGATTTTATTATAGTTGAGCAATGTTCTTTCCAGTATTTTTAGTTCAAGTTAATTTATCAAAAACGATCGAACTATCACTGACTTTGCTATATTATGCCCAGTTAACCAGTGTACCATTGTTCGGCTGGGGAACACTGGGGATCCAAAAAAAGTGATTAGATACTCATTCGTATAAAATAAAAGATTTTTGTTACTTTCTTTGTTAAGAGTAAAGAATCATATTCGTTAAAAGTATTGCTTGGTTGTTAATTTTTACATAACCATGATTTACCCTTTTAGTTTGGTATTATCAATCAATACTGATATCTTGCTGGTTTCTTGGACCGCGCTAAAGACATTTTCCAGAAGCTATGCTTAAAAAGTCGGAGAAAACAATTTTTTTCCAGACACGATCTCGCTAACTATTTTTTTGCCCTCGTACCCCACAATATTGTTTTAACAATTTAGAATTTTATTGAACCTTTAGAATCGTTTTTGAAAACGCGCTTATTAATAATAATAGTAATAGTAACCAGTATAAAACATCATCGTGAATAAGCTATGCTACCCGCCAACAGATGGCGCTATAGGTTTTTGTCGAAAACGTGGTATTGAAAATGCTTAAAGACACGGGGAAAAAGAATTTTTCCAGACATAAAACCTAGGTAGTTAGATCGATTTTTCGCCCTCAAAAACCCCCATATGGTGAATTTCATCGAAACCGTTAAAGTCGTTTTCGAGAAACCGATTACAAATAAGTATATAGATAATAGTAATAGATTATTATTGAAAAGCTGACTCATTCCCATCATATTGATATTAGTAGACATGCAAAAACCAGAATTATTTAGTAAACCATGCAATGCTTTCGTACAATAACCTCTACGTATTTTTTATAATCAACTTTGACTATTATTCATGCGAATATGTAAATTCTTTACTCCATTGTCTAGGAAGCAATAACTTAATTAACAAGCGACAATTAAGACCTTAAATGAACTTAAAATATCCGAGGATTAAAGAGTATAGTTGGTTGAGATTCTGGATAAATTCAGATATTGAATAGCAAATGAATTGTAAAGTTAGTATTCTGAAGATTCTCATGATTTTAGGGTGAATATAATGTTAATATATACTTCAAGTCTTTTTCGGGTTCTTCAAAATCAAAATGTTCTTCATTCATTGTAGGATATTAAAAACATTTACGTCGCTTCACAGATTAGATTACGATTTTACTGTCTCAATTAATAAGTTATTTATAATTTGTAATAGTACCTGCAATAAACAGTTCAAATTTTATTTTATTTTTTAAACAGAGTGGCGCCATGTGGAAAAAAATAAAGCGACAATAAGAAACCCACTTTCAATTTGCTTCTTCATTGAGTGTGTAACTATTTAACTAATCTATCTACCTAAATTATAAACGTAGATAGAAATAAACTAATAAAAATTAAATACGTAATTAATTAACGTAAATTATTTACGTTGGTAGTAACAATAAAATATTTGATGGACAAGAAGATGGTGGCCTAAAATTGTCAAACCAAACTGCAAAATAAGATACAACGTTTTTGGGTCTTTGGGACTTTGTTTAAGAGCTCGATATTTATTGTTAAATTAAATTTTCTGGGTCCTTAAAAGGACATTTTTTCAAAAATCCAATTGATGCTCATCTACGTGTAGGTATAGCGTCGTGGGTCAATTCTGAGCCGTAAAATGTCAAAAATTATGCGTAATAATAGTTTTTTTTATTATTGAGAATAATATTTTTATTTAGTATTTGATTAACAATTTTCGTATATGTAGAAACGGAAGATCCTAATGATGATTTTATGAGGGCGTATTTTAATTGCATTGCTTGCTTACTTGTGTCCGTGTGGTGCCAGCAAAGAATAGTACCAACCCATATCTACTCATGGGTGTCATAAGAGGCGACTAAGGGCATACCGAGCTTATGAACCGGATTATGGGCAGCAGCATCTTTCTGTGTATGGGTTTCTGCGGTCACCAACAACAGCGGTAACCAGCCGCAACGCTTAAAAGCGTGGTGACTATGGTAAATTCCTCCCTGTTCTGTAGGGGACGTTTTATGGGATGTTATGATGAGTTTACTTGGTGATATTCAAGTATCTCGTAGATCGCCTTAAGGACGTGAAAAGTCATTTATTTACAACTTTAAACAATCACCTTAGAAATTCTCCTCCCTATTTACATAGTCACTGACCGTGAACCTATGTGTGATGTCTCTGTGTGGGTTTGTAAGTGTTTGTTTGTGTGCGCGTATGTAAAGTATCACAACCGTGTGAATCCGTCCGTCGAAGAATGTGCTTGGAAAAATCTAACTAATCACCACGGTGACCATAGTTCTAGCATATTTTAAGGACATAAAATAACAACCACCTACACATAATTTTGTAGGTGGTAGGGCTTTTGTGCAAAGTCCGTCTGGGGAAGTACCACCCCCTTGCCTTTTCTGCCGTAAAGCAGCAGTATTTGCACTGCTGTGTTTCGGCTTGAAGGGGGAGCCAGTGAAATTACCGGCAAACGAGACATACTATCTAGAACTATCTCAGGGTGGGTAACGCGCTTTGCTGTTTTATTTGTGTCAAATTATTTCACAAATAAGACAGTGGATGTCATGGGCGGTGGTGACCACTTACCACCAGGTGGCCCACCTGCTCGTTTGCCCACTTGTGACATAAAAAAAACACACTTAATCTAACGAGATTTGTTAAGTGCCAAAGTGCTATTTGTATGTGTTATTTGTTATAAAAAAAAACTATGTTAAATTACTATTGAGGCTATGAAATGTGATGTGTTGTAAGGATATGGCAATATTTGTAATACCAGTATTTTAACAAGAGATTTTTACGTAGATCGTATACTCACGTGTAGACGGAGAGTACTACATTTAAACAAATTCAAATTCAAATTCAAAAAACTTCTTTTGTGCAAAAGCCTGTCAAATCAACTTGAACATTTCGCCTCGGGTTATTAACCGCATTTTCGTAGGCGTAAAGACAGACACGCAAATCGCTTTTAGCATATTATATAGCGGGCAAACGATTTACCACGGTACTGTCAGCCTAATCTTCACTCTCGGGTGAATGTAGGCGAAATTGCTTTTCATTGAAGTTTTTGTAAGCCAAAATAAGTAGCCTTCTTTGTAAAACGTCAATGTAATTTTATCTCGCCTACGTACGTCAAAGTGTGGACATGTGAGTGATGTATTCATCGCGAGAACGTTCGCCTCTTTTGTTCTTCAAACACTAACAGTATTTTCGTATACTCGAATTAGAAGGTACTGGCAGTACAGAAAGTAAAAAATATCTTAGTTATTTGATTTTGGAATATAAAAAGCTAACTGGTTTTTAAAATTTAAATATGGAAAAGATACTTGTGTTTGAATAATTTCCCGAAAGGAAAGATATGGTTAATTTAGTCCTGTTTACGAATTTTGTGTAAGTAAACAATTTAAATTCAACATTTTTTCTTCTAAGATTTTGCAAGTCCAATGAGTCAGTCAGAAAATTTATCTTGTTTGTAGAAAATTCTGCAAAAAAATAAAGTTATTTATAAAACGTGAGTAAAACGGAAGCGCTTTTGGCCGAATGTAGTTTTTTTTAAAAATGCAAGCTGGGCAAGATCAGCGTTGGTCCGTATGTGGTTTAATATTTTCAGTGTTTTGCGAACTTTGGAAGGTACGTTAAGTCGTTAATCTCGACTGCTGTTTCAAATTGTCTTAAAACTCTGGTTTTCCTTCTGGGCTCAGTTGTTATATGCCAGTCACTCTTTATAAACACCAGTACTCTGAGCATATCCTCTAGGTTAAGTATCCGACTTCGTAAAAATGTATTTAGACAAGGGTAATGAAAAATGTGCCTGGAGACCTCACTTGTTGACAGGGTATTTTTAAACTACAGGTAAGAAACCTGTTATATATATAGAAAGTAAGAAGATAAATGATTAAAAATAAAGAAATTTGATAATTCGTTACAATTTTGTTCAATGCACTTATTTCGGCGCTTGTACGTACTCGATTTCCATACGCAGCGACCGTGAATTTCTCGTGTGAACCGAGCGAAGCGTCTGCATTTTGTTTTATTACTCAACCAAATTAAATTACACATATCACGGCTCTTGAACTAAGGAAAAATAGGCTTTTTGCACTACACGTGTAACGTTGGATTAATTTGTTAAATATTACGTTAGTAAAAACGTGTCGGTTTACATTTTTATTTTGCTTGGACAGCCATTGGACGACTCAGTAGTTATTACGATAGAATGTTGATAGTTTTCTAGAAAGCGGTCCATGAGCACGAATAAATAAATATCTCACAGCCTTATATTTTTAGTAAGTAGTTTAAATAAATGCTGTACCAACAAATATGTGTAGTTTTTACGTGTTAATACTTTTAAATTAAATTAATATGATTATTAATATGTTAATACTTTTAAAATAAATAAAACGTAAGACAGATTGATAGTTAACAAAGGTTTAAGAGGAACGTCTATAACAGGCATAATCCTTTGAATTAACCTTTGAAACCTTAATTTTTACAACCACTTACGAGTTTGAGGCTAAAAAAGATTTGTAATTATATATTTTAAAATTTAGTTGTCTATCCGAAAATATAAAACGTGGGTCACCCTATGCGAGCGGTAATAAACTGCATTAGAAGTATAATCACGAGTGCGCCCATGACCGCGGTATCTCTTAGCCATCGTCTCACCTCGCACCACAGACTAAACAGGCTATTGTTCGTTATTCTTATATTTTTCTGCCGAGATTATATTAAAAAAAAAATTTTTTGGTCACGTAAATTTTCATCCACACTTGGCCTTACCCAAAACCGCACAAATGAACATCAAGATTATAAATAAAATATGGACTAAAATAAAACTCAAAAAAGTTACGTTATAAAATCAAATAATATTTGTCATTTAGTTCTCAGTACAGAAAGGCAGTGTTGAGTGTTTCCACGTTCCAGTGCAGCTGTACTCAAAGCGAAGGGCTTCATAAACAAGGTGTAACGGAAATAGTATATCAACCCTGATGAAGTGATTCTGCCCATGAAACTGAACATCTTTACTTAAGGAACATAGGTCGAAATACGTTTTTATTTTATTTTATTGAAAATGGGCTTACTCTTGACCTCGATCTAGTCTTGAAGACAGAGATGAGGTTATGACCTCTCATACAAAATGTGCTATCAACTGACTATATAATATACAAAAGTGGAAACCTACCTCGTGGAAAATGTTACGGAAGCCTTAAATTTTAAAAATTTCTTTGATATGCAGGCAGACTAAAGAAAGACCATCGTAATAGGTCCATCGTGATAGCTGTCAAATGTATCAAAAATTATGACCTGCAAAGAACTCTGTATGTTGGTTAAAAGGAAACGTCAAAACGGACTCCTTACGTTGACCCTACCTAGGTATAAAGAATCTTCAAGTGAATCGTATGTAGTTTAAAATACAAACGGTAAACATAACATGACTACCTGGGAAAACCTCAGTGCTATGTTGTTTCTAAAATAAAAAGAAGATTTCTTAAAAGGCGAGTACATGTAAATATTACACCTTATTAATAAGTTTAAAGGTATAGATAACGTTAAACAATAACGATTAGGTAACATTATCGATCTTAGCAATATTTTTATTTTCTAAATAGTTCATGGTGAAAAAAAATACGTTGATCCTTCTAAGGGGTGATTCTATATCACTTATATCAGTAATAGATTGTAAGAAAAAAAGATACTTCCTTTAATTTATTTAAAATTTTGTGTGACCATGAAAATAATTTTCCTTCGAATTACATTACAGTAATTTATTGTAATGGATAGGTACTTGCTAGTAAAATATTCTGCATCACCAACTGATCATAGAGGTCATCTTTACTTCTTCTTGAGCTAAAACTACTCTTGTTAAAGTATTTTTTTTTTATTTATACTTTGTATTAGTGATGTAAAACCACCGTACTTTTTAGATCATCGTATTTTTAGACCCTGTGTTTTATCTAACATAGTACTTGTAAGTATTCCTCATCCTTTATGAATAGTTTCTTTCTATAGCTGGTTTAAAAGGCGATAAATCGAGCTCTTAAATGGTTTTGTAAACGAAGGCCTTCCAAGAATTTTATTTTACTGTTTCCAAAGAGTAACTACCTGCACATAAAAATTTACCCCCTTTTGTTGAAGGCGTTATTTTTAAAAACCTCTTAACTTTAAGTGGTACCACAAAGGCTTTTACAATTCCCTGTTACAAGATTCTATGTTCTATGTAGTCTATTAGAATATAAAACTATGGGATAGTATCACAGTTTGTAAAGGTTGAAAAGGATCTTCGAGGGTTCCTTTATTTAAGGAATGGTCATTTGTGTTTTTGCTTCAAGTAGTAAGATTTGAGAGTTAAACAATTGTGGTTATAATCCTTGTTTTGTTTTGGTAAGTGCGCTTTTGTGAGTCAAGTTGTTCGAAACCAGACTAAACAACGGTCGGTACGAATTTTTGTTGATAAATGTAAAGCTAAACATATTGTTTTACTTTCAAGGAACTCTTTTAAATTTTTTAATCTGCAGGTCAAATTAGACCTCAAAACTAAAAAAAATCCTAAATATAGATCGAAAATCGTGAGTGACTTACTTTCTGATGAAAAATGTTAAGTAATGCCACCCTGGCTGGAAACCAGACAAGTGACCTATAGTTTAATAATAACTAGAAATTTTCCGCGTTTCGGATTGTACGTTAACCCCTTCCAGCCAGCCTTCTTAAGGGTAATTTAGGAATATCAACGGCCAATTGGCGGCTTCAAAATATTACCCTTAGCCCTAGGATTAGCCAGGCTACAGACTGGTCTGATGAAATTATCTTTTAAACAAATTCTCAATTTATTAGCAGCTGTCTTTTTCCACATAAATTTGTCAATTTGTACCCAATTTCACCATTCAGCATGTTCAATGAGACGTAACCGCCCAATAGTATACAATTTGAAACTGAGTGGGTGGTTGCCTTTTAAATGTGGGAACTTAACGAATCAAAACCTAAATAAGACTTAAACGCTATTCAAGTCGTCCATTTTGAAGGACACCCTGCAGAGGTCTAAAGAGCTATTAAAAAAATATAAAAAAAACCGGTCAATTGCGAGTCGGACTCGCGCGCCGAGGGTTCCGATATACTTTTTGTATTTTTGAAAGCACTAAAGTCCATTTTTAGGACCGCAAAACTAAGTTTGTTTGTTAAGGTTATTTGCAGATTTCTAAAAAACTGTGCAACTTAGAAAGATCGTTTTATTTTTGCTGTAATGTTTACTTAAATTTCTGTCAACTGTAATTAATTAAGATTTTTCCTTTCACAAACTTCGGAGATAAGGGTACTTTTTTGACATTTTTATCATAACTTGAAAACTAAGAAACGTAAAAAAATAAAAAAATAAATTTTAGAATGTACGGTCAACCGCTTGTCGGTAGAAACTTTTTCAACTCTATTACCACGCCATAAAGTCCAAAAGTGTTTCTACTGATGTGCGGCCGTGTGTACAAGTAACTCCCTTTCATATGCTACCCAACTCAACCTAGTAGCGACAATTTGAAATTTGCCCCCCCCTATTTTGGGCCCCTTTACATTAAATAAAAATAAAAAATAAAATTGTTTATTTTCTCTCACAATTTTTAGAGGTAATTTAAAGTAATGAGTGAATACAGTTGGCGTGGTAGTGAGAGACAGGAGCCTTAACTAGGTTATCCTGTGTCTCAGGACTCCTGGTCTCCACCCCTCGGACATAAGTAACAATTTTTCAAAATTAGAAGTTAAAGAGTTAAACACGAAGGTAAAACAAACACTATGAAATACTTCTAAACTAGACCACGGTAAAAACTTTGATCAGTTGCAGAAAGGCCTACCTATAACAAGTGTGATAAACAGATTAGAAGTTAGGCTTTCTGCAACTCACCGAAACGTTCGTGAAATAAGAAAAAAACGGTTTTCAACTACGACTATAAGGTGTATGTGTTTATGTGTAAGTATGAGTGTATGTGCATATATATGAGTGTGTGTGTGTGTGTGGATACTCTGGTAGGGTACAAAAGTAAAAACTTATTTGAAAATATTCTTAATTTTTCAAAATTCTTTCAGGTGCAATTAAGTTGAGCAACCATATTCTAAAACTATTCCAAACTTCAAGTCGATAGCATGAGTGGTTGCTGAGATATAGAGGTGTGACAGACAGACAGACAGACAAAGTCGCACAATAAGGGTTCCTTTTTTTACCATTTTGGTATCGGAACCCTAAAAAAAAGGTACTGGAAATTACGATCTTCCAACGCGAGAAAATATTGTTTGAACTTGAGGCACTGAGCAAGAAAAGTGGAACAAGGTATGTCTTCTGCCAATAGGGATGAATTTATTCAGTTTTTAGAATTTATTCAGCAGGATAATTTATTAATATCCAGCCATCTACCATCAAGTCGGAATGGCTGGTAAATAACTCTGCATAATCGAAGGTCCTGGGTTCGAATACTGGTAAGAGGACTGTGGTCTCTGTCTACCCCGATGGGAAAAAGGAGTGATGTTACGTATGTAAAGAGGAGCAACGAGACGAAATTATTATTTTCTAATTTATTAGGTATAAAAAAACAACACCACTAGTCCACTAAACTTTCACTACCTATGTATACTATATAACTGATTCGTTTATAATTCAAGTTTGTCCAAAATGTGCTGGCAATATTCAAATAAGGTTTTGGCATTTCAAAGCCAGATCACTACTCGTATTAGTAGGGAAATTCAAGCGACAATTAGCCAACATCGAATCAATTTTGGTGATACGTGGTAATTTGCCTCGAGACAGTGGTGACCCTAAAAGGCTCACTTAGCCAGTAGTGTAATGTTAGTTGCAAACAACAAATGTGAATACACATATCACAAAAAGGCTGAGAAAATAATAGAATAAAGCTAATTTTCTTTTTCCTAATACTAAGAAATCTTAAAGTAAACGATGGTATGTATCTAATCAAATAAGAACAAAAAACTATCTCTCTCGAATCAACTCCTTTGTCAACGCAATTTTATTAACCTCAAATAATTCAATGATCCTTCGCCATTCGAAGAAAAGTTAATCGAATAACGATTGTTCGAAGTCGCTTTAATACAGATTCTTTACGTGCTTGCACGAATTCGTTGGAAAATGTCCTAAGTGGTTGCCATAGTAAAATAAGACTTTTCTGTTAGACAAATGTCACGTTGCTTCTACATTAATGACTTCCTTCAATCTCATAGTACCTATATTAATACTCGTATACCCCGATATTTGACAGGCAATTAACGCTAATAACTTGCTACCTCAGACAGTCAATTAACAAAAATAGTCTCACCATTAAACGACCTAAAATATGCAAAGCATCCAAATGGAAATCTCGAGACGCTCCCTCGTCCGTTTCGACCAATTAATTCCCAAGACCGGATCGCAGGTATCTTTTCTTTTTGACGCAGGTAGAATGCACTCGACCAGAGTCCACCTGTCTTTGCACCAGATTCAATGCTCCCCCATATTCATTAGATTTCCCCCTTAGTCGTCCAAGTTCGTTTACTTTGCGGGGGGCAGGGTAGCCCTCACAATATCAGCTCTCAGTCCTGCTCAACCACCTGTGAGGTTTACACGGCTCGTTTTAGTGTACCGGCTATTGAAAGTGCTTTGTTGTGTCGACAGTCTGTTCATCTTCAAGGTAAATACAGAAACTTTAGTTATTTCCGTTATGCTTCACATGTGAATCGACTTGCTTTTTCTTGTATTTATTGGATAAATCTTTTCTCGTCACGTAAAATGGTAACGTAGGTATTCTTTTAGTGCAAGATTCATTTAAATGTTTTGACACCTGTTGAGGGACCATGGAATGGACGGACCTTTCAAATAAATATTTTAAGACCTTTGTAATACCCATCCTTTTTGGTTCTATTCTGTAATTTGCTTCCTTATGATTATTAATACCACAGTCTGGTGTGTTTTATAGTAATCATTTGTAATTGTAATTAGTGGTAATTATGATGTTCAATGCCGCCGCTGACGCCTCGTGCAGTAGAGCGCGTAACGATTGTGGTAATGCAGTGAATGAATCAATTATAAGTACACTAGTGAATGAACTAGTGCAATAATTGATGCAAGCGCTCATATCCAATCAATGTATTAGGAATTCATTTAGCGTTGTCTAGTACGAATCCATCAGAAGGGGAATACAAATTTGTCCTTTTATATAGAACGTGATCAGGTTTTCGATTTAGCAGCCTAGCAGGTGCACCTTTGTTAACAGGTTGCAAAGTGTCTAAATCGTAATTGAATCTTTTAAACACTTTTATGGAAAATAGTACGAGGCCTGAGCTGCGTTCTTTGTCAAAGTCTAGGAGACTAATTCGAAGTATCTGTTTGTAGATTGACGACATCAATTCAGATAAGAGTTGTACAAAGCTCCCTGAAGATTGTATTTTGCTTTAGTAGTTACTCTTGAAAGTCAAGATTCTATTCATAGTTACTTCATTGAATATTGAAATTCAATATTCTTGACCAGCATCGGTTTCTCAGCAAATAGACCCACGACGCTGACGCTGACGTATAGCCCACGGTAACTATGTTTGATAAACTTCGCAACCCCGCTATCGACTTTGAACGTGCAGTGTCCGAGAAAAGAGTATTTCTTTTATCTCCGATGGCTGCGAAATTTTCTAGTAAACAATTTTGATTGGAAGCTTTGTACCTTGTTTTTGAGTGAAATTGTTTAGCCTTTGATGTGCAGAGCTTTGTGTAAATTGAGTTACGTCGAATCGCGCTAGCTTTCGGTTTTATTTTGGCCTCCAACGGAAAATCTCAATTTAAAAATAAACCTATCCAATTTATAAGACAAAGTGCTGTCAGAGATTTTTTCGCAAATTGACAGGGATTTTAAATTAAGTTAGGGATCGGAACGGATTTCGGGTTATTCAAATTCATGAATATCATCGATTGAGTTATGAGATTTTAATAATAAATAAAACTGTGATAATGTCCTACAAATAAACAATCAAGTAGTAACTCAAATAGTAACTCTTTATTTTGTGATTTTTATCAGCCGAAATTCAAGAATTCTTGATCTCTTGGATTACGTCCGTTAAACAATGAAATTAAACAAGTATTTTACGCCTATTGTAAAAATACTGAGCTTAAGGTATAATTAATTACGTTAGAAATATTGCCCTAAATCGTCTAGCCATCGAGAGCAGACTAGTTTATAGCATTTCAAGGAACTTAAGGACTGGTTCCATCAATGTGTGTGTATTGAATAAGCCATTACTAGATTTCTACTGCAATTACTGTGTCCGTAAATGGTAGGGTCTGGTCTGGTTGAAAATTTATTCCGCGGCACAGATGCGCGCCCTGGATATACTTGGCGTATCGAGGTACTGACAGAAACAATTTTCTGAAAAGCATTTAGAACGACTTTATTTCGTAATGGAGTTGAAAAGCTCTTCCCGTGCGTGTGTCTCGTGTTAGCTGGCTAAGAACACTACCAATCCACCCCTATACGGGGGTGTCATGAAAGGCGCCTAAGGGATTAGAACCGGAGGATGGGCAGTGGCATCCTTTGGCGTAACGTAACATCTAACATACCAAGGTCCTTGGTGCCAGCCGGAACGCTGAAAAGCGTGCTGCCTGTACTTCCCATCCAAAGTACACCAAGCATATTTGTTGTATAATTCTGGCGGTTACTTCCTGTTAAGCAATGGACAAAAGCACCAAACCTATAATCTGTCACATAAAAAAATGGATGTTATGATGATGATGAGAGTTGATTTGTTCTCCTGCACTATGCTGCTCTGCACTAAGAGTTTCTTTTTGCTATCTCAGTTTATGCTAGCCTCATTTCATTATTTTTATTTCATTCATTTGCTCCCCATCATCAGCACAACTGATATTTATTTTTACCCTTGAAAATCCTTACGTATACCAGGAGTACAGGACGTCGAGGAGACGTTACGCATTTCGTCCTTAGTGACACACGCGTAAAGGTATTTGAATTCGACGCCCGCGCCACTTGGCATTCACGAGTCGTCGCACTTTGAATAAAGGTGTTTTTGTCGTAGAATCGCCTTGTGGGGACGTGATGTGAACGAACGTTGCCTGTTGCGCGGTTCTAAGAAATGACAATTTGGCGTTTAGGCGCGTTTGGTCTGGCCTAGTTAGCAAGACCTACGTGAAGAGGATTTAGATTATACAATTTTTAAATACTATAAATTATAGGTCCTTTGTGCAATGTGCAGTAAGTATGTAACTTTTATATAAAATTTAAAAAGTATCCAAAGTTTATAACGAATTCACTACTTGCTCTCGTTAGAAGTAAAAGTTGTGACAGAGTTCCTAGTTCCAAGATAGTATTTTCTTACAAAGGAGAAACTTAACCTCACTTAACCGCTATCTTTCACAAATGTCACTTGCTGAAGCTGCCGTTTGCAAGGAGTTTATTATTAAGTACAGTTTTATCTGTATAGATCTGTTGACTTCACCTAATGCCGGACCAGCTATCTGATGCAGCGGTCACGTCACGGCGAGGTCACAGCTGCCGAGCGTGACTGTTCGACGCCGCAAATGTCACTGAGCTAAGTGCCTGGGATTCCCACAGCGTCGTGGATGGCGGGTTAGAGTGGTCTGAATTCGGGTTGCGTAGGCAGAATATAACCTTTAAAAGACAAAAGAAGTCTATATTTTTGAAACAGTCGTTTTTTTATGACAGTGGGTTTTTGCTATCTTTCTTATAGGTATTCCTTTCTTTAAAATATTATAATTTATAAGCAAATTCATAAATTGAAAACTGACAGAAAAAGTTCGCGCTTTAAGATATCCTATCTCTACATTTAATAAATTTTATCCTATACTATGTTTCTAGAAAACAACTGTAACGATTTCGATGAAATTTACCATACGTAGGTTTTCGGGGGCGAAAAATCGATCTAGCTAGGTCTCATGTCTGGGAAAATTCGATTTTCCCCTGATTTTAAGCAAGTTTTAAAAATACCGCGTATTAGACGAAAATTTACAGCGCCATCTGTCCGGGAAGCATAGCTTTCTCACCCGATGATATTTTAATGTTGAGGCCATAGAATATAACAGAGTATGTATTCTGTTTCATGTATTCTATGGTTGAGGCGGCTATTATAGAGCGAATCTCGGTCGACCACATGTATTAAATGCCAATAAATTCAAACAATACAGAAAAGATCACATAGACTTCATGTTGTTTTAATATTGATGGATCTTTTGGCAACTAAGGGGTGGCTTTTAGGTTTTTAGTTGGCACTGAATTTGCTAACGCTATGCACACCTAAACAAAAATCACTTGACCGTAAAATTTTATCACGTGCTTAGTTCGCACAGTCGTAAAATGCCGCCAAAAATATGAGAACGCTATTCATCACACAGCGTTTTATGTATAACAAAGAGGTCTCTGTCGAATCTTTTGTGTAAACACAGTTTACGAACGCGAGGACAAAAGACGCGTTTTGTGGATTCTTGGCAAGGCCGCCGGTGGACGAGGGTCATTGGCACCAGGTAGCTAGCAGACAACGCGGTACCTTTGTCAAATCAAATACTTTTGTATATTTTGACGCATCATCTTATAACGGGTGCAAAAACTTCACCAGTTTCACCAGGACTTTAGCCAAGAAAAAAAATAAGTTCAAAAACTAAAATTCGATTATTTAAAAATGTTGCTCTAAAAAGTGTGAAATAAGAAAATATTGTCATTTGAAATTGTTGTGCACAAACTATTGTTTTTAATAATTCAAATGTTCATAGTGATGTTCACATAATAGCCGTGGTCTATCCTTTTGGCCGTAGGCTGGTAAAAACAACATAGAAATTCTTAGTTTCCTATAAATAGAGGATGAATATGGTCGGATGAATTTGGTAGGATGGTAGGATCCTCTATTTACTGTTTATTTGTAAAATCAACCAATCCATATTCTACTGTATTCTCAGCGAACTAAGTTTTAATTTCGACTGTTTCTTTATGTCGTAGTCGTAGATATTCGACAACGTAAATTAAAAGTGAGTGATTACAATAATTTTACTTTTTAAATCTCGAATTAAATTATCTGCTATTTAATTTAGGTATTAAAAATGTTGCACAAATTTTTAATACCTAAATTAAATAGTTGAAGTAAGTTTAAGATCCTAAACTTTTATAAAAATTACTTTACGCTTCTTTACCGTGACTTGGAAAGAAGAAGCGGCGGGGTATCATCTTCTACATAGTATTATAAAATTGTAAATTGATTTACAATGTTACATTGAAGATATGTATAAAAAATATATCACGTTATGCTACTTTGATGCCACTGAATCCAAATCACAATTTTTTGGACTTTTTGTCTGTTTGGTTATTTGTTCGAGCATCACGTTAAAACTACTGAACCGATTTTAATGAAAGTAACTTTTTTTGATAGCTAATAGCTTGACTCAAACATTGGTATATTTTTTCGAACCCGCAGGCAAAAGCTAGTCTTTATTAAGACCTTATATTGAAAGATAGAACTCATATTCGGAAGGCAAATGTACATTTCAATGAGGCACCACGTTAGTCGCATGTGTTAACTAAAATTTACATGACAATAAACGTAGAATTCGAGGAATCTCAATTAAGGCTTTTTGGTTTCTCTAAGATTAATTCATGTGAAGAATTTCTTGGTGGTCTTAATTTTTCGTAATGAACGAACGTAGATATACTAGGTATTGGCGATTTCACCTGACAAAAGGATCTCCGTATATCTTTTGATAATAATGTTTAAAATAATTTTATGAATGGAAAAATAACAAAAATTGTTATGAAACCACTTAAGAGTTAGATTAACTGTCTTGATACTTGGGTAGTACTACTATGTAAAGCCAGGTTAAAAGGATCATGTACGTGCTCGGATGCATAGTAATTTAACGAACTAAAGACAAATTACTCGTCTATGATGAGTGGTATCTGGCTTATTCTTAATGGACGAACTATACATTAAGTAAGTACATTAACTAATGTACAACACTTGTTCGTCACTGCATTTTGCGAATTCATTATTATAGTCATTACCAATTGCATGCATCATGCGGTTTAAATCAATTATGTATGATTGTTGCAGTAATATACCTTTATCTGTTTGTCCAGAGTTCACTTAAAAGGAAATATAAATCATCTTTTAATAATTATTCTCGGTGTGTACAAATAAAGGAAAATTCATTGAAGACCGCACAGCTAGGTCGCTGTTTCCTGCACTCCGCCTCTTTGCTATCATGGTCACATGTTCTATTCAACCAAACTAAACAGGCCCCTCCTTTATAGCCACTCGCTTCTAAAACTCGTATTACTCTTAACAGAACAGGGGTTGACGGAGGTCTTATTAAAATAGTTGTAAAGCCATAGTGTGTTAACCTAACCAAACAATTCTGCGAAACTGGTCGCTGACGAATATCTTTGCTCAAGTCATTTGCACTTACATACCGGTTTGGTTAAATCTAAGGTGATGAAAGTAGCACCAATATTCATTGATGCTTTGTTGTTTAGTATGCGACAGCTCGGAAGTGCGGGCCAAATGTATGGCGCGTCATACATTTTGCCCGCATACCTGAGCTGTCGCGTACTTTATATGGCATTAGATAAAGACGATGCCACAAACGTCGTCTTAGGTCCGCGCGGACCGACCGGCTATGATATGAATTTACGAAAAAAGTGTGATTCGGTCTTACAAATTACCCCTTTTATTAGAAATTGTAAAAAATGTATATTTAGCCTAAAAACGGTCAAGCAGGCAACACTGCGACCTTGCGTCCGCGCAGCTGATCGAGCAGCCGCGAGCAGTTTTTATGCCTCTCATGCAATTTTGCATTTTATTTCTATGGATATAATTTTTTAAAATTTTAACCTATCATTAGATTATTTTTATAAACTGGTCCATAATCCCTTAGCACACCCTTTCTTCTAAAAATGGTACAAAGCAAATTCAAATTATATAAAATCGTTCCTCCCTTGCGTATACTTAGATTGATGAATCTTTTATGAAAAACTAAAAAAAAAATCTTTTACACTTCTTTTATTAACATATAGTTTTTGTATTACGTTTCAGGTTTTGGTGTGAGAGCGAAGAGAGAGAGAGGGAGAAAATGGTGCGATGTCTGCAGGACCTCAACAGGAGTCCCTCACCAGCACCACTTGGGATCGGCTCCGCATCAGACCACAGAATAAAGTAATACTGTAATAGTACTACATACAGAACGAAGACTCTCCGCCACCCTTGGAATCCACCCCCTCCCTCCTTTAGTGTACCGACATCTGCGGACCGAAAAATTTGTCAAGTATGACATCAGCGGAATCTCCGCTGGATGTGTCATACTCGTAGGTACCCTAAGTATTTCACTGGGACACCAAGGCAGCGCGCAACCAGTCGCCGCTACCAACAAAATGTATACCTACAGCTCTATAGAGAGTTACTCACCTGGTCTCCGTTTGGTTGTGCAACCAATTTGGCGGCGCAACCAGTTCGGATGCTGGTCGCGCTACCACTCCCAGTGAAATATAGCCCTTAAGGTGGTTGCTGAGCAGAAGTGCTGCCACTTTGAGAAATAAATTTATTGCGTCATAAATACATACATTTAATAAGGATTGTTTGATTGGCGACAATTTGGGGTAGTTCTATATTTTATTATCCATCACATCACACCTTAGCTTATCGTGAATAGCTTTGCATTGTAAAAGTACCAAAAACGGCCACTTTTAGCACTTTACCAATACAAAGCTATAAATGATAAGCTAAGCTATGATTTCATGGGTTATAACATATATAACTACCCTATATTGCCGCCAAACGAACAATACTACTGAAAAGTTTTGTATTTGCGACGCAATAAATTTATTTCTAAAAGTAAGGTGCTGCCACCCAGCAACCGCCTTAATACTGTGGCCGCAGGGTGTGGCGACTCTGGTGTCTTTACTGGTGTCTAGTTACGGACACCAGTGGCGCATACAGTCGCGCCACGGTAGTGTCCCAGTGAAATACCGGCCTAAAGAAAGCAATTGGAACGTAATGAGCGGAGCGAAACCCCGCGACGGAAAGAGCCGGGATCAAAACTTGATGGGTGTAAGGGACAGCCTTCCGAATACTGAAAGGGCATGTTCAGTCAACGTAACTGAACAACTTTCAGCGAATAAAACTTTCAGGAAATGAAAAAACAAAATCGGTCTCTCCATACAAACTGTTCAATCAACAAAGTAGAAAATCGCAAAATTTCACAACCACAGGCAGGATTTGAACCTGCGTCTTCTGCGTAAGTACCGCAGACGCTTTACCAACTAGGCTACTGTGGTCCTGCCCAATCAAGTTTGCAATTTTGTATGGAGAGGCCGATTTTTTTTCATTTCCTGAAAGTTTTATTCGCTGAAAGTTGTTCAGTTACGTCGGCTGATCATGCCCTTTCAGTATTCGGAAGGCTGTCCTAAGGGACCCCATATAAATATCTTATAGGGATTTGATGGATCCGGTAAAGTTTCATACAGAACATTCAAATTCTATTTTATTTGACGTTGAATAAAAACAATGTAAATTTTCCCAAGGTCCTGGCTGTATTTGGCGCGGCGGCGGCGCTAAGCTCCTACAGTTACCGATGGAAGAAACTTCCGCCAAGTTTGTGGACTGTTGTTCGCTTATCCAATTACATTGTTTTTGTTCTGAAGGAACTTTTATTTGGCTTGTTAAGTAGCTACTTTTATAACTTTTCTCATTTTGTTGTAAGAATGTTTTATAGTATTTTTAAGACAAGGATTGTTTGACATTGTAAGGTCGACAACGATAGGTCAAGCTTGACACTCGCAGTGCGACTCTAGCCCGTAAGTCAATTAGAAATAAGAACGGTACAAAGTTCAATGCGTCAAGCTTGATGTGCTCTTGACTGTACTAGACTCAGCCAGTTTTATACAGGGTGTAAGGGACACGTTTCCATACAAACTGTCCAATCAAGTTAGTCATATTTAACTAGTTTTTGTAATTTTAATATTTTATATTCCTTTGATTTGAAAACGTCGAACTATTAAATACTGAAGCAAACACTGAAGACATATTACGGAAGACAAAGAAAAGCAGAAGATATGAAGGAAAGAGAAGAAAGAAGAAGTAGATCGGTTAATTATCTTTGGTTATCTAGCTGTATGAGTATTTGAGACATCATAAAGCTAGGTTACCGGAGTTAAGTGCCATCTACAGCAACGAACGAAGAACAGAACACAAGAGAAAAAGAACGACGGTCAAGGAAAAGGAAGGATAGAGAGAAAAGATAACATGGAGAAATTAGAGAAGATGTTAATATGAATGAAGCCGTAATAGCAGATTTTTTTTTTTACTTTATATTCGATTAAATATTGGGTGACATTGGCGTTTTGTATGGCGAATATTAGGTAAACAAAATTTTCAGTACTAACATTTTTGAATTTTTTTAGGAAATAAAAATCCAAATTGTTTATATTTTTGTAAGCATGATTGGGAAGAAGAATCTTACTACTTAAATAGAATTTTCGAAAAATATTATCTGTAAAAAAATATAACAAATCCAATGATGAAATCGGACGACATTTAAGACGAACAATTTTCGTACCTTTAATTACATATCAAACTAAAAATAAAACCTTAATTTTATGCGTACATTGATAGCCTTGAAGTCAACTTGAAAAAAAAAAAATAGCTTTAGAATTATAGGAATTATGATCTCATTAATCTGTTCTGTCTGTCTTACAAAAATATTTAAGCCTACGAGGGTCATTCAATAAATACTTAGCCTACAAAAAGTAAACTAAAAATTTGGAAAAGTGGCAATTTATTTTTCAACATAGTCTCCTTTATTATTATATATTACTCGAATCGAATCACCGAACGATATTGCTCTTTTTCCATTGTTGTAAAACCGATCGACACGTTTGCTTCCATAAGTTGTCAAATTAAAACGAATGAAGGGATTGGAATGAAAATTTGAAAAAAGAATAAAAAAAGAATGTGCTACACTGTGGTAAAACTCTTTTGAAACTACAGCGCCCTCTGGCGATGAGGCTAGGTACTTATTGAATGCACCTCGTACGTCTTTTGTCTGATATGATAATGTCATGATGGCCTGGATCAGCTCGACGCGGTTTTCCGCCGTGGAAGCCTATGTAATCCGTTCGGGAGCTATCGACTCCGCAACACGGACTGTATGTATAGGCTTCATACATTTTACGGTCTCTCGCGGACATCCGCATCTCACGTCCGCAACGCACTGATCCAGGCATTTGATATTGCATGTGATAGTGATGTTAGTCATCAAATGCAATCAGGACGTCATCACTGCTATTTTGTTACTATTCTACTACAACTTTCCAAAGCGTTGAAAAAAGTCAAAGTTATTGTCACTTTTTTTGAAAAAAAAAAAAAATGTGAGGCAATTTTCTGTGGCTTGACTAAAATAAACGCATACATTGATAAATCAAAACTAGTCACGTGTTATCAGGCTGTTCTCGCAAGCGTTAGCGCGCTTTTGCTAGGTCTGTGGTTCTCGCCAGGGACTAGATAAGTAGTATGTTTTTGACTAAAGTTGTGTCAAAATTAGAACTAATGTCAAGAGAAAAAGTACTATTTTAGCTCAGATAAATGACTAAAGCGGTAAACGATAACCACTATATGACTATAATCTAAATGATTCGCTATATGTGAATATTCTAGAATTATTTTGTAATTTGCGGTTTATTTCTTTGGGGAAGGTTATCAAATTGGATCAGCTAAACTTTAATATAATTAGATGTCACTTTAATGAATAAAACACATATTTTTGCAATATAAGCTTTTATATACTACTTACAAATGAAATCTTTAGTATTCTTCAATGTTCTGCTTCCTAGAAGAATGAAATCTGCATGCCGATACGATATATGTAATGTTCAGGATTTTGTCTTTCGACTACAACACATATTGTGTTAAATATAAGTATTTTAATAATAGTAAAATTTTAAAAACTACAGAGCCGCTTCTCTCAAAACATGATCACAACAGTTTCTTATACGACTGAAAGGGAGGTCAAGTTTGGTTTTTCGTGTTTCGACCTGTTTCTAGGGAAAAGTTGTTCAGTTTCATGGGCAGATTGATACCTCTCAGTATTATCACACCTTTCCGTTACACGTTCTATATGGTCTTTAAGTCAAAAAAATGATTTATCAACTTTTTTTAAAATGTTCACAAAGATCTACATCTTTCAACAGCGGGGTTAAGAATTAAGTATTAAGATGTAACAAATACAGGTTAAGTGGCATCCTCAATGGCGACAAGAAGGCATTGAAGATACCGCGATCTTAAGATACGACACGCAAGCTTCAGTCATTTGCTGTGCTTATAGATTTTATCTTTTATTGCCTTTCATGTCTAAATTTGCTAGCCCTAAAACTGTAAGCAGTTTAATAATTTTTATAATAAATTCACAAACTTGTTGTGTACACCTTTTTTCAATACAATCATGAATCATGGTTATTTTTATTTAACCGACTACGGCAAGAAGGAGGATTATGATTTTGACCGGTGTACCGTAAAATGGTGTTAAATGGAACATTTTTTTGCATAAAAGTGTCAGTTTTTAGAGAATCGGAACATTTAAACAAAAGGCTTTTTTTTTACTTATTCTAACCCTACCTTGTTCAGAAATTCTAAAAATAGATCAACAAATATTATTTTTAGGGTTCCGTACCTCAAAAGAAAAAAACGGGACCCTTATAGGATCACTTAGTTGTCTGTTTGTCTGTCTGTCAAGACCCTTTATCTCACGAACAGGTAAAGGTATCAGGTTGAAACTAATACCATATATTAGGATCTATGAACCACACAAGATCTGAAAATTTCAATTTTTTACAATGACGCAATCAAAAGATATGGCATTTTATGTCCTCATCTCCATACATTTATTCAAAAATGCAAAACCTACAGGGTACTTCCCGTTGACCTAAAATTATGAAATTTGGAAGAAGCTAGGTCTCACAGTACAAATAATGGGAAAAATCTGAAATCATTCAATATTTCAACTTTTCTCACAACTAATGGTAACCAATTGTGGTGAGCTCCCGTTTCAAGAACATTCATATAAGAGAGGGGTCAAGTTGGATGGTCGCTGAGGCGATTTTTGTTTTCGTTCTATTTTAAAAACGGGAACACTTACAAACTTGAATATTGGTATGTTAATGCTATAAAATAACAACAAATAATAAAATTTGGTAAGCGCGTGTCGGACTCAAAAAATCTAGCACATTAACTTACTGTTTCAACTAAGTAATACAATTATGTTTATGTGGTGGTACGGAACCCTCAGTGCGCGAGGCCGACTCGCACTTGGCCGGTTTTTTACTTGTTAGGAGTTTATCAATTCAAGAATTGGGTCTAGTTCGTTAAATATTGTGAAATTCCAGTTTTTCGAGTTTTTGAAATTTTTATTATCACGAAAATCACTTGTCAAATCGAAAAATTAGGTTAAAGTAAAAAGGTTAGGTTCAACTCCATAAAAACAGGATAAGTAGTTAGGGCGTTCAGCTCACACACTTAAACAAAAATAACTATGTGAGATTTCCCCAGTTTGGTTAGGACATTGCAAGATGAATTACCTGATTGTCCAAAAAGTAAGAGCATTCCGTGCTTCGGAAGGCACGTTAAGCCGTTGGTCCCGGCTACTAACTACTGCGTTATTCGTTGATGAGCCACGTCAGAGGCCTTTGGCGACTCAACAACACTGCCACAAGGGTGTATGAGCGGCCCAAATACTTTATTCTGGTTGAAGACCAGAGGGGCTAGAACCGAACTCAATCGTTATCGATTCTCTCTTTTTTTCTATACAAGAAGAAAAGAGAGATTCGAAAACGATTGAGTTCGTTGCTAGCGCCTCAGGAGATGCTTCAGCCTGGAGAGTCGGCTTTCAACTAACAAACAAAAAAAATTGGTCTTTGTGACAATTTTTGAAACTGAAATATTTTTGTCATTTTTAGAGCATTCATAACATGGAGGCTCTACAAATATGCAGCATTTAAAGAAATAGGCTTTCTTTTTAACTTTTTTCTATTATGCGGGGTCATCATAACATCCCATGAAACGTCCACTACAGGACAGGGAGCTCCCTCTAGAATTCTAGCTTTTGCTGGAAAAATGTAGAGGGGAAGTACCATAGTCACCTCGCTTGTTAGCGTTACGGCTGGCACCATGGACCGCGGTTGTAGGTGACCGCAGTAAGTAAGATTTTAGATACATAGGAGGATGCTGCTGCCCATCCTCCAGTTTAAAACCCTTAGTCGCCTCTTACGACACCCACGGGTATGTAAGGGTTGGTACTATTCTTTTCTGTCACCACACGGGGCGGATGCGGGGTAATCTTCACTATTACTTATATTGAAAACTTCAGCACATAAGTACCTGTTTCCGCGTTACATGACCCAGTTAGTTTCTCTAGAACCCTGTTGTGCTTTCAAAGTACGGTAAATTAATTTGATTGGTTTGTGAGAAATAACTTCTAGTTTTGCTAGGGCAATTAATTAATTTCTACTGGCTCATGTTCGTGCATCATGCATGCGTTACGTAAAGTTGTACTGGCAGTTGTACAAGCAGTTGTACAGGCAGTTCGGACATCTTAAATTATATTTAGGACTTTGCAATATTTTGCAAAAGGCATGTAAAGAGCATGTATTTAACGCCATTACTATTTAATGCCCTTTTTTCGAACAAGGTATTTAAGAGTAACACCAAAAATATGGATTGCACACTAAAATAACTCAAAATAGCACCAAAATCTAGATTGCACACTAAAATGCTGGATTGCACACTATTACAATCGTTCAAGCAAATTCGCTTTGCGAAGCGCGCTGCTGCGGCACGATCGCTTCGCTCGTTCGCCTCGTGCGTTGTGGTCGAAAGGCAGCCTAACATAACCTATGTAACCTAGCCTTAGTATGATTGATTCGCTTCTGAACCAAGTGTCAAAAGTTTATAGCAATGTGTCTAACCGCGCAAGCCAAATCGTGTTACTCTATGGTCGAAAATGGTCAAAAGACAACCTTATTCCTGGGGAATCGGTTAGGTTGTGTTTGTTTGTGTTTCTACCACCGGAAACGAATTTGCTTGACAAAATTTAATTTTAAGAGCACATTTTAAGGATCATTCAAATATTTTCGGTGCTATTTGTTTTTTTTATTGTCAATGCGCTTACTCTTGACCAGGATCTAGTCTTGAGGACAGAGATGAGGTCGACGATGGGGTCAGCTTGCCCAGAGAAAACCTATTCAATCGCGACTTGAATAGATTCGGGTTACATGAACTCGGGAACCATTGACGTAAGAAAAACGCCCCTGGCGTAGTTTCCATAATCTTTGTCGGGAACACATGCGCAGGCAGAAAATTCCACTCTGAATTTAGCATAGATTTATATAGTCAAGATAGGGTCTTGGGAACAAGCGGTTCAAAATTTCCCCATACAAGAAAAAATAGCGCCATCTGTGAAAAATCGCGTGAACTACGTTGTGTAGTACTTCGGTCGGTGCTAAATACACGGAACGGAAATAATATGGCGGGAAAAAACAAAACAAACTTTTTACTGTTTATATGTGATTTAGGCCTGGGTTTTCAGTTTCATTAATTGGATTATAGTCAAAAACAATAATAAGAAATAACAATAATTATAATAAGAGTATATTGTTTCTTCAACTAAGAACAACATTTTGTTGGTAAGTTTATTTGCATCCGATGTTGACAATATGACTGACACCGACTGACATTTGTTGGTCCTAAACGTCAGATTTCGGACCAACGAATTGGGGACATTGTAACGTGCCGATGGGCTAGTACTTATATATAAGTAAATGGAATTTAGCTTCTATTTTAATTATATGAGTAATTTTTTGTGTGCTATCCAGTATTTTTGATGCTCAATCAGTATTTTGATGCCGCTGATGATGATGTTTTGGGTCGAAAATAAAATAATGTTTCCATCTTAAATAAAAAACAACTGCAAAACCTAACCTAACCATTTCTTTAGAGCGCAGTATTGTATGTATGTAAGTATGTATATATTCTTTATAGTATTAAATAAGTTAAATTGATATTTAGTAGATCGTAAAAGACGAAACTGAGTTGTGACGTCACAAATATGTAATATCATGCAAAAAGGAAGATTTTCATTTTGATATTAAAAAAAAAGTAGTTTATAATCAAGTGTTGATTTGACTAGATAAGCTTAGTTACGAAAAGTTTATTTTTTGCTAAACGTTTATGAAAGAAATGTTCTCCCGCTCCGGCACTTCATAAAACGCCTGCTTAAATCACTCGAGCAAGATTTTCTTCGAATTTTAGGCTCCAGTATGTAAATGTAATAAGGCGCTGTCGTGGATCTTTTCGTGAATTTCGTGATTCAGATATTTTTCTTATAGGAACGATTATCGACATCTAATTTCCTGGAGACGATTTTTGGTAAGCTTTTTATCGAAATGTGTGGCTTTAAGGCCTAAATGACATTGATTGATTTTTGAAAGTGGGATAAGCTCAGAGTTGGCTGTAGAATAACGTATCGAACACGTCAAATCTGACATATTTAAAACTACATACATACCTACATACATACATATCATCACGCCTCATTCCCGTTGGGGTAGGCAGAGACCACAGTCCTCCACCTGCTACGATCTTGACATACTTCCCTTGCTTCTTGTACTTTCATCAATCCTTTCATACATGCTCGTCGGTTTAGGGTACTTTTAACCTGGCCTTTATTCAGAACGTCCTGAATTTGGTCCTGGTACGTTCGCCTAGGCCTTCCCCTTCCAGCTTTTTTTCTATAGAATTTTAAACCGAGCCACAGCAACACGTGGCAGGGCGGAGCTAGTATAAATAAATAAGACGAAACACGTGTATATAAGATTCGATAGTACTCAAGAAAAAAAAAATATCTAGCCTTCATTGCTTTCTCTGGTTACCAAAAATTTACTTACGTAAATTTCCACTTTTGTTGGCGTGGTTTGAGAATCGGTATAATTCTCGAATGTCCCACTTCTGAACTATTGGCTAGTTCGAGAAGTGAAACTCATATCACCTTCCTTAAATATATTTATTATTTACCGAGACACAGTATAACATTAAAGCACAATCTTACACGCTAAGAGCTATCGACCGACTGACTTGCCTTTCACTTTACAATCATTATCTCTCCCTACCATCGACATGTAGCCAACTTCACATGTAGCTAACTTCGCATCGTGCTCGCTGACCTCCGATTGGCTGGACTCGGACGCTGCGCTACTAGCCAATGAGAAAGAGGAATGTAGTATTGTCCACAAAAACAACTTAAGTAACCATGCTATTGACTGCCAACACATCCAAGCACTTAACTAGTATTATAAACAACTATATCCAACTACAAATATTTACCATAAGTTTAGAAAAAGCCAACACAACGTTTCCATTCACTCTCGCCTGGTAGATCTCTTTCGTCAATCTAAACCATTTTTATTTCGAACAGTATATAGCGCGAAGCCCAATGATTCTACTCATGACAACTTGGTCACATGATCGACTTATTTTGTATGGGAAGGCGAAACATTTTTTTTCCGGATAGTTGCTTGTTTTGATGAGTAGAATCACTGGGCTTCGGGAGTAAAACCAATGAAAATTGACGCTGTATACAGGGTGTAAGGGACGGTATACAGAAAACTGAAAGGGCGTGCTCAGTCAACGAAACTGAACAACTTTCCCAAAGAAACATTTCTGGGAAACGAAAAAATTTTTGTCCTCTCCATACAAACTGTTCGATCAGACCGAGCAATTTGTATGGAGAGGTCAAAATTTATTTTCATTCCCCAAAAATGTTTTCTATCAAGAACTAATTAAAAGCCATCCTATATGTTTGAGGCCGCTCGTCGGTGGAACATTTCTGGTTTCTTAGGGCGAACGCTGCGTCAGGCGTGCTCACGTCGCGTGTCTACGCTCCGTTATCGTGGCCGTGGTCATTCGACGCGCGCTAGCTAGCGGTGCCCTTGTATTTTGCTGAATTTGCTACGCGCGCGTGGAAACGCGACGTGAGCACGCCTGACGCAGCGTTCGCCCTTATGCTGGTTTTGTGTCCACTTGCTTGCAGCCGTGCGTACGTGGATGCAGTATCTTGCTATCTCCAATAAAATGATAATCAACTTTTTGTCAGCAGAAAGAAAGAAAAATAATATCAAGCCCATACTTTATTGTTTCGACTGTCAGCAGATTACTTATTTAATTCAAATCATTGGGTTATTTTGATCGAATCTATCCTGTTTAGGTTTTAGAAACGCTCAAAGTTGGTATTTTATACATCAACATAAATATGAGATAGGAGAACTGTGGTCTCTGCCTACCCCGACGGGAACAGGGCGTGATGTTATGTATGTATGTATGACTCACCCACAACTCAACTTTTTAAATATCACTTAAAAAATCCATATACAGGGTTACTTCTGTGGTCTCTGCCTACCCCGACGGGAAATAGGCGTGATGCTATGTATGTATGTATGTATGTATTTTCGAACCCTTGGCCAAATTTTAGTATGTTACTCAGAACACGAATCTAAACAGCTTTCCCAAAGCAACATGGGTCGAAAAACGAGAAAAAGTTTTGGTCATCCCATACAAATCCCACTATTGCCGGCACAAGATTTGTATGGGAGGACCAAAATTTTTTTCGTTTTTCGACTCGTGTTCTTTTGGGAAATTTCTTCAAATACATGTTCAGAGCAAGATACTAAAATTTGGCCTGTATAATATAGTGTTTTATTGTTAATAAAAAAAATATAACTAAATATACCTTTTAAAGGTTTATAAATATGATTTTGAAGTGAAAACTTCTTTAGCGGCGCTTGGCACCTTTTTTAGATGGGTAAAAAATGTTAAACTCGCGTCAGATCTCGCGTCAGATCCGTATCCTAATCGAAAAAGCGTCAACTGTCAACCGTATTGTTATTAAAATACGGGTTTTTTTTTTATTCAGTGACATCAAAAACCCTTACAAAAGCATAATATTCAAAAATGCAAGTTTTCACTTCTGCCGGCACTCCCGGAGTGCAATCCGTCCTTTTTTTTTTATTCTCAACAGTGATGTTATATCACCCGTCAACGTTCAATGATTGAGTCCCAGACAAAGATTTATACTCGTATAATTGTAATATCATTGGTCCCAGATTGCAACCAGCTTAATTGCAATTTGAGCCATCTTCCAACAAAGGGAATTAATTCCAACCATTCCAAGTCCCTCCTGCGACACTTTGACTCATTACAGGATTGGGCTTTGGCTACAGTGTACTCTCTTGGTCTCTAATTAGCGCCTAATCCGAGTCTCACCGGTGCATTAACGTAAATTGCACTTTCCAGGAAACGAAGTACAAACTACAAAACCATTCCAATATTTTGATTAAATAAATAAATTGTGAAAAAGAAAAAAAAAAACAGCCAGTGTGACTGAAGTTTTGTTATTATAATTTTATTTATTTTATTCGGCAAATATGAAAGATTTGATGAAAGTAGAGGAAGCGAGAGAAGTATGTCGAGATCGTAGCAGTTGGCGGGCAGCTGTGGTCCCGACGGAAAAGAGGAATGATATTACGTATGTACATTATATATGTATTTTGCAAAGATTCTGCATGTTATGACATTCACTAAGAGCCTATCTTTAGCCTAAGTTTCAGATAGTTAGATGATAGATAAAATATCTATATAGGGCGACTTTTAATTAGTTCTTGATAGAAAAAGGTGAGAATGTACCAATGATACTGAACAACTTTCCCCAAGGAACATACGTCGAAATACGAAAATCAAGTTTTGACCTCCGTAGAAACTGCATCAGCTGATAGCGCATATTGTATGGGAGGTCAAATTTGGGTTTTCGTATTTCGACCTATATTCCTTGGGAAAAGTTGTTCTGTATCATGAGTACCTGCATATCTTTTGCTACGAGTATCAAGAACTAATTAAAAGTCACCCTATGTATGTCTGATATGTGCTGTGGATGAAACAAAGCGTTTAGACACATGTGAAACAAGGCATTTTCATTATCTAACACATAGGCTATCTGGAAGCGGTGAGATGGGCCCGAAGTGTTCTGTAAAGAATTTACATTACCTACATAAAAAATATATGTCGGGTATACTTCCGGGTCATGAGTTCGGTTCTTGTACTGACGAGCAAATATTTGAATGGCAAATAACTTCAGACTGGTGTGACTGAGTGCGCGCCCCTCCCCTGCTTCCATTTTTGGATGAGTCTACGTGCGGCAGCCGAGCAAGTTACTTGGGTGGGTCCTGAATTGTGCTTGTGCTGGACATTGGGTCTGATATGAGCCACTAGGAGAAATACGCAAGTCTGACTACAGTGAGACGCGATGTGGCTAAGATAATGAGTGATTGTTATCGAAGAGTAAGCCTTTACAGCTATCTAGGACTATCGCCGATGTCTAATCCCAGACATCAGAAGTGTGATTTGTGCAGTGGATGAAACAAAGCATTTAGAAACGTATGAAACAAAGCATTTTCATTATATAACACATAGGCTATCTGGAAGCGGTGAGATGGGCCCGAAGTGTTCTGTAAAGGATTTACGAGTACATTACCTACATAAAACAAAATATATAAAAAAATTAAAATAACCCCGAATTCAAAAACGTTTCCTCAAAAAAGGAAAAAAATAAAATAAAGGCGTTCCCTCGATGAATTTTAGGGTCAACCATAAACTTTTATTCTTTTCTTTTTTGAGGGAATGTTTTTGCGTCGGCGGTTATTTAAAATTTTAAATTTAGCAGATTTTTAAACTTAACACAAAAAGTACGTTAATAAATGTTTTTCTAATACTTCTTTCTATGAAATCTTTACACTGATTCGTAACTTCTAAACCACTCAATAAATTTTCAAGTATAGCAAGTGAATCGGTTCACTCGTTTACGAACTACGATGCCACGACCAGACACACAAACATAGGCGTCAATCATATATAATTATTTCTTCAAGTTGGGGGTTAAACATTAATCTGAATTTCAAAAATAAAACAATTTTTAGGGGAATTTCTACAAAGTATAGTTCAAATTTTGTTGCGGGCTGTACCTGTACTCTCATTAGAAATGTAGGAGATTCCGTTTAATTCTCAAGAGCTTTTTGGCTTTTTATTTCAGAGTTCCTTTAATTTAAATATTATATTATTTGTATTCCTTTTCTGTTCATTTGTTTGGGCAATACAGAACAATGTCACAGTAAATAGATCGAAGCCCATCTATTTACTGTGGCAATTTGTTCTTATTGTAATAAACTAGTGGCCCGCCCCGGCTTCGCACGGAATCTACGGGTAGAGGTGGTGGTGCCTTTTATTGCGATATATGACGTAGCCTTTAACTTGCTACACAATTTATAAAATATTCTATAATATTTCGTTGTACCTCAGGACGACAAACACAAAAGAATATACCTAAAATTTTTAAAATCAGGCTTCGGACGATCAGTCGCAACGACGTGTGCCCTCTGTGTGGGCCCCGTCGGGTTCCTGGCTCGCTGACTCGGAAACTCTGGGCTACGTTCGGCTATCAACGGAAATACGCATCGAGTTTGAAGCTCATTCTAGGACTTTAATTAGAGTGATTTTAATATTGTGATATCTTCCAAGATATTCATTTAAATAACATGGTGTAAAGGACAATTTTGATCTATGTTCATTGATTATTATTACTAACCTTTTAAATTAGATAAGGATCCATACCTTGACGGAAAAAATACGCTCTAAAATACCTTATTTTGAAAATCTACTTTTTTGCTATAAATAGTTGGTTAGTGTGGGTTTTCCTTAAAAGATAGACAAATACTATCGCGGACTTTTCTTTAGGACTCTTAGAGAGCAACAATTCTTTCATACATACCTTTCATAAATGAAACCATTTACGCAGCGCACGCCCAGAAAGCTCTCTAGGGGCACGTTTTTTTCCGACTCGATCGACAAACATCTTCACAATTCAGTTAATTTGCACTCAATATTTATAAATTATACCTTTAAACATTTCTATTGAATTAATCTATCTATTAAAGAAAACTGGATCGAAATCGGTATAGTACTTCCTGAGTTTAACGATCACAGACAGACATGATGGACGACAGAAAAACGTTTCGGGGGACTTTCTTTTATAATATGTATAGGTAGTGATATTTGATTATTTTTTACAGAACTACTAGCTGTGTTCACGTCTTCGTTCACGTGCAGTTTAGGCTTTTACTATGCTCAAAATGTTAGGCGGATTCGCGGATTCGTTTTTTAAAATAAAGCTTATATGTTGCACCTAAGTAAGCTTTACTTTATCAAAATCCTGTTTGAATCGGTTCAGTAGTTTGTCAATGAATCTGAATCGTGGACAACAGTTTGAAGCTTTGCATTCAAGTATCTTGTGTTTAAGTTAACCGATTTTAATGAAACAACTATATGTTGCACAAAAATAAGACTAACGAGAGTAAATATTAAGTTTCCCGTAAAGTCTTATAGGGTGACTTTTGATTAAGTAGTTCTTGATAGCAAAAGATATGAATGTACTCATGACACAGAACAAATTTCCCAAGGAACATAGGTCGAAATACAAAAAACCAAATTTGACGTCCCATATAAAATGCGCTATCAGCTGATGCAGTTTCTATGGGAGGTCAAAACTTGATTTTCTTATTTCGACCTATGTTCCTTGGGGAAAGTTGTTCAGTATCATGAGTACATTCATACCTTTTTGTATTAAGAACTAATTAAAAACCACCCTATATTAGTTTCTAATATATTATGTTTACAAATTCGCCAATTTTTCAGTATTATTAGATATGTGATTATTTATTGTAGTTGTACACTCAACAGCACGTCAGTAGAAACACTTTTGGACCTTATATCGTTGTAGTAGAGTTGAAAAAGTTTCTACGGACGTGCGGTTGACCGTACTACTATAATCCATCTTTTTGGGGTTCCGTACCTCAAAAGAAAAAAACGGAACCCTTATAGGATCACTTTATTGTCCGTCTGTCTGTATGTCTGTCTGTCTGTCTGTCTGTCAAGACCCTTTATCTCACGAACGGGTAAAGGTATCAGATTGAAATTAATACCATATATTAGGATCCATGAACCACACAAGATCTGAAAATTTCAATTTTTTACAACGACGCAATTAAAAGATATGGCATTTTATGTCAATTCAATTCAATTCATTTTATTCTAAAACAGAAATTCTGTGTGCGAAATAACATACATAATCATTTATAATAACAAGTTACATTAATCATTTTACCAATACTCAAATTAAAGTTTTAATACATAAAGTTAATAAATTAAAGCTAATATATCCTATCTAATAAGTTTATCATAATGTTAACAAAATTTCTATTAATATTATTATCATAATATTTATGTCATTAATTATAAAAGTCATCAAAATTATAACAATTTTTTTCTAACAGAAACAACTTCAGTCGGTCCTTAAACACTTCTACACTACATATTATTTTTAATTCAATCGGAAGTCCATTGAAAAATGCTACGGTCTGGTATAGAGGGCTGTGCTTCACTATATTTAACCTTGGTTCAATTATTGTCTTTAGGTCCTTTCGCCTAGTGGCAAGACGCAACTTCATTTCATCTTCCGTTTCGAAAACCGATCTTCGCTTCATGAAATCTACTAGCAGTATCAGAATATACAGACTAGGTACAGTTAGTATTTTATAATCTTTAAAATAATTTCTGCAGGATTCCCATGGAGGAATTCGAGCAATTGTTCTTATTGCTCTTTTTTGGGCAACAAAAGCCTTTTTCAGGTTATAATTATAACTATTTCCCCAATGCTTGATGCTGTAACGTAACTTAGATTCTATCAAGGCACAATAGACAGATTTTAACTGGTCCAATGTCAGTAAGTCTCTAAGGCTTCTCAATGCGTAACATGCAGAGCTGATTGAACTTTCCATCGTACTTAGTTCGCCCTTCCAGTTAAGAAGAGGGTCTATATGTATTCCTAAGAACTTTACTGTATTAACCAACTCTATATTTTGATTATTTAAAGATAACCTCAGGGACTCTTGATTTCTCGAAGTAGGCTGAAAAAGAATTGCACTTGTTTTGTGTGCATTCAGCTGAAGGTCGTTTGCCACAAACCACAAGTCAAAAGCTATTAAAGTAGCATTTGCCCTATCATTCAATTCTCGTATGTTTGATCCCGAGAGTATTGCGTTTGAATCGTCAGCAAATAGGACTAGGTTAGCACTGGGAACTTTGGAGACGACGTAGTTTACCAAGTCATTGACAAAAATTAAGAAGAATATAGGGCCCAAAATGGATCCTTGTGGAACACCTCGAGTGATGTTTATAAGATTAGATGTTGTAGTTCTTTCTGTACTATCATTTGATATGGACATTACCTCTACAAACTGCTTTCTATTATTGAAATAGGATTCTACCAGTTTTAGAACGTTCTTCCTTATACCGTAATATTCGAGTTTGTCCAGTAGGATCTTGTGATTAACCATATCGAACGCCGAGCTTAAATCTAAAAACAGCCCCGCTACTTTTAACTTGTTATTTAAATTAGTTACTACATCTTTCATTAAAGAATCCACGGCATCAGCAGTACCCGTCCCTTTTTGATGTCCTCATCTCCATACATTTATTCAAAAATGCAAAACCTACAGGGTACTTCCCGTTGACCTAAAATTATGAAATTTGGCAAGAAGCTAGGTCTCACAGTACAAATAATGGGAAAAGTCTGAAATCATTAAATATTACAACTTTTCTCACAACTAATGATAACCAATTGTGGTGAGCTCCCGTTTCAAGAACATTCATATAAGAGAGGGGTCAAGTTGGCTGGTTGCTGAGGCGATTTTTGTTTTAGTTCTATTTAAAAACGGGAACACTTACAAACTTGAAAATTGGTATGTTTATAGTGCAAGCTATAAAATAACAACAAATAATAAAATTTGGTCAAGCGCGTGTCGGACTCAAAAAATCTAGCACATTAACTTACTGAAATTTCAACTAATACAATTATGTTTATGTAGTGGTACGGAACCCTCAGTGCGCGAGTCCGACTCGCACTTGGCCGGTTTTTTGTTTATTCAACGTATTTTGCAGCCGTGACACTAAGACCCTGTCCAGAAAGGGCGAATTCGCCGCGATTTACTCGCACGTGTTTCGCGCGTTCAACTGGACGCAAACAAGGCGCTCCTAGTATCTCGACTGTCCGTCCGTATGTCACAGCCACTTTACTGTTGAAACTTGGTAAATAGAAAGAAGTATTCTGTGAACAGCATTAAGATTTTCACACAAAACTAGAAAAAAAAAAAAATTTTTAGGCTTCCCCATATTTAGAACTGAAAATTTTTTTTTATCAAACCCATACGTGTGGGGTATCTATGGATAGGTCTTCAAAATTTATATTGAGGTTTCTAATATATTTTTTTATAAACTGAATAGTTTGCTCGACAGACAGCTAAATAAATATGTGTGAGAAAATCAGGCCGACCGAATTGTGTTTGACTATTTCGACGTCAAACGTCAATTCAATCAATCGCATTTTTAGGGTTCCGTAGCCGAATGGCAAAAAACGGAACCCTTATGGATTCGTCATGTCTGTCTGTCCGTCCGTATGTCACAGCCACTTTTTTCCAAAACTATAAGAAATATACTGTTGAAACTTGGTAAGTAGATGTATTCTGTAAACCGCATTAAGATTTTCACACAAAAATAGAAAAAAAAAACAATACATTTTAGGGTTCCCCATACTTAGAACTGAAACTCAATTTTTTTTTCCATTAAACCCATACGTCTGGGGTATCTATGGATAGATCTTCAAAAATTATATTCAGGTTTCTAATAAGTATAATTTTTTTCTAAACTGAATAGTTTGCGCGAGAGACACTTCCAAAGTGGTAAAATGTGTTTCCCTTCCTCCCTGTAAGTTCTAAAATAAGAGTGTGATAAAACTAAAAAACATATATGATGTACATTACCATGCAAACTTCCACCGAAAATTGGTTTGAACGAGATCTAGTAATTAGTTTTTTTTTAATACGTCATAAATCGTAAATCGCAATTTACCTTTCATTCAATCAACTCAAAAATAAAAATTTGGCATGAAGCAACGTTTTATAGCACACATAAAGGAAAAAATCCGAAAATCTTCAATTTTTAGTTACATTACATAAAAAAAAATGTAATAAAAATTTCTAACTTTTACTTATACGCCTACAGGTTTGCACGGAACCTTCAGTGCGTCAGTCCGACTCGCACTTGGCCGGTTTTTGTACTTTTTGTCTATTTGTTTATGAGTTCGTAGCATAACAAAATCATAGGGAAACGCCCAAAATAACTGGACCAATTTTGAAGACACTTTTGAGCGAGGGAAGAAAGTATGTCAAGATCGTAGCAGATGGAAGGCTCGACGGGGAAGAGGTATGATGCTATCAAGGATGCTACGTAAGGAATGGTATGACGCGCGGCAGCAAGCACGCAGAAACAAAACCAATTTAAGCTGAACCAGCGCTGCACTACAAACGCCCGAAACCAGAGACCTGCTCAAGGTCAAAGTGTTTCCACCGACGTGCGGCCGTGTGTACATAATTTCAAGCACAACTGACTTCCCGACTTTGAGTATCTCTTGATAACATATAAAAGATGCCAGGTGGTTTAGCAGTCATTATCATCTTATCGTGTGGGTTACAAAATCGATGATCGACATCACAAACTCTGGTGTCAGAGTTGTTTAGCCGCCAAAGGCCTCTGATACTCGTATGACTCATCAACGACTACATCCGTAAATAGAAGTCGGGACCAATGGCGTAACGTGCCGTCCGAAACACGGAATCATCTAATATAACAGTAGTGACAGTTAAAGACTCGAAAATCTCGTAATTTCTATTTTCGTGATAGACGAAGAATCCATCCTAAAAAGATCAAAAGTAAGTTAAATAACCTTCTTCGAAATTTCACATCCAATAAACTGAAACGTTCTATAAATTCTAATATTATTATCTTTCATAAAGTTTTACTTCCAATGCATCACAGACAGCCCCAGGCAATATTCATAACGAAATCGTATGCTCGTAATATTATCTTCAAAGAGATGAATATTGCAGTATATTCTCAGTCAGCCACATGTAGAATAATATAAACCAAAGCTCACGTTATTCGATAACAGTTTCTAGTTTGCTTGAACAAAACGTGGTGCTCTGAAGAGTTAAATTCATTGTTATTCTCATTGAAAAAAGAACTGCAATGCTTTTTACCCGATTGCCCCAAAACAGGAGGGTTATGTTTTTCGAGTGTAAGTATGTATGTATTCGATTTCTTTGTCGCGCTCCTGCAGCCTAAACAGCTTGATAGATTTCAACATGTGAGGTGTCGTTAGATTTGTAATCATTGTTAAAGTGGCATAGGGTACAAAAAATTGTAGTAAAAAATCTTTCATTAATAAACCTAAAAAAAATATTAAAAAAACAAAATACCCGACAGTGTAGAAAAATATGAACTGAAAAGAGAAAAAAAAATCCAAAAATATAATGAGGTATTGCAGGCTAGGACAAACCGGGGCGGATTAAAATTATATGTTTGGAGGTGGTTTTTCAACATCAATTTTGTAGATTTTGTTTGAACGTAATGAAATTTTTATAACTTGTTTTTTCTCTTTTCAGTTCATATTTTTCTAAACAGTCCTAGATCATATCGAGAGTCTTATGATGGAGCCAGAAGGAGGCACCCTGGAAGAACGACGTAACCTCGTCGAGTTAGGACTTATTTGATTCGTCTTGCCAAGGACTCTGGTTCTAGGGTCTGTGCTTAGTTGTTTTTAGTAAATGATATGAGAACTAGGTACAAAAAAGAAAAAAATATATACACGTGATTTTTTAAAACAAGCTTTTATTAAACGTGTCAAGTTTTTAAGTTAACAACAAGAGAGAAATAAAAAAGGGATGAAACACGCTTTTATTTGAAAATTTAACACCTAATGAAAGCTGGTTTTAATTAGTTTAGTTGAATGTCAATAATTATGCATTGACAAAGCATTGGCTTGTCTTTAGGAGTAATTTCTCTCTCTTCCAAATTGGGACCCTCTTTGCAGAAGAGTTACCCCAATTTTGCGTGGTAATTCTAATTAAATTACCTTTTTCTTGTAATTATTTAAAATTACCTTTGAAGCTTAATCTCATTGAAAGCCCAGCTGTGCAAATGCATATGATTGCCGAACGTTTGCTTCTCGGTCTAGTTCCGTGCTATATATGGTACGGTCAACCGCTCCTCGGTAGAAACTTTTTCAACTCTATTACCACGCCGTAAGGTCCAAAAGTGTTTCTACTGACGTGCTGTCGAGTGTACAACACAACACAACACAATATGTGGATACTTCCCGGCAGCGTTACGAAATGCAATTTTCCTATAGCGAAGCGAGGCTCCTAGGAAAGCTGCGGCCCTGGTACTCACGGACTCGTAACAACTACTTTTAACAAGAAAATTGAGAAAATCCACGAGAACTTTTCTAGACTGGTTTGAGTAGATTTTTAACCGACTACAAAAAAGGAGGAGGTTCTATGTTCCAATGTATGTATTTTTTTTATGTATCTTCACCGATTACTCCGTCAGTTGTGAAATCCTAGGGGAATCGAGGGCAACCCTCTGTAAACACATATTACGTGTTTGAAATATTTTTCACAGCTGTACAAGTATTTGCGTCTGGTAGTCATCTTTTTATGTTGATGATCTGATGATGGAAGGTCCAACTCCTTAACGGTTAGGAGTTGGGGGAAAATTCTTTAAAATTATAGGTACGCACCGGTACCGATAGTTTGAAGCGCTTGTGGCCGAGTGGTAGTAACGTTGGCCGTGGTGTCGTCAGAATCTGGATGATGACCGCTAGTACTCGTAGCACACTCAACAGCACATCAGTAGAAACACTTTTGGACCTTATGGCATGGTAGACAATAGTGTTGAAAAAGTTTCTACTGACGTGCGGTTGACTGTACAACAATTTATGCGTTCTGTCAATTGTAGACCGACTGAAAAGTTGGTGGTCTGACGGCCAGTTTCACAAAGCATCTTCAAAGTTAAAGCCCCTTTAAATATAATACTGTCTCTTTATAAGCCATCAAATCAGAAAGTGACAGCAATAGATTTAACAGTGCTTTAACCTTAAACAAGCTTAAAGCTAAGAATGGTACCACACTATCTATGGGTGTCATAAAAGGCGACTAAGAGATCTTGAAAGAAAGAATAGGCCAAGCTTCTTTCTGCGTACTGTAGCAACAACGTATTACGATTACCTACCACATTGTGCCACCCATAACTCTAACAGAGTACCTATTGAACTGCGAATAACTAAAGAACTAAAGAACTGCGAATACATGTAGCTTTTGTAATATAAGTACCTACGATAAGCAGTTTCCCGATATTTAATAATGTGTCAAAATTTAAAATGGGAGAGATTTAAAAGATTCAGATTAACCCTAGTCCCTACTCAACGGCATACAACGTTTAATGATGATGGCTTTTTAGTGACACCACGATTGTAAATAGAGATATGACAACAATGCATTTTTGTGCTTCGGAAGGCCTTGTAAGTCGTTAAGTATTGGTAAGTAAAGGTCATTAAGCCATTATTTTGAAACAGGATCAGTCAGAGTTACCTTGATGCCTACACCTTACGGCTAAAACTTGTAAAATAAAAAACATTTTGACAAAAATTACACTCGTCCTTCAAAACATAGTAAGGTTTCCATTAGCACAAAAACGTCTAAAATAAGTATAGCAGTTAATTATCAGGAACTCACTGAAATGATAAAAAACAACCAAGCCTACGTTATTGAACCAACTTCAAAAAATGAGGAGGTTCTATGTTCCACTGTATGTATTTCTTAGGGTTCCGTACCTCAAATGAAAAAAAAAACGGAACCCTTATAGGATCACTTTGTTGTCCGTTTGTCTGTCTGTCACGACTCTTTTTTTAGGAACGCGTGGACCTTCAATTTTAGTGATTTTATCCGTAAATGCTCGACCCTTTTTAGTGGCATCATGATTGTAAATGGTGATATGACAACACCACGTCTTTCGTTGTCTAGCCACTCTTAAGGAGTAATCATAAGGACATGGTTTTACAACAGGATCAGTTAGTCTAGTGTTTGCTTGACACTAAAACATGTAAAATAAAAACGGTTTTATCAAAAACCAAGCACCTCCTTCAAAGTTTTTCAAGGTTTTTATTCGCACTAAAAAGTATAAAACAACGATAGCAGTTAATAATTAGTAACTTAGTGAAGTAATAGAAACCAAGCCCGTATTTTTTTTTTCAATTTTAAATTTATATACATTCCAACAGTACATTTTGGAGGTGCCAGCCAAGAAGTTGCATTGCTGGTGACAGTACCTAATCTGGTGTGTTTTATTACAGCAGACGCTGAACTGCTTGCGTAGAGTGAGAAAGGTTTTTGTCTACAATTTATAAATATTTATTGCAAATTGACTGAACTGTAATGGTGTTTGTCTATCAAGTCAGAGAAAAACGGGCCTCTTGCGAGCTTTGCAACCCATATGGGGGGTGGGCCACTTTTTATCTACAAATATTATTTCACCATCTCCCTTCGACTCGTACCATCATGAGTCCAGACGCACCGCAGGATATCACCCATACTTGGTTGATATTCCGCACATTCGCACAAATCGCTTTGAAACATATTTTATAATGCGCACGGCTAAAGAGTGGAATTCTCTGCCTGAGTCTGTGTTCCCGAGTTCATATAACCCGAATCTAGTCGCGAGTGAATAGGCTTCTTCTGGGTAAGCTCGTTCCATCGTCGACCTCATCTCTGTCTTCAAGACTAGATCGAGGTCAAGAGTAAGCCCATTTTCAATAAAAAAAAACATATTACCCTACTCTATGCTATAAACACAAAACTAAAACGCCTGCGTTTAAACCACAAGCAAACATTTCACATCTCTACAGAAACAAAGTGTATAGTTTCAAAACAAAAATATAACTCCTCAAAGCTTACTAGCCTCAATGCTACATTAACAACATAATTAAATATTTCGTGGCTAGGAGTTATCTAATTCTATTATACAACACAAACGCCTGCGGCTAAGCATACGCAAACATTTCTCTTTATGCGCTCTGTATTGAGTTGCGTTGTCAGAAAATCAAGTTTTGGTAGAGGTTACGACTGTTAGGTCTATCGACTAATATTAACTGCCTTTTATTTTAAAAGTTATTGCTTTTTAGGGTTCCGTACCTCAAAAGAAAAAAACGGAACCCTTATAGGATCACTTTGTTGTCCTTCTGTCTGTCTGTCTGTCTGTCAAGACCCTTTATCTCACGAACGGGTAAAGGTATCAGGTTGAAATTAATACTATATATTAAGATCCATGAACCACACAAGACCTGAAAATTTAAATTTTTTACAACGACGCTATCAAAAGATATGGCATTTTATGTCCTCATCTCAATACATTTATGCAAAAAAGAAAAACCTACAGGGTACTTCCCGTTGACCTAAAATTATGAAATTTGGCAAGAAGCTAGGTCTCACAGTACAAATAATGGGAAAAGTCTGAAATCATTAAATATTACAACTTTTCTCACAACTAATGGTAACCAATTGTGGTGAGCTCCCGTTTCAAGAACAGTCATATAAGAGGGGGGTCAAGTTGGATGGTCGCGGAGGCGATTTTTGTTTTAGTTCTATTTTGAAAACGGGAACACTTACAAACTTGAAAATTGGTATGTTTATAGTGCATAAGCTCTAAAATAATAACAAATAATAAAATTTGGTCAAGCGCGTGTCGGACTCAAAAAATCTAGCACATTAACTTACTGAAATTTCAACTAATACAATTATTATTATGCGGTGGTACGGAACCCTCGGTGCACGAGTCCGACTCGCACTTGGCCGGTTTTTTTTACTGTCTATGATCTAGATCGAAGAAGACTTTCAAAGATTTACTTTAGGCAAAAGGGCCTAAAGCTTCTATCACACCTTCAATTCGGCAACTATTGCTTGTTAAAGTAAGAATACTGGAATCAACAGAATCAAACCTCCTAGCAATGTATGTCGAATTAGTCTTTGAATTTAGTATGGCGTGATTGCGGATTAAGGTTTTGGTGGGATTATCGGTTTTGTTAAACCCCAATAATGATGTTTTATGTACGTACACTCATCAACAAAATAAGGTCTACCTAAGGTAAATAACAGGTAGGTATAATTATTAAAATATCATGAGAACTTGCCAGTTTAACCGTCTCATTCAGAAATGACATAATTATCTCGACCTCCTCTGGATCCCTTATTTTTGTATATGGAATTACAACGGCTACGGTACGTGGTACGGCCTACGGCGTAGACGCCTAGCAAAAGATACATGAACCGTAGAGGTATCTATCTATGTAACATTTTGTATTAATAATTTAATCATCATAACACACAAAGGGACATTGTTGGACATAGACGATAGGTGTAGCTAGTTAAGGGTTACTGTCCACAGAGGCGACATTTGTCGAATGAAATACCATTTGCATTTAAGTTCTGTCCACGAAATCGACATGCAAGCTACAAAGTGACTTTAACAATCAATGGACAAAGTTTACGGAAAAAGCACAAAAATGAGCCTTTTTCTTAAATTTAGGAGCCGTGGAGGAGGAGGAGGACTGCAAGTGTATATTACATTGCGACATGGTTATTTTGGCAAATGGATGACGTTGTTAGGAAGACGTGGCTGTAATATTTTGTTCGTTGACTGTCAAAATCTCATTGCAGTGGGTGTAGTTCTGATTTTATGTGTCGCACTGTATGCGAATATTACCCAAAAATTTAAAAATGAACGCACGATAGCGACCCAGTGACATTTATATATTGACCGTAGCCCTTAAAATGAGGTAAATTGTTGATGGCACGATACGCAAATGAAGACCGTTTGCAACAAATAAAAAATAATGGTCAATTTAATACACACTACACGACTGCGCGTCCCTGACTAAGACGGTATTTTTACCTTAGTGGTACGGAACCCATGCGCGAGTCCGACTCGCACTTGCCCAGTTTTTTTTTTTTTACAAATACAAAATAATTATTTGTTTTCAAGTATTTTATTTTAGTTTCAATATAATTTAGTCATATCATTCGTAGAAGACTTGTAAGTTATCGACTATGAACTATAAAAAGTGTAACAGAAAGAATATATCGACCCTGAAGGATATGATTCTGCAAATGAAACCCTTACGAACATAGGTCAAAATACGAAAAATAATTGTTTACCTCCCATACAAAATGCGCTATCAGCTGATTCAGTTTCTTTGGGATGTTAAAAATTTTTTTTCGTAATTATGTACATCAACGGATAAACTCACGTTTTATATTGGGGGCATAGGACACACAAGTGTCGATCTTTTCGAAGATCTTCTTTATAGGTCGGCGCGACACGGCGACAGATGGCGGAAGATCTTCGAAAAGATCGAAACTTGTCGGCCCTATGTCATTAATATAAAACGTGAATTTATCCGTTGATGTACATAATTATGTGTAACACTCACGAATCCTTTAGTGATAAAAAAATCGTATTTTCACTTATGTTCCTTAGGTTAAGTTTTTCTGTTTCATGGGCAGATTCACATCCTTCAGGGTTGGCATACACTTTTTGTTCCACCCTGTACAACACAAGCTACATCAACAAGTTTCCCAGCAGACGCGCATTACGCTACGACTGGCTCCATTATGGAACCTTTGATGAGTTTCTCAAGATAAACGACTTCAGGACTTGTCTCCGGTAATACTTCAAAAGTAAACATCTGTGAAGGAGGTACAGTCAACCGCACGTCTGTGGAATCATTTACAACTCTATTAGCATGCCATAAAGTCCATAGTGTTTCTACTGACTTGCTGTTAGGTGTAAATACGGTCTGTGAAAGCTTTTAGCTACGAATATTCAGTTTGTATGTCACCTTCGTATTCCAATAAGAGTTAGCTGTTTAGCGGCTTAACTCTCGATAAATCAAGCACAAAATAAAATACTGTTTTCATCATTTGAAGAATAATTTTTACGGTTCTTTTATCTCAGCAACTACTCACGCTATTGATTTGAAATTTGGAATAGTTTTAAAATATGCTTGCCCAACTATATTGCAAATGAAAGATATAAAAAAAAAATACTTTTATTATTATTGGAAAAGGGGCCCAAATAGGCCGGCCAAAATTTAAAAAAAGTCGGGGGTATCATATAAAATAATGGATGAGGGGGGTTATCATACAGGGGGTAAATGCAAGAGCGAGTTTCCTTTTACGGGAATGCTCAGACCACAAAACTGAACAACTTTTCCAAAAAAACATTGATCGAAAATCGGAATTTTTTTGTGGGTGTTTCATACAAATTGCACTGTTTCTATGGAAAAGTGGTTCAGTTTCGTGGTCTGAGCACACCCTTGAAAGGAAACTTGCTTTGGCATTTACACCCGTATATGGTATATCGACAACGCTTCTTTTTACCATCTACTGGCAACACCAATGAGCGACATCTAAAAGAGCCTTTAAAGCTCTTAGTATTACAATTTTTTATCACTTCCCTTTCTCGTAGAAAATATTCTATATAGTCACTGCCGCTGCCGAGGGAAGTTTACCCGTATTTATTTTAAACTTATAATTGTCACGGAACTTGTTACGGTACAAAATTGGAAAATAAAGAAACCCTTGTACTAAAGATTGGAATAGAGCTTTGCAATACTTTTAACGAGTTGTCAATGGACAACGACATTGTTTAGTAGAAGTTAATGATGTTTATTGCCTGGACTACACATTCGTATACATTAAAACTACTTTAAAACGTACATGAATGGGTATGTAGTACCTGGGCGACCTAGCTTTGCTCTATAATAGCCGCCTCAACATTAAAATATTATTGGGTGAGCAAGCTATGCTACCCGCAAACAGATGGCGCTGTAGGTTTCTGTCTAAAACGCGGTATTTTAATATAATGCTTTGAAACGCTAGGAAAATTAATTTTCCCAGACATGAGACCCAGCTAGGTCGAGTTTTTGCCCCCGAAAACCCCCGTATGGTAAATTTCATCGAAATCGTTAGAGCCGTTTTCGAGAAACCGATTACAAATATATATACGAATATTGCTCTTTTAATAGTTTAGTATAGTACGATGACTTTGCAGTGCCCAACAGGGTCCATAATTGTTTCTTTAATTTTAAGTCACCTACTTTATATTATGGTTGCAATAAAGTATTGACGTAATTTTTAGGGTTGCGCTACCTTTATAGGAAAAAAACGGAACCCTTACCCTTACGATCACTTGGTTGTCCGTCTCTCTGTAAGACCTTTTGTCTCAGGATCAATGTGAAGCTGTTATCAAGCAAATATAAATTTCACATACAATGTAATTTTTTATTGAAATAAATAAATGAAATGAAGTTAGTCCACGTGTAAACATGTTCTCATGTGCTCTGATGGGGCCGCGCTGTTGACGTGCGTCGCGTCTATGTAATGCAAAAACGAGCAATTCGGGCTATGGCAGGAGTAGCTGATGATGTATCAGCCAAAGAGTATTTTTTTCTATGTCACAAGTGGCTATACGAGCAGGTGGGCCACCTGATGGTAAGTGGTCACCACCGCCCATGACACCCACTGTCGCATTAGTGAATTAATTTGACCCTTTACTATTATTTAATCTGTGCCTGTTCTCAAACTAAGATGGTATGTCTCATGTGCCGGTAATTTCACAGTATGTAGGGTGATTTTTAATTAGTTCTTGATAGAAAAAGGTATGATTGTACTCATGATACTGAACAACTTTCCCCAAGGAACATAGGTCGAAATACGAAAATCAAGTTTTGACCTCCCATAGAAACTGCATCAGCTGATAGCACATTTTGTATGGGAGGTCAAATTTGGTTTTTCGTATTTCGACCTATGTTCCTTGGGAAAAGTTGTTCAGTATCATGAGTACAAGCATATCTTTTGCTATCAAGAACTAATTTAAAGTCACCCTATATTGAAAAATTTAAAATTATGACATTGCCAAGTCTCCTTGTGTATAAAATGTCTCTGTTCAACACTAAAATAAGAAGGCCAACTTCACAATTTGAGGTACATTTGTTATTTTTTTTGCATTTGTTTCTTTTTGTACACACAGATCAATTTCCTTTGATAAGAAGCAAGTCTCCCGTACATTGTGCTTATCTGTACAGGAGTAGAAAATCGTTTCCTCCCCATTTCATTTGTATGTTATTTGCCTCATCCGCGACCTTTCACGCTAGAGTGAGGTGCATTGTGCTGAGAGGAAATGATAAAATCTTCAACAAATAGGTACAAGTACTCTGTTTAAGCACAGAATAAAGTAATAGTATCATACAGAACGGACACTCTCCGCCCCTCTTGCAATCCACCCCGCACCCCCGCGCGCACTCGCCTGCGAGTTTCTCGTGGTCCTTCTGAGGGTCTTTTGTACTAAATATGCTGGCCGCGACCTTCAAATTTCAAATTTCAAGTCTGCTCTCGATATAATAGGTCTTTACCTATGAAATTGCCGTTTTGTATGGCGAATTTTAGGTAAACTCAATTTTCAACACATTTGCTCATAAAACAGCTGTATTTGCACTGTATTTAGGTCCATAATCCAGCTTATTAAAAACGCGTGCTTTTCTCATTATATATTACAGCACTAGTTATATAATTTTTGAATTTTTTTATATTAACAAAGAGCAAGGAGTTCTAATGTCTAAAATATTTATGACATTTTCGTAAATATATTCGTAATGTTGATGAAAATATATTACATTAACAGTTTTTTGCATGAGATTAGTTAAATTTGACAACAAATTAACATTAATTGATTTTATAAGCAATAAATTTAAAGTTTTTGTACTTTTTCATTGACTACGCTGTTTGGGAGCATTGCCACTGCTTCGTCACAGCACGCAACAAGAATTCCGCGCGCCATTTTTCAGAAGTATTTTCATTTGCTTTGATTTTTGTGACTAACTAACAATGTCGTTCGTCGGTTTCAAGCAATGAAGAAGAACTTAATTTAACCCCACAGGAAATAATTACTGGGGCACAAAATGCAAGTGAGAGTCTCCTTCCAGAAAAATCAAAGGAAAAATAGGTACCTACATTCTTGCCTACGAAAACTTCATTGAATGGAAGAACAGCACAAAATGCCAATTCGTTTTCAGAGAATGTGTTTTTGGCTTATTTCAATGAGCTGGCGAATAAGTATAAACTTAGCTCTTTGTGGTGTATTTATTCCATGTTAAAAAGTATTGTGAGAACGAAAAATGGAGGCTCAGGAATCACAGGTAAGCGAATTCGATTCGTTTTTATTCGCAAATGTGTTGAAAAACGTCGTAAGAAGCTTGTGCGCTTTGGTGATTACACCCTCCGCTCCATTAATCCCTCGCCTGCGGCTCGGGCTGCAATTTTTGAGCCTCGGCCGTAATATCCAAAATAGCGCACGTGCATCTTAATGTTCAGTACTAGCATTTTGGCGTTTTTTTTAGGAATTAAAAATTCAAATTTCAAATATTTTTAAAACATAATTGGGAAGACATTAAGCTAACAGAAGCCTAAATTAAATTTTCGAAAAATATTATCTGTAAAAAAAATATAACAAATCTAATGATGAAATCGGACGACACTTAAAACGAAAAATTTTCGAACCTTGAATTTTGTGTATCATACTAAAAGTAAAAACTTTATTTTATGCGTAAATTGTTAACCTTGAAGTCAACTTTCAAATATAAGACAAATGAAAAAAATTGCTTTCGAATTATAGGAATTATAATCTAATTAATCTGTAAGAAAATTTCGGCAATTTCATAGGTAAAGACCTATTAATATGTAGTGTCCGAGGTGTGGTTTAAGTTACTGAGTTCTGCGGCATTGTTTTTGATAGTTTGTAAGGAGACTCATTACTCAATACTGGACTGAAAAGTATTTTTGTATGCCACTTTTGTTTCTTTATTTTAAACCACAAATATCGTTACAGCAGATGCATGTAATAGTGACCTTATCTCTATAGTCTCTTCTATAGCTAATGCACATAATAAAAGCATGTTACTCACTCACGCCATGAAACTGAATAGGGGTCAAAATATGATAGTAAAATTGACCTCCTCTGGAAATTAAAAAAGTTGTATTTTTTCCCTATGTATCCCAGTAAAAGTGGTGCAGTTTCATAAACTGAGTAACATATTAAAATTTTGTGAAAAATTACCCTAATTAGAATTTGGTCACAGGCACATTACTAAGCCAAAGACTTACTAGTATTATATGATCTGTGATCAAAGTAAAAAAAACGCTCCGCCGTGACAGTGAGTACACTGCCGTGACCAGGATTCGAACCTGGGTTACTACGGCCACAACGTAGGGTCCTAACCACTAGACGATCACGGCTGTCGGAGCTGTGAACGCAGCAGTGAATTTTTTGGTTGCATTGCTCCGCTGCTCTTAAAACGAGAACACTTTCACCTGATCGCTAACGCAGATACGATAAAAATTACAGTTATTAAAGGTATCGTTACGCCTGTTGTCCACCGCGACGATACGAATACGAGATGACAGCGTCATGAATAGTTGGCGCCGATATTGCTCCGATATCAGATTTCAGATTCAGATTATTTATTCAATGTAGATTCTTTACAGAATACTTATTGAATGTCATGCAGAATACAATTCAAATAGAGTGAGTCTACGCCGTTTCGGCGATGACACTACGATACCGTTACAATATCGACGCGATATCGGCGTGATATTAGCGTTTTTTCTTGTAATAGACTTGGTATCCCTTAGGCCTTTGGCTACCTAACTAACCCTTTTGTAAGTGTGTAAGCCGCATGACTTAATGACCATTATCTTATATAGAAACCAGGACCAACGGCTTTATGCACGGCTTTATGTCTTCCGAAGCACGGAAACGCTCTAGTTATTATGTCACTAGCAAAGGTCAATAGCTTGCATTCAACCTGGTTCAGACCGCGGCAAACGTTGCTTGACTTTCACGATCGTAAAGCTATCACCGCTGCTTGGCGAAGAGCGCTTGTTAGCTGGAAATTTGTATATTGTATAATCATTAGCATTTCTCGCTAGTAAATCTAAAAAAAGAGACAGACTAAATAATGAAAAGCAATAACAATAGAGCAAACAAAAACAAACTAATAAAGGGAAAGATAAAAAAAAATTGAATGTTATTGTTGTCGCATTTAAATGTATTTACTACCATAAATTTTTTATGAATTTTTCAAGAGGTCACTTATTTAGAACATGGAAGTGATTAACATATTCCTATGCAAAAAGCGTTAAAAAATTTACTTCCCATAGTATAAACACGTCTCCTCAACCTGTGATATATTTGAAAGAAATTAAAAAAAAAAGCTGATTTTCGACCCGTATTTCTTTGAGTAAGTTGATCAGTTCCACGTTTACTTTTTTTTTTTTTTCAATACTTAATTTTTAGTGATCGATTTTACATGTTTCTTTGTTAATGTTGTTAGTTTCAGTGACTTGGTGCCCCTTAAGACATATTAGGTATTAGGTTAGGTGGGGGTCAGGTAGGTTTATTAGGTATTCCATATTACAAAGTAGCGTACTTTTTCTCTTTGCTTTGCTTTATAGCCTCATTATTCCTCCCAATTGACGGGGATCAAAGTACCTGTTTAAACAGAACAAGAATTAAAATGAATCTTTAAAAAAATCCCTGGTTGTTTTTAACCGTTTGACCTTTAGGGTGTTTTCACACGACACGGCAGCGGCACCGTCGCCGCCGCGGTGCCGCTGAAATAATTAGTCTAGGATTTATATGGAGCCTTACACACGACACCGCGGCGGCAGCGGCGAGCGGCGTCGTGTGTAAGGCTCCATATAAATCCTAGGCCCGTATTGATAAATCCCTCTCAAAATCTTCCCCAAGACCAAGTCAGTTATCAAGATGCAATTAGCAACTCAAGATCTTGCTAATTAATAAACTACTATCCAAATATCAATCTCAAGTGTCCGTCTTTGAGTCAAACGTCAAAAGAGCAAAAACAATTTATGTCTGCGTTTTGTTTTTACTTCTAATAATGTTATTAATGTTCATTTTAAAGTTTCTTCTTTCTTAATAAATGAATAAATAATGGAGACTGACAGTTCAAAATAATACTCGTCACTATTTGACAACATCAACAATTTTGAGTTAAGTTTCGTTTATAAATTAGTGAGTGTATTTTTAACACTCAAGTGATAATTGCTCCGATTACAGCTACTCAATTTCTGTTTATTAATTAATGCAACACCTCAAGTTACCCCTTAAGGACAATCTCACACCTAAGCGGGATTTATAAATTCGACCCCTAGAGTGCCGCTGCCACCGCGGTGTCGTGTGAAAACACCCTTATACGGCCGTAAGTTTTACCCACCGTGTGGTGCCGGCAAAAAATAGTACCAACCCATCTCTACCCGTGGGTGTCGTAAGAGGCGACTAAGGGTTAATGAACCAGAGGATAGGCAGCATCATCCTTCTGTGTATTGTATCATCTTACATTCTGCGGTCACCAACAACCGCGGTCCATGGTGCCAGCCGTAACGCTAACAAGCGCGGTGACTGTGGAATTTCCCCTCCACATTGTTTCAGCAAAAGCTGGAATTTTGGAGGGAGTTCCCTGTCCTGTATAGAGAATGTTTCATGGGATGTCATGATGATGATGATGAAGTTTTACGTAGATACGTCTATAATTAATAAAATCGTAAGTACTTACAGTCAAGAGCACGAGCAAGAGCACGAGCAAGCTCTCACCCATGTCCACCCCCCCTCCCCTCACATCCCTCCCCACACCCTCTGACTCATATGAAGCTCGATGTAGTTCCCATTATTGCCACCAGAGGGCCTATGTCCACCTTGCACAACCGACCCCCCCCCCTCATACAAAAGCATAGACGTATCCACATCGAAGAGAAGTTGGAATAACATATAGACAATAAAAAAAAATATGGGTATTGCCCGGGCTTACTCTTAAGGTGGTTGAAGAATATGGGTGGTGGTTTGAGAAATAAATTTATTGCGTCATAAATACAAAACATTTAATAAGGATTGTTTGATTGGCGGCAATTTGGGGTAGTTCTATATTTTATTATCCATCACATCACACCTTAGCTTATCGTGAATAGCTTTGTATTGTAAAACTGCCAAAAACGGCCACTTTTAGCACTTTACCAATTCAAAGCTATAAATGATAAGCTAAGCTATGATGTCATGGGTTATAACATATATAACTACCATATATTGCCGCCAAACGTACAATACTACTGAAAAGTTTTGTATTTGCGACGCAATAAATTTATTTCTAAAAGTAAGGTGCTGCCACCCAGCAACCGCCTTAAATAAGTGCATCATACCTCATGACATAGTCTGCCCCTCGGTACATCTGTTTGCTAAATGGGAGTGCATTAGAGAGCTGCGTTCTGTAATCAATTGCATCTGTAGAAAGGTGAAAGAGGACGGAGCATATTAATTATTGTGAGAACGAGTAGGATAAAAACTACCTAAGAAATAAAAAAAAATATTTAGAAAATTTCTTGCATACAGCGTGATTATTGTAATGTCTGACTATACTTGAGTATGGTACTTAGGACATGAAACTGAACAATTTTCCCTATGAAACATGGGTACAATAGTTTTTTTTTTGTCCGTCCCATACAAATTTCAGTATTGACGGCTCAAGGTTTGTATCGGGAAGCCAAAAATTTTTCTCATTTTTCAACCTATGTTTCTTGGGGTAAGATGTTCAATTTCATATCCTAATAGTCCAGTCGCTTAACGTCTTAAATCGCCAAATTCACCAAATCGCACCAGTTTTTTTCCGGATACTAGTTAGGTACATAGCTCTCAATTTTTGATAGGAGCCAATTCTTGAATTTTCTATGGAAATTTTTTGAAATTCAAGAATTGGCTCCTATCAAAAAATGAGAGCTATGTGTACCTAACTAGTACCTGGAAAAAATTGGTGAAATTATAATTCGTGTCTACGTGAAACAGCTAATCGACCGCACTATAGTACCATCCTCAAGTATAGTCAGACATTACATAATCACGCTGTATAAAGAGTTATCAGCGGACCTAAGCTGTGAGCTGGGAAAATTCTAACCAATAGGAGTGCTCCATCCTAGCTCGTCAAATGTAGCAATCTTGTTGGATTTATTTAGGTAGCTACCTCAGCACAGCTCTGGTGGGAAACCACCCTAGATTCAGATTCAGATAATTTTATTCAATGTAGATTCTTTACAGAATACTTATTGAATGTCATGCAGAATACAATGCAAATAGAGCGAGTCTACGCCGTTTCGGATCGTGCTATGGCAGCGTAAAAGAAACGGCAAGAAACCACTGCAGCACGGCCTACTTTAAGAGTCGGCTTTTTACAATGTGTTTCTTGTGTTTCGCTGGAATATCAGAGCACCATACCTCTTTGTCACTCATATAGTCAATACTCATCCAATCTATAGTAAGCTTTTTTACAGAACGTTTGCTTTACACATTCTTTAAACTTTCTCTCAGGTAATTGCACTATATTGTCAGGTATTTTGTTGTAGTATCATATACACAGACCAACGAAAGATGTATTGACTTTAGTTAATCTAGTATATGGTTGATCAATTTTATGCTTAATTCTAGTATTAAAATTGTGCCTGTCACAAATTTTAGGTAATTGATGAATGTTCTTTCTAGCATACATTATATTTTCATAGATATACTGGCATGGCACTGTCATAATGTTGATTTCCTTGAACAGTTCTCTCAGGGAATCACGAGTCTTCAGGCAATAAATTGCTCCTATAGCCCTCTTTTGTAAAACGAATATTGAATGTATATCAGCTGCTCGGCCCCAAAGCAGTATGCCATAAGGCAAAAAGCTTTTAATTCTATTTACGGGTCTACGGGTCGAAAACGGGTTCTTTCCCGCCACCAGCACACCAGCTATGATTTTGCAATATAATATGTAGCTAGGCCGGAAAAGAAAAGAACGCTATTTCAAATTCGCGCTGTTCGGGGTGTGCGGAAAAGCTTTGTTTATGTTTCCGGATTAGACCTAAATAATGTACACTCGGGGAAGAAAAATGTTCGTCACCTTAAGATTGGTTTTCATAATCATTTATTTGCTTTGAATGGGGTACAATAAAGAATGAGAGAATGACAATTAATAAGTCGTAACCAAAGACATGAAGTCAAAACAACACGAAGGTTTTAATTTATCAAAATTTTTATATGATACAATCTTCTTGTATAAGTATAATTTTGTATGCAATATTGGAATCTTTATCACAGTTTCAAAAGTTAAATGTGCTCGCGACGTCAAACGAATCAATTTGAAAGCTGGCGAACATTTTTCTTCCCCGAGTGTACTAGTTACTTATGTTGCTAATCATAATATACAAGGTTATTTTTTTAGACCTGATTTTCTTTATTTTTATTTTTTTTTTCCTTTTACCCACTTATTAGTGAGGTAAAAAGCAACAACTTTTATTCTACGAGTTTGCTAACAACGCACAAAAATTTTTCGACTCTCCATACTAAAGTAGTCACGTGACCGACCCATATTGTATGGGAAGTCGAAAATTTTATGTGCGTTGTTAGCAAAGTCGTAGAACAAAAGTTGTTGCTTTTGACCTCACTAATAAGTGGGCAAAAGGAAATCAGGTCCAAAAAAATAACCTAGTATAATGGCTTCGTCTCGCGACTCGCGACCACTCACCAACAGCGTAGATAATAATTATCACTTGTAGCACCAACATGTACGTCTCGATTAATCTATTATACATTTTGGTAAAATATATAATTATAAATTGATGAGCAAGTTTTAATGTTCTTTAGCTCTTCTCAACTCCAAATGCCATATTGAAGAAGTGTAAACGATAATAAAGTGAATTTTTGAAACTGTTATGGTATGTTACGCAGTTCGATCGTAGCGAATCTTTCGCCAACATTTTGTATTGTGCCACGCTCCGTCGAGTATCAAACGACATTATTAAGTGTTTTACCTTAAAACCCGTGTTTTACAAATATGTATTACCTACCTTAGAAGTAACGTTTAACATGGTCTTATTAGGTTTGCATAAAATTTTTCAATGGCAATGAAATGATAAGAGTATTTTGCTTCAGCACTTTAAACTTTATGGCATGATAGTAAAGTAACAAATGTTTTATACTGACGTACGGTTGACTGTATGGTTGTCGAAGTCGAGGATTTCTACTTCCATTTTTAATTTTTTAGAATAATTTAGGATGATCTTCTAATTTACCTTAGCTCCAATGCTGAAAACATAATAAAACACACGGGCCAGATTTTTAAAAACAAAACAGTAACACTTCCTTTTTGCGGAGGGTAAAATTACCTATATCACAGAATTGATATAAAGTTTACAGAAGTCTCACTCATTTGATCTTGGAAAAAACCGCCTTTTTATATTATATAATATGTTCATAGCACGCCAAAGTTAAGTGAGACAGGCCTGCCTATATTAAATGTATACGGATGGACTTCCTACATTCATCCGTATCGTATTCGCGCGGTCGACTTGGGTTGTTTTAATCAGAAGTCGTACGTTTGGGACACGAAGAAACCCTTGAGAGTTGGTTGCCTTTTCCATAAGGTTGCTTCTATATCGTGCCTGATGAATGATCCATGATTCGTTTAGTGCGGGCGTGTCAATCAATATCAATGGAAATTGGGTCATATCGCCCTCCGAAAGAGGAAATTTAATTTACGCTAACATGGTTTTGTGTGAAAACTATCTTTTGTGTTCATGCGAGTTGTATTTAAGCCGTTATGTAAACAGGGTATTTGGTATAATCAGCATAATTAGTACTAAGATAAAGAGGTGTGACAAACGGACAGACAGACGAAGTCGTACCATTTTGGTTCGGAACCCTAAAAATGGCGCTGCCTGTCCGTTTATGCCCCTCGATTGCTCTTTTATGTCGTTGCTCTCAGCTGCACTCGGCTCTCGTGGTGCAATATAGGTCGACATTTGACACGTGGCACGCTCACTCTAGGGACAAAAAAGTAGCTAAAAACATTGCCAATAGGTAAGTACAGTCAAGGGCAGATCAAGCTTGAAACTTGCATTGTGACTTAGGTAAGCTACAACGACGATTGAAGTAAGAATGGTACAAAGTCCATTATGTCATACTTGATGTGCTAATGGCTGTATGACCAGTAATATTTATAACTGTCCTTTGGCGGCATAATAATTCTTACGCCAGGGTTCCTAAAGTTGGTCATACTCACAGGATATGATGATGCTGATTGCAGTAAAATACAGTGATTGTAATTGCCATGTAATTGCCCATGTTTTCTTTGGTTAAAAAAAATCTAGGGCCTAGAAAAAAAATCGGACCATTGAACCGATAACATCCCGTCCACTACATAAAAGGGTGCCCCCTCCAGAATTCCAGAAAAAACTTTATGTGAAGTACCATAGTCACCTCGTATGATAGCGTTACCCCTGGCACCATGGACCGCGGTTGTTGGTGAACGCAGTAATAAAGATGATACGATACAGAGAAGGACGCTGCCGCCCATTCTCGATTTCTTAATTCCTGAGTCGCCTCTTAAGACACCCACTGGTAGAGATGGTTTGGTACTATTCTTTGCCGGTCCCTCACGGGCAAAATTCGTGAATAAGCTAATTTTTACAAAAACTGATAAAGTTAGAGCTAGTGCTTTAGATATTACAATGCTGCTATTTTTCTTGTCTTCTTATGGATGAAAATGATTTTATTTTAACACTTCCTGTGTTCGGATAAATCTACAAAGTAGAAAATCGCAAAATTTCACAACATCGGGCAGGACCACAGTAGCCTAGTTGGTAAAGCGTCTGCGGTACTTACGCAGAAGACGCAGGTTGGAATCCTGCCTGTGGTTGTGAAATTTTGCGATTTTCTACTTTGTAGTTCTTATGGATGGTTTCCATAATTAGAACAATAGATTAGTAGGGTGTCCATATCGACTACCGGATCTTAATGTATAATATATTTGACCAGACAGGGATCTAAAAACTTAATCTCTTCCTGGCCATAGAAGGATTTTTATGATCACTTTCACATATTTCGATACGAGTACATGTAGGTATATCTATATCGGGTGTCAGCAGAAGAGAGAAGCTAGATTTTATGACCGAGTATAAATTTATAGACGTTTTTATTTCCCTGGGTAATGGGCGAACTAGTTCGCATTTTATGAGTCAAGGAGATTTTACTGAGTTATACTTTCTTAATAAAATTATAGGACAACTACGTAGCCGTAAGTCAGACACAGTGGGCATAGACCAGACTGCCTGACAACAATATTCAATAAGTCATCATGACATCACATGAAACTTCCACTACAGGACAGGGAATTCCTTCCAAAATTCCAGATTGTGCTGAAACAATGAGGAGGGGAAGTACCATAGTCACCGTCAGCTTGCGGCTGACACCATGGTCCGCGGTTGCTGGTTACCGCAGAATATACGATGATACGATACACAGAAGGATGCTGTAGCATATCCTCTAGTTCATTAACCCTTAGTCGCCTCTTACGACACCCACGGGTAGAGATGGGTTGGTACTCTTGGTACTATTAATTGCCGGCACCACATGGGGCAATAAGTACTATCGCACAGACTGGGTCGACACAAGATAAGGTCGAGTTTTGTCTCAACATATATTCAAATCTTCAAAGAAGAATTGTTAATCTTTCATATAGAATGGTCACTATCTAATATGGTCGATAGCGTAGTACCATGGAATCATTTTTGTGAAGTACAAAAGAATAAGTACTTGTTTTAATAATTCCATGCAAAGTACTGATTAAGTCCATGATTCAGTCAAATAGCAGCGCTGAATGTAAAATCAAAATAAAAAACTGCTCCGCCGTGACAGTGTGTACACTGCCGTGACCAGGATTCGAACCTGGGTTACTACGGCCACAACGTAGGGTCCTAACCACTAGACGATCACGGCTGTCGGAGCTGTGAAAGAAGCAGCAAAATATCGGACTGCATGCGCAAAACTGGAGCACTTTCATTTTAATTTGTCACGGGTTGCGCAAGCGTCAGCAAAAAGTAATTGGCTTGTAAGAACGTTGGTCACGCAATATTTTTTGGTGCTTGGTCAATTTAATTGAAACCTTAATCATTCCCACTTAACTATCCAATTTCTCTGGCGTACTTAAATAGAGCAGTGGACAGATCCTGCCAGTGGACAGTGGACATGTTTCTAGAAAACCCATTGCAAAACAATCAGCTATGGACCTTAACTGGAAGGGACACCACTGTATCGGACAGAAAAGGTTAAATGCACTGAGATGTCCTTCAAATAAAAGAGAATACCTGTGTTGTATAAGTTCTTGCAGTTGACAGTTCCACACAAAAAGGAGCTATGGTACAGACACAAAGAAAAGTTGTTTGTATTATTGTTTAGCTGAATGTTTTCTAGACAATAAAAAGGGACTTAAAAAAATGAGAGACTATACATTCACTAGTTTAAAAATGATTTTTTGGGAAGGTTGTTCAGTTTTGTTAACTGAGCACGCCATTTCAGTTTTCATTACACCGACCCTTACACCCTTTATAATTGCGATAATATTTATTTTTGATTCATAATCTTGCAAACGTGTTTGAAGTATGCGAGTTGATCAACGAATCTTCAAATTGTTGTTTAAATTTGATTAAATTTGGGAAGTTATATATAAGGTCCTAATGAAATAGTGAACATTATTTTTTAACAACTTTCCCCAAGGAACATAGGTCGAAATACCCTCATTCCAAACTCATTCCGAACCTATACCTATACTTTTCGCAAGTTAGGTAAACTTCAATCTCATGTAACTCTGCGTAGATTGTCAGATCGGGCGAGACGATATCTGCAAGACGTGCCTTGAATTTTCCACTCCTTCGCACTTTTGTTCCCGTATAACATTTCGAAAAGAACAGCAATTTTTCGGGGAAAATTGGTATATTTCAGCTAAATGTATAAGGGAGTACCTATAATATTTATCTTAAGTTTATCTTAAACTTTCTCCTCAAAACAATTTTTGATGAGATGTTACTCTATTCTAAAAATACTTATACTCTAACTTGCAATGCAGGTGCTGGCTTTCTTAGCGCCTAAAGCCTAGTTTATCATAACATTTCATGAAACGACCACTACAGGACATGGAGCAGGAGAATTACCAAAGTCACCACTCTTTTAAGCGTTGCAGCTGGCGACCACTGTAGATGGTGACCGCAGTATGGTAAGATGGAACGATACCGAAGGACGTTGCTGCCCATTCGCAGCCGTAGTAGTAGTCGCCTTCTATGACACCCACGAGTAGAGATGGGTTGGTACTATTCTTTTCCGGGAGTTCCCAGCTGGATATTGGTTATTCAAACACAGATTCGATAATTCTTGCTGGCTAGGTAGTAGGTGTCTTCTGTCATAATCAATTCTCTGTAACGCCTGGTAATATCCTCATATTAACGCTTGGGCGCTGATCGTGATATCGTACAATTTACTACGATTACGCCCTGATTCTATAAACATCTACGCGCCAAGTCCACTGTTGTGCGACTTTCGCCTAAGAAAAACTGAAGACTTATAAAAATATGAATAATATAAAAATAGATATAATAATTAGGTTAAATAATTTGTTTTGTTTTTACTGAATTTGAATTGTTAATTGTAAATGTAATTTAATTTAAATGTTAAGGATTGCTATATAAGATAATTATTAATAGGCTAGCGTCTCTATTGCAACACCCTTACAGGGTGTCACAAGTACTGTTTCTACGTAATGTTTCCATCTTTGTCTACTGTGACATGCAATAAATATATATGAATATGAAGACAGAAGCGTTAATTCAGCAACAATCTTTATAATACAGTAAATGCAGAACTATAAAGCTCTTATGAAAAAACGGGAGCTCATAAAAGCTATGTTACTTAACTACCGAAACATTTTAGAGCAATTTAAAAAACATGATCACAGAGTGGGAAAGGCGGAAAACGACAACAGAAAAGTTTGGTCCCCGCAAAAAATAATCAATATTTTCTAATAAAAATTTCAATCACGGCAATAAAGTGCTAAGGATCGGAAAGTAAACATTACATCGACCCATATTGAAAGATTTTTTTATTATTATGTGAATATTGTAAGCTTGTATAGGGTTTTGCGGTCTGAAAATTAAAAACACATTTTTGTACCTATTAACCTTTTTAGAATTCCGAACACGGTGCGACTTCGTCTGTCTGTCACAGCTTTATATCTCAACCACTTATGCTATCGACTTGAACTTTGAAATAGTTTTAGAATATGATTGTCCAACTTAATTGAAAACAAAGGAATATTTTTTTATTATTATTGTAAAGGGGGCCCGAATAGGGGCGGCAAAATTTAAAAGTTTTAAAAGTAGGGAAGGGCCTACGTAAAAAGTCCGTTTTGACGTTTCCGTAGCACCAACGCACAGGATTCATTTTTCTTTGCAGGTCGTAATATTTCATACATTTGACAGCTGCTGTCACAATATATCGAGATTACGACGGTCTTACCATATGAAAGGACTTTACTTGTACTTTCAAAATAGATTTTGTATTTTTTCAGGACTTAGTTTTCAAGTTATGATGAAATGACAAAAAAAATACCATTTCCCCCCTCCCTTACGTGGGACACTCAGAAATATTTGCGACACTAAAAAAAATTGTTCTACAGGTACATATATTTTTATTAAATCTTTTCAAAGTACTCTCCACCAGCCTCTATACAAAGATTCATGCGTCTGAACCAGTTTTCAAAACACTTTTTCCAGTCCGCCGTAGACACCTCGTTTACAGCCTGCTCAAACGCAGCCAGCGCATCTTCCGGCGACGAAAATTGTATCCCCTTGAGCTGATTTTTTATTTTTGGAAATAAAAAGAAGTCACACGGTGCTAGATCAGGGCTGTAAGGAGAGTGACCCAGGAGTTTGACTGGTGTGCTGTCCAGGAAGTCCCTCGTTTTGAGCGCGGTGTGTGCAGGCGCATTGTCGTGGTGGAGCAGTAGTCCGCGGAGCCCTGTGTTTGGTCGCTTGTTGCTCACAACAGAAAAAACTTCTGGTAAACATTTGGTAGTATACCATTCGGCGTTGATGCTTCTTTGATCTCGTAAGGGAATTGAGGCCAAGTGGCCAGTCAAATTAAAAAAGCTGGCGATCAAAATCTTCCCCCCGCTTCGAGATCGCTTCACTTTGGTAGGCGTTGGTTCATTTTGAAACACCCAAACTGTCGACTGGCGCTTGGTTTCTGGATCGTATTGATAAATCCAGGACTCATCACCTGTTACGATGTCGTAAACACGCCGAGACGAGCCTGCTTCAAATTTGTTCAGCATATCACGGCACCATTCCACCCGGGCCTGCTTCTGAGCGTCGGTGAGGTAGTGCGGCACCCAGCGCGATACTATCCTCCTCACGCGAAGATGCCCGTGTAGAATCTCGTGAACGCTTCCCGATCCAATCTTTAATATGTGCTGAATCTCCTGATATGTAATTCGCCTATTATCTTGGATTAAATTTTTCACTGCTAGCACGTTTTCTTCCGTAATAGCCGTCAAAGGGCGACCGCTTCTTTCTTCATCCCCCAAGGTTGGTCGACCGCGCCTAAATTCGTTATACCAACGATACACGGTTGCCTTGGAGGGGCCTTCATCCATAAATGCCATTTGAAGTCTATCGAACGATTCATCCGGTTTCAGGCGACACTTGAAATCGTAAAAAATCATAGCTCTAAAATGTTCCCGGCGCAGATCCATTTTTCAGTAAGACACGATACTTTGAATTGGCTCGCAAAAAATGTGGAGGGAAATTTTGAAAATGGAACACACATATTTTTACTTACAAGTAATCATATTTTCGAAAAAGATTCTGACCGGCCAGTCTCCCATATATAAAAACTATTTTTCGCAATACTTTCTGAGTGGCCTGGTATCTTCGAAGTTTCCATAAGGAAAAATCGGAAATATAGTAGATAGAAGTTTATGTAAGTATTACAGGAAAAAAAACGATCTTTCTAAGTTACACAGTTTCTTAGACATCTTCAAAAAAGTTTTGCGGTCTTAAAATTTTATTTTATTTATTTGGAAAAGTTAACAGCGTAACTTAATGGTATTTAACAACTAATGTTAGGTTCATACATAACCAACGACACTTTTCACGAGTTGAATATACAATTGGATACTGTAGTTGCGAAAATATTAAAATAATTAAAATAATACAACTTTGGACAAAATCAACAGTAAGTGAAAGTTAAGAGATACGAACAGATAAGTAACTTAATATAAAAATAAAAATAAAGTAAATAAAGTTCCAACTACAAGGTTTAAAAATCCAGAATATCTTAAATAGATTTGCAAAATAAACTAAAAAAACTAGCAATTACATAAAAAAAACCGGCCAAGTGCGAGTCGGACTCGCGCACTGAGGGTTCCGTACCAACACATAAACATAATTGTATTAGTTGAAATTTCAGTAAGTTAATGTGCTAGATTTTTTGAGTCCGACACGCGCTTGACCAAATTTTATTATTCTTTGTTATTTTATAGCTTATGCACTATAAACATACCAATTTTCAAGTTTGTAAGTGTTCCCGTTTTCAAATAGAACTAAAACAAAAATCGCCTCAGCGACCATTCAACTTGACCCCTCTCTTATATGAATGTTCTTGAAACGGGAGCTCACCACAATTGGGTCACCATTAGTTGTGAGAAAAGTTGTAATATTTAATGATTTCAGACTTTTTCCATTATTTGTACTATGAGACCTAGCTTCTTGCCAAATTTCATAATTTTAGGTCAACGGGAAGTACCCTGTAGGTTTTGCATTTTTGAATAAATGTATGGAGATGATTACATAAAATGCCATATCTTTTGATTGCGTCGTTGTAAAAAATTGAAATTTTCAGATCTTGTGTTATTCATAGATCCTAATATATGGTATTAATTTCAACCTGATACCTTTACCCGTTCGTGAGATAAAGGGTCTTGACAGACAGACAGACAACAAAGTGATCCTATAAGGGTTCCGTTTTTTTCTTTTGAGGTACGGAACTCTAAAAATAGACTTTATTGTTTCCAAAAAATATTAAAGGTATATCAGAAGCCTCGGCGCGGGAATCCGACTCGCACTTGACCGATTTATTTCTTTCCTTTAAAAGAAAAAGTGTCATTGGATAGGTAATGGTAAAAGGAAAATTAGCCCATAGAACAGAAATGCGGCCATAGATGCGGCAGAAGTTGGAACAAGAACAACTCCCTGTAGAAATTTCAATCACTCACGACTTGAAAGATTGAGGTTACATCATTTTCGTAAGGAAAACGCGTGTTGCGCTTCGAGGGTATTCAAAATAATTCCAAAATCTTTGGGATACATTTTGAATAAGGAAATACAGACGCAGCACAGGGAACTTCACTCCATTGTGCTTATTATTAAACATGAGAATTGACAGTCACAACTAAGTTGCCTCACATTGGTGAAAGTGTCAAATATTTCAAGTCCTAATGTTACTCAGACCATGAAACTGAATAACTTTTTCCAATGAACATAGGTCGAAATACGAAAGTCAATTCTTGACCCATCATAGAAACTAAGGCCACGTCCCCATTAGGCTCACAGTGAGCCGCTCACTGGCTACCTCCAGTACGCCTCCCTATATATTTTAAACGGAGTGTCCATTCAGCGCGTACTGTACGCAACGCAGCTTGCGGCGTTTCGCATTTTGTATGGGAGGTCAAATTTGGTATTTTAGGACCCAAGTTTCTTGGGAGAAGTTATGTTTCATTGTCTAAGTAACATGCTAGAGTTATGTTCACTCTTTCTGTAGGACCCTATATTGGTACAAAAATTATGGAAAAAGTACGTTAGGCAGTCAATAATGATTGACGCACATTGGGAATCGTGTCTGAAATTTTATTAGAACCTACAAAGTTGACAAGCCACTCAATAGCGGCTTCCAAAGCCTCTTGAACTTTTCTGATCGAACCCGATTCGATCAATCAAAGAGGTCGGAGGTGGTGTTACGCGGCTAAGGAAATGCAAATACGTAAATAGCGGTGCCGGGAATGACCGGGATTGAGCGAGATGCCGGATTGCGATGTTGATTGAGCAAGTCATGGTGAAGATTGCGACTCCAAAAGCTTTCTAGAATGATGGAGTGTCGGCGGTACAAAAGGTATAAGGTTTAGGGTAAGTGCTCTAAAAATATTCGTAGTGTAAAATTTATTTAGGCCCCGCATTTGATCCCTTTTCTAATTTAACATAGTTTCTGAAAAAACGGAAAATTTATCAAAAATATATTGCAATTTTTTTTTAACTCTTGACCTCGATCTGGTCTTGAGCGCAGAGATGAGGTTGACGATGGGACGAGCTTGCCCAGAAGAAGCCTCACTCGTTACTTGAATAGATTCGGGTTATAGAGAATTCCAATCTTTAGCCGTGCGCATAATGTATATTGTTTGTTCAGGGTGGTTCACTTAGCTATAATTTTGTTCGTGCCCGCCTGCAATATCTTATATCATTCAAGTTTATTAGTAAACCTATAGCTTTATTAAAATTAAGCCTTATTGCATAATTGTGTTATTATACATTTCTTCAAATGTTGACATGGTGCTACAGAGGTTAAGTTAACCCGTATAGCTGTGTGTATTTTACAAATGAGACTGGCTGGGCAGGCCGCGATAGCATGCCTCTGGAACTCTGGACATAATAGAACGCTAGGTATGCACTCTTCCTGCCCTCTCTAGATTCGACCTCACCTTACCTCACCCCCAGCGCTCTCTAACTCTTCTAACGGCCAGAGTCGGCTTACGTCCATTGCAGTGTCTGGGGGCCAGTGGCCTACATGATACTCGTAACTACTTCGTACTTCAGTATGTGTTCTAAAGAGCTCCATTTTTTTAATTTCTCTAGTGGGCAGACGAGCAGGTGGGCCACCTGGTGGTAAGTGGTCACCACCACCCATGACACCCTTATTAGTCAAATAATTTGACACTAATAAGACAGCAAAGAGCGTTACCAACCCTGCGAACTATTATGGTATTTTTCATGTGCCGGTAATTTCACTGGCTCCATTACCCTTCAAACCGAAACACAGCAGTGCAAACACTGCTGCTTCACGGCAGAATCAGACAAGGGGGTGGTACTTCCCCAGAGTACCACCCCCTTGCCCACCAGCTCGTTTGCTTACTCGTTACATAAAAAAAAAGACGGACTTTGCACAAAAGCCCTACCACCATCAAAAATATTCCACCAGCCCCCCCTTCCAACGTCGGTTCAGGCGTACTTACCACATAATGTCATTCGTATCTAGTTCTGGTTAAATTCACAGCCACCCACATCCCAGAAGTGGAATTTATTTTGTTGTCTGCGTTTGTATTCCCGAGTTCATATACGCAAATACCTATCCAAATCTATTCAATTCACAAGTGAAAAGGCTTCTTTTGGGATATTAAGATCAAAGGTAAGCCCAATTATTGATAAAAATAAACAAAACTAACTAGGTACCAATCTCACTAGTAAACTGGATGTAAGGGAGAGCTTTCAAAAACTGAAAGGACATGATCAGTCAACGAAACTGAACAACCGTCAGAGAATAAATTTTCAAGGAATAAAAATAAACCTCTTTTTGAAATTTAAGCTTTATCGGACATTTCTGATGAAGAGGTCGACTCAATCTGAATCTTTCATAGCTTCAAAGTTTTATTTATTAAAACTTTTGAAGTTCCGTCAACTGATCATGCTCTTTCAGTATTGGGAAAGCTGTCGCTTACACCTCGTATATACGGGGTAAAGTAAGGTAAAGTTTACACTACACTGAATTTAGAAATGTGCACAAATAACATTCTAAATTACCAGTATGCTTTCACATTGAAATCCCAGTCGCCGCAGAGCTCATTTTCATTTCACTGTAATAGTGTTTTTAGCGGACCGCAAAAGCATGGTCCTGGAATAGGGTTGGCTGGCACTCGTATTGGTAAATTCAATTTAGTCCTTTATCATGGCGGTTTACACAAAATTTTCAACAACGAAAGTGACACAATATTACTTCGAAACAGTAAAATTCAAACTTCGTTCGGTGACAATAAGTCAAATATTGATCAGATGACTAAAGTACGTGGGAGCTCAGAATCATGGCGCGCCATACATTTCCCCCGCACTCCGGTGCTTTTTAGGGTTCCGTACCTCAAAAGAAAAAATGGAACCCTTCTAGGATCACTTTGTTGTCCGTCTGTCTGTCTGTCTGTCAAGACCCTTTATCTCACTAACGGGTAGAGGTATCAGGTTGAAATTAATACCATATATTAAGGTCCATGAACCACACAAGATCTGAAAATTTAAATTTTTTACAACAACGCAATCAAAAGATATGGCATTTTATGTCCTCATCTCCATACATTTATACAAAAAAGCAAAACCTATAGGGTACTTCGCGTTGACCTAAAATTATGAAATTTGGCAAGAAGCTAGGTCTCGCAGTACAAATAAAGGGAAAAGTCTGAAATCATTAAATATTACAACTTTCCTCACAACTAATGGTAACCAATTGTGGTGAGCTCCCGTTTCAAGAACATTCATACTCGTATAAGAGAGAGGGGTCAAGGTGGATTGGTGATGGCGATTTTTGTTTTAGTTCTATTTTAAAAACGGGAACATTTACAAACTTGGAAATTGGTATGTTTATAGTGCATAAGCTATAAAATAACAACAAATAATAAAATTTGGTCAAGCGCGTGTCGGAATCAAAAAATCTAGCATATTAACTTACTGAAATTTCAACTAATACAATTATCATTATGCGCACCAGTCCGACTCGCACTTGGCCGGTTTTTTTTACTATATTCACCTTTAATTTGAGAACGATATCGCTACTCTACTCCTTTGAAACATTTGTATTCAAAACTTCGTTCACTACCAATAGTCATCATCCTCATGAAGTGTGAATCGTAACAATGACCTCACGAACCTGGTGTCAGAGTTGTTGAGCCTCAAAGGTCTCTGACATGGTTTATTTAACGACTACAGCCGTAGATAGCAGCTGGGACTAAGACATAACATGCCTTTCGAGGCACGGAGCCTTTTTGATTGGAGAGAACTTTTTGATTGTGATTCATTCTGCAATGTCCTAACCAAACTGAAAGTAGAGTATAGTTAATCCTATCGTAGGGATATGTCATCATCTTTGTCAAAAGTCTATACATATTTAAATATGTTCCCAGATATTAGGTATGGTCACAGGTATGGTATACATATTTTTTAAAAGTTTTTATTTCATCTTCACTTAAAAAACAACTTTTTCTGAGGCTTATAAATTGAAAGGTTGAAATGTCTTGCTAGAAAAATTGCTCAATCATGATGGGGTGATCGTGGTAATTTGAACGATATTACCAAAACAAAAACGTTTGCGTTAAATGTTACGTTAAGCCTTAACTAAGCGTTTTAGGCAAACGTTTTTGTTTTGGTAATATCGTTCAGATTACCACGATCACCCCCCTGATGTCCTTGAAACCTTTCTTACCGGAAAATCCCTCACGTATATTCAGATATCGTCATCTTTAGAGCTGGGAGCAAGTGGCTATATCTTTGGTTTTACGATGGTGATCGCAGTAAACCGAAGCGCGACACTTCAAGTCAGTACAAAAACTTTTAGCAGCGGACGTGTTAGGGTGACTATCCACCAAAACTGTGCGAGGGAAAATTCCAACCAATAGGGTAGCTTCATTGTCTTAGCTTCTCAAATGCGCTGTCAAATGGAGCACTCCTATTGGTTAGAATTTTCCAGCTTAGCTCCCTCGCACAGCACTGGTGGAAAAGCAGTCTTAGGGTGACTCTTCACCAAAACTGTGCGAGGTGACTCAGCTATGAACTGGGAAAATTCCTACCAATACGATTGTTTCATTTCTTTCCTAGTCAAATGCGCTGTTAAATGGAGCAGTCTTATTGGTTAGAATTTTCCAGCTTACAGCTTAGCTTCCTCGCACAGCACTGGTGGAAAAGCAGCCTTAGGGTGACTTTTCACCAAAACTGTGCCAGATAGCTAAACAGGGAGCTGCAATATTTCCAAACAATAGGATTGTTTCATTTCTTTGCTTGTCAAATGCGCTGTCAAATAGAGCAACAAAATGTTGCGTGACAGCTAATGTCAATCCCATACATTTATATTCTATTCTATAATTTTTACGATAATAGAAAGTCATCAGGGCCCTGAGGACGTTATGATGATGGGAGAAGTTGAAACTGCTTTTCCAGCATTGCTGTGTGAGGGAGTTAAGCTATAGGCTGTAAAATTCCAACCAATAGGATCGCTCCATTTGACAGCGAATTAGACAAGCCAGCAAAATGGCGCATTTCTATTGGTTGGAGCTTTCCCAGCTCTCAGCTTAGCTCCCACCCACAGCACTGGTGGAAAAGCTGGCTTAGGGTGACTTTTCACCAAAACTGTGCGAGGTTAAGCTGTAAACTGGGAAAATTTCAACCAGTACGATAGATAGATAGGTAAATTGTTTATTTAGGGTACAGCACAAATCCACAACAAAATATTTAACAATATAAAATGCAAATTAAATCTAAATCTAGTTGTAGAGTGTGCCGCACCCCCAAATAGGCCCTAAAAGTGCGAGTGCGCAATCTACGAGTAATTGAGAAAATGGTCAAGTAATAAATAAATATAAAGGAAATAATAAAATAAGTATAACAATTGCTTCATTTTCCTAGCTTTTCAAATGCGCTTTCAAATGGAGCAATCCTATTGGTTAGACATTTCCAGCTTAGTTTCCTCGCGCAGCTCTGGTGGAAGGGCACCCTTATAGCACAGGGTGACCCAGTTATGTCCGAAAAAAAGTGTCGTGTAGAGGTCAACGTAACGACTTTCCTATGAAAAGTAAACGAAAGAATTTTTTATCTTAAAATAGTTTGAAACAATGAAAAAATCTTACAATACACACTTTCTACATAATGCTTTACTTCGTACCAGGCTATTATATTATTGCATATCACCGACTGACTTTCATATTTACTAAAAATAAAATATTGCTGAACAAATTTTCAGAACAAAAAATAAAACATTATTTTGTAATTAACAAAAAACATTTAAAATAAAAATCTGGTATATTTTACGCCGTCTCTATCGGAACTCACCACAAATTTTTCGTATTCACACTCGAATTTCGACCTACAGTTTCAGTTTCCGAGGATGTGGACTTTTTTCTTTATTTTTCTTTACTATCAATAGCCCTTGACCTCATCTTGACCTCAATCTGATCTTGAGAAGAGAGATGAGGTCAACGATGGAACGAGCTTGCCCAGAAAAGCCTATTCACTCGCGTTTCGTGTCATATTAACTTGTGAACACAGACGCGCAGGCAGATAAAAATATTGTTTTGAATGTCACTGTGTTTACTACGATCTGCAATTTATCCTCGTATATTTGTTGCGACTAGCTGGTGTACAGTAAAAAAAACCGGCCAAGTGCGAGTCGGACTCGCGCACTGAGGGTTCCGTACCACCACATAAACATAATTGTATTAGTTGAAATTTCAGTAAGTTAATGTGCTAGATTTTTTGAGTCCGACACGCGCTTGACCTAATTTTATTATTTGTTGTTATTTTATAGCCTATGCCCTATAAACATTCCAATTTTCAAGTTTGTAAGTGTTCCCGTTTTTAAATAGAACTAAAACAAAAATCGCCTCAAAAACCATCCAACTTGACCCCTCTCTTATATGAATGTTCTTGAAACGGGAGCTCACCACAATTGGTTACCATTAGTTGTGAGAAAAATTGTAATATTTAATGATTTCAGACTTTTCCCATTATTTGTACTGTGAGACCTAGATTCTAGCCAAATTTCATAATTTTAGGTCAACGGGAAGTACCCTGTAGGTTTTTCATTTTTGAATAAATGTATGGAGATGAGGACATAAAATGCCATATCTTCTGATTGCGTCGTTGTAAAAAATTGAAATTTTCAGATCTTGTGTGGTTCATGGATCCTAATATATGGTATTAATTTCAACCTGATACCTTTACCCGTTCGTGAGATAAAGGGTCTTGACAGACAGACAGACAGACAGACAGACAGACGGACAACAAAGTGATCCTATAAGGGTTCCGTTTTTTTCTTTTGAGGTACGGAACCCTAAAAACAGACAAAGGTTGACATTCGCAAGGTGGCTTTAGCTCCTATGGCTATGGAAATAAACAAAGTCTGTTGTGTCGAGCTTGTACCGTACGAAGCTCGCGCGAGATTTAGCTCTTGTTTTATGATCACCATCAATTTTACTGTTTTGTTGACTAACAGTCATATTTCTTCATCAATGGTCTCGTTAAACAATCCGTGTATTTTTTTAATCCGTGTATTTTATGTTATATATATATCCGTGTAATAGATTTTTGAAGCTATTTCTAGCTTTCAGTATTTTATAGCTACTAGCTGTACTTATAGCTATAGCTTTCAGTATTTTACGTATTCAGTAATTTACGTGTATTTACGTGTGTTTTTTGAAGGTACATAAATACGTGTTGTCTTTAATTTCTAGCAATAAATGAAATCAAAGAGAGTAAAACTAAACGTAAAGAGTAATTTACCCAAAAGCTTTGAGTTTCAATTTCAAATATTGCCTTCTCCAATATTAATGTTTTAATATTTTCATAAAGTCTTTGAAAATCCACAGAGCTACGAGTATGTATTTTCATCTTCCACCAGGATTTAATATGATTGAAATACAAAGTTCGGGCGATATATTAATACCTGTAAAAGAATTGTAGGAAAATTGTTATCTTTTTTATTCTTATTTTGTTAATTCTTTAAAAACTTTTGTTCTATAGATAACAAAACAAAAGTATGTATAGGACTTCGACGCAGGTAATTATGTAAGGCAGGGGCTCTGAGTCAAGTGGCTTTCTACAATCGCAAACGCCAGTAGAATAGAATGAAAATTGAATGAAAATGTAAGGGATTGACATTAGCTAACGAAATGTCACGTGACAACTTATGTCAAACCCATAGAGTTTTATTCTATTCTACAGCGTTTAGAATGCCACTTGGCTCAGGGCCAGGGATATGTTTCTATCACTGAAAATTTTAGCTTTGAGTTTTTTTTTACAAGAGAATTTTTTTTGATGTGTGAATGGACACTTTGGAAAGGGAACTTTGAAGAGGCCACGATGAACGTTCCAACACCAAATTCAGGACGTTCTTAATAAAGGCCAGGTTATCTACGAGCGTGTTTGAAAGGATTGATGACAGTAGAGGAAGGGAGGGAATTAAAATGAATGAATAAATCTACAGGGTGAAATTGAAATCATTTGACAAATTTTGGGATTGAGTTAAGACCGCGAAACTGAACAATTTTCGCCTAGGAAAAAATAAATAAAAATTTTACCCTTCCATAGTAAAATCAGTCAGCTGACCATACATTTTGTATGGGAGATCGATTTTTTTTACGTCTGGTTCAGTTTCGTGGTCTGAACTCAAGCTCAAAATTTGTCGAATATTTTTAAATTCACAGCTGTATATTGGCACAAACAAACAAAATTAACAGTGGTTTCACTATGATTCCCTGTGTTGTGGAACAGCAACCTCTTCCCGTAGGATATCTATATATATAAAAGAAGAAGGTGACTGACATATCAACGCACAGCCTAAACCGCTGGGTCTAGAGATTCCAAATTTGGCATGTAGGTTCCTTATAAGGCCTAGGGGTGCACTAAGGAAGGGTTTTACAAAATTCCACCCCTAAGGGGGTAAAATTGAAAATTCTTTATTTTAAAGTAAAATCCACATAATTTATTATTTAGGCATTAATGATGTAATTCTATGCAACGTTCATCACTGTTACTCGTATTGAAATTCCACCCAAAATTCAACCCCTTAAAAAGGGAAATGGGCTGAAAAAGTCTAAAAACCAATATGGGTATCGTTTGTATGGTTTATCGGGTCGCTGATTACGAAAACTACAACAATTTTGAAATCCAACGTGGTGGACGTGAAATACCATCATCCCCTTGGGATGGAGTAGGGGTGCGATAGGTTTGAAATGTCTAAAAATCAATATGGGTGTCGTTTGTATGGTTTATCGGGTCGCTGATTACGAAAGCTACAACAACTTTGAAATCCAACGTGGTGGACGTGAAATACCATCATCCCCTGGGGATGTGGATGGGGGGCGATAGGTTTGAAATGTCTAAAAATAAATATGGGTGTCGTTTCTATGTTAGGGATAGCGGTTAATTTGGCGTTAGGGGTAGGGATAGGGGCAGGGATAGGGAGAGGTAGAGGTAGAGAGGTAGAGAGGTAGAGAGATAGAGAGGTCGAGAGGTAGAGAGGTAGAGAGGTAGAGAGGTAGAGAGGTAGAGAGGTAGAGAGGTAGAGAGGTAGAGAGGTAGAGAGGTAGAGAGGTAGAGAGGTAGAGAGGTAGAGAGGTAGAGAGGTAGAGAGGTAGAGAGGTAGAGAGGTAGAGAGGTAGAGAGGTAGAGAGGTAGAGAGGTAGAGAGGTAGAGAGGTAGAGAGGTAGAGAGGTAGAGAGGTAGAGAGGTAGAGAGGTAGAGAGGTAGAGAGGTAGAGAGGTAGAGAGGTAGAGAGGTAGAGAGGTACAGAGGTAGAGAGGTAGAGACGTATAGAGGTAGAGAGGTAGAGAGGTAGAGAGGTACAGGTACAGGTAGACGAAGAGTGAGAGGGAGAAGGAGGGGAAGGGGGAGAGGGAGGGAGAGGGGGAGGGGGAGAGGGAGAGGTAGGGGGAGAGGGAGAGGAAGGGGGGGAGAGGGAGAGAGAGGGAGAGGGTTTTAGTTTTTCTCAATTACATCTGCGAATTGGCTCTGTTTTGAAATATTACATAAAGGTGTCTCTCATCTCTCTCGTTACGTTTTTTAGAATACTGATGCTAAGTTCCTTTGTGCTGAGTAATTTATGAGTAACGTCTGTATATTATATAAAATTCAGCTGGATCTTGAACTATACCCATTGATTTGCGCAGGGTTAGTCCTGTTTTTCCTTAGTTTAAAATTACCCCGAAATGACGGGAAAATATCTCATTGCTTCGGAAAACCGGTAACAACATAAATACGAAATCCACGCGAGCGAAGCCGCGGGCAACAGCTAGTATTACATAAAAGTGTCTCTCATCTCTCTCTTTACATTTGTTAGGATACTGCTGCTAAGTTTCTCTGTTGTGAGTAACTTATGAGTGACGTCTGTATATTATATAAAATTTAACTGGATCTTGAATTATACTCATTGATTTGCGCAGGGTTAATTCTGTTTTTCCTTAGTTTAAAATTACCCTGAAATGACGGGAAGAAAATTGCTTCGGAATACCGGTAACAACCCAAATACCAAATCCACGCGAGCGAAGCCGCGGGTAACAGCTAGTATTACATATACTTTTCATATATTTGCTGTTAAAGTATGTTAATAACGTCGCAGGTGGAGGGCTGTGGTCTCTGCCTACCCGGAAAGGATAGAGGCGTGGTGTTATGTGTTTGAAAGAGTATGTAAATATTTTAATCGTCAAAAAATACCTCAGTTAACAGCGCAAGGTTTATTTGGCAAGGCCAATATGTTTTCTCGTTTTGATCTACGTTTCTTAAAGAACGTTTTTCAGGTTTTTGGTATGAATAAGCTGAGTACTTCATAACACGGTCCCCAGTACGTCATCCCTCATTTTTCACCTGAGCTTTAAACGCACCGCAAATCACCACCCTCACTTGACTGATATTCCTTATATCATGTTTTCTAGTGTATATAATCATAATCTTTTGAAGTCACAAGTGTATAGGCTTCTTATGTGTGAGCTGAGCTCGTTGCATCGTCTCATTTATATCCTCAAGATATAAAAATCTTTGCCACAGAGTAATATATACAGTTATTGTAAAACGCGCGTCTTTGCCAGTATCTACAGTCGAAATAAAAGCTTGATTAGAATGACAGCAGCAAAGCTGTATGAGAACAGGACGGAACGATACGTGTCTTTGTCGCTCCCACATAATCAAGCTACATTATTTCCTGAGCTTGCTTTCTACGCATTGGGCCGCGGGTTCGATCCCCGCCCGGGGCAAACGTTTGTGTGATGAACTCGAATTTTTACTCTATGTCTGGGTGGTAGTTATTTATTTATGTCCGAGCGAAGCAAGGAGGTTTTTGTTCTAAGATTTATGTGCGTAATCATACAACCTTTTCCTAGTGTGGGTTCAGATGACTTTGTGTGAATAGTCCCACCAATTATTTTGACTGTAGCGCAAGAGCTTAGGGTTTACTTGCTCTAGCTTCTTGCATCGTATACAAGCACTATAACTTCAGGTAAATACGTAATTTTCGTTACTACTATCAAATTTTCGTACCGATATAAATTACATCATCAAATGAACTCCATATTCTTGTTAAATTTTAGTGACCAAAGCAGTTCTGAAATTACAAATCTAGGCATTGCCTAGTTTGGGATCAGTTATGTGACTATTATCCTAAATTTTTTCGACTGTATCGCAAGTAGCTTACCTACTAGCTGCTCTTCCTACTTGCATGTGTATGAATGTACTGTACGTATGAAGCTAAAACTGAAAAGAGTAAAAGTAGCAATTATTATTACTATGCACTTTTGTAAACTCTGCGTGCTTTGTGCTGAGCAAGGAGGCGACCATACAACCATCCTGACGTCAGAAGGGCTGGTCGAAAAAATACAGATTCCCAAGAATTCATCCTAAGCAGCATTTTTTTATGATAGGTAGCAAATAGGTAGAAAATTTTGACCAAACTCTCACAAGCAAACTCTGTAGGCAACCAGCCATTCTGACGAACACACTTGAATCGTATACAAGCACCCTAACTGCAGGTAAATAAATACGTAACAGGCAAGAAGAAGTGCGTCATAGATAGACGATACGATACGATGAGTACCTGGTGTGGGCGTACTGCGGTGAGAAATCGATTCTGATAACGGAATTAAACGGAATTGTACATAATTATTCAGAATAAGTTTAGAAGTCTTTGACACGGGGTGATACTACTCTTATCCGGCAACACTCGGACCATCATATTCTCAAAAATATTTTATAAAAATAAATACACATACATACTTAGATTTATGGAAATTCCGACCAGAAAACAAAAAAAAATAGTGTAACGACACATCTGCGAAAATTCCTACGCGGAAAGTTCGACCAGATACACGACATACGTAGGTAACCTAAGAAGCGTTGAGCGAAACTCTGCGTGTGGGAAAGATCCGCTTGCCACACTGAAACTACCAAATCTGACATCGAACAGGCCAGTTAAGTTTGGAATACAACCCAACAACCCGAAGAAACCCAACCCAAACCCGAAGCAATTCAGGTGGAAAGTAAATTTTATTTTATAATTTCCCAACATGAAAATAAAAACACTTTGTATAAACATCTGCGCGTGTTCAAAACCTTTCAGGCTAACTACGAATATGTTAACGCTATATTTTTAGTTCGTTCATTTCTAAACCTAAAATTTAATTTAAAACATTTCAGACATTTTAAACTTAAAGAAAATTGAACAAGGTTTCCCACTTAGCAATAATACGATAGCAGTGCGAATTCGATATCAGAATTAAACAGCTAGAAAGAGGTATGGTTACGTAAAGACCTTTATTACAGTCACGGCCACGTCAAGCTTGACACATTAGATTTTGTACCGCGCAAGGAGGTCCAAAATTTTTGGTACCGCGCTTATGTAAACCAATGTAGAGACAGAAATCACACTGCGAGTGTCAATCTCGATCTGCTCATGATTGTATGTACTTAATCCAGGATTGGCGTTTATTTTTTTAGCCATTGAACATTTTGCGTGGAATCAAATCTCTTTTTTTTTTCAGTTGAGTACATTTATTTTACCAGTAAAGATTATAAGAGCGCACAAATAAATTCATGGAACGATTCAAATGGAACGATTCTACACTGTGTAACAAAAAGAGTTTAAAGATAAGAATCCATAAAACTGAACAACTTTTCCCATGGAACATAGGAAAAGAACATGGAACGATATACAAAAAAAAACAAATTAATTATACTTTATTGTTAATATCAGATAATAAAATTGAATTTTGTTAGTTCTTAATCATATAGGGTGATTGGAAGCTGGGTGCAAAGCCTTAAAGGGCTGACATCATTTAGAACATAATAAGCCATATTTGTCTTAGACGAAGTCGCATGTTTTTTTTTTCATTGTTACTTTAATGTTTATGACAAAAAACTCCAAAATTTTACTATTAATTGCTAACAGTGTTATATTAAAGTGGTTTGGTCATTATTTTTTTTTTTTTTAACCGAATTCAAAAAAGGAGGAGGTTCTATGTTCCACTGTGTCTGTATCACAGTACTGTATGTATTTTTTTTTATGTATGTTCACCGATTACTCTGTCAGTTGTGAACCGATTTGCAAAATTCTTTTTTTATCCAATATGGTATACTCCCGAGGTGGTCCCATTGTCACCAAGTCAGGATCTGATGAAGGGATCCTGAGGAAATCGAGGGAAACCCTCAAATTTTATAGGCACTTATTGCGTGTTTCATATATTTTTCAAAGCTACACAAGTACATAGCCCGTGTGGTGCCGGAAAAAAATAGTACAAAACCCTTAGGTGTCATAAAAGGTAACTAAGGGTTAATATTCTCTACCCGAGGGAGTCGTAAAAGGCAACTACGGGTTAAATACCAGAGAATGGGCTGCAGCATCCTTCTGTGTCGCCCGTGTAAGGCCGGCATAGAATAGTACCAACCCATCTCTACCCGTGGGTGTCGTAAAAGGCGACTAAGGGTTAATGAACCAGAAAATGGGCAGCAGCATTTTTCTGTGTCGCTTTTTACGTGTTTCATATATTTTTCAAAGCTATACAAGTATGTAGCCCGTGTGGTGCTGGCAAATAATAGTACCAACCCTTGGGTGTCATAAAATACGACTAAGGGTTAATATACTCTATCCGCGGGAGTCGTAAAAGGCGACTAAAGTTTAATAAACCAGAGAATGGGCAGCAGCACCTTTCTGTGACGCCAGTGTGGTGCCGGCATAGAATAGTATCAACTCATCTCTACCCGTGGATGTCGTGAAAGGTGACTAAGGGTTAACGAACCAAAGAATGGGCAGCAGCATCCTTCTGCGTCACCCGCATGGTGCCGGCATAGAATAGTACCAACCCATCTCTAACCGTGGGTGTCGCATAAGTTGACTAACGAATATACACCGGAGCATTGGCAGCAGCATCTTTCTGTGTATCGTACCATCTTACAAACTGCGGTCACCGACAACAGCGGTCACCAGCCGCAACGTTTACAAGCGAAGTGACTATGGTAAATCCTCTCCTAAATACCACGCTTTTTTGCCAGAGTTCTGGAGGGAGCTCCCTAACCTGCAATGGTCGTTTCATGGGATGATATGATGATCCTTTTGTGTATCGTATCATCTTGCATTCTGTAGTCGCCAACAACCGCGGTCCATGGTGCCAGCTGTGACGCTAACAAGTGTGGTGACAATGGTACTTCCCCTCCACATTGTTCCAGCAAAAGCTGGAATTTTGGAGGAAGCTTAGCTCCCTGTCCTGTGGTGAACGTTTTATGGGATGTTGTGATACAAGTATTTGCTCTTGGTATTCATCATATCATGTTAATGATGTGGTGATGGATGAAACAACTACTTAACGGTTAGAAGTTGGAGGATATTTTTTTAGAATTGTAGTTACGTTCTTTAAGATCGATAGTTTGAAGTATTTGTGGCCGAGTGGAAGTTGCTCTTTATTTGCGATCACGAAAATTAAGTAACTTTGGACGTGGTGTAGTCAGAACCTGGATGAGTGACCGCTAGTGGCACAACAATTAGAACATTCTGTCAATTGTAAAACGATTTTCAAAATTTCTTTTTTTTTACTGATCATCAATTTTAGAGTTAGAGATCCAGAGATTTATCCGTGAAATGCTCTAACCTTTTTGGTGACATCATGATTCTAAACAGTGACATGACAACACCAAGTTTTTTGTGTATCAAAAGATCAGAAGGCCTTTTAAATGGTTGGTCCTAGCCACTTTTAAAGAGTGATTATAAGATTATGATTTTATAACAGGATCAGTCAGGGTTACCAACCACCTGTTGGTGCCTGTACCTTAAGGTGTTTGTTTAACATTAAAACTTGTAAAATAAAAATAGTTTTAACAAAAACGAATCACCTCCTTCAAAAATTTGTAAGGAATCTATTAGCACTAAAAAGTATAAAATAACCATAGCAGTAATTATCAGCAACGTAGTGAAATAATAGAATATAACCAAGCCTATGTTTGTTTATTTCAATTATAAATTTACAAGAAATAGTTCATTTTGGAGTCGGTGCCAGCCAAGTCGCAAAACCAATTGAAGTATGTGCTACTAGCGAAATATCTTTTAAGTGCACTAACTCGCGCTACATACGCTGTAGGTATGCCGTTACCAAATTACGACGAGTTTTCATTTTCTATCTCGTGCCTTTTTTCTTAACCGACTTCAAAAAAGGAAGAGGTTCTTTGTTCCAATGCATGTACTTTTACATAAAATCTTAACCATTGAAAATTTATTATGGGATCCCCTCGAAGGTGAATAAAAAAGCAGTTCAACGTCTTCTGTATTTATTTATTTATTTATTTATTTATTTATGATCACCAACAGATTACACATTAAACAAAGAGATAGAAGATACAGTTAAACTAGGTTTATAGCTAAACGGTAAACCAATTAGAGGTGATTACAGCTTTCTTAAAATGACGGCAAATAAATAATATTAAATAATATTGAACATTAAATTAAATAGGAATAAAATTTACAAGAACATTGAAATTAATTGAAAAGTTAAGTCAAGTACCTACATAAAAATAAATAACAATAATAAATAAGCGCTATGAGTAAAAAGATTTTATCAGGTAAGAATTAGTTTGTGGATAAAATTTTTAAATGTACAATAATTATCCGCTAAAATGTCACTCTGAGTGAAGGTAATGTTACATTCACGGGCCATTCTGTTTAAAGGTGAGTGGTGCCCAAGATTTGTTCTGGCTGGTCTTAAAGCAAAGGGTCTATACTTATTAGAACGTGGTAAATTAGCTGGCGCCTTAATATTAACAAGAGAGAGCAGCTCAGGACAATCCAGAATACCCCTAACCAATTTATAGAAGAACATGATATCCAGGTAGCGTCTACGATCGGAGAGGGAGTTCATCTTAAAATGTTTAAGTCTTTCTGAGTAAGATTTAATCTTTTTTGCCAACCCAAACCTATATGAGAGATGCCACATAAATCTTTTTTGCACACTTTCTAGTTTTTTTATGTAAACGTCGTAATTAGGATTCCACGCCACGCTGCAGTATTCAAGATTGCTGCGTACTAGAGCATTATAAATCATAATCATAGTTTTGGAATTACGGAATTCTTTAGTATTGCGCAAGATAAATCCGAGGACTCGGAAACTTTTTTTACAGATCTTATCAATATGTGTGTGAAATCGCAGCTTGCTATCCAATAATACTCCTAAGTCACGTACACATTCCACTTCGTCCAAAGTTTCACCATTAATCGAATAAGAACGGATCATGCGCTTCTTTTCTCTGGTAAACCGAATCATAAAACATTTTTTTGCATTCAGGCACATCTTGTTTGCGTCACACCAAGAAACAAGTCTATTCAGATCGCTTTGCAGAAGCTCAGCTTCCTGTGGTGAATGAACACGCCTGACTAACTTTAAATCATCCGCAAATAGATAGCACTTTGAGTTAAGAAAGCAATCAGTTATATCGTTTATAAAAACGTTAAACAACAAAGGCCCCAAGTGACTACCCTGTGGCACCCCAGATAGGGAGACGTATGATCCTGAAGAGTAACCATTTACCACCACCGAAGATTCCCTGTCACGAAGGTAAGAACTGAACCAGTTAAGTAAACTTCCGTAGACTCCATAGCGCGAAAGCTTCTGAATTAAGATAATGTGATCGACTTTGTCAAAAGCTTTACTAAAGTCGGTATATATAATATCTAACGGATGTTTAGAATCCACCTCACCAGACAGATGCTCGATCAAGGAAACCAAATTGCTGGCAGTAGAGCGCGCTTTAATAAAGCCGTGCTGATGTGGAGTGATAACTTCTTTAAAGTGCCATGCGATGGTGGGGCAGATAAGTTTCTCAAATAGCTTTGCAAAGACAGAGAGAATAGAAATTGGCCTGTAATTTGTCACCAGCTTTTCGTCCCCATTCTTAAAGACTGGCACAATATTAGCTCTTTTCCAAAAAGAAGGAAAAGTTCCTGAAGAAAGCGATTTATTATAGATAATAGACAATGGATAAGCAAGCGCTTGAGCACAACGGACAGCAAAAACTGACGGGATACCATCAGGGCCGGCACCCTTGTACGGATCAAGTCTTTTTAAAGCCTTACGGACGTCCCAAACAGTAAGTGCTATTTGCCCTAGAGAAGCAGTACTACTCTCTTTACTTAAAGGAAGAGAATGTGAGGTTGCAGATGTAGCATTAGGGCTGAGAGCGAAGACCGACGAGAATTGATCAGCAAAAAGGGAACAAACATCAGGACCATTTGACGCAATCCTACTATCAAGATACATCTGAGATGGGTATGTACTTTTATTTACTTTTTTACTTTTAATGAATGACCATAAGAGCTTAGGATTAGACGCAATAGAAGATTCTAACCTCTGCAAATATCGTTTATAGCAAACAATTTGTAATATTTTACATCTAGTTCGCAATAGATCAAATGCTAATTGGTCTAACGGATTATTATTATACTTAATGAGTTTTTTCCTAAATTTAAATTTTTCACGTAAAAGATTTATCAATTGACGACTATACCAAACCGGGTATTTTTTCTTACTTGATTTACTTTTTGGGACATGTTTTGCTATAATTTCCCTAAGAATTACATAAAAATCACCTAACATTTCATCCACCGTTTTGGTACTGTCTAATTTAAGATCCCATTCAACTTGATTTAATTCTGTACATATTTTATCATAATCAGCTTTAAAGAAAAGAAATCTCTCAATATTATTGACTGCTAAATTTTGAGAGCAATGAAATTTTATATAGAACTCTAAGGGGGGGTGGTGCTTATCGACAACTGTTAGTGGATTAGAACATGGTTTTACATCTGTAACCAAAATATTGCTTAGAATTAGGTCTAATATCCTGTTATTATCATTTTTTATATGATTGTATTGATTAAGGGAGTTTAACGCCAAAGTGTTTAAAAGAGCATCCCCGAACGAACTGTGGTTGGTATTAGCTTTTAAATCAGTAGAATTGTTTGGAAGCGTCCACTCAATACCACCTAGGTTAAAATCGCCTACAATTAAAATATTAGATAAATTATGTAGTTCGAAGTTACGATTGGTATTGTCAATAAATTCCTCAAGTACATGTTTTTTAATAGGAGAAGGTAGGTACACACCGCAAATAAAATACTGTTCGTATTTCCCGTGACTTGTCTCTGCTTCTACACAGATCCAGAGATCCTCACACTTAGATTCTAGTTCATACATACGTCTAGACTTAAGCTGATTTGTGACTGCTACAAGGACGCCACCTCCACCCTTATTAGAATGAAACCCTGACGTTTCTCGATCTCTCCTATAAACTGTATAACGGGAGTCAAAAAGCTCCGAATCGTAGACGCTACTATTTAACCATGTTTCACAAAATATTATTACGTCATAATTATTACAAAGGACGTTAGTGTAAAGCTCATTTGTTTTAGTTCTTAACCCTCTAACATTTTGAAAATATATACTTAAGTTATTGAAATTTTACAAAACAAAATACCAACTCGTGCAAACATAAACAATAAAAACTTAAGAAAGCTGACGCAAAGTATCTTCGTTCCGAACAATAATGTATTTAGAGTCCTCATTTTTACGCATAAATATTTTCCCGTCGCGCACCCAAACGAACTTGTAGCTCAATTCTTTTGCTTTCTTGCGAGCCTCTGCGTGGAGAGATTTGTTTTCAGGCGTCAAGTTTTCTACAGTGTAAATTGGTTGAGCCTTCTCTAACGCAATGCCTAGGTGGCTAGAATTCAGTTTTTCCTTAGGGTGATCTTTATTGTATTTGATACATGCTGCAAGATAAGTGTCTCTCAACCTAGGGCTACTAAACTTTACAAGTATAGAGCGCGGACGAGTGGTGGACGGATTGAGCTTAGCAACTCTGGAGCAGTAATAAAATAAACTATATAAGATATATTGTTTCCTGCAATGCAACTTCTTGGCTGGCACCGACTCCAAAATGAACTATTTCTTGTAAAGTTATAATTGAAATAAACAAACATAGGCTTAGTTATATTCTATTATTTCACTACGTTGTTGATAATTACTGCTATGGTTATTTTATACTTTTTAGTGCTACTAGATTCCTTAAAAATTTCTGAAGGAGGTGATTCGTTTTTGTTAAAACTATTTTTAACGAAATAAATATAAACACTTATTTATACATACAAATGTGAACTGAATAAGAAGCTTGTAATAGTAGATTAGTAGCCAAGGGCTTTAAGGCATCAATTGCAGCCCGAGATATTTAAGCGCACGAGCGCAGCGAGGGCGCCTATAGTTCGAGGGTGCAATTGATGCTTACCCCCGAGCTAACTACTCTGCTTTACATCTCGATTGTGAGGTAAGTAGAAAAAAACCGGCATTACAAGAATTTTTTTTTTATTACTTACCGCCCTAGGGCTTTTCTAGCTACATTATTACCCTAACGCGCTAATTGGTCACCTACAAGCCCCATTTGGGGTAATAAGGACCTACTTTACCGAATATGAGAGATGTAAAGGCCCTAGGGCTTTTCTAGCTACATTATTACCCTGGAGCGCTAATTGGTCACCTACAAGCCCCATTTGGGGGTAATAAGGACCTACTGTCCTGTGTGGTGCCGGCGAAGAATAGTACCAACCCATACATACCCGTGGGTGTCGTAAGAGGCGACTAAGGGTTAACAGGAGGATGGGCAGCAGCATCCTCCTTTGCGTCTTACTTACTGCGGTCAACTACAACCGCGGTCCATGGTGCCAGCCGTAACGCTGCAAAGCGAGGTGACTATGGTACTTCCCCTCCACATTTTTCCAGCATAAGCTGGAATTCTGGAGGGAGCTCCCTGTCCTGTAGTGGACGTTTTTTTCACGGGATGTTATGATGAAGGACCTACTTACCGAATATGAGAGATGTAAAAGTATTTTTTGGAAGTGAAAACTTCTTTAGCGGCGCTTAAAAAAAAATTTATGGGGAAAAAACCTTGTATATATAGAGGTCAGTGGGAAAAAATAATAGATCGCATTGGATGTGGCATGAGATGGCGCTTTAGAACTCAGATCAAGCATAAAAATGGATTTAAAACTAATCATACCAAGTTAGAGCAGGCTCAATATATACAAAAGTTCTAAAGTGTGATAAAGACCAAAATATCTTTTTTGTCTTTGTCGCGTCAGATCTAAAATGAAGTATAGAAATGGATTTGCAACTAATCATACCAAGTTAGAGCAGGCTCAATATATACAAAAGTTCTAAAGTGTAATAAAGACCAAAAAATCTTTATTGTCTTTGTCATAGTCTCGGCTTTTTTAGTTGTGCACAAGCTGTCGAACTAAAAATCGCTATAATTCGAAAACTATTGACCCTAGACTACTCGTGTGCTGAGACAAATGATAGGTCTCGATGAGATCTACATTTCGGATGACAGCTGTCAAACTAATAATCGCTATAACTCGAAAACTACTGACCCTAGACTACTCGTGTGCTGAGTCAAATGATAGGTCTCGATGAGATCTACATTTCAGATGGCTGCTTTCAAACTAATTTTTTTTTGTTTTCACTTCTGCCGGCACTCCCGGAGTGCAACCCGTCCTTTTTTTTTAGTTGGGGGGCCTCATTCAGCTTTGCCGCCCTGGTCTTCTGACGGGCTTAGTCCGCCACTGTGATCCTGTAATCATCCTCCGTCTACAAAGACGTCTCGTTTTGCCCTGATTATCACGTTAAAAAACCTTCTCGGCCCCCGATCCAGAACCTCCAGATCGAGAGCCGAGCGCTCTAACCACTAGACCACGGAGTATGTAACTATAATACGCGAGGCAATAAGGCACAATTTGTAATTTTATGAGGTGTAAAAGAGTACAATGAAATTTTACATTTCATTGAAGTTACAAAGTTAAACAAGATTTAAATATTCACCTGTGTTGGCGGTAGTACTCACTAAATACAATTAAGGTGGTTGCTGAGCAGAAGTGCTGCCACTTTGAGAAATAAATTTATTGCGTCATAAATACAAAACATTTAATAAGGATTGTTTGATTGACGGCAATTTGAGGTAGTTCTATATTTTATTATCCATCACATCACATCTTAGCTTATCGTGAATAGCTTTGTATTGTAAAACTGCCAAAAACGGCCACTTTTTGCACTTCACCAATACAAAGCTATAAATGATAAGCTAAGCTATGATGTCACGGGTTATAACATATATAACTACCCTATATTGCCGCCAAACAAACAATACTACTGAAAAGTTTTGTATTTGCGACGCAATAAATTTATTTCTAAAAGTAAGGTGATGCCACCCAGCAACCGCCTTAAGGTTACCGCAAGATTTAAACTTTTTGTTTACTGCGGCTGCTAGCCTTTTGCTGGAAAACATTATTTTATCACTAAAGTTTTGTTTTTGTAGAGTTTGAAATCTGCTGGAATTAGTGAATTACCATAGTTATGCTTGGATAGTTATGTAACAATAACAATACAATGAAGCAGGTACTGCAATGCGTCATATTGTCAGCTGTTTGCTAGTAAATCATCTCTTAAGTAAGGTTTGTTTTAAACGATCGTACTTTGTCATCATGACATAATTGTGGTCGAAACGTTGGAAAAAGAGGTAAAAGTTTGCTTTTAAATACCACACCCTAAACAAAATAAACCTCCCTCTAACTACGTATACACAACATCCCACGAAACGTCCAGTGCAGAACTCCCCCAGAGCCCCCTCCAGAGCTCCAGCAAAAACGCGTGGTACTTTGCGACGATTACCATAGTCACCACGCTTGTAAGCGTTGCGGCTGGCGACCGCTGTTGTTGGTGACCGCAGTATGTAAGATGGTACGATACACAGAAAGATGAGCTGACCATTCTACAGTTCATAAGAATACACATAGAGCAAATGCTACAAGTTACTTCAAACGTAGCAAGCAATCTACGCCACGTTAACGGTTAAATGCTAGATAGCTAGATAGGTTAAAGTCCATTTATTTTACATATAACTCTTTTACTCCTTCGTTTTGTATGCAATTTTGTACTTAATTGTATTAATTAAATAACACAGAACAGAAAATGTCTAGTTCCTAGTTTTAGTTGATTTTTATTTTTTCTCTAGTCGAATAGGTACCAGCTGAAAACCAGCGCCGTGACTACTTTAAAAGTGGTCAGAGCATAAGCTGAGCTGGCTGCCTTTTTAGTAGACATAGATAGTTACATATAATAGTGTTAACAAATGAGAGGGAGTTGAGAAATATGTTAAATAAAACACTCGAAGTCTACTTACGTTTTGTAATAAGTTATTCACTTTACACAGTGTTAAAATTGATACATTAACACAATACCATACATGTGAAGAATAGTCTTCATAATTTTACACAATACGTGATTACTCTTTTAAAGGTAGAATTTCCCAGTTTGAAGAACAAAATACGACTGCCTGAGCGAGGCTGGCTCGAACGTTCAAGAGACCTCTCCCACTACAATATTACCCTTTCCATAAAACGCTGGGATTGGTCGAAAAGCCGCCGCGCTCTGGCAGCTCGCACAAAGGAGTCCATACAACAACCATTTATGAAAAATATCGTAAAACTATGAAAAGTTAGTAAATACTGGTGACTTAAATATTATAATATTGGAGATCAGAATATCTGTCATGACAACAGTCGGCCATCCGATTGTGATAGGTACGTCCTCGTACCGTCTCTCAAAAACGAATACATGTACAAAACTATTCTTAATAAGTTATAGAGATCCGAATGTTTGCTATAATATGACACAATATTATTTAACAGTGCTTTTACATTATGTGAAATTGATAAAACACAAGATTTAATTATGATTATGAAGTAATCAGACACAATTAATAAAGATTGTCAAGAAATACTCGTATTGACGTTTAATATTACAAGACGTCTCATACAAAATCTAAATAACAAAAAGGTTGGGAACTCGTAGTTCTTTGAAATATAATTTGTTTACATCCGTTTTTATCACGTAAAGTACGAATTAAGTACAATAGATTCAAAAAGATTTTGGTTTTTACATAGGGCAACAATGCCTACATAAGATTACTACTTACAATAAAATTATGATAATATTAAGTGTAATACAAGGCAACATGGCAACAAACAAACAATGATAGTAATAAAAATTATGTAGAACTATAAATAACAAAACCAAAATTTGGCACTAAGACACGGTTTGGCAACAAGGCCAGGATTTGGTAACAAAGACAGGATTTGGCAACAAGGCCACGGTATGGCATCGAACCCATGGTTTGGCATCAAGGCCATGGTTTGGTTTGGCATCAAGGCCACGGTTTGGCCTCAAGGCCATCGTTTCGCATCAAGACCATGGTTTGGCATCAAGGCCATGGTTCGGCATCAAGGCCATGGTTTGGCATCAAGACCAGAGTTTGGCATCAAGGCCATGGTTTGGCATCACGGCCATGGTTCGGCATCAAGGCCATGGTTTGGCATCAAGACCAGAGTTTGGCATCAAGGCCATGGTTTGGCACCAAGGCCATTATTTCTAATCTGAAATAAAAGATTATTATTTATATGACTTCTTCTTCTCATATTTAAGAGCCGCGCTCTTGTCGGTGGAGCAATCTCCATTTCTCTCTGTCCTCTGGCAATGATTTGACATCCTGATAAGACTCGACGTTTACCCTCTCTTTTATCTGGTCAAAATAAGTGCGTCTTGGTCTTCCTCTTCCTCTTCTGCCCTCTACTTTTCCTTCAATAATATTCTTTATGAAAGTGTCATGTCTTATCAGGTGTCCGGTTTATATGACAATTTATATGTAAATGAGTTTGGCTACAAGACCATAATATGTCAATGAATTGGGCTACACGGCCGTATGTCAATGAGTTCGGCTACAAGGCCGCATAAGTTACGCAACAAGGCAATAGGTAAGTTCCTAAGTGCAAGGTTAAAGGTTCCTATTTTCATGAAAGCTTTATTTATCGTCACAAAGGCTTTAAGGTTATGCCCAATGTAGTAAAAATACTACAAAGTAAAGAGTTTAGGTGTGATTATAAATAATTAGTAAATTATTAATTATGGTCGCATATTTAAGATTTATTCATTCAAATTTTAATCTCAGTGGCCGAAGATAGATGCGAAAAAGTTATTGAAACGTAGTATCATTGTTTATACAAAAAATGCATACTCATAATATGTGAATAAAAACCTTTTCCTTAATGAAAGGTGTTATGTTCATAGGTACACCCAACTGCACGTCAGTAGGAACACTCTGGACTTTATGGCGTGGTAATAGAGTTTCAAAAGTACAATTTGGGAACAGTAGAGGTATTAAAATGTTGACACTTAAACTAAAGTAATATTTAGTTAGCCAAATTTGCATTTAAATGTTCATGAACTCTTATTAAGCTTCTTTAACTGTATTGTTAGTTAGGGATTTGCACAGTGCTAGGTAACTTGCATATCTATTTTGCAATGTATATCACCTTTAGCCTCAATAATTGACTGGAAGAAGTTCCATTTCGAGGTAAGTCCGCATTTTCATGTTTTGTAACGGATCTTAAGTTATACGTCTCAATAAATTGAAGTGCAATAAAGAGCCACCCTACAAAATCACAAAACCTCTGAAGATAAGGCAATAGATGAAGAAAATGTAGCTCTTTACGCCTTAAGGCAATTTCTGCATAGAGTGCAATACATTTTCCATAAATTCTTCGGGAACTCTATGAAAAATTTACAAAGGGATTATAATTAGTAATTAGGGATTATAATCAATATTTTCCCGTGTCCAATAGATTATTAAGAACTCTAGAGGATGTTCACACTGGTTTGAAGTGTCATATTTCTTATGATTCTTTCCTTTCTTTCTTATTAATTAATTAATTACAATAACTACACCATCTTTTTATTTTATTATTATTTTGATGTAGCATGTAAGCATGAAAGGAGGTAAGCCTCGCTAATGCTTGTTCACTCTAGCTTTGAAAAGATTCAGATAAACATAGGGAAAAACTTTAGTATTTCCTTTGGAAAATGTGTTTTCTTTACTCTTTCGCTAGATCATCGCAGGCGAAGTCGCGGGTAATAGGTAGTTAAAAATATTCTCGCTTTTATTTCTGCTTCATATGACTGATATTTACCGTTCAATGTATGGAATAATCATATGTATTGTAAATACAGTATTTTTCTAAACCAAAATATATATATTTTTTTGGTTTGACTCAAATTAACGCACACATTGTCAAATCAAAATTGGTGACGTGAAATCGTGATACATGTTTATCTATTAGTCAAGTTACGTGTAATTTGGGAAAGTTTAAATAAATTATAGGTATGGTAATATACGAGTATAAAAGTATCAGAAAGTTGATCTAATGTATTGAGTTGGGCTTTATCATGTCTTAACTATTAATTAGTGTGCTATCAACCGAACAATTTTCATTTTCTCTCTTCTGTGTACATCACTTCTGTCGATAAAAGTGATATTATAATAATAATTAATCGATAAAAGTGACCGTCTTCGTTGTTTTGATAAGATTTCAAGAGACGAGCGATTGTATAACGTGATTGGTTAATCAACAAACTTTATGGTAATTAGCGATTTTTAACAATTATTGCTTCAAAGTATCATGTGCTAGTAGGATAGTTTTAGTTTCTCAAATACTATCATTGTTTTGTGTGATAACTGGTGATAGATAACCAAGACAATTCAATCCGCCCTTAGTTGCAAGCGAAGAAAAACTAAGAAAAAAAGAAGGTATTTGTCAAAATCATCATATTTGTTATTTAAAAGTAATTTAAACCTTGCTTACTAAAAGAGTTACTTAAGTAAGGAATAAAATTAGTGTGAATTGTGACCAACAGCAACAAAAATAGTGAAGTGCAGTGTTCACCGACTAGCCAATATAAATATACTTCAATCGTCAGTTTACCACTGTATATATCAGCAGTCTCTTTTGTAAGTGCAACACTACTTCGTCGATTATGATTCTGCCGCCGATCATCTCACATACTTTAAGTCGGCCAAAATCACATTCTGACGAATATTGTTTTATTGAAGATTTTAATTAATTATTATTTTACTGGCAGGGCTCACCATATGGGCAGGGCATATCGCAAGACGAACCGATCGCCGAAGAGGCGTAAAGGCACTAGAGTGGCGACTCCCGTACCAGTAGACGAAGCGTAGGCGGGCCCCTCAGAAGGTGGACGGTCCGGTCAAGGTCGCGGGAAGCCGCTGGATGCAAGCAGCGCTGGACCGGGCATCAGGAAAAGAAGATCTCTTGGGAAGACCTATGTCCAACAGCGGACGTCTTTCGGCTGATATGATGATGTTTTTATTACCGACATAGCGCAGATAATACTAACGATATTTAGTGTTCGTGATTATTCTGCTTAAAGGCTTAAATTAACAATAAATACAATTGTGATTCCTATCGACCAGGCTGTCATTTCGGTCTATTTTCAAAAGTGTCATGTCTAAACTATTGATATAATTGATCTAAGTATATGTTTTTTTTTTTTAGTATTTCAATAACCATGTTGAAGAAAGGTTAAAGAGAACTTCCAAAATATATATGTATATATATATATATATATATATCTATATTACCCAATTACTTATAATGTCATTTTGTCACACCATAAAAAGGGGACTTTGCCATAAAACTACCTAACAAAAGATACCAATAAAACTGAATAGAACACAGATCTATGCGGCATAGAAATAACACTTAGTTCGTATTATTTTTATGTATATAGAATCGAATGTAAATTTATTGCGAGCACCCACCCAGAGATACAAGCAAGCACACTTGAATAGGGTGTTTTCGACCACATTTTGAAATGTTCACTGGACGGCGCTAAAAAATAATGCCACCGTGTAATCGGTATGAAATTATATAGATTTTATATATTTTACTATGATTATAAAGATAAATTACCAACAGTGATAAGCGTACCACCCATCGACACCTAAAAAACGCAGTGACAGAAGTCAGGCAAAGCTGCTTATTTGATTGATTCGGCAAAACTGTTGGGCGAATGGGGTCTAGTCTCAACAATCTGAATAGAGAAACGACCGGAAATCCACTCGTCAAAATATTTAAAACAAAAGCAAGGAACTATTCGACCGGGTTACAAGCTGTCAAAACTTTCAAACGAATTGAAACTATGTAAAATTCAGCGTATTAACTAAAAATATTTGAGTGGTTAGAGTGTCCCTCGCTGGAAATAAGATTGTTCACTAATCTACGCTACAATAATATTACAGATAAAATGTCACTGGGTTAATCAATTACTACAGAACAGATTTAACTGTTCATATTTAAAAAAAAAATACAACACTATCCCTAACATAAGCTACGATTTTTTTTTAATGGAAATTGGTATGTTTTGAGTAGGTTTTCAGTTTTAAATTGTGACTAGTCTCATATGTGTCTTGAACTAATTTAACGGTATTAGTCACTGTTATATAAACCTGTAAATATTAAATTGTAAAGCTACTGATTAATAAATTATTCTACCTTACTCTGAAGAGAAGTGCAGCTTAGTTCAGATATTTATTATTAAACTTATTTTATTTGCTTTAGCAGTTTTTTTTTTCTTTGGTTTTAATATTTAAAGTTGGACATTTTGTTTGATTTAGAATAGATATGTAGTTTTATTTCTTTAAGATTTAGTACCTAGTCAACCGAGCTGCGCTCTTAGACGCCTCAGGTGAGCAAGCTATGGTACCCGCCAACAGTTGGCGCTCTAGGTTTCTGTCTAAAACGCGATGTTTTAAAACAATGCTTAGAAACACGGGAAAAAACAGACATGAGACCTATCTAGATCGATTTTGCCCCCGGCAACCCCCGTATGGTAAATTTCGTTGAAATCGTTAGAGCCGTTATCGACAAACATTTTACAAATATATTATGGCTCGTTTAATAGTATAGGACTAACAAACAAAACAATATTCTAACAAAATAGTACCATGGGTATATCCTTCATGCTATTTTGGTACATTGTTTCCTAGTCCAACAGAAGATTGTTAAAATTTGTTTAAACTTAACGACATCGTTTACAATTTTTATTTTTGTAGTGTCGAAATTAGTCACAGCATTGTTATGGGTGTCTGCCGCATCAGGGTCAAGGAAGGTTAACTACAAAGCCTAACTACTGAGACTCTATAAAAAAAACCAAAAACCAAGTCATTGGTGTTACCTCCATATGCCTGGAGTTGACTACTCACTGGGCTGATTGTGCGAGTGGCAGCTGGTTGCACGCACAGCCTGCCGCTTACCAGTCGCCTTGTGTTGTGGCGCTGGCTGCACGGCCTGCTGTTCATCAGGCGCGGATGGCCGTGGTGCTGACTGCATGGCCTGTTGTCCACCAGGCGCCGACTGCCAGCTGTGGTTCTGGCTGCATGGGCTGCTTTCCACCAGGCGACGACTGCTGTGGGCTGGCTGTATGGGCTGCTGTCCACCAGGCACAGACTTTTGAGGGCTGGCTGCATGGCCTGCTGTCCACGAGGCCCTGACTGCTGTGGGCTGGCTGCATGGCCTGCTGTCTACCAGGCTCCGACTGCTGTGGGTTGACTGCATGGCCTGCTGTCCACGAGGCCCCGACTGCTGTGGGCTGGCTGCATGGCCTGCTGTCCACCAGGCACCGACTGCTGTGGGTTGACGGCATGGCCTGCTGTCCACCAAGCACCAACTGCTGTCCACCAAGCACCGACTGCTGTGGTCTGGCTGCATGGCCTGCTGTCCACGAGGCCCCGACTGCTGTGGGCTGGCTGCTTGGCCTGCTGCTCGCCCGGCGCAGTCTGCTGCGCTGCACAGCTAGGCAACGCTCGAATCGAAGCTCGACCCTTGCCATGGTTATGGGTTTTGTCCATTATGACGTGCTGAAATGTAAAAATTCCAGCGCGAGTATCTATTGTATAGAAGCGATCAATATTTGAAACGCTTTTAAGGCTTTAAATTGAATGAAAGCTATAAACGTAATAGTGGACACTTTTAAGTAGCTTTTAGTTAGATATTACGTGTTTTTTTTTTGTGGTTTGTAGCAGTAAATTTAAAACAAAATAAAGAACATAATTAATTGAAACAGTGAACTACGCATGGGAATACGAACCAATAGACCATCAGACTATTATTTTGAATACGTACCTACACAAAAAAATATTACAAGCATATGTAAAACACAACTAAGAGATTAATTTGTCTGAATGAAAGCATGAAATGTTGTTTGTTTTAAACTCAGGCTTGATAATAAATGTTTAAAGTGAACTGTGTACACTTATTCCTTAGTAACGTCTAACGATTTTGTGCAAAAATGATTTAAAATGTAGGTAGCATGTAGGTAGTATACAATCATAACTATTTACTTTAAATAATCACTCGTCCTTAACACAACGTTAAAAAAAGTGAAAAAAAATACCACATGAAAAAAAAAACAAGTAGTCGATTTCCAGTTTTTCCACTCATTTCAAACAAGTCAGTTTTTGAGATACAGCAGATGTATTTTTGAACATTATCAGTCCACTTTGTGGGAAGTGAGGGCTCGTATCCCGCTTCTGACATGTTAACAAATGAGAGGGAGTTGAGAAATATGTTAAATAAAACACTCGAAGTCTACTTACGTTTTGTAATAAGTTATTCACTTTACACAGTGTTAAAATTGATACATTAACACAATACCATACATGTGAAGAATAGTCTTCATAATTTTACACAATACGTGATTACTCTTTTAAAGGTAGAATTTCCCAGTTTGAAGAACAAAATACGACTGCCTGAGCGAGGCTGGCTCGAACGTTCAAGAGACCTCTCCCACTACTGTGAGGGTCACGGCCTTATGACTCTGTGATGGGAGTCAAACCCATGTATAAATCGAAATGTATTATCTCGATTTGTTAGTCTTAAATTTTGTTGATCGTCTTTTATTGGACCGATTGATAAAATATTACTTCACAGTTTTGTCTAGCCAAGCACTGTGCTGTGAGATATTAATAAAATGACAAATTTACTTGTAAATGGCAAAGTTTTAGAATAGCTCGGCTTATTAAGTTAGGCAAGAGTAGGTGCTTACTTTTGGACCTGAAGTGTCTCGAATTATTACGAATTAGGGAGGAGGTAATATGTTGAGAGAAACAATGAATTTTGTGGTAACAAACGATAAATATTTTATTTACCACATAATGCGCCTGCATCTTTATATTTACTCAAAACCAACGAATCCGATACAATATATCATTGTATTAAGGAATAGATAAAGTAAGGCGGGAAAATTACAAGTAATTGAATTTAATATAATATCGATATTCGTTGGTTCTTGTTCGCAAAATTAAGCCCAAATTGCAGGAAGTGGAAAGGAACAAGAGAACGAAAACCACTTTGGCGTTGCCCTAAACAACAATTAAATGCCTTAGATAGGTATTGACAATAGGCAGTGACATGAAATATAGGTACAATTAAATCATTACAATTATCACTTACTTTTATTGTGGCCACAATAACACCTTAAGTTTGCCCTCTCAGATTACGATTGACACTAGGTTCGACATTGCAATTTATATCAAATGGCGCAAAATATACTAGTCAATCTAATCTCAAATGGCAAACGGTAAATTATATCTATAATTAACAAAAAGAACATGTTGGTATGCTTATCTGGTAATTAGGCGTTTCCACAATTCGCCTTTAGTACTCGTATACCACTGACTCTACGTATTCGTATACCGAATAAAAAAAAAAACACACTTCACTCACTACACCTCTCGTGAGATGATGCACACCGAATGGCCCGCTGGCCCTCTATATCGCCAACGCCGCGCGCGCGCCCCTGTTACATTCGTAACCATCATTGGCTCTCTGTCGCAAGCCACGCGATTCCTTATTGGTGGAAACCCAATGCGCTGCATTTACGCGCCAAAACTGCCTGACCTGAAACTGTTAGTGTGTGTGTTTAAATTTTCCTATACAGGAGCAAACAGATGCACTCTAAGTCTTAGACCTAAGGCTCTGCTTTGCTAAACAAGATAGTGGCACTTACGCCCTTTTTTATAAAATTTGCAATCCAAAGTCAATCCGAACGCTTACCGCGCTCCTTGCGTCTTTGTTATGTTTCTCAGAACCAGGGCAAGTCTCCGTATGTTTCGGGAGTTCTCATTTCTATTGAAATGATAAAAAAAAATATGGTTGGGATTTTATTTTTATTAGTAGCAGGCTTGTCCTATTACATCCCTCTCCCTGTAGATAGTTAGAGAACCTGTTCTCCTAGCTCTCTACACAAATAATAATCTCATTATACTTCCTTCAATCTTACCTAATCATCAACAAACGCAACAACTCCGCCTAACTAAATCCTCAGCTAATTTATTCTTCTAACTCCTCTAACAGCCTATAACCCTAATCAAATCACCTACTTTACCCTAAGACTTATCTATTTATTACAATCTCCTACCTTTCTTTTATACAAACCTACCTGCGTACACATAACCTTATTTATTTACTTTTAATATACTCGCCTACGTAATATAACCATATCTGCAAATAAATCTACCTAGCGAACCTTTTTACCTAACTCTACGAACATAAATCCTCCCAATACTACACAGCCCTTACATAACCTAAGGGTTCGTATATAAATCTTCTATCCTTTTCAAAACCTACCTGCTCATGTACTACGTAACTAGTTTCCTTAGCACTGTCATAAATGTGGGCGTTACCTTTGCGTATCGACGCCCCCTTCTCATTTAATCTTACAAAGAGTAAATGGTACCTAACCTGTTACTAGCATCTAATAATCTACTTGTTTACGCCCTCTACGGGTTTCAACTCTATCTGCCATTTTTCTAAAGATAAGTTAAACAATAATGGGTAAGAGATGTATCCGTAACTTCGAGTGCCTCTGTATCAATTTAACTATTTTAGGAATCGCTTGTTTTCCTTTCAAATATTAATTTATGCTACGAGTAGAATTATTATGACAGTATTTTAGTCATGCGCCAAGTCCAGGTCAGATCTTTACACAACATCGATCCAGATCCCCACTCACCGGCGGACGGTGGCAGCCGACCAAAGAGTCGATTTGTGTACGAAGCCGATTACTATCCCCCAACTAGAGCAAGTCTAGCCAAGACGACCGTAACGGCTTGATGTTGTTTGTCGATGATGTTTGCAATGATTTCCACACTACCTCCTCCGAACGAAGCCAGGTTGCAGGGAGAAACGAAGTAAATGCGGATTCATTGATCTTTTTCACTCTATATGCATAGAAGTGTCTTCTCGTTGTATGTGAGTTGCGGGGCCCCTTTTCTTACATTCATACGACATATACGTTTGTATGGTCGAACTTAGTCTGGCCTGGCTCGGTCAGCATTAACTTCATAATGTCAGGTAATTAAATATCAGGTCAGTTTATAATGTAAGCATGAACTTAATGCCCCAAAGGGTCAATCATTTACAAGCGTTTTCAGTTTATATTCCAACATAAAATCTCTTTGTGACACTCCAGTTCTAATAGGATTAAATAATTCTGTTACTACCTGACTGTATTGGTATTAAAAGTTTGTTGTCAGAATAAATAAAATTAAATGAAATGCTCATTCTGATCGATTTAACAAAATCAATTGGCACTTGATATGGATACGATCTCCTCACAATTAAAGTTCTCGAAACTCGCTTTTCGGTTTTCCTGTCTTTTCAAATTAAAATATTTTATTGCATGTGGCATTATTATTCCTTTCAATAGATTGGCTATTTAAAAGTGAAATCTTTGAGACAGAGTATCTATAGTGTAATAATATGCCAAAAGCCTGTTTTATATGAAATAGTACAGCTGAGTGCCCTTTCCTGTTACTTGGGTAAATGGCTACTCTCATTGGTCATAGCAGCTCTTGAGTCCTTCCCTTTTCACCAGAGTATGGGTACAGCTATGTATTAACCTGTATAAGAGTTTCAGCCTGACCGTGAGTAATTTTATTTATTTATTAGCTGGTGCCCGCGACTTTGTCTGCGCAGTTTTATAAATTGTAGCCTACGTGTTATTCTGACGTATAAGCTATATTATTGAAAAGTTTTATTAAAATCCATTCAGTAGTTTTTACGTGATAAAGTAACAAACACTCATCCATCAATCCATACTTACAAACCTTCGCGTTTATAATATAAGTAGGATTTATAGTACAATGAGGTGTTAGACCTGTTGTATATCTTGTATTTGTTTCTCGAGATCGGCAACACCTTTTGTTTAGACGAACGGCCTATATTGAAATAAGGTAGGTGATACGCGATGTCAATGAAGTTTATATTATCGCTTAATTGTAATGTCAACTACTTGTATCATGACATATTTTCTAATGATTTTACTTAACTGGGCTCTGTATAGCATTGTTTTGAGACGCTTTATATATCATGACTGGCAGTAAAACTTAGAGCTACTTATAGTTCTTTCTATCTAGCATATTCCGAATAGATCTTGATCTCACTTAATAATTGATTGCGGACCTATGAAAATAACAATCTCCGATTTTGTCTTTGCCTTCGCAAGGTAAAGTAAATCACCATATATTTTATTTTATACGAAAATGTAATGAAACCTGTTTTTTTTTTCTCTCAACCTTATCTCTATCGTTTTCCTTTCACATTTTACTGCTGGACAAATCTACCTAAATCGTATCGCACTTCCTTTCACTATCACCGAAATTAATTGTATTCAATAATCTTATTGCTCATTTGCGGCAAATAACGGACCCGTGTGGTTCCGGCAACGAATAGTACCAACCCATATCTTGCCATGGGTGTCGCAAAAGACGACTAAGGGCTTACGAACAGAAGGATAGGCAGCAGTTTTTTTTTTCTGTCTCTGTGCATCGTACCACCTTACATACTGCGGTCATAAATAACAGCTGTCACCTGCCGCAACGCTTACAAGTGTGGTGACCATGGTAAATCTCCTCCTAAGTACCTCTTGTTTTTGCTGGGGTTCTGAAGGTAGCTCCTTGTACTGAAGTGGGCGTTTCATGGAATATTACGATCGATCATTTCATAACCAATCTCAATTATAGTAGTCCACTCCTGAGCTAAAGTATATACCTATCGATATTCCACTCGCTTCTACAAGCTCGACATTATCTAATTTTCTAATCAAATTATATCAGTTCAGTAATTCTTTGAACCACGAAGTTCTTGTTTATAAGACCTCGATTTTTATCTCAACAACATACAACCATAAAATCTACTCTTGTAGCTACCTGCCTTATCTAGCGGTTAACTACTGCCGTTGTCTGCCATTAGTACAGCCCGGATTGCCAACATCTAGCCATTCTCTTGGGTGCCTTTTTAGGGTTCCGTATTGCATTATAAACGGCATACATACATACATACATACATACATAACATCACGCCTTGTTCCCGTCAGGGTAGGCAGAGACCACAGTTCTCCACGAAATACAGGATAACTTGATACTTATCTGCCAATAGCTAATCTTTTAGCTTTAAACTTGTACTAAGATATATCTACTTATACTAAAGAGAAAAATTATATTACCTATCACCCTCATGACCTAACTTGTTACTTATTTGCTCCTAATGCCTATATACCTACTAGTAAATATGACATATTACCATACTGCCATAAAAGTTGTGGCTTTTAAATCAAGCTTCGTTTTTAAAATCTCATTTATCAGTTCATTTAACCTTTACTGACTTATCATTATAAACATTTAATGATATGCAACCTCCTCTGAAATGCGACACGTTCTTAACCTTTGTAAAGGACTCAAGCTTCGGACTCGAACCGTAAGCGAAGTCATAACAAATCGCTAGTTAATTTTATCAGCCGCTAGAATTTTTACAAAGAATCATAAAGTTCCCTTTTTGTTTATCTTTCGGTAAAGTTTATTACTAACGTCCGGCTGCATGCTTTGTAGCTATTGTTTAAAGACCGTCGGCTTTCTAAATAACTCAATACACTGGGAATACCATTATTCTTGCCAGTTTCAAGAACAAGCAACAAAAAATTAAACCTTATAAAATTCAAAGGTCCTATTCGGTACGAGTACATGTGTTTCTTTGTTAAACCGTGGCCTTTCTTGAGTTATCTATTACCCAGGCGGAACTGAATGTAAGAAAAACTTTCTTTTGTTTCGACCGTTCTTAGAAACAAAACTGCATTTCTTATCGCAGTTTTAAAATTATTCTTAAACTTACTAAGTATTACCTCGCTCACTATTCCAAGCATTCTTAACCTATAGACGAATACTTTCCTTTTCGTGATTCGGAAAGCACGTTACCTAAATCAACGATCTCAGACTTTAGTCTTGGCTTGAAAACTCATAACATCTAAGTCATTTCAGCTAAACCTTAATAAGCCACTATCGACCTTTATTAACCTAAGTGATAACTGCCCTACCACCTTAATACCTAATAAATACGCTTTAAGAAGATTCTTAGCTTGTTATAAGCTCGTATCGTTGTTCAAAATACGGTTTACACCCCTTACCTACCTACTTTATAACAAACACTAGCAACACCTCTTCTATAAAATCTAGCCTAACTTGAAAACCTGAGTGAGTACTCGTCGTTATCACTATGCAAAACAACCGTAAGTTTATCTTTTTACTCTTACAATTATGCCCCTCTATATTCCTTATCAGCTATTGTTAAGTTATCAGAACTTAACACAATAATAATTCCATTACTTGTTTCTTCACTTCAGCAATGACCATACCATAATAGATCAAAAGCTTTCAGAATAATCGATTCAAGTAGTTTTTGATCAAAGTTTATACAACTTTGAGATCATTAAGGAATCGAACCCTCTATGTTTACCAATAAAATTATGGATAAGAACGCATTTAGATATGTGGACAGTGCTTACACACTTACTAGCGCTACCATACTGCAAGCTTTTTATGCTATCCTAAGTCTAGTATCGGACCATACCTCATGGTCTAATATCCTTTTTAATAAAGCCTGAAACAATACCTAAAGGAAGCTCTGGCTATTTATACCTATTTACCCTTTCGGTTCTATCGAAACTAACCTAACCTTAACGATATTAGCTACCTAACTACTAACCTAACTGTAAATAACAGCTGTGTATTTTTTTTCTCTCTACTCTAAATTGCTATCATATAACCCAGAATTTAAATTGTGTAAACTTTATACCCGCTTGAACTCTTCGTCATAAATGTAAATAGGATTGCAATTAAGAACCTGAAAATAGCACACAGTAATATCTCATGCAACAGTATAAGTAAAAGGTGTTTAAAATGGCCATAATAATAACTGTTCTGGAAATGTCATTTGCTATACCAGTATTTTCTCAACAAATTACCTCTCCCAGATATTTTAATTAAATAAGCTTCTTTTGTATTTTATATTTCACCTACTTTATTATTATTTTAAATGCCTTTTTTTGAGTTGAGATTTACAATAGTTTATCTCTCAAACTGCCTCTCCCAGATCTTTGGACTAAACAAGCACCTTTAATATTTTATCTATAAAAGTATAATGCGCCTGCATCTTTATATTTACTCAAAACCAACGAATCCGATACAATATATCATTGTATTAAGGAATAGATAAAGTAAGGCGGGAAAATTACAAGTAATTGAATTTAATATAATATCGATATTCGTTGGTTCTTGTTCGCAAAATTAAGCCCAAATTGCAGGAAGTGGAAAGGAACAAGAGAACGAAAACCACTTTGGCGTTGCCCTAAACAACAATTAAATGCCTTAGATAGGTATTGACAATAGGCAGTGACATGAAATATAGGTACAATTAAATCATTACAATTATCACTTACTTTTATTGTGGCCACAATAACACCTTAAGTTTGCCCTCTCAGATTACGATTGACACTAGGTTCGACATTGCAATTTATATCAAATGGCGCAAAATATACTAGTCAATCTAATCTCAAATGGCAAACGGTAAATTATATCTATAATTAACAAAAAGAACATGTTGGTATGCTTATCTGGTAATTAGGCGTTTCCACAATTCGCCTTTAGTACTCGTATACCACTGACTCTACGTATTCGTATACCGAATAAAAAAAAAAACACACTTCACTCACTACACCTCTCGTGAGAGGATGCACACCGAATGGCCCGCTGGCCCTCTATATCGCCAACGCCGCGCGCGCGCCCCTGTTACATTCGTAACCATCATTGGCTCTCTGTCGCAAGCCACGCGATTCCTTATTGGTGGAAACCCAATGCGCTGCATTTACGCGCCAAAACTGCCTGACCTGAAACTGTTAGTGTGTGTGTTTAAATTTTCCTATACAGGAGCAAACAGATGCACTCTAAGTCTTAGACCTAAGGCTCTGCTTTGCTAAACAAGATAGTGGCACTTACGCCCTTTTTTATAAAATTTGCAATCCAAAGTCAATCCGAACGCTTACCGCGCTCCTTGCGTCTTTGTTATGTTTCTCAGAACCAGGGCAAGTCTCCGTATGTTTCGGGAGTTCTCATTTCTATTGAAATGATAAAAAAAAATATGGTTGGGATTTTATTTTTATTAGTAGCAGGCTTGTCCTATTACACTACAATATTACCCTTTCCATAAAACGCTGGGATTGGTCGAAAAGCCGCCGCGCTCTGGCAGCTCGCACAAAGGAGTCCATACAACAACCATTTATGAACAATATCGTAAAACTATGAAAAGTTAGTAAATACTGGTGACTTAAATATTATAATATTGGAGATCAGAATATCTGTCATGACAACAATATTTTTAAGTTTAGTTTAAGTTCAATTGTTTACTAAATAAAACTTTTTCTATTCTATTCTATATTAATTTGTCTACCAAAGTAAAGTTAGCTTATATACAAACAGACTTCCGCTATGAAGTTCGCCCGAATCGGATTTCACCAGAAGATTTTAAAAATTCTCCACAATCGGCAGCAAAAACTGAGCTCAAAGTTTATATAAGTAAATAAATTTATTCATTGTGCCTTGGTAGACATATCTATCAGACGATCTATCAGTTAGTTCTTCAAATATTTTTTTAGAATATTATAAACTTGAAAGATATTGGTTGCAATACAACTTTTCCCGATAACTGAACACTCTACATACTTACATATTCAAATCACGTTAGGGTACGACAGATAATCCCTACAAATGAAAGAACGTATAAGATTCAGCCGCTGCAACAAGCGTTATAATAAAATCAAACTCCTCAGAAGTTGGGATAAGCTCGCTGAAGGAAGCTTAGAGATTTTATTGTTTTCAGTGGAAGCGTCACTCAGTGCTAGGCGGGACGTCGGGCAGGCTACACGCGCCGCCGCTCACAAACTTGTAAATAAACATAAAAACGTATCTTTATTTATGAACAAAACTTATAAATGTTTACTTGAATGTTAAATTTAAGAAGATTTTATTCACATTGTTAGATCAGTGTACTCAACAGGTGTTTCTTATCATTAGTGTAGAATATCACTGTTTTTGCCCCGTGTTTATTGATATACAAACTTTCAGGTCCTCTCTGATAACGAATTTATTATTCCAAACTGCCAGTATTAAAACAAATAACTTTTGAAAAAGGAAACGAAAAACAGCTAATATCATATTCGGAATTAACTTTTTGAATGCGGGACGAACGCTAACCAGTGGCAGATTAATTAAAAAGTTAGTTAGTTCAGGAAAGTGTACACACATTTCATTGTGCCAGTTTTTCTTCATTGGTGCCAGTGTGGGCGACGCACTATGTGATGGGATCCAGTCGGTTGACACAAGGGATCAAAGAAAAGGATTTGGAGCTTAAGGTGTGGTAAGTAATGTTTGATCTTTGAAATTAATTATATTTTAGATTATTAAGATTCTTACAGTTTACAACGCATCCTGTACCGATCTACTACCGAGTAGAAAACTCCGCTGCCTCTTCAAATGCATTGATGTTTTTTTTTCTTTGTGATGTAAATTCAGAAACTAATTCGGCATTCATTGCTGGTTGTAATAAGGATATTGGAATTAACAGAACCAAGCCTCCCAGCAATGTATGCGGAATTTGTATTTAGAAAGGTGTGATTGCTTCCGTCCGCTTTCCATCTCGATCTTTTCCCCTGTACCTGGTTTTTGGTAAGTATCCTCAGTGTCGCGTATACCTTCAGAACTAAGATTTCCTTTAAATCCTTTACTCTCCTTTTACTGGGCAAACTCAAACTTAAACTCAAAAGTTTATTCATTGTTTGTAAATCAAATCTCTTAATGCTACATCGCTTCAAAAACAATGTGGCGTCATGGTGGGAAAAAACCCACGCGCTCTTTTAAGTACGTTTGAATGTACAAAGCAAAGGCCTTTTAAGGCTGATTTTCCACTAGTGCTGTAAAAGGGAGCTAAGCTGAGAGCTGGGAAAGTTCCAACCAATAGGATTACGCCATTTTCCTAGCTTGTTAAATGGATCAATCCGATTGGTTGGAATTTTACAGCTTATAGCTTAACTCCCTCGCACAGCAATGCTGGAAAAGCAGTTTCAACTTGTCCCACCATCATAACGTCCTTAGGGCCCTGAGACAAGTGACTTTCTATCATCGTAAACGATATAGAATAGAATAAAATGTACGGGATTGATATTAGCTGTCACGCAACATTTTGTTAGCTAATGTCAATCGCATATATTTTCATTTTATTCTACTAGCAGTATTTGTATTGAAACACTTGTACACTAGTTCACGAGTTTTTATTTATCTCAACCGGTTTCGCCAACTATTTAGCATCTTCAGGAGAATACGAAAAAATTAAACACATTTGTCGGACATCTAACATCGTGCAACAAAAATCTTTATACTCAATAATTTATTTCGTATTCTCCTGAAGATGCTAAATAGTTAGTGAAACCGGTTGAGATAAATAAATACTCGTGAACCAATGTACAAGTGTTTCAATAGAAATACTGAATATGGAGTTTCACCAAGAGCCGACACGACAATCGCAAGTATAAGTCATATATACTACTAGCGTTTGCGATAGTAGAAAGCCGCTTGTATTTAGGCCCTGTAATGTCAACTGCACTGCTGGACGGACAGGAAGCTTCCCCTGAAATTTTACAGAAAAAAATAATACGTGTAGTTTTTGAACAGTCAAGAGCACATCAAGCTTGACACATTGGACTTAGTGCCGTTCTTATTTCAATCATCGTTGGAGCTGGACTTGATTGGCATATGTCGAGCTTGTTCTGCCCTTGACTGTACCAATCACTGGCACAATGGACCGGAATCATGTGGTAAAGGTGGTATGATATGTCGCAAACAAAATGTATAATTCGTCGTTTTACATTTTAATAATATTGGGGGACATTTCACACAAGGTCATCTGATACCAAACTAGGCAAAGCCTGTACTATGGGTATCAGAGATTGATATACATACATAAATAGATAAATAACACCCAGACACAGAACAAACACTTGTATTCATCACACAAATGTTTGTCCTGGGCGGGGTTTCGAACCCGCTGCCCATGGCGTGTAAGGCAGGCTCACTACCAACCACACCAACGGGCTTGTCATTTTATTTGCCTTGGCATTCCATAAAATGCCGAGAACTTTTTTATTCGTCATTTTACATAATGCCGCGGCATTTCACAAAACGGCGTGTAATTCGTTTCTGGCGTTGTTGTCGTAAGTTAACCTAACCGGTATACCGTGGCTAACGAACCTACAATGCACCAGTGATCTAAACCCTTTAACAATCTGCCGGCGCCGTTTTACAATTTGCCGATCATTTACTGTTTGCCCGCCGTTTGTAAACGGCAAATTATACGATTTGCCTGCGACAGATACATAAATGGACAAAAGGATGCTGCAGCCTATTCCCCGGTTCAAAATCCTTTGTCGCCTTTTACGACAGCCACGGGCGAAGTCGAGTATGGGGTCCACTCTTTGTTACTGATTGTTATAGTGGAACTGGCCTGCGTTAAGTATAAAAAAAATAAGTGCATTGTGGTATAATAAAGACTTGTTAAACCGTCGCTAAAATTAGCAGCTACACGCTCGTCAATTTTAATTTCGACCTCATTTACACGTCAATAACGTTCACATATAAGCGTGCCTTGCAACGTGTCTATTACGATCAACGGTGACACCGAAATTCACAAAAATTTGAATAAAGTATATTTGTCTATTGCAAAAATAACAACAAATTAAAACGACCAAAGTATAGTATCAAGTAAACATTATATATTGTTTTGTCTTAAATATTGTAATGTTTCATATACACTCACAGGCAAAAATAACTGGCCGGTCTATTTTCTGTCGTATATTTTCATACAAGTTAGGGATCAAATGAAGCGTCAATATATTTCCTAAACGAAATAAATATCCGTGAATAAACAGGGAGATCATTAAATAAGGTCTCTGACTACCGATTCTTGAAGACTAGACCTGTGCACGGTATCTAGGAAATTCCGTGCATCGTTCAGAAAAAAATATACGTCATATTGATGATTTTGTCAGATATCTCTTACATTTAGCGAATTTAAAATGTTTTGAGTGTCGCACAGGTTTTCTGGAACATTTTAGATAAACCTAATCTCTGACAATATTGTTAATAAGGATCTTATCTAAAGACCTCATCAATCAGATTTGTATTTTTATTCAATTTAGGTAAGATATTGACGCTTTGTTTAATCCCTTACTTGTATGAAAATGTACGACAGAAAATAGACCGGCCGGTTATTTTTTTCCTGTGAGTGTATTATTGATAAATAATGTAGCAGTAAAATGGTTACAAATGGGAAATAAATTACAAAATAAGGGAATTTAAGATTTAAGAAACAAAAATTCTTCAGTAATTATACAAATTAAATTTAAATTCTATCTCGATCACATCACTTCTCATATCTTGTTTGTTAATACGTTTTTTTTCTGCTAAGATAAATGCCATATTCTACATATTTAATGTAAAAAGTGGTTAGGAAGTTATTCAGTCTCAACGTCATTCAGGAAAGAGTACCCTTAAGTACAACTTTGATATAACATTGTAAGTGGAATGTATCAAGGGCTTTCGGTCGGCTTAGGGTCGCAGCCACAGCAAAACAAAGCTTATCGGAGCTTGGGCTTTGACTAGACCTTTTTGATTATTTAATAACTGTATGAGTGCTTTTTACTGTGTGTACCTACTTATTATAATTTTTGCTCTTTGAGATTTGAAGGATCAGATGGAATTATATTTTAATAATTTGACATTATTATTAAAGTGGGTTGAGCGCAGCGAATCATTTATCTAAGGTGGGTTGATTGTATGTAGATTTGGCTAAGCTTATTTAAATTTTGGTAACACCCTTCGTAGTCTAGTGGCAAAACCCTATTACGTTACTAATACGTATATATCTGGTTTTCTAAAATTCTATATTTTTATTGTATTTTCCTTAGTTGTTTATTTTTCATAAATTTTATGGTACGCACGTGCGTTAAGGAGGAGCGGGGCATCCTCGAACAGGCCAGTTTTTAGCTAAAAAGAGGCCGTAGCAACGTATTTAGATTGGCATAAAGTTTTAAAAAATAATTGTTATTTTTTTTTATTAAAAGCATTCGGCTCTCGGGAGGTCTTTTACAAAGCCTGGTTGGGAACCTCTCATATAAAAATGTCTTTGTAAGACTGTCTTACTCTGTTTAGGACGTTGCAGACTGAATCACCCAGTTGTCCAAATAATACGATGATTCCAGTCTACTATCAATAAAAGTACTCGTTAGAAGACTTCACTTTAAAAAATAAGAAGCATAACTAGGAAACTATGCAAAAATTGATCACTAATGGTTGTGATAAGTCAAGGTTTTGATGCATTTGTGATTTGATTACGCAAACGACTAAAGTACATTCAGTGGTGATGCTATTTATTTCCTAGTCTTCTTTATCTGGGAGACAAGACAAACCCGGATTAAAACCGTTTGGTACCATTATAAGGGTGGGTTTCCCACGCAGCGACTTTGAGCGATGGCGACCCGATTACCGCGATTGCGATTTCAATTTATTTGGAAATGTGCAGCTATTTTGTTGAGTAAAAGTCACTGCATGTCGCATTATTCAGAACAAAAAAACCTCATTCCCTTATCCTATAAATCTTAGAACTTATTCCGTAAATTGAGTGACCGTACTCGGCAATCACTAAAGCCACAAAAACTAAGTACCTCCTGTCAAAAGCAGTTAGTTGCGAACAAATAATTGTCCGACCCCGCCGTCACCGGCAATTACGAGCACCCGTCACCAAAGCCTTATTACCACTTCTTTCTTAACCTATTTCTAAGTTTGGTCACAGATGTGAGGGGACCGTATAATCATACATCTTCCAGAGTAAGTTGACCTCGGACGTATGTCTGTACAAGTTCAACTTTGCCTGAATTGTGTTTCGTTTCTGTTACCCCACAATAAGGGCGAAATTGAAACTGCTATTTCACTGGTTCTTGACTTGATATGATGGATCACTTTATTATGTCCGAAAGCAAGTACATGTAGCAAACTGATCGTGTGAAAACGGTATGTTATTATATTTCGGAAACTTTAGATTTGTTACTTGTTGTTTTGCTGAATACGAGTATACTTCTCCCTGACTGGATTATAACTTTTGTGTACGGATAGAAAGGTACAGCAGTTTATTTCTGACAAAAGTTGGCTTGGCAAGGAGAAGTTGTATCGACGCCACTAATGGTGATCTTTCAGTTTGTGACGGTGCCAAGCGACTTCACTTGCCAAATTTTTCCTGAATAACACGGAGAAATGTTTATTGTGACTAAAATTTTATTGGAAGTAATTCAATTAGTTCCTCTAACTTCTAGTTGATTTTTGAATTGATATAGTTGTTTACAAAGCCAACCGTTGAAGAAAAATAAAGTAACATTATAACTGAAAAGGATCCTTATAACCCGAAACAATTTAATTTGCAAGTGAGGCTTCATCCTCATTCTGTCATCGACCTCAAAATTCGCCTTCCCATACAAAATTAGTTGATCACGTGACCATTTTACTATGGAGTCGAATTTTTTTTTCAAGTTAAATCATTTTTTCTTTGGAAAAGCTTTTTGTTATCATGAGTAGAATCATAGGGCTTTATGATCAAAACCAATAAAAATTCGCGCTGTACAGCGAGTTTCCTACCGTTTCGGATGCATGCTATGGCATTTTAAAAGAAACCGCATGAAACCATACGACTGACTAGATTTTTATCACCCCGGTTATTTTAAGAGGTGGTTCTGCCCATGAAACTGAACAACTTTTCCCAAGGAACACAGGTCGAAATACGAAAAAAAAAAATTTCGACATCCCATACAAAATGTCCAGTCAGCTGATGCAATTTGTATAGGAAGTCGAATTTTTTTTTTTTCGTATTTAAAAGTTGTTTAGTTTCATGGAGGAACCACCTCTAAAAATATCCGGGGTGATAATAAATAAGTTTGTATACTTAGCCCATAGTCGCTAATACTAAAGTGTTCACGAAGCTTTTTAATATTAAAATTTATTGCTGTGATTTTATGTTTTGATGACAAAGTAAGAAACTTTTATAAATAGCTGCAATTTTCAGTTTTGACAGTTTTAAATTTAAAAAAGGCATTCGTGCAACTACGTGTTTGTCACGTAATTTTATCAACTACCACTCTCTCGAAATAAACGTTATAGTCATGAACGAACGATATATCAATCACAAAATGATGTTATAAGAATACATTATTATCAATCACGTATTGGATACTCAAGTTCCATCAAGTGGAACGCATTAGCGGAAACCAGACCCGACATTAATGTAGACAGTTATTGTTCAAATTATTACTCGACTGTACAGTAGGTAATGGTATTGCTGAAGTTTGATATAGTACATCAAGAGCAGCTACAAAAAACTATATAATGTTACTCACAGACAGGAAATCTTTTCAATGGTGCGTAGTTCAAAAAGGTAGTCCTATATAAAACCTTCTACAGATCTACTGACTTTTCTGTTCCGGCGACCAAATGGAGAATTTGCGACGCTACTGACACTAAAATGACACAAAGTTATCGATGACAGCGACGCCGCCCCCTGAACAGATAAGTCGGTAGCAGTGTATGTGGTAGTATTTCTTCTCGTTTTTCGAGCTATGTTTCTTTGAAAAGTAATTTGTTCAGAGTAACATACAAAAGTTTTTAAAGTGTTAAGAAATAGCCGTGTACATTTATTTATTAAGGACTGCCAGAAAATGATACATTGGGAAATTATGACAGGTGAATGCACATTCCATTTAAAGCCACGATCACACCTTCTCTGATTCAGAAACTAATTCGGCTTACATTGCTCGTTGAAGTAAGGATATTGCAATTAACATAACCAAGCCTCCCAGCAATGTATGCCCAATTAGTCCTGGAATTCAGTTAGGTGTGATCGTGGCTTAAGGCAATCACAGCATGCTCATTTGAAGATATGTTTTCCTAAGCTAAAAGAAATTTACTACTAAACTAAAATTGCGTTGTCGATCTTGATCTGCGGGGTTTGAAAATCTTTTTAATCGAGCATTATTGAAGCTCTTGAAATGGTGTCATCGATGGCAGGATTTCATTTCAAGAAAATGAGAGAGATCGACAGAAGCGATGCAACGAATTTTTTATCTTCGCATTCGGGCTTCGGTATTATTGATGAGATCGGACACGATCCAAAGTAGTACCTACTTAGATATGATGAATTCTTTATCATACCATTTATGAATATTGATTCCTGTGTAGGTGTGTGTGTGCGGGAATGGTAAATGGTACCTTTGCAAATATTAAACGTGTCGCTGAGCACGCGTGTGTATTTGGAATAAATAATTAGGTATTATGCAGTGTGTTTCAAAATTATGTTGTATCTAGTTTCTGACTATAAATTATAACAACCTTCGTGGTCTAGTTTTCAGGTACTGGGGTCGATTTCCGGTGTGGACACTGTCAAACAAAAATCCCTTTGTGTGACTTCCCCAGTTTGGTTAAGAAATTGCAGGATGAATCACCTGATTTTGCGAAAAGTTAGATGATTCGCTGCTGCGGAAAGCATGTTAGGCCGTTGGTCGCGACTACTATCTATCGATGTACTCGTTAATGAGCCATGTCAGAGGCCTTTGGCCGCTAAACAACTCTGTTAAGTGAGGTCAGTCATCGACCTTGCAAGCCACACGACATATATAGATAAACACTTTATTATGAAGAGCTATAAATTTTAAGCCTTAGAAAACCACTTTGGTACGGTCAAGCTATGGTACGGGCAAACTATGGTATGGCATGGCCTTATGAAAACTCACTTCACTTTTCGATTAGATTCTTTTAAATCTATCCATCCTGGTTTTGCAATGTTGACAGACCTTTAAACAACTGTACTTGTTCAAAAGTTTGTGTAGTCGAAACTTAAACTAAGCAAGGAATTTTAGGTGTTAAAAATATGTCGATGTTATTAAAATCTGTATAATGTTGAGAATACACTGAAAGTTAACAAGATTACTAGATAGCACCCCGAATCACAATAGTAATTGAAAAATATAAATTTGGTCTAGTACGTTTGATGTAGCACGAAATAGTAAATTGCTACAACTTTGCTACGCCGCGCCGTAGGTGTTACGTAGCGTTGACATGGAACTCGTAGCACAGATTTGGTAAAGATGATTTTTTCGTTATTCCAACCGTTGCCAAAAACTATTGCAACGATAAGCTTAAAAACAAGCTTGCAAGGCAATGTTATTCTTTCCGTCAAATATACTCTGGTTTTAGTTTCATGGCTGCAAAAAAGGTTGGTAAGCAATAGGAATAACAATTTTCCGCGTGATGTCGCCTATGAATAGTACCAGAGAATTTGGACCCCTTGCTTCGCTCGGAATAGTACCCTCCCGTCTCAACCCGTAGGTGTCATAAAAGGCGATTAAAGGATTGTGATACAGAGGATGGGCAGCAGCAACCTTCTGTATATCGTACGCCTAACCATCTTACTTACTTGTTCATCAATAACTGCCGTCTATTGTGCTAGCCGCACCGATAACAAGCGTGGTTCCTTGGTATTTCCCCTTCAAAATACCTATACCTTAGAGCCGGTTCCCACTATGTCGGATGTCGGATTCCGATTTTAATCGGGTGTCGGCGCCTCTGTTTCCACTATGTCGGATATCGGATTCCGATTTGAGCAGCGCCACAGCGATCATATGCGAGCGTCGATCCGAAACAAAAATCGGCTGACAAAACACACGACATTTGTCGGATCGGACACAAAATCGTTGTCGGACAAGTGTGAATAGCTTCATATAAAATGCTCTGCCACTGGAACCTACAATTATTAAACGGATGCGACACACGACAAGTGGGAACCGGCCCTAACAGGTGGACGGCTGCGGTCTCTGCCTCCCCGAAGTAAATATTATTATTTTTACGAATCTGCGATGTAATTTGAGTAACCGTCGACACTGTTTATCTTGCAAAGTGAATTTTATTATACGTTCGTTTTTCCTCCTTCGCCGGATCGTTTTTTGCACTGAGATTATTTCGTTCGTCCGAATAATAAAAGAATTGTGATACATTATGTTGCTGAAATGTAGAACAAAATTCGTTTGTCTATAGCTTAAGAGTATTTACGCACTACGTCCGATCCGAATCGGATCTGAATCCGTCAAAATAAGAATCTAGAAATCTCGGACCGAATATTACTTAAACTGAATCGGATGTAGTGCGTTATGTACGTACATAACGCACTAGTACGTACTAAGGCCGGTATTTCACTGGGATACCATGGCAGCGCAACCAGTCGCCACTACCAACAAAATGTATACAGCTCTATATATAGTTACTTGCCTGGTGTCCGTTTGGTTGCGCTACCAATTTGGCGGCGCAATCAGTTCGGATGCTGGTCGCGCTACCACTCCCAGTGAAATATAGCCCTTCATACTGTGGCCGCAGGGTGTGGCGACTCTGGTGTATTTAACGCCACCGTGGCGTCCTAGTGAAATATCGGCCTTATTCTCACGTGAATAAAACTCTTGTGCAGCCTTAGTCGGCTTGACTGGGCTTTGCTCTTTGACTTTGTGGAAATGGAGAATGAAGTGAATTCAATAAAGGCCAATAGCACGTCGTGATTGCAGTCGACTTTAAGCTGCATACAATACCGATACGATGCTGGAGGTTATAGGCGTTTTACAGCGATTCTCAATCTATTAATCAATCGACCCCCATCATATTTCGCTTAATGAATGAAAAAAGTAACAAAACAAAAAACAACACATCTTGACAGGACCGGAGGACCGACAAGGACCACTTGATCTGTCATCGACACGTCATGAAAAAGAACATTGGTTTTCATTGATAAAGGAATTGAAAAATCTGTCGCTTTGCCTAACTACAGAAAACTACTCTACTTGAATAACTAAACAAATTAAAATTATATTTTGCTTTGGCTGACACTTTGAGAACCTATAATTTCGTTGTTGGTCAAAGGTAAGCTCTATTTCCCTTCATGTGGTGCCGGTAAAGAATAGTACTAGCCCATTTCTACCCGTGGATGTCGTAAGAGGCGACTATGGGCTTATGAACCGGAGGATGGACAGCAGCATCTTTTTGTGTATCGTACCATTTTACATACTGCGATCACTAACAACAGAGGTCGCCAGCCGCAACGCTTAGAGGCGTGGTAACTATGTCAAATCCCCTCCAAAGTACCACGCTCGAGTTATGGAGGGAGTTCTCTGTCCTGCATTGGACGTCTCATGGGATGTTGTGATGATGATGAAGCTCTATTTCAGTGAACGGATGCGTGGCGGAGGTTTCTTCATTCTTTTCACGGGTTCCTATTCCATGTTTCCTACGGTGAGCTTAATCGTCACCCGCATCGCTACTCCAGTTTGAGAAACGTAGTCATATTGCATACGACTTGGCACTGGCTCCACATAGCCGGCGGAAACGATATCTGGGTGGCTTCTCAATTATGTGTTATTGCTTATTTTTGCATAAGAGTATTTGAATGTGGCGTTGAAGGCTGGAAATACTTTTATTGAAGATGGCAAAAACTTAAGCGAGCTTCTGTGGTTTAAATTTTGACAATGTGCTTTTATAACACCACACTATTTGAGACGAAATTAAATGTGTTTAGGTGTTTGTACCTTTTTTATACCTAACCGCAAAAAAGTGGAATTTTCTGCCTGCGTCTGTGCTCCCGAGTTTATACAACCCGACCTAGTAACGACAATTAAAAATTTTGCCCCCCCCCCTCCTTATTTGGGCCCCCTTTACAATAATAATACTAGTTTTTTTAAATTCTTCTGTTTGCAATTAATTTGCAATCATAATCTAAAACTATTCTAAATTTCAAGTCGAGATATGCAGGTGTGACAGTCGAAGTCGCACCATAAGGGTTTTTACCATTTTGGTTCGGAACCCTAAAAAGCGCTTCACAGATTTCGATGACTTTTTTATTATATTTACAAAGACGTAAGTAGCTTACTAGAAGTTGGTTGGTCTGAAAGTTAAAATTCATTTTACTCATTTATATTATACAGCGTGAATTTTTATTCGCTTTAATCCCGAAGCCCAGTGATTCTACTCATAAAAAAATTTTCACCTTCCCATACAAAATGAGTCGATCACGTGACCACTTTACTATGGGGAGACGAAAAATTTTTTTCGAGTTAAAAATTTTGTTCTTCGGAAACGTTGCTTGTTTTCATGAGTAGAATCACTAGGCTTTGGGATTAAAACGAATAAAAATTCACGCTGTATACCGTTCAAGCAACGAATTTAGACGATATTTTATTCAATAACACCAGGACAGAAGCATGTTTTTACACAGGTAAAACACCTCTTTTTGCGAAATATTTAACTTTTAGAGATCTGTGGCAGCTTGTAGAGAGGAAGATAGCCACGTGACTTGTTATACAATCGATCGAATCGTGAACTCAAGTGGACCGCAAACCGATACTCACCTACTTCAGAGCCTTACTTGAAGTAGGTTAGTTACGGTCCTTATTTGAACATTCCCGCAATAATACAAACTCTCAAGGAATCAGCTATGAGCAGTTTGGTTGTCAGCACAAAGGGCGCGATTTGCTCGTTACGCGCCTCAAAGGGCAGAAACAAAGCCTCGCCCCGAGGCAACCCTTGCGAAACGAATTGTAGGAACACTTGCAATACCCTAAAAGCCTTTATAGTTCAGAGGTTTCGAGATCATGCACCCAGAGAAACTTCGAGAATCTTGGCAAAGCATTTGAGATCCAATTTCAGGTCAGAAACTTAGGCGAGTGACCGCTGGTATAATTTCTCGCTTCATAGGCCGCTTATGGCTACGTTTTGGGCATAGCTGGGCATCTGTTACCGCCCAGGTGTCACTAGTCGGCCTTTTCGTAAGGGAGGTACACCGCCAGGTACGGGCGGCCGCCATACCCCGGTAAACCGCGTCGGCTCGCGGGCTAAACCTGGTAGAGGGTTGGAAAGATCTTATGGGGAAACCTCCCGCCAAGTAATGCTGCTGATAAGCAACGGATCTTGGCTGATGTGGCGAGACAGCAAGGCATTGTGGAAGGCCAAGGGCGACGATGGGGTCTGAAGAAATCTTCGACCAGACACTGCATCCGTCTTATCTCTGGTCGTAGCGGTTTTCCGTTCAACTGGATCAAGACGAGCAAGGACGAGAGAGTGCGTCTGTGTTTGTGCGTACACCTGCGCGCTGAAATATATCCTGCGCATCTGACTGTTTCCAAACATGGACTCCGATTAACGTAAAGTCCCGTGGCGATGGGCTGAAGTAGAAAGGTTCAGTTTGATCCAGATTGGGCTTTGTCTGAGGCCTGGTAAGCCATAAGCAGGGTAGTAACCGCGGCTGCCTCCGCATCTTTCAATTCGTGGTCGACGCAACAACAAACATAAACCGAGTTTTCACTAAAAAAGCTCCGAGCTTGACGCCAGACGCGAAGAATTGAAAGCTCGTCCATCTGTGGCGATGCTCACTGGAGTGCTCACTTGCCCGCAATGCGCGCGGACCTTCATCAATAAGATTGGCTACATAACCCACATGCGAGCACATGCACGCCACCTACAAAGAAGATGAAACAGTCGCCATGACCGAAATCGGTGGGATAGATAAAAAAAAATAAAAATAAAATAAAAATAAAAAATAAGCCATAATATGTCCGGGCTATTACCTCTTATTGCAGACGTTTCAACCAAGTCATTGGCCATTTGTCGGCTTTAAAAGCTCTGATAGCCAGACTGGGCCCTCAAATAGTACCAGCCCTTACATACCCATGGGTGTCGTAAGAGGCGACTAAGGGTTATAAACTGGAGGATGGGCAGCAGCATCTTCCTTTGTATCTGACATCTTACTAACTGCAGTCACCTACAACCGCGGTCTATGGTGCCAGCCGTAACGCTAACAAGCGAGTTGACTATGGTACTTCCCCTCTATATTTTTCCAGCAAAAGCTAGAATTCTAGAGGGAGCTCCCTGTCCTGTAGTGGACGTTTCATGAGACGTTATGATGATGATGAAATCTAATTTGCTTTCATGGCTGCATGGTCGGTGACAATTGTTCTAGGCAAAAAATGCCCCCTCAATTCTTCTACATAGCTTAGGCAGGTGACTCTATGGAAACGGATTAAATCTAGGACAAATAGTATTAATTAAATTACACATTACACACGCTTTCCATTTATCTCGGTGTATAATGAATATCTCTCATGACAGTGTCTCAAGTTGCCCGTTACGTAAACACGCGGCAACACGTTGTACAACCATTTTGTAATGTTTGTCATCAAATTCATTTCAGTGAACTTAATAACTACGCAGTATTAACATTTCCAAAATTTAAATGTTCAGATAGGTATAAGTAACTACATTTATGTATCTTTCTTACGTTGTGTTGTTCATGCCTTGTTGATGTGAATTTTTACTTACTTTACTTATTTTACTTACTTATTACTTATTTACTTACTTTACTTATTTAACACAATGATTATTTGCTTAGGGTTCATTTAGGTGCATTAAACGTAACTATATATATATTCTTTATTGCACAAAAAAATTTAACAGAAAAGACTATAACTAAAGGACATACACAAAGGCGGGCTTATCTCTAAAAGAGATTTCTTCCAGCCAACCGAACGCAGTGAGAAAGTTGTATTAACGGGAACACAATAGTGCAAAAAAAAGTGAGAAAAAAAATGATGTATCATAAATAATAAATAAAGAAAATAGACTATTAAATAATACAAATACATAATTCACATAAATTTATAATAAATACAAATTTATAGGTAATAAATATAAATAATAAATAAATACATAACACACTATATACTACATAAATAAAATGATGAGTGCTTAACAGATATAACAGATATAGAACTATACTAATAATATAATAATAATATTTTAACAAAAGAAGATTGACAAAAGAGATCAAGGCGAGAGTGAATGGGAACGTTGAAAGGGGAAGGTCTCGGCGAACGTACCAGGACCAAATTCAGGACGTTCTGAATAAAGGCCAGGTTAAAAGTACCCTAAACCGACGAGCATGAATGAAAGGATTGATGAAAGTACAGGAAGCAAGGGAAGTATGTCAAGATCGTAGCAGGTGGAGAACTGTGGTCTCTGCCTACCCCGACGGGAAAGAGGCGTGATGTTATGTATGTATGTATGTAAGATCCATAATCCAGCTTATCAAACACCTGTGCTTTTTACTTTCGAGCGGAGCGAGAAAGGTATTGTATTCGTAAAAAAAAAAAAAGTTTTTCTAATTTTCTCAAAAATGTGTTCTATATCACTTATACATCATAAAAAACAAGTCTCCCAAAAATGTCCGTCCGTCGGTCGGTCGGTCGGTCGGTCGGTCGGTCGGTCGGTCCGTCGGTCCGTATACGAGAAAATATGATAAATGCATATTCATTTTATGAAATTATTGACATAAATTTAAGTAATCAACAATAAATTTTTCATCTAAGTAACAAGATATAATTTTTTTAATAGTTTATTTTATGCTTTAATTTAAGGAATAGAATGTATGGCAGTTTAGTCTTTACCTCTCAAATAAATAGAAAAAATAATGCGCGCCATAAATACAAATATATGTGGTTTTTATTGTTGTAATTATTTTTAAAAGTGTCGATATCTACAAATAAATAACTGTAATTAATGTACTTCCTGAACCGTCTAAAGTATTTAGACACGAAATACAAGAAAATCAATGAGAAACACCAATATGCATGCAGCCTACAAAATTTTCCGGTGGACGTGCGGTGGACATAAGGTTAGCAAATTTTAGTATATACTCGCAAATGTGTTGAAAAACGTCGTAGAATGCACGTGCGCATTGTCATTACACTCTCGGCTCTATCACGCCCTCGCCTGCGACCTGGGCCTCGCGTGTAATGAGCAAAAGAGCGCACTTGCATGTATTATTAACACATTTCTTCATAAAACAGCTCTATTTGCACTGAATTAAGGTCCATAATCCAGCTTATTAAAAACGCGTGTTTTTACATTATATTACCGCACTAGTGTCTTATTTTTATGTTATTTTCTTTATTTCGGCAAGGAGCAAGGAGGTTTTATGTCTATAAAATTTATAATATTTTCACGAATAAATAAACTTTGTTCTATAATATGATCAATAATCATTCATTTCATGAAAATATTTTTATTAATTGACTTAGAAACAACAAATTCGTCTTTTAAGAAACAAAATATCCCATTTTAAATGATTTAAAGACTAGCTGTTTGGAAGTTTAGTCAATGCCTCCTGCGCGTGCATGAATGTATATTATTATATAGCAAACGGTGAATTAGGTGGTCAGTTATTGTGTTATTTACACTTTAAGATCCCGTCGAGGTCCGTGCGTATTCCCCAACTTTTTGATTTACCCGTGACTAAGAATAATGTATCTCATAATAATCCATTGTTTAGAATATGTAGAGCTTTCAATTTAATCTGTGCTCACGTTGATATTTTTCGCTGTAGCTTTCTTATATTTAAATCTAATATTATTAAAATAATTAAATCTAAATAACATTAACATAATTAATTAATAATTTTTCTTCATGACATATTTATGTATCCATATTGTTTTAGATTATTTAAATACTAATTTATGAAAGTGTTGTGTACAATTTTAATAGGACTTCAGATTTATTTGTTTACATTGTTGTGCTTCTATGTTGTATAATTTAGTCTGTAGTCTGTAATTGTACCTTTTGCAAGTAAAACAAAAATAAATAAATAAATGTGTCCGCTAAAACGGAGCGCGCCATTTTTACAAATATTTGTGATGTTTACATTGTGTGTTTTGTAATAATTTTCAAAGATATCGACTCCTACAATTAAAAAAAAAAACAGTAGGTAATTAATGTATAAATTTGAAGTTGAAGCAAGGATATTGGAATTAACAAAGCCGAATCTATCAGTAATGTATGCCGAATTACTCTTTGAATTTGAGAAGGTGTGATTCATCATCATCATCATATCAGCCGAAAGACGTCCACTGCTGGACATAGGCCTCCCCTAAAGATCTCCATGACGACCGGTCCGGCGTTGCTCGCATCCAGCGGCTTCCCGCGACCTTGACCAGATCGTCGGTCCATCTTGCGGGGGGCCGGCCAACGCTTCGTCTGCCGGTACGTGGTCGCCACTCTAGAACCCTCACGCCCCATCGGCCATCGGTTCTTCTTGCGATGTGCCCTGCCCACTGCCACTTTAGGGGCAAGGGCTATGCTCGGAGTCTCTCTGCGAGATCAAATCAGAAAGGAGGAGATCCGCAGAAGAACAAAAGTAATAGCCCTGAGAGTCACTAAACTAAAGGTGTGATTGCGACTTAAGAAATAGAGCTCTAAAAATTAGTTTTTGTTAGGTTTGAGATACACATTCATTGATGTGAGTAACGTTGCTAGAAATTATTTTATAAATAGCTGTTGCCCGCGACTCCGTCCGCGTGGGGTTCAGAAAAAGTAGCAAATGACTTTTCCCATGGTTCAAACTATCTTCGTACCAAGTTTATATCACAATCGGTTTATCGGATTAGTCATAAAAGCTTAACAGACAGACAGACAGTGCAGTTCTCGCCTTTATATTATTAGGTATACAGAGTACCGATAGTACGGATTTTTGTAAATTAAACACGTCTTGTTTACGTGTGGACTGTTAGGTCACCCACTGTCCTCGTAAGTGTAAATTATAGTCGAATTCCACGCGGACGAACTATGATACGGGTTTCGTTATATCTTATACAAAACAAAGCCTAACTAAATCTGAGGCTCAGTCACTTTAGCTTCTGTGGCAACTGAAAAAAGAGCGGTACAAAGTCCAACGTGGCTTCACGTGCTTTTAACTGTACATGTACCTGCATACAAAACTGTTGGACTACACTTCTGTACAATCGTTGTAACTTATTTCTCCCCTTAAAAGACAATTCCTAAAAAACAATGATTCGTATTTTATTTATAAGTACTTACCTAATTCCTAAGTTTTCAAAACTTTAGAACTTTCATAATTTTTTTTTACATTTGTTGCACTGCCATGCCGAAACAGGATTTTTTTTCTTATTATTTTTATAATAAAACCTTATCTAGATTTTATCAATCTTTAGCTGTACCCACAACTTTTACACAAACAACTGGACCGGATCAAACGGAATTTTCAACAACGTATTTGGCTTTCTTCCGTACAAATATAAGCTTTGTTTGATTTCAGCTCGGTTTCACAGCTTGAAACTTTGAACTCTTCCATTTTCTGTTTGAGTGAAACGATTGCAATAAAAAAAGTTCAAATATTGCACGAAAGCAACCCAAATACGTTATTGAAAACTCCATTTAAGTCGTTCAAGTACTTTGTGAGGTATTGGTGTGGCCCCTAAAAATATCGCGAACCTTCAGTGTGAATGAACCGTTTGCAATGGAATAAAGCTTATATGTTGCACAAAAAGAAGCCCGACGCGTCATTGAAAACCTCGTTTGAACCAGTTCAGTAGGTGAGTTCTTGGTTCTGCAGCTTGAAACTTTGCGTATCTTCCGTCAGAGTGAACCTTTCGCAATGAAACTAAGCTTGTTTATTGCACAGGAGTAAGCCAAACGCGTTACTGAAAGCCACGTTTGAATCTGCTCAAAAGTTTGTGAGTTATTAGCGGCTTTGCTTGAAATTTTGCGTAACTTCTATCTGAGTGAACCGTTTTCAACTAACCTAAGCTTATATGTTGCACGAAAGTACCTAATCCAAGCAAGTCATGGAAATGCCAGATGGAATCGGTACAGTAGTTTGTGAGCTATTGGCGCCGTCTATTGAAACCTCGGGCATTTCCTGTCTGAGTGAATCGTTTTCAATGAAAGTAAGCTAATACATTGCAAAGAATTAAGCTAAACACGTTATTGAAAACCCCGTTTAAATCCGTTTAGTAGTTGGTGAGTTATTGGGGCCGCCGCTTGAAACTTAGTGAATTTTTTGTCTGAGTGAACCGTTTGCAATGAAACTAAGCATACATGTTGCATGGAGTAGCCAAATACGTTACTGAAAACCTCGTTTTAATCGGTTCAGTAGTTTGTGAGATATTGGCGCCTCCGCTGGAAATTTCGTGCACCTGTCTGAGTGAGCCGTTTTCAATGAAAGTAAGCTAATATGTTGCAAAGAAGTAAGCTTGACAGTTTATTGAAAACCCTGTTTGAATCCGTTCAAAAGTTTGTGAGTTATTTGCTCTGCCGCATGAAACTTAGCATACCTTCTGTCTGAGTGAACCGATTGCAATGAAACTAAACTTTTATGTTGCACAAAAGTAAACCAAACTCGTAATTAAAAACTCAGTTTGAATCGGTTTGCGAGTTATTGTCGTACAGGCAATTTAATACTTTACATTGGTGTAGCTTCTGCTTGAGTGAACCGATTTGAATGAAACATAGCCTATATGTTGCTCAGACCTAAGCCTAATCTATCTGCGAAAACCGCGAGAAAATCCGTTCAGTAGTTTCGGAGTTTATCGAAAACATACAGACAGACAGACAGACAGACAGACAGACAAAAAGTTTAGAAAACATATTTTTGAGTTTTATTAGTCGTTTTTTATCGCTCACACTGATTTTTTTATAAATTTATCAAAAGTACAGACACGCGGTTTCTACTCTTTTATTATATGTATAGATAGGTAAGTCTACTAAAGTTAATGGTAGTTTAATAGGTGTTACGTGAAATATTATGTTTGAAAACAAATAATAACTTTTCGTTCACTAACATGATTTTTCACATAAATTCCCTCCGTCGATCACGTAACCGTTTTTTAACCCTCTCATTCCATTTTCGTGTGCTAGTGAAAAATTGCGTTTCCACGAAATTGTCGTAGCGAGAAATTTCGAAACCCTTTACCCTTTGAGTGACAGTGATGGATGATTTCCGAGTGTTTCTTACAATGGCCTCAAGATAATAGAACTATACCAGTTTGAGTGGATCAGATGGTTTCTTGGGGCCCTTAGACGTGTGAAAATAATATTACGGTAAGATGTATATGTCGCGGGCAAATTGAATAATACGTCATTTTACATACTGCCGCGGCATTTCAAAGGGCGCGTAATTTGTTTCTGGCACTCGCCGTCGCCGACCCCTACCAAGGCACGCTCGCTTCTCTCGCTCGTCGGAAAATAACCTTACCCAACTTAAGGGACTGATAAGAGCTAAATTACTTCCCTTTCTAACAAAGGACAGAATGCGCGTGTTAGAACTGTTTATTTTTTTTTTTTATTTTTTTTTTTATTTAAGGAAACAAACAGTCATTAACAATTATAGCTTAAAAGGTTTACGTTTTTCGCTCATTTTTGCATTTTTCTCTAAACCTGTACCCATAATATTAATTATAAAACAGCTATATTATTATGCATAATGTATTGAATAATGTGTAAAATTTTTGGCATCATAGATTAATGGGTACTTAAGAAAAACGGTTTAAAAGCAAAAAACAGAGGTAACTTTGGATTTTTTTAAGGCGTACAAAATATATTTAATTGTGTTTCAGAGTTGGCCATATTCTTGGAAAGATGCTTAGTTATCACATTTTTTTAATGCCATATATTCATCACTTTTCGTTAAACACCTGCTCAAGTGAAGCGTATTTAGGTTTTATCAGCCCCTTAACTGATCCCTGCTCGGAATCGGTTTGGTTGGGTTTACCGTGGCTAACGAACCTAAAATGCAGCAGTGTCTAAATCCATTCACAACCTGCCGGCGCCGTTTTAAAATTTGCCGACCGTTTACGGTTTGCCCGCCGTTTGTAAACGCTGAATTATACGATTTGCCTGCGACATACACACTGTGAATTATCAATGGTTTCGCTCCCGAAGCCCAGTGATTTTACTTATGAAATAACGTCATCACGTGATAGGCTCGTTTTGTATGGGAATTCGATAAATTTCTTTGAGAATGTTGCTTTTAGGGTTCCGTACCTCAAAATAAAAAACTGAACCCTTATAGGATCACTTTGTTGTCCGTCTGTCTGTCTGTCTGTCAAGACCCTTTTTCTCACGAACGATAAGAGGTATCAGGTTAAAATTGATAACGAATAATAAGGTCCATAAACCACACAAGATTTGAAAATTTAAATTTTTTACAAAGACGCAATCAAAGCAAAACCTACAGGGTACTTCCCGTTGACCTAAAATTATGAAATTTTTCAAGAAGCTAGGTCCCACAGTACAAATAAAGGGAAAAGTCTAAAATCATTAAATATTTCAATTTTTCTCACAACTAATAGTAACCAATTAGGGTGAGCTCCCGTTTCAAGAACTTTTCTATACAAGAGGGGTCAAGTTGGATGGTAGCGGAGTTTTTAAAATCAAAGAGCAAAAGCTTATAGTATATCATATGGTAGATAGGTACGGAACCCTTAGGGCGCGAGTCTGACTCGCACTTGACCGTTTTTTTTATGTTACAAGTGAGCAAACGAGCAGGTGGCGCAACTGATGGTAAGTGGTTTCCACCGCCCACAGAACCCACTGTCTTATTAGTGACAACTTTGGCGCTAATAAGACAGCAAAGCGCGTTGCCCACCCTGAGAACTAAGATATTATGTCTCATGTGCCAGTAATTTCACTGGCTCCCTTACCCTTCAGACCGAATCACAACACTGCTGCTTTACGGCAGAAATAGGTTTGCTTGGTTTCATGAGTAGAATCACTGGACTTCGGGAGGGAAACCGATGAAAATTTACATTGTAAAGGCTATTTGCAATAGGAAGCAACGTATGGTAGTTAGGTACTTCAAATATCGCAACCGAGTGTTGTAACCACACTTCATTATTACAAACTTAGTGAGCAACCCAAACGGTGGCTTTCCACCAGTGTTGTGCGAGGAAATAAGTTGTGAGCTGGTAAAATTTCAAACCAATAGGATCGTTCCATTTTCCTAGCCAGTAAAATGAGCTGTCAAATGGAGCTATCTTATAAAAGTCACCCTAAAATCGCAAAAAATGCAGCTGTTTTATCATAACTAAATTCTGATAATAAAAGCTAAATACGCTTCACTTGAGCAGGTTTTTAACGAAAAGTTATGAATATATGACCGTGAAAAAAATTTATGTAATAATTAAGCATCTTTCCAAGAATATGGCCGACTATGAAACACGATTAAATATATTTTTTACGCCATAAAAAATCCAAAGTTACCTCTGATTTTTGCTCTTTAACCGTTTTTAGGGTTCCGTACCTCAAAAGAAAAAAACGGAACCCTTATAGGATCACTTTGTTGTCCGTCTGTCTGTCTGTCTGTCAAGACCCTTTATCTCACGAAGGGGTAAAGGTATCAAGTTAAAATTAATACCATATATTAGGATCCATGAACCACACAAGATCTGAAAATTTCGATTTTTTACAACGACGCAATCAAAAGATATGGCATTTTATGTCCTCATCTCCATACATTTATTCAAAAATGAAAAACCTACAGGGTACTTCCCGTTGACCTAAAATTATGAAATTTGGCAAGAAGCTAGGTCTCACAGTACAAATAATGGGAAAAGTCTGAAATCATTAAATATTACAACTTTTCTCACAACTAATGGTAACCAATTGTGATGAGCTCCCGTTTCAAGAACATTCATATAAGAGAGGGGTCAAGTTGGATGGTTGCTGAGGCGATTTTTGTTTTAGTTCTATTTAAAAACGGGAACACTTACAAACTTGAAAATTGGTATGATTATAGTGCATAGGCTATGAAATAACAACAAATAATACAATTTGGTCAAGCGCGTGTCGGACTCAAAAAATCTAGCACATTAACTTACTGAAATTTCAACTAATACAATTATGTTTATGTGGTGGTACGGAACCCTCAGTGCGTGAGTCCGACTCGCACTTGGCCGGTTTTTCTTAAGTACGCATTCTATGATGCCAAAACTTTTACACATTATTCAATATATTATGCATAATAATATAGCTGTTTTATAATTCATATTATGGGTACAGATTTTGAGAAAAATTTAAAAATGAGCGAAAATCGTAAAACAGCGTGAATCCGCTCCGTTCTAACACGCGCATTCTGCCCTTTGTTAGAAAGGAAGGTTATTTAGCTCTTAACAGCCCCTTAAAAATAATTCATTTAGTCCGTACATATTCCCCTGATAAAATTATGATTTTCATATTAATGGCTGGCCTTTAATATGAAAATCAGAAACTGTTCGTTTTTCTTATAAACATCCAAAAGTCAGTCGTTGTCCTATGAAATTTTGAAAATGGTGCCGTTGGTTGTCATCGGCGTTTATAATGTCAATCTGTGTGGGCGTATTGAATTAATTTTACGGGACACTTCATCCCACGCTTCAAGAACTTACGAAGTTGGAGTCCATTTTACAGATTGTCATTTCAAACAAATTTAATTTCATTTTGTTACTTTTTTGAGTCACTGAGCCAGAATAAGTGGTAAGTATTAAAACTTGCGGTGCCGGCAAAGAAACATACCGACCCATCTCCACCCGTGGGTGTTGTAAACGGGGACTAAGACTTAATGAACCAGAGGATGGGCAGCAGCATCCTTCTGTGTATCGTATCATCATACATTCTGCAGTTACCAACAACTGCGGTCCATGGTGCCAGCTGTAAAGCTAACAAGTGTGGTGACTATGATACTTTCCCTCCACATTGTTTCAGCAAAAGCTGGAATTTTGGAGGGAGTTCCCTGTCCTGCCCTCCAAAGAGCTGATTGGCAAGAAGCGGCACATAACAGGGAAGAATGGAGAACTCTCGTTTCGGAGGCCAAGATCAGTAAGATATTAATTCATTGTTAGTTTGAAATCTTACATAATTTTGAGTTCTAAACCTTGACCAAAAAAACGCTAATGAACATCTCCGCGGGCTCCTGAAGACCAATCAATAACCTAAGCACGTAACTCCAAAAACACTTTTGTGCTCTCCTAAGACACTTTTAAATATGAAAGTTTTGAAGGAAATGAACGATGAGAGAGAAAATATAAAGAGAAAGAATATACTAAATCAAAATAATTTAAACAAAACAAACGAAAGCAAGCACTCAGCTTGAAGACGGCGTTGTTCGCAAGGATATTAATGTTAATTTGTGAGCATACAAACCTCTTACCGTATTTATCATTGTAATGTCCTTATGTTTGCGAGTGAATGTGCCAAATTCTCGTTGCGTGCGTACGTGCTTGACGATTTCCCTGGAGGAGTGTATAGTCAAGAGCACGGCAAGCTTAACACATCTGACTGCATTTTCAAATTTTAAAGGCTCTACGAACAATGAATAAACGATTTTGACTTTTGACTTTTTTTGACTACGTGCTAGAAAATAGTACCAACCCAACTCTACCTGTGGGTGTCGTAAGAGGCGTCTAAGGGTTTATAAACTGGAAGATGGGGAGCAGCGTCCTTTCGTGTATCGTACCATCTTTCTTACTGGGGTAATTAACATCTGCGGTCCATGGTGCCAGCCGTAACTCTAACAAGCGTGGTGACTAAGGTACTTCCACTACACATGCTTCTAGCTAGAGCTGGAATCCTGGAGGGAGCTCACTGTCCTGTAGTGGACGTATTTAGGGATGTTATGACACGTGCTAGAGTCAAGCTTCAAGTGTCAAGCTTGACTTGCTCTTAACTGTACGAGTAATTCAATGGAAATATAGTTTTTCCAAAAGTGACACAAGCAATAAATTAATGAATTGATGATTTTTAGGGTTCCGTACCTCAAAAGGAAAAAACGCAACCCTTATAGGATCACTTTGTTGTCCGTCTGTTTGTCTGTCAAGACCTTTTTTCTCAGGAACGCGTGGAGGTATCAAACTGAAATTCATATCAAATACTCAAGTCTACTGTCCCTTGGCGCTGTGAAAAAATCAAACTTCTAAGCCAATTTTATGCAAGTTTATGCCGCAAATTTTCGACACTCGCAAGAGAATCAAAACCTACAGGGTACTTCCCGTGAACTCAGAATCTTGAAATTTGGTACGAAGCAACGTCTTATAGGACAACAGATAAAGGAAAAATTGCGAAAAGCATAAATTTTTAGTTAAATCAGCTAATAAAAATATTTTAAATAATTTTAAACTTACTACCCCTTTCCTCATGAACGCGTTGAGGTATTAAATTGGAATTCATAATACCTTTAAGCTGTAACAAATTCGAACTTCTATGTCAACGCAATCAAAATAAACAGCAATTTAAGCCGCATATTTTGAATTTAATGTAATGACAATTTTATAGTTAACGAAGTTGGGAAAATTTATAGTTAAATACGTATTTCGATTTTAATTATCCCTTAGTAATTATTTATCATATTTTTTTCAGGAAAGGACATACACACACACACACATATCATCCCATATCTGCAGTTCATGCAAAATTATCCCTTAGTGCGTAAGAAGTACGTTTTCTTCATGATTTTTTTAAATTTTGAGACGGTGCGATGCGACGAAGGTTAAGGTAACGTTTCAGGCAAACGTTTTTGTTTCGGTAATATCGTTCAAATTAACACCATTTGCCCCTCAAGGATTGTCTAACAGAGAGGTGTCTAGGCTGTTTTAAATTTTTCATAATTATTTATTTATTTCTATTTTTTTCATGTTTTTAGGGTTCCGAACCAAAATGGTAAAAACAGAATCCTGAATTATGGTGAGACTTCTTCTTTCTGTCTGTCTATCTGTCACACCTGTATATCTGAGCAACTACTAAAGCTATCGACTTGATATTTGGATTTTTCATTAATATGAAAATCCAACAACTTTTCATTATTATTGTATATGGGGCCTAAAAAGAGAGAAAAAAATTTCAAATTATCGTTATTAGGTCAAATGATGTATCATAAATGAAAAGTATTCACTTGTGCGTTTCATAATAGGTTTTGTATTTCTTAACGACTCTTAAGTTTTCAAGTTATTATGAAAAATATCTAAAAAAAAGTCCATTCTTCCCCTTTATCTCCGAAGTTTGCGAAACGAAAAATCTGAATTAATTGCAGTTGATAGGAGTTAATAAAAGTTGATAGTTGATAGGAGTTAATAAGGTAAAAAAACGATTTCTTATTTTTTTTTAAATCTGCATATAACGTTCTTAAAAAACTTAGCTTGCGGTCCTAAAAATGTACTTTTTTGTTTTTAAAAATACTATATGTCGGAACCCTCATGCGCGAGTTGGACTCGCACTTAACTGTTTTTTTTTTTCATCTCATAGGTACCTCATCACACACCACTAAATACACCACCACACACCACTAATAATAAATATATTATTTTTTATTCAGATATCAAGCAGCCCTTACAGGCAGACAGATAGACGAAGTCTCACCATAAGGGTTCCGTTTATACCATTTTGGTTCGGAACCCTAAAAACTTTACGACCTTGTTACGACACAGTAACGTAGGTAGCTACAATAAAATTAATCTTCACAATTTTCGTTATTTCATAGCTCTTCATATGTAATTTGTATTCGACGGCGCTTTGTACTTGACGCTATTGAAATACTAACAAGAATTTTAATATAAAGCTTAGTGGTTAAGCGTTCGAAATTTTACTCGAAACAAATGTTTAAATAATATAACGTTCCCAAATACAAATTAATTTTCATGGAAAATCAACTAACAGCTAAAACAAATCAGCGAAATAACATTCGCGCAATATTATGTTTTAATGAATGAATGAATGAATAACACTTTATTGCACACTAATAAAGTAACATTTACACATAACCAGTAATAAAATGTGGGCAAAAGGCGGTCTTATCACTAAGAGTGATCTCTTCCAGACAACCTTTTGACGAAATCAACATTTACAGAATTCTGCAGTGTAGTGCACTCATATAAACTACATAAATGAAAAACAAAAAAGACATTGTATTTACATAAAATACTCAAAATAAATATCAAATACCTACATAAATACATTACATAAATATACAAACATATATAATTTTGTATGTATATACTTACATTAAAATAAATTATATATACTTACATAAATATAATTAATTATATACCAATAATAATTATTTGTTACGGTACGTTTTAATGCTTAGATTATTGATAGATCTTCACGCGAGACCTATCAACATAATCGTTTTTTATGTTTGTGTGTGACAAAAATAATACTTACTTCGATTAAGGATAATAATCTGAGAATAGTTATTTAATTGCGGTGTGGTGCTAGCAAAGAATAGAGTACCAAACCATCTCTGCCCACGGGTGTCGTAAGAAGTGGCTAAGGGCTTATGAACCGGAGGATGGGCAGCACCATCTTTCAGTGTGTCATGCCATTTTACATACTGCGGTCACCAACAACAGCAGTCGCTAGCCGCAACGCTTACAAGCGTGGTGATGGTGACTATGGTAAATACGTAGTACAGTCAAGAGCACGTCAAGCTTGACATATTGGACTTTGTACCGTTCTTATTTCAAGCGCTGTTGGGGCTAAAGTCGCGCTAAGGGTGTCAAGCTTTACCTGCTCTAGACTGTACCACGCGTTTTCGCTAAAGGTCTGGAGGAAGCTACCTATCCTGCAGTGGATCTTTCATGGGGTCTTATGATGATTTAATTTTTTATATTTGTAGCAACAATTTGAAGATTTTTTAGGATTACTAGCTGTTGCCCGCGACTTCGTCCGCAAGGGATTCTATCTATCTGACCATCCATCCATCCACCCTTCCGTTTATCTGTCGTCCGTCCGTCCGTCCAACCCTCTCCCTGCCCCTATCCCTCTCCTCTCCGTCTCTTCCTCCCTTTTCCTCTCTCTCTCCCTGTCCCTCTTCCACTCCTACTCCCTACCCCTATTCCTATCCCTTCCTCTATCCCTACCCCTAACGCCATCTTTACCGCTATCCCTTTCTTCATATAAACATAGAAACGACACCCATATTGATTTCTAGACATTTCAACCCTATCGCACCCCAATTTCACGTCCACCGAGTTGGATTTCAAAGTTGTTGTAGTTTTCGTAATCAGCGACCCGATAAACCATACAAATGACACCCATATTGATTTTTATACATTTCAACCCTACCGCACCCCAACCCCATCCCCAGGGAATGATGGTATTTCACGCCCACCACGTCGGATTTGCAAATTGTTGTAGTTTTCGTAATCAGCGACACAATGAACCATACAAACGATACCCATATTGGTTTTTACACTTTTTTATCCCATTTCCCTTTTTAGGGGTTGAATTTGGGGTGAAATTTCAATAAAAGTGATGAACGTTGCATAGAATTACAAACCTAATGCCTGAATAATAAATTATGTGGATTTTACTTTAAAAAGAAAGGATTTCCAACTTCATCCCCCTTTTCACCCTTTAGGGTGTCAAATTTTCAAAAACCCTGAGATACGTCAATATTAATTTTTAGTCTTAAGCCTAAATACAAAATTGGAAGATCCTAACTTTAAAACTGACGGACTTTTATACAAACTTTCATCCCCTATTTTACCCCCTTAGGGGTGGAAATTTGTAAAACCCTTTCTTAGTGCACCGTAGAACCTCATAAGGAACCTACATGCCAAACATGGAATTTCTAGACGCAGCGGTTTGGGCTGTGCGTTGATATGTCAGTCAGTGAGTCAGTCACCTTCTTCATTAACATTAAGTGCTTTCCCGCGGTAAAAAGTAGCCTATGTGTTATTCCAGGACATAACCTATATTTGTGCCAAGTTTCATTAAAATCCATTCAGTAGTTTTTACGTGAAAGAGTCACAAACATCCATCCATCCATCCATCCATCCATACTTACAAACTTTCGCGTTTATAATATTAGTAGGATAAGATAGGAAGTAGGATAGAATAGTGGGAAGTAGGATATTCGTAGGTATGTCACAACCATTTATAGGTAGTTTACACAAAATAATTAAGTTGAAACTATTGAAATACTGACTCGTCCGCGTGGGATTCTATCTATCTGACCATCCATCCATCCACCCTTCCGTCAATCTGTCGTCCGTCCGTCCGTCCAACCGTCCGTCAAACCATCCCTGTCCCTGCACCTCTCCCTCTCCTCCCCTTCGATCTCCCTCTCCCTCCCCCTTTCCCCCTCCCTCTCCTCCTCCCCTTCCCTCTCCCTGTCCCTCTCCTTCTCCCTACCCCTAATGCCATCTTAACCGCTATCCCTATCCTCATATAATCATAGAAACGACACCCATATTGATTTTAAGACATTTCAACCCTATCGCACCCCAACTCCATCCCCAGGGGATGATGGTATTTCACGTCCACCACGTTGGATTTCAAAATTGTTGTAGTTTTTGTAATCAGCGACCCAATAAACCATACAAACGATACCCATATTGGTTTTTAGACTTTTTCACCCCTTTTGCCTTTTTTAGGGGTTGAATTTGGGCTGAAATTTCAATAACAACAACGTTGCATAGAATTACAACCCTAATGCCTAAAGAATAAATTATGTGTATTTTACTTTAAAAATAAAGGATTTTCAACTTCATCCCCCTTTTCACCCTTTAGGATGTGGAATTTTCAAAAACCCTGAGACATTTGAATATAAATTTTTAGTCGTAAGCTTAAATACAAAATTTGAAGATCCTAACTTCAAAACTGACGGACTTTCATACAAACTTTCATCCCCTATTTTACCCCCTTAGGGGTGGAAATTTGTAAAACCTTTCTTAGCTCACCGTAAAACCTCATAAGAAACCTACATGCCAAATTTGGAATTTCTAGACCCAGCGGTTTGGGCTGTGCGTTGATATGTCAGTCAGTGAGTCAGTCACCTTCTTCTTCTTCTAGTGGGAATGAAATGTTTTCCCTCGGTAAAAAGTAGCCTATGTGTTTTTCCAGGACCTAACCTATACGTGTGCCAAGTTTCATTAAAATCCATTCAGTAGTTTTTACGTGAAAGAGTAACAAACATCCATCCATCCATACTTACAAACTTTCGCGTTTATAATATTAGTAGGATAGGATATATGTATAATTATTTAGTTGCACGTTGTTTGTGGCTGAGTTAGTAATTTAGAATGCAATAATGCTATTAAAAAGAAGCCTGTTTATTTAACACCCATTGGTAAAAACGGAATGAGGAATAAAAATCCGTATGCATAGGTACAAAAATAATAGTCCCATTTCCCCAAACGTTGACCCGTGCGTGGTATCCTCTAAAAATCATTACAGCGTAAAAAGCATTCAAATGTAAGTAAGATTAACGAATAACAGCTATCTTGGTGACTCAGCACTGTCGGAATTTTTTTCGTTTTAATTAATTTTTAGTTCACAATTTTAATTAACCTCATTTCATTTTAGCGAGGAATCATTTATCTAAATGAAAATGAAAATGGAGTTTAATTTTATAAGTATAGAAATGGAACAGAAAATTGTTTAAGTAAATCTGTGACACAACCCGGAAACAAAATACAACGATCGCGAATTTGAAATTTGAAAAAGGTCGCCATATTCAGTGTCCCGTGTGGTGCCGGCAAAGAATAGTACCAACCCTTACATACCCGTGGGTGTCGTAAGAGGCGACTAAGGGTTATAAACTGGAGGATGACAGCAGCATCCTCCTTTGTATCTAACATCTTACTTACTGCGGTCACCTACAACCGCGGTCCCTGGTGCCAGCCGTAACGCTAACAAGCGAGGTGACTATGGTACTTCCCCTGTACATTTTTCCAGCAAAGGCTAGAATTCTGGAGGGAGCTCCCTGTCCTGTAGTGGACGTTTCATGGGATGTTATGATGATGATGATGATTCAGTACACACGAAAAACGGCTTGAAACGAATTGCGAGGGGGGCGGAGAGTGTCCGTTCCAAGGAGGTATAAGTAGCAGCTCTATCTGCTAAGGAGGGAGCCATAAGCGTATCAGGCGAGGGACCTCCATACTAAAATGAATGGATTTTTTTCAAATCCTAAAATCGTACAATTTTTATCTTTCTCTCTTAGAAATATGTGACATGGGACTAATAAATGCTACAACCACAGTTTTTCTGGTGAAAACACTCACCATTCAGGAAAAAAAAACGGTGTTAAAAATCACGCATGGGAGGGGGAGGGTGAGGAGGTTGAGTTAAAGACATCATTCATACAGTTAAGCGCAGTGCAAAATCCAATGTGTCAAGCTTGACATGCTCTTGGCTGTACCTACATAGATGCTTAGATTTTGAATATGCGGCAGCTTTACTGCCTACATAGATGTATCCACGTAAAATTTACGGCTCTATCAAGGATACAGCCAACCAGTGATTTTTGTTAATAGGCAAAGCTTTTTCACAAAATACCTGTAAGTACCTGGGCGACCGAAGCAGTATAATCAAGCGGATTACACATGGCGCTACACATGGCCACAGAATAAAGTAATACTATACTATACTATACTATACTATACTATACTATACTATACTATACTATACTATACTATACTATACTATACTATACTATACTATACTATACTATACTATACTATACTATACTATACTATACTATACTATACTATACTATACTATACTATACTATACTATACTATACTATACTATACTATACTATACTATACTATACTATACTATACTATACTATACTATACTATACTATACTATACTATACTATACTATACTATACTATACTATACTATACTATACTATACTATACTCTCCGCCCCCCTTGAAATTTACCCCGCGAGATTCTCGTGGTCCTTCAAGTTTCAAATTTCAAATTCGCGCTAGTGTCCGGGGTGAAACATGGCGCCGTAGGGTTTAATTTTTAATCACACTATTTCAAAGAAATACAAAGAAAAAAATATTTTCAACTATTTTGATTCCTCTATTACCGAGAATACCGAGATCAATTTTATGGATCGCCCCCGTAAATTTTCGTATTGTAAACTTCATCGAAATCGTTATCTAGAGCCGTTTTCAAGAAATCGATCACAAATCCTGCTCCTTTAATATGGAGTACCTGGCAAACCGAGCTTCGCTCTACAGCCGCCTCAACATTAAAATATCATCGGGTGAGCAAGCTATGCCACCCGCCAACAGATGGAAAATTTTCTATGTACAGAATCGGCGAGTTTACGATTTTATCGATGAGACCTAGTTAAATCGACTTTTCACTCTGTAGTGGCTGCACTGTAAATTTCATCAGAGCCATAATTCGAGAATACGATTACAAATGGGTGTAAGGGACGGTGTACCAAAAACTGAACGGGCGTGCTCAGTCAACGAAACTGAACAACTTTCCCAAAGAAACATTTTTGGGAACTGAAAAAAAAATTTGACCTCTCCATACAAACTGTTTGATCAGAGTGAGCAATTTGTATGGAGAGGTCAAAAATTTTTTCATTTCCCATAAATGTTTCTTTAGGAAAAATGTTCAGTTTCGTTGACTTTAAACGCCATTTCAGTTTTCGGTACACCGTCACATCCTATTAGTTTATGATCCAAATCTCAAAATCTTTCAGGAAAAGCTGTTCGTCGAAGTTACCTCCGCTATGGCGACTACTGGTATGTAGTTGTTCAGGCTTTTCTTCTGAACATCACAAATGTGGTAGTCGCTTTCTAAAATGGTGGAGGGGATAGTTATGACGTCATAAATAAATATATATTCGATTGAAATCTAACACGGAGCTCAAACCTGATAATGTATTATTTTTTTAGAATCAGCTTAAAAAGCCCTTTCCATCAACATACCGCACGGTATATTTCATAAACAAAAATTTTAAAATTCCATACACAAAATTGATGACGTCATACTGTCTCCTCCACCCTTTTACAAAGCGTCTATCCCATTTTTGAGGTTCAGAAGAAATACCAAAAGTCGTTATGGTGGAGGTAACTTCGACAGATCTAGCCTCAATTTCGTTTGGATCTTACACTACATAAATTCCGCTCGTATAATGAATGTAGGATAAATATGAACCACTAAGTATACGATAAACATGAAAAAAATATTCTAACATGAACATTATGTTTGTCCAATAAAAAGTTTCGGCAATGAAAGAAAATAAAACGCAGCTAATATTGTATTTGCTCAAGACCTTTTGTTTGCGTACAGCAAATTAATTGCTAATAAAATAAATCAATCGGGCTAGAGCAACCTCTGACTTGTTTATTTAAAAGAACAATTAAGTGAATTTGCCAGCGAATTTGCTAATAAAGAGTTAAGAAATACTAGATTACCCAAAGAGTGAAAAAAAAGAGTATTTTATGAGATAATTCCCTTCGAGGGAAAGTTGGATCCGAAGAGTACCGAAGGATTCTTAGAGATGGATTCTAGAGTAAAACCCTGAGCAAGGCGAAGTATACCAGGCCCGAGATGATTTTTTCTTCACGTTTTAGGTACGCTCCTGTTTACCATTGACTATTTTAAAACAAAAGTAAAAATTGTAGCATATTTTATTTTTCTTATTTTAAAGCTTTATTTTGTGCTACCAGCCAGTATGTTCCATACGTTGTATTTAATTTTTACGTTTTTATTCGCGGTTGTTCCAAATTTAGAGTCTTTTGAGTTCTAAAAGCGTTCCAGGGCGTTTTTATCGTTGATTTTGATGAATCAAAGATCGCAGTGGCCCTTTTTTGAGTCGCAATGGTTTCTTCATTTTGTGATATTTTTATTTACATACGATCCCCACAAAATTAAGAAAGAACTGACGGTGTGGCAGTATATGCGCATACTCATGATCAAGTATATTTGATCAAGCTACTGATTTCTATCGGGAGCATATCGACTTCAGTCACCGCGACCTAGCAGCCACGACCGGGTCGCGCAGCCAGGGGGTCTACGCTCAATTTTCGATATATCGATACGAAACTACTTCGATACAGTCGAATTTATAACTTCATTCACCGACAATAGAATAGAATATTGGTTTGATTAATTCTCAATTTGGCAGTGATTGGCTTCCAATATCCTACTCTGTCGTCAATGGACGAAGTTTTGAATTTGCATGTTTTGAATAGTATCGTATCGATATATCGAAAATGGAGAGTAGGCCATCTAAATAGCACGGGAGCGCTCGCACTTGCTGTATCCTTCGGGATACAGAGGGGCTCTACAGGTGTATTACAAAGGACGAATAATTTCCAGGGTGCCATACCCAAAGGGTGAAAAACGGGACCCTATCAATAAGCCACCGATGGTCTGTCTGTCAGCGGGCTGTATATTACGAGCCGTAATAGGTAGACTACGTAGGCGAATGTATTTCTGTTGCCGCTATAACGATAAATAATGAAAATAAAATATAGGTTTATATGTATATAGGTTTATAGCTTCCCTACTAAAAACGTGTTATTTTAGGCAATTTTTGCTCGATTTTTGTTTTAGCTCTCTCGTAAAAACGGGATCACTTACAAGCGTGAAAATTGAGCGTGTATAGTGCTGTACCGGGTGATAAAATATCACTCAAAAAATTCAAAATCACATATTTTTCTTTTTACAAGTTAAGGATTGATCTTCGTAAAATATAAGGCAGTCCTTGATTGTTAATTTTCATGTATTCTGAGTTACCTTTTAACAGTTAATCAGGGTAAATGTGAATTTTTAAAGTCTCAAAAGTAATAGTTTATATACCCGGTGATTTTCAAGAATCGAGTCCCTGGGCGATCGAGCTTCGCTCTAAAATTACAATATCATCGGGTGAGCAAGCTATGCTACCCGCCAACAGATGGCGCAGCAGATTAATGTGATAAAAATGCCTAAAAACACGCAGACATGAGACCTGGCTAGATCGATTTTTCGCCCTCGGAAATCCCCGTATAGTAAATTTAATCTAAATCGTTACAGCCGTTTTCGAGAACATACATACATACATAACATCACGCCTCTTTCCCGTTGGGGTAGGCAGAGACCACAGTCCTCCACCTGCTACGATCTTGACATACTTCCCTTGCTTCCTGTACTTTCATCAATCCTTTCATACATGCTCGTCGGTTTAGGGTACTTTTAACCTGGCCTTTATTCAGAACGTCCTGAATTTGACAATTTATATATAGTACCTGGGCGACCGAGCTATGCTCTGTATAATTAAAATATCATCGGGTGAGCAAGCTACTCGTATGCTGCTCAACAACAGATGGTACTATAAGTTTCTTAAACGCACTGAAACGCGCAAAGAAAATAATTAAAAAAAACCGGCCAAGTGCGAGTCGGACTCGCGCACTGAGGGTTCCGTACCACCACATAAACATAATTGTATTAGTTGAAATTTCAGTAAGTTAATGTGCTAGATTTTTTGAGTCCGACACGCGCTTGACCAAACTTTATTATTTGTTGTTATTTTATAGCTTATGCACTATAAACATACCAATTTTCAAGTTTGTAAGTGTTCCCGTTTTTAAATAGAACTAAAACAAAAATCGCCTCAGTGACCATCCAACTTGACCCTTCTCTTATATGAATGTTCTTGAAACGGGAGCTCACCACAATTGGTTATCATTAGTTGTGAGAAAAGTTGTAATATTTAATGATTTCAGACTTTTCCCTTTATTTGTACTGTGAGACCTAGCTTCTTGCCAAATTTCATAATTTTAGGTCAACGGGAAGTACCCTGTAGGTTTTGCATTTTTGAATAAATGTATGGAGATGAGGACATAAAATGCCATATCTTTTGATTGCGTCGTTGTAAAAAATTTAAATTTTCAGATCTTGTGTGGTTCGTGGATCCTAATATGTGGTATTAATTTCAGCCTGATACCTTTACCCGTTCGTGAGATAAAGGGTCTTGACAGACAGACAGACAGACAGACAGACAGACGGACTACAAAGTGATCCTATAAGGGTTCCGTTTTTTTCTTTTGAGGTACGGAACCCTAAAAAACGGTGTAACCGAATTTTCCCAGACATGAGACCTAGCTAGATACATTTTTCAACCCCAAAAACCCCTATATAGTAAATTTCATCGAAATCGTTAGAGCCGTTTTCGAGAAACCAAATACAAATAAATATACAAATATTGGTCGTTGAATAGTATAGATAGGATATAAAAATATTTCTCATTAGTAATATAGTATAAATAATAAAAACTGGTTAATTTAATACACTTCTGCGTGACTGAAGAATAGTATGACTCGTGTGCCGAGGGTTCCGATATACCTTTAGTATTTTTGGAAGCAATAAAGTCCATTTTTAGGACCGCAAAACTAAATTTGTTTGTAAAGGTTTTTTGCAGATTTCAAAAAAACTGTGCAATTTCGAAAGATTGTTTTATTTTTGCTGTAATATTTACATTTATGTCTATCGACTGTAATTAATTCAGATTTTTTCATTTACAAACTTCGGAGATAAGGGGGGGGAACGGTATTTTTTTTGTAATTTTTTATCATAACTTGAAAACCAAGAGTTTTAAAAATATACAAAAATATATTTTAGAATGAATGTACAAGTAAAGCCATTTCATATGATATCCCATTCAACCTAGTACCGACAATTTGAAATTTTGCCCCCCCTATTTGGGCCCCCTTTACATCAATAATCATAATTTTTTCTTAATTCTTTCACATGCAATTAAGTTGGACAATCATATTCTAAAACTATTCCAAATTTCAAGTCGACTATTCCAAATTTCAAGTCGATAGCATGAGTGGTTGCTGAAATATACAGGTGTGACCACGGAGTAAGGATCTTTACTCCGTGGGTGTGACAGACAGACAGACAAAGCGGCACCATAAGGGTTCCTTTTTTTACCATTTTGGTATCGGAACCCTAAAAAATCAACGTCATCGTCGCTTTATAAAGCGCTTTTAAAAAAATAAACGTTCCCCTTCTGCAAAAAATATTGAATTAGGTGCTGGCGTCTGAAAACCCGTCAACGGTTTAAAGTCCATGAAATAGGACAAAATATGCTAAATTACTGCCGGAAATTGTACCAAAAAAATGAAGGACATTCCACAGGCCTAAACACACACAAAAATTATAATGGCGATGTTTGGTGACTGTTTAATTTAGGGTAATTTTTTAAAAACAAGAATTTTATTCGAATTTAAACCTTGCGCGAATGATAGAAGTTTTTGTTTGGGACAATCAACATTTTTACTTTCGAGCGGAGCGAGAAAGGTATTGTATTCGTGAAAAAAAAAGGATTTCCAAATTTTCTTAAAAATGTGTTCTATATCACTTATACATCATAAAAAACAAGTCTCCCAAAAATGTCCGTCCGTCGGTCGGTCGGTCGGTCTGTCGGTCGGTCAGTCGGTCGGTCCGTCAGTCGGTCGGACTGTCCGTCACGCTTTGGCCTAGCGGCTAAACGAATGGTCTGATTGACACCATATTTTGAATTGAAGAGTTTTATGCAAATTCATCGAAGGGTTTTGAGTGGTTTCCTGCTGGCTCTCATTTTGAGGGTAGCTGTCATACAACGAAAATGAAAAATTGTAATTTTCGCAAAAACGTCTCATACAATCTTGATGAAACTTTGCATGGCCAAGCATCTCTATTTAAAGTATTTTGCGGCAGTATCAATTGATCTGTAGAAATTCATATAAGGGGTGTTCCCTTACTACAAAAATTTAAAAATGTGATTTACTCAAAACCGGTTTTGTTAAGCTTATTTTGATGTTCTACAATTTGGATTCTAAATTGGTTTTCTATCTGACTTCATATTTCATTAATTAATTTTTACATAAATATAGTAGGTATACCTACTAAATTTATATTATTTAGTTATGTTAGTTATTTAAAAAATATTTTTTTGGTAAGTTTGTATTTTCATATTATTTGTATGGAATTAAAAACTTAAGTTTGCAGCTGGTACGTATTTACTCATTACTATCCGCAGCCTTTATAATATAGTAGTTAGAGCATTAGGCCCTTGATGCGGAGGTTCTGGGTTCGACTCCCGGCGGGGACACTGTTGAATAATAATAAATTAGCACGGTATCTATTCCGAGTGAATACGTACATACATACACTCGAAAAACATAACCCTCCTGTTTTGGGGCAGTCGGGTAATCAAGAAGGAATGAAGATAGACAGAAAAACCAACTTTTCATTGAAACTGTATCAGCTGCTGTGTAAAGAGTCGTGACGGTTAAAGATTGGAATTCTCTGCCTACGTCTGTGTTCCCGAGTTCATATAACCCGAATCTATTAAAGTAGCGAGTGATAAGGCTTCTTCTGGGCAAGCTCGGTCCATCGTCGACCTTATGTCTGTCCTCAAGACTAGATTGAGGTCAAGAGGAAGCCCACTGACAATAAAAAAAGTCACGAGGTATGATTCTTGTTCAGTTACACCCGTTTCGTTACACATTCTACTCCTTTTTTTTATCGTCAATGGGCTAACTCTAGACCTCGATCTAGTCTTGAAGACAGAGATGAGGCCGACGATGGAACGAGCTTGCCCAGAAGAAGCCTATTCACTCGCGACTTGAATAGATTCGGGTTATATGAACTCGGGAACACAGACGCAGGCAGAGAATTCCATTCTTTAGCCGTGCGCATTATATGCGGAATATCAACCAAGTATGGGTGATATCCTGCGGCGCGTCTGGACTCCCGATGGTAGAAGGGACATAGTGGAATAAGCTTGTGGAGCTCTTGACCACACTTTCCGAAGTACAATCTGTAGAAGAACGACGGGCATGCTTTTATTTACCGCAAAAATATAAAATTTTAAAGCACACATAATAAAACTGGGTATGTGTAAATGTTTATAGGTACATTCTGTTGCCTTAGTTAATTGTTTGTCTAACCACATAACAAACAAAGGGCCGATTTCGCAAGCGTCCCACCTCTTCCCTATCCTTTTGGTGACATTGAATAATTAATTAACTAGGTACTTCATTATGACATTACAAGTGTTACACCAAGACGAAAAACCGCCCGATACAAATGGCTTTCCACATTCGTAAACGCCTGTAGAGTAGAATATGAAAATGTTTGAGATTTGACATAAGTTAAAGAAATGTTGCGGTAGGTACACTCGACAGCACATCAGTAGAAACACTTTTGGACCTTATGGCGTGGTAATAGAGTTAAAAAAGTTTCTACCGGTTGACCGTACCCAGACAAGAGGCTTTCTTTAATCGTAAAAGCAGAATAGAATGACAAAGTATAGGATTGACATTAGCTGTCACTTCGTTTCGTTAACTTAAGTCAATCCAAGGAGGTTTTAATCCACGCTACGCTCTTAGCGTGGATTAAAACCTCCTTGAGTCAATCTTATACATTTTTATTCTATTCCAATGGCGTTTACGATTAAAGGAAGCCACTCGTCTACGGCCCCAAGTAAGAGTTGAAACGAAATAAAATTCTGAGGGGAAGTACCATAGGTACCATTAGTATAATAGGTTGGCTGGAAGAGATCTCTTAAAGAGATAAGCTCGCCTTTGTAAAAAGTTTTAATTTAAAAACTTTATGTTATTTGTGCGCAATAAAGAATATATACCATAGTCACCGCGCTTGTTAGCGTTGCGGCTGCCACCATGGACCGCGGGTTGTTGTTGACCGCAGTATATAAGGTGGTACGATACAGAAGGACGGTGTTGCCCATCCTCTGTTTCATTTACGACACCCACGAGTAGAGATCGTATGGGTTGGTACTATTCTTTGCCGGCACCACACGGGCGACTAACTATCGCAAGGGGAATTCTGCTGCGTTTTTCCGCTTAGATTTTGTCTCTAACTGTACATATTGAAGTGTTTTACTAAGCCTCTCCAAGCCTTTTGTTATTCAAGCGTGAAACTTACTTTCTAATAAATTAGCTGACAAAAATAGATTTATCATTCCCGGCTCTCGTTTCTTATCTACATAATTCTGTGATGCCTTTGAAACTAAATTAAAGGGTAATTCAAAGTAATTTGCATTCTAATCTGGCAAGAAAAATAGAAGCATAAAAAAGGGGTAATGGTTAAAGGGATTGAGGGACAAAAGAGCCGGCTAAGTTGAAGACGGATGCACGCACCGTGGTTCTGTAGATTTTTTTTATTGTCTATGGTCTTGTTCTTGACCTTGATGAAACAAAGATTTGACGAAAGTCGGTGCTTTTGTCTTGAGGAAAGGACAGAGATGAGGTCGACGGTGGCAAGTGCTTGCCTTGCCCAGAAGAAGCCTATTCAATCGCGACATTCGCGACGTACATGAACTCGGGAACACAGACGCATGCAGAGAAATACTAGTGTGTTTTTTTATTTTTTTATCAAAAAAGCATATTTTCTGTCTTTCAATTTTGACTTCTTAGCGCAAATCAAACTTAACAGTTTGCAGATCTTTTTACAACAATTGTAACGCTTATCTTATTTTTACCTATTGAAATATGTAACTAAAAATGCAATATTAAAGATATATCCCTTTAAAGGTAAAACTTTTAGGTCCTTGATCAACTTTAATGATGACCCGGTTAATCTTATTTTATTGCACACAGTCAAATACAAGTAGGTTGAATTTTGCTTAAAAATGTATACAAAATGACAAAAAGAATACCTTATTGAAGAAAACCTTATAAAAGGGTCACGAATGAGTTAGTTCGACCGTACATCATTGCAGAAGACACTCTCCAGACATCTGTTGAACACTTGATTAAAAAAATCGTACAAAATAACTCTGGCTTACTACAAAAAAGTTGGACATCTGTTGAAAACTTGGTTAAAAAAATCGTACCAAATAACTCTGTCTATATCATTGATGCGCAAAAGTCAAAAATGACTTATTCTCTTATGACTTGACTTTTGCGCATCAACTGACGTAGCCAGTTATTTTGTGCGCATTTTTTTAATCAAGTGTTCAACAGATGTCTAACTTTTTTTTAGTAAGACCCTACCCGTCTTACTACAAAAAAGTTAGACATCTGTTGAACACTTGATTAAACCCTACCCGTCTTACTACAAAAAAGTTGGACATCTGTTGAACACTTGATTAAAAAAATCGTACAAAATAACTCTGGCTATGTCATTGATGCGCAGAAGTCAAAAACGACTTATTTTCGACTTCTGCGCACCAACTGACATAGCCACTTATTTTGTGCGCATTTTTTTAATCAAGTGTTCTACAGATGTCTAACTTTTTTGTAGTAAGACGGGAAATGTTTTAAGGGTCTCATTGGCATTTGGGCGAGGAACCCTAAATGCCTCCTTTTTTGAACCGATGACGTCAGGAACTCATCTCTTTATGTATGGTGTGTAAATAGAAATGCTTTCATGAGTGCTTACCGACCTACGCAAGCCTCAAGTGTTGTGTAAGCTTCCAGTTTCGCCGACAATGGCACTTTGTTTCCCAGCTGTGTTTCTGCGTATGTTTGTACGTTATGACGTCAAAAGTTACGTACTTTTTAATAAACTCTCAGCTGGAAAAACTGGTGAATGATAAGTTCAAAAAACCTAGATATCTTTCATAACCGAATAATATAGGTAAGTACTTACAATCCAATAGGATTCGTCCATATATTTTGACAAGCCCGATGGTGTGGTTGGTAGTGAGCCTGCCTCTCACGCCGTGGGTCGCGGGTTCGACCCCCAACCAGGGCATACATTTGTGTGATGAACACAAGTGTTTGTTCTGTGTGTGGGTGTTATTTATCTATTTATGTATGTATATTAGTCTCTGGTACCCATATTACAGGCTTTGCCTAGTTTGGGATCAGATGACCTTGTGTGAAATGTCCCCCTAATATATATTTAATATTAATACAGTCCGACAAGGTTTATAATGAACGCGGGAGGGGGCGCTGGCGCAAGGTTTATAATGAATGAGGAGAACTGTCAAAAGTGACGTTTCACAAGGTGGCGGAGTTAGTTTCTTTTTTTGCCACGTTCATTATAAGCCTTGTCGCACTGTATATGCTATTGCCACAGATTATATAATAGTAAACTGACGTTTGTTTTTTTATGAATCATCTCCGAGGAAATAATAAAACCATGGATTCAAACAATGAAACGGAAGATATTTTCTCAAGGATCTAATCGGACTACGATTATGTGGGTGGATACCCAGGGAGCTAATACTCGCACAATTCTTTGCAGTTCGAACGATATGGGAAAAGTTGTTCAGTTTCATGGATAGGGTTGTTGTTCCTTCAGGGTTGTTTGTTTTAGTTATCCTCTTGGTTAGACGTTTAGCTATAGGTATATGTCGCAAAACGTAAACGGTCGGCAAATTGTAAAACGTCGCAGGCAGACTTACGACCACAACGCACAAGCCGAGCGAGTGAAGCAAGCGTGACGCGGCAGAGGCTGGCTAGTACCAGAAACGTATTACGCGCAGTTTTGTAAAATGCCGCAGCATTATGTAAAATGACGAATATAAAATTTCCGGCATTTTGTAGAATGCCAAGGCAAAATGTAAAGCAACGAATTACACAATTTGCCTGCGACATATACATAGGTACGTCGGAATGCAGGGCTAAGGCATCCCACCGCTCACTCAACATTTTTGACAAGCTGCTGGAAAATATCTATGAAAATACCGAAGTTATAAATGTGACTTCCAACTCAGTTGACTTACCTACACTCATTTGGAAAGTTTTGCCTGAGTCAACCCGAAATGAAGGCCACATTTTAACACCTTTATCACCCTTTATCTTGCTTCATTGGGGTTTGGGCGCCTTTTGGTCCGACGTCGCCTTTTGGCGCCCGTCCAGCCTGAAACGGAATGTCTCCTAACTTTTGTGCGTGACCGTTTACCTAGCAAAAGGCGTTTATGTCTAGAACGCGGAATACGACTATACGTTGTCTATGGAAG